>JAMKCF010000005.1:11334710-11952925 GCA_023634235.1 Pisaster brevispinus | reverse complement strand
TAACCAAAAGCGCCTTTAATATGCCATGCAGCTTGACCACATTGTTGCCACCTCCTTTGCAATTTAGCTTCTTACCTGCAAGTACTAAGGATGACATAGCCTCCAAAATTATTGTTATAACTATCATTTTAGGGTTAAACAAACAAAAACATTACTGTAGCTGGACTTGATCGTGCGACATCTGAATTAACGTGCTGGCGCTCTACCAATTGCAGTCTCCCTATTTTGTCAATATTTTTGTTTGGGGCAGCCAGTCAGAAGCCATTCAACCTGTAACTGTCGTGTAGCCAGGGATCACGCCCAAGTTTATGATACAACCAGGGCCCAATTTCATGGAGCTGCTTAAGCAGAAAATATTGCTTAACAATTGTCTGCTAAGCAGAAATGAGCAGGATACCAGTCACAAGTTGTACATGTCACATGGAAGCTTGGCTGGTAAGCTTATTCGGGTAAGCATAATTTGGTTGTGCTTGGCTACTTTTTGTGCCTAAGCAGCTCTATGAAATTGGGCCCTGGAAGAGCGGGATGCGACGGCAATCATGTTGAAAAGCTGTTCATGGTTTAGTTTTCTGAAAACAAACAAACAAAAAACTGCCGAAATGACCCCCATATACCCAAAGAGCTTTACTCTCTAAATACTCTTGTTCATTTGCCTTGAAAGGAGCAAGATCCTGCCGCCTACGGGGACGAGGTTGCTCGTGTTAGTCGTGAGATTCTGGAGGTTCGGTACACACTTCTACCCTTCCTGTACACGCTGTTCTATGAGGCTCACACGTTGGGATCAACTGTGATGCGACCACTTATGCACGAGTAACTCAACTTTTTTTTCATTTAAGTACCATTTCTTATAATTTGTCATGTCTGTGGAAAAACCTTTTAATAGCATTTATGTTATGCGAAGGTTTGAAAGCATCAAAATGTATCTCGCTTTAAATAGCTTGAATGTACCATGTACAAACAAAACTAATAGGGCCATCATACAAGGTTTACGCACTGAGCATTTTTGTGTAAGATATGTTGTTGAACAATCGAGAGAAAACATTTTTGCACTGAATTGACAAAATATTGTCATTATTATTATTATTTATTTGAGCAATACAAACCAATTTTTTCTTTACAAAGAAACAAGTATAAGAAGATGAGTAAAGAAGTAATAAAAAAAAAGAAGTTAACAAAAGAAAACAAATAAATAAGCAGGCCCAAGATGAATAATTACTAAAAAGTGGGAACAAATATAAAATAAGCAATATTAATTACTTTTTAAGATGTATCCCTTTAAAGTTTTGAGCCATCTCTTTAAAAGAGGTAATGATTTAGTATGATGTATTTGTTTCTAATTGAATGAAGGTTCGTAAGTGACAAAGAGACCCATGTGATTGACAGACAGTTCCTGTGGGGCCCCGCCCTTCTTATCACACCTGTCCTAGATGAGGTAGGTCCATCAGCATGATTCTGTTGGAGGTAGAAGAACGACTGTTTTATTCTTCTAGATTTTACAAATGAGTTGGTTTTGAAGGAAAAAAATGTTAAGATCATCGGAGAGTGTATCTTAAAGAGGGACTCCAGGTCAAATTGAGTTTTGGGATGCACTCATTTTCCAATAGATCCTTGTGAATGTAGGAAAAAATTACAAGTCTTTAACCTCTTGTTAAAATGGTGTAAAATCTCATTTTATTTGATACTCTTTCAGAGCGCAATTTGAAACATGACGTCATCAGACATCAAAAACAAATGGGTCTGTACATATCAAAGAGGAAGAGTCAAAAGGTTAAATCCAATGCCATTTTAATTGAATATCACCAAATTTAAGAATCAACTAAAACTTCCATGCACATCAATGTACAAAAGACAGTATATTTAAAATGTGACGTCACTGAACGTTTTTGGATTTTGACAAAAATTGCACTTGAAGGATATCAAACACAGTGGCATTTTACCCCATTTTAACCTATAACTTCTATATCTGTTCGGGACATGGGTGGATCACAAAACTTGAATTTGACCTTGGAGCCCCTTTTAACATGCATATTCAAATCACTTTTCCGATATTAAAATTAATCAGGCATTGTCAATTTCAAACAGTTAACCTGGTGTCAACAAATTGTTAGACTCAAGTTCACAGCTTAGAAGACATTTTTCTTACATACAGAATGTATAAATAATCTAGAAACTTAGAGACAGAAAACCGTAGCATTGTAATGGTCTTTCTTATATGAGCTGTGGCGATTCTGATAAAAACCAGCTCAACGTATCGATCAGTTTATTCTGATGGTCTTCAATTGAGGGGGAAAAACAAAAAACCTTCATGTTTGATCTTGATTTTTGTTTGGCTATGCAGGGTGATGTCACAGTCAAGGGCTACTTTCCCGATTGCCGCTGGTATGACTACTACACGGTAAGAATGACTCTGGGTTAAGAATTGGGGTCGTCATAAAATTGGTGTCGTCATGGAATTGGTTTTCGTCCTTCGGATGGGACGAAAAGCTGTTGGCCCTGTGTGTTGTGTAACGCATGTAAAAGAACCCAGTGCACTTATCGAAAAGAGAAGGGTTTTGCCCGGTGTTCCTGGTTTGATTGGCTGCATATTGTGCCACAGCACCTTGTAAAGCATTACATGGTGCTATGTAAAGGAGTAGGTCTCATACTTCAGAAACGTTGCCCCAAATACCTTGCAGGAAAATACTGAATGTTGAAGCGCCTTGAGTGTCACTGAGTGACGGATATGAGCGCTATATAAGAAGCCATTATTAGTATTATTATTATTATTATTAAAAAACGCCACTACTTGTCTTTTGACATCTTAATACAGAGCTTGAATTTTACACCGGACCGCAGGCCCAAGGCCAGAGGTTTTAGCGTCAGGCTAGTAAACTTATGACTGGTGCGGTCTGGTGTTTTTAACAGTATAGTACATGTACCTCACTGTGTGATATCTTGAATAGAAACAAGTTATGCTCAAAATGTTGGCTTTAAGTCTAAAAAATACCTTTCACTTCTATTGAGTAATGAAGTATACTTAATACCCCAAAAAGACAGATAAACCTACTCTTAAATTTCTTAGTGCTCCATTGTTCAAATAAAAACAGTTATTTTGTTTATGCATGTTGCCAGGACCTAGGAAGCTTTTTCCTATTTTGATTCTGGTCTTGTACAAAAAATCTCTGGACCAGTAGATACTTTGAGCTACAAGCCCTACGGTTTTGTGGATTTTTTTCTCCCAAATTTGAGCCCTGCTTTTACTCAGTAGGCCTACGGGTGCAATTTGATAGAGCTGTTAAAGTAGAAATGGGCATATCCAAGACACATCATCCGGCTTGATACTCTGTTCTTGCAGGGGTAAGGCAGCTTCTCCTTATGAAAGGGCTACTCTGTGAGAGAAATTTAAATTTCTATTTATAAATACTTGTAACTTATTGTGATAAGTTTGGTGGCTGGGATGGGGGTAGTGGTATCTGCCCTCGTCTTCAACCTCTGGGACCCCGGTTCGAATCCTGTCCGGGGGCACTATGTGGATTGAGTTTTCCAGTCCCTAACTGGTTGCGTGAGTTTTCCCCTGGAATAATTCTCTGGGGTTTTCCTCCCACATCTAAAATTGAAACTTCTGTCTTTGTCTTCTCTCCATGGGGTTCTTGGCAAGTACAGTGATTAAGTTTGTTCGCTTTTCTGAGAGTCCTCGTCTTCACAACCAGAATTAATAAATGAAAATGAAATGAAGTGATAAGTTATTGTTATTTGGGCCTTCATCGCTCAGTCCTTCCAAATCCTTCATTTCAGCAATGAGGATACATGTAGATGGTTTTGGGAGGGTAAAGGTTAATCAAAATAAATTGTCATGTGACACTTAAATGTCTCTGAACTGACAGGGAGAAGAGATGGCATATGCATCACGCGGTACCAGCGTCACTCTGTCTGCTCCAATGGACTATATGCCACTTCACGTGAGGGGCGGGCATATCTTACCAACCCAAGAACCAGCCGTCAACACCGTGAAAAGGTACATCTACGAACCACACCGATTGGGGGTGACAATGACAGTGATGATGGCAAACGTATAAACAATATAACATGTGGACGCTGAAGAGGAGCGTCAACTATTGACCCCTGGCACAACGCGGAACGCACCTCTTCACAATGCGCGTCTGCCTTTCCACCCTTTTGGGAGTCAATGCCTTGTGTACATTTTTGACTCCCAAACTTTTTACAGGAATAAAGGCGCATGTAAGTGCACTGCGCATTGTGCAGGGGGTCACGATACCCAACGGCGACATAACAACCTCAATGGCGACGTTATCAACAAATGCAAAGTAAAGAAATGATAATAGTTCGACAAATTTATAACATTTCTAGTGTGCCCTCTCCAGGATCTTTAAAGGCGCAAATTACAATAAAAATTCCATAAAATTTGCATCAAAAACAAAAATGCAAGATGATTCCTTTGAAGTGGGACGACGACATTGACATCGACAATGACAAGCATGACAGAAATGAAAACAAACATATTTCTGGAACTAAATTTCACCAATTTAAGCGAGCTGAAAGTGCAACCTGGCCTCTTCTTAGGGGAAAGTGCTTGTATTGGATCAGTTGGCATGAAACGAAACCTGATGATGGTGTTTGAATTTCGCTGTGAAGTTTTATGCCTGCGCCCAATTCTCTCTTGTCACCCGATGTTGTGCTCATTTTAAAATTATTTTTGCCTAATCTTTAAAGATATGAGAACACTTGTTTTTTTTAAGCCGAACCAACCCGATGGGTCTTATCGTAGCTCTTGATGATAACAATGAGGCGAGTGGCAAGTTGTTCTGGGATGATGGAGATTCTATAGGTGCGTCAAATTAAGCTGTTTTTTGTTTTTAAAATTAAATGAAAGAGAGGCTCTTATTCGGTTTTGTGATCCACTAATTTTCCAATAGATAAAGTCCTTTATGAAAATACAATGTGTTTTTTAAAAGTCTCTAACCTCAGATTAAACAGTGTAAATTGCCACTGTGTTTGATACCCTTCAAGTGCCATTTTTGTCAAAAATGTTTGATGACATCACATTTCAATATGTTCTGTACATTTTTGTACATAGAATTTTTAGTTCATTCCTGTATTTGTTATGATAATCAATCTAAACAGCATTTAAGTTGACCTTTTGACTGGCGAATAAATTTTCCATTTGGAATGTACAGATCCATTTGTTTTCGATGTCCGATGACACCATGTTTCAAATTTCACTCAGAAAAGGATTTAAAAAAATAACATTTTACACCATTTTAAAGTGAGGTTAGAGTAACTTTTTGCTTCACTTTTATGAAGACTCTATCTATTGGAAAATGAGTGCATCACAAAACTGAATTTGACCTTGGAGCCCCTCTTTAAACTTTTGAATTCCTGAAGTTCTGTTTGATATCATTTAAAAATCGTTCTATATTGTAATACTTTTTTTCCAGATACCTACAGCAAAGGCGAATACTTCCTCATGGAATTCAATGCGACTGAGGTGATTTTCTCTTCAATCCTCTTGACAATGCATGTATTTTGTTTGGTTTAAGTGGTGACATTTATCAGTTTCTAACAACCACCAAAACAAATTCAAGTAATAAACCACAAGGGAAACTAACTGGATAATTTTACAATGATTTTGGTATGAACAAAGAAAAATTGACCGGTTTGGAACTTGAAACTGTGACCTCCAGATTAATGTGCTGGTGTCCACCAGCTGAGCTATTTAGCCCTAATGTCGGCAGTCTCCCTATTTTGTAAATATCTTTGTTCAGGGGTGCCACTGAGTCAGAAGTCATACAACCTGTAACTGCCATAAAGCCAGAGACCACACTCAAGTTTGGGTTACAGCCTGGGAACCAACTGGAGAGAGTCACCTTTATAAGGGATTCTACATTATATTTCAAATAAAAACTGACTAGACCAGGACTTGAGCCTGCAACCTCAGGATTAAAGTTCCGACGCTCTACCAACTAAGCTATTTACAAAATATTGTAAAAACTGAATTCATTTTCAGGGTCTACTGACTAGTGCGATACTGAGAAACGCTTACAGTGGAGCAAGCGGTCTGTCGTGGGGGACGCTTCGCATTTTTGGGGTACCCTCTGCATCCGGTGTCACCGTGAACGGAGTTAATCATCTTGATTTCACCTTTGAGTCGAACACTAAGGTAAAGAACACATTTGAATTTTATGTAGGCGTGATAATTGGAAACCCTTACAAGATGCCAACAAACTTATGTCCAAAAGAACCCAGACAGGCTGTGCCATTAATGGCATTCAGTTGTGGTTCAACTTCCGATCAAAGATTATGAAAAATACCAAGTCCAGGCCTTAGTTTCTTATTTGCCACATCACACCAGTCAATTTTTGGTATTTGAAGCTTTGTGCATGGTGTGGAAAAAAACCGAGCAGAGTATACTGTTCAAAATGTCAAGACAACACCAGTTCTTTTCAGAGCCAACTCACTCTCCTCCCAAAAGAGACTTTACACATTGTTGCACCCGGAAGTTAACTAGTGATAGCTCTTATCAATTAGTTCATGGGTAGAATTTCACATTCGTTGATGTGGTGGAGGATAGAATTGGGCGAGTCTACATCCCGGTTTGGTTAGTGAACTTGCCGATTCCTTATTCATGCATCAAAGTATAGCAATCAGTAACTTATTACTTTTATTCAATGGTAAAGAATAGATGGCCAGTTGAAGTGATTTTAGTTAATGCTACAACGAATAAGAAAGTTGAAACAGGACTGGAAAACTTCTGCCTCGTCCCCACATTCAAAGCATTTCTTCATTGTCTTCTGTTTATCGTCGAGTGCCTGACAGAAGGGCGTAAGGCTCTACGACCTTCTAGGCATAAGGCTCTACAACCTTCTGGGCATAAGGCTCTATGACCTTCTGGGCGTAAGGCTCTACGACCTTCTGGGCATAAGGCTCTACGACCTTCTGGGCATAAGGCTCTATGACCTTCTGGGCATAAGGCTCTATGACCTTCTGGGCATAAGGCTCTATGACCTTCTGGGCATAAGGCTCTACAACCTTCTGGGCGTAAGGCTCTATGAACTTCTGGGCATAAGGCTCTACGACCTTCTGGGCATAAGGCTCTATGACCTTCTGGGCGTAAGGCTCTACGACCTTCTGGGCATAAGGCTCTATGACCTTCTGGGCATAAGGCTCTACGACCTTCTGGGCATAAGGCTTTATGACCTTCTGGGCATAAGGCTCTATGACCTTCTGGGCATAAGGCTCTATGACCTGGGCATAAGGCTCTACAACCTTCTGGGCGTAAGTCTCTATACACCCTCCTTCCAGGCACACACGCAAAGTAGTTTTTGTCCAGCAACCAAAGGTCATTTTAAGCAATAAAACGGTGCATTAAAAAAGGAAATGGCATAATTACTGAGTTCACTTTTGTTGCTAAAAGACTATAATTCCCATGCAGAATTTCACCTTCCTATAATAACTTTATGAATGGCAGAAAACCAATCAAGCATTCACCCTCAGTTTTGGAACATTAATTTCTTTTAAAAAGCCCCATTTCCGGTGACTCTTTCATTATGGCGTAATTCTTCCAGATGCACAACATTATTAATTTTAGAAGCCGATATTCAGGTTGAAGGAGTAATTTAAATGATCAGAGTAGTCATACCAACACTACTTATTTTTCAAATCTGGGATGGTTGTCTTACTTTAATCTTGGTTTACATCTATATCAAACCAACACAGGAGTTACGGGTCGAGAACATTGGAAAGGGAGTGACGTCACCACTCACCATCACTTGGAACTGATCTTTGGATAAACGCGCCCCCAAAATGGAAACAGACATCAAAGAGCACCATGACAATGACGTCATATTGTAACAGTGATTATCACTCATTCATGAGGACGTAGCATTTTAAAATGTGATTTTTATGATTTTTGCCTCTGACTGTTTGAAATTTATCTGAGAAAATTTCTTACACAATATCATTAATGCATTCATTTCACTGTATGTAAAGTCTGGCTTGTTTTTTGAGAAATAATAGACAAAAATATCGATATAAATTGCATTGGTGATAAAGAATATGACTCTTACCATTAATTTTAATTATCATTAATTATATTATTAATATATATCATTAATATTATTATCATTTTACCCGGTACTTGCACCAATATATGATAAGCAGTGCATACTTGGTGCTTTTCAAGGTAATCCAGAAGGTACTTACATGTAAGTGGGTACAAACCTACAAATTAGACATCAATGCTCGGATGAATATTAAAGGAAAGATAAGTGTTAAAATTTGTTTTTTTGTCTCAAATTCTTGTTGTCATAAAGATTGTGGCATCTTCATGACACCATCAAAACAAAATCACACCATTTCACCCTGCCTTACTTTTTGAGTAACAGTTTGATTTTAGCGTGTAATACATTTCTGTGAAGAACCAAATCACTTTTAAATCACCCAAAGCATTAGATATAGACCCTTTTGACTAAATAAAATAGGTTCAAGCGAAATTGTATTTTGAGATGAGCCCACATGTCTCTTTCTGCTCAATCAACCATTTCTTTGAATAACACCCTTTGTTAACACAACTTAGCAAGGCTGAGTAATTGCAGTACAAGTCCTATGGGAATTCCAGGAGAGCGGGTCATTGTTGGATTGTGTTAGTGAAAAACAAACCCCGGATAGTGATAAGACATTTGGCATGCTATTTGGCTAGGTGCAGTTGTAGAACTTGGATTTTTAAAAGATTTTTTGAAGAAAAAAAATGGCGGATTACTGACTTTTTAATTAAAAACTGTTACTCAATAAGTGAGCAATAGTGTCATTGAGTGTTAAGAGCACTGGACTCAAGCTCTGGTGGGTTTGAGTCCCAGTTGTGCCACTTGTTTCCTTGTGCAAGATACTTCGGATGGGACATTTAGCCAAAGGTCTTG
Organism: Pisaster brevispinus; assembly: GCA_023634235.1. Lineage (NCBI taxonomy): Eukaryota > Metazoa > Echinodermata > Asteroidea > Forcipulatida > Asteriidae > Pisaster > Pisaster brevispinus. The sequence goes on along the minus strand of JAMKCF010000005.1, from coordinate 11,944,013 downwards.
TGTACTGGGATGGGAGTGGTGCATGCAAAAGAACCCAGAATACTTATTTTGGAAGAGTCGGGATTAACCTCGGTATTTGTGGTTGACCTAACAAGCACCCTCGTTGACAGGTTTCCACGGGCTTGCAAGCTACAGTGATTAAGTTTACTCGTGAGGCATCCTTGGTTTTAGTTACCAGTGAAATGGATAGAAAATAACGCATTGCAGCATAAAAATATATAAACAGCTGTAAATAAACAAGCTACTTTTAAAAGCTTATGTTTTGTAAAATACCCAAAGCTGATTAACGCTGAGCTCAGATAAACTTTTAAAGCTTTGGACACCACTAATTTATGTATAACTTTATAATAAGTTCTTAATTTAATAAGTATTAAGTAATCAGTCTTTCTGCATTCATTTCGATTAAAGGCAGGGCATAATTTTGGTAATTACTCTACAAGTTAACGACCATAAAAACTTACTTGGCAAGGAGCTTTGAAGAGTTGTTGATGGTATAAAACATTGTGAGAAATGACTCTCGTTGAAGTAGTGTAGTTTTAGTGGAGAAAGAGGTCATTTTCACCCAAAATATTTTAATCTGAGAAAGGCTTCATGCCTGAAGCCTTTCTCAGGCATCTGACAGCACTCGATTGTATGCAACAGGGGTGTTTTTTCTTCTTTCATTATTTTCTCACAACTTTGATGACTTTTCACAGGTTTGTTATTTTATGCATATTGGGATACATCAAGTGAGGATACTGGTCTTTGAGTACTACCACAAGTGCACCCTGCCCTTTTTAAAAATGAAATTCAAGAAGATCGATTACTTATCAGTGGTGTAACTAAGGCCCCCTCCCCCTAATCAATGTGGGACCCCGATTTGAAATGTGGAAATTTGAGATAAAAAATTTCCGGAATGAAAAGCTACACTTTAACAGATTTTATGTCGTATTTTCGTTTTTAAAGCTACTTTTATTTAAACGCAGGAAATTTATGTTTTACCTCCATCGCATATTATCTAACATAACAAAAGTAGTAAATGTTATACAGAAAAGAGACAATTCAAAAGGGGCTTGTTCAGGAATAATGCAAACAGAAACCCCCCTAGAAAAAATGATGCACCTCAATGTACCCTCCTAAAGTGTTATTCATTGGCCTAGTATCATCGTGCCCTTTTTGTTTTGAAATCTAAAACCTATACTAAAACTAGGTCCAATTTATAATTGCCAGCTTGTTGGGGGATGTCCTCTGGCATCTGGCATCTGGCATGGTGGATGATCGTTTTGTAGTGTACTGCTATAAGATTTCCACACTGTAGAGTTTTGTTTTTGTATTTTTCGTTGGAAACTCTTTCAATGACCTCGATTTCTGTTTTACAACAACAAACATCTTTACACCGGCGAATGACCAAGCAATTCCCGCTTATAGTTCAGGAAACTTTCCATCTGTTAGTTATATAAGCTTAATTGCAAAGTGGAGAGAGGTACAATAATTCTAGCCCCATAAATAGGGCCGATCCATTCCAGACGTAGTTGAGGTGATAGTGTAAGTAAACCATAGTCCATACCCCGCCCCCCCCCCGGGAAATTCCCTCCTGACGTTCTTGAGCCCCGTCTTTTAAATCGACCGCCCTCTTTCGTTTCATTAACATTTACCCACAATGCCCTAATTGCGATCCAACATGGCGACAGTGAGTCGAGGAAAAAATACTGCGATAACTCGGAATATGATATCTTAGATTGCATATGTTGTGCAACCCACTTCTTTTTGGAAAACGAAAACGTCAAAAAGATACAGGTCTGAAGGTTAAAACCTGAACCTCTTCTCCGCCAAAAGGGTGATATTTTGGCAGGAAAGAGGTCAGACATGGCTGTTGTTTTGGAACAGGGAGGTCGAGTTCAGGAGTTCTTGCATGGGCGTGATTCGGCTGGTTTGATCTTTCATCAGTTGTTCGCCCAGCCCGAGGACCAGGAAAAGTAAGATTATTGAGGAATGTTTTAATATTTTATTTATTTTTCAAAAGAAATGCATATTAATGCTGAACATATTTAGAATATGTCCCACAAGTCTTTAAAATTAACACTTGTACCACCAGCCTGCCAGCATTACCAGCAGGCAGGCAGGGAAAATTCTAGAGTCCCTCCATCCTTGGGACGACCACAGACTGTTGGGAGGGTGGAGGGTTATGATTATTGCAAGTAGAAAAATGCTATAAATACAGCAACCACCCAATTAAAAAAAGGCCAGTTAAAAATAAATTTGTTTGTAGGTTTTCATTCGATTTAGACATTTACAGCCCACCACGGTCTTTATACTCGCACGATACTTTTTGTATATAATTTTTCTAAGTGTGTTTTTTTTCTTCAGTAATGTGTATTTTTCAGATAGATCTGTGTAGGCATGGTCCCAATAACTTGCAGAAAATGTAAAAAATAATGTAAGAAATAAAATAATAAAAATGCATCATTCATTTGACATGTTACTGAATATTTGTGTTACATGTGGTGTAGCTACATTATCAAACCTCACAATGTTCACTGCTGCATGATGGAAAATTGGGCCTTGAAGAGCAAAACAAATGTATGCTTTTATTCAAACTGTGTCAGAAACAATAGCAAATTACCTATAGTATAATTAGCAATCATAATCAAACCGTTTTGAAACATGAACTTGTACTGTTTTTTTAACCCCACCAAAAGTGTACAGTCATCCGACACTAAATAGGGTTGATCAGGGTAACTGGAAATAATGTACACATGTAGATCTAGTAATAGTGTAGTACTAACAAATAATGAATGTTTGTGAGTGCAATGGTAAAAATATTTTCATTGAGTTGGTAACATTAAATTCCATCTTTCAATGAATAAAAATGTTCTTTCCACTGCACAAATGTAAAACATTCACTATTTGTTTTATGTAATGTTAACATCCAAATGTAGATCTTTGTCATTTGGAGGAAAAACTTTTAAGAAAATGTACAAAATTGAGGACGTGTAGTTCTGCTGTAATGCGTAGGATGCATGCGATGTGGTTAAGCGTGCAACAGAAAAAAAGGATAGGATGGAAATGCAGGCTCAATAGTACCAGAATGCACTCCCGCATCTAGGTCTGAAAGTACATGTAGTGGTTTGAATAATGGATGTCGCATTTCTGAAAATCGGCCAATCAACTTACAAAGATCTATAAGTTACATAGAGTACATATACCTGTTCACGTACCTGTAAACTGTACATGTACTTGTATGCTAAAAAAACATTTATTTAGGGTAACTGATTGGGAGAAATGATACCCCATTATTCTTTCTTCGTTTTAGTGTAAACCTTAAATTACGGTGGAAAAAGTGTAGTTACAAAAATATCGGTTGGGTTGGTGTTGTGGTTTCTTTCCTTGCCTTCCACCTCTCGGACCCCGGTTCGAATCCTGTTGGGGAGCACTACATGTATGTGGACTGGGTTTTCAGTCCCAACCTGATTGCGTGGGTTTTCCCTGGAGTGATTTTCCTCCCACATCTAAAACTGAAAATTTCTTCCTCGTCTTCTCTCCTCGTCTTCTCTTCTTGGCTAGAGTAGTACAGTGATTAAGTTGGCTTTTCTGAGAGTCCTTAGCTTCACAACCAGAGTTAATAAATGAAACGAAATATCACCAGAACAATGGGAGACGTGGAGACACTTGGTGGCAGCAGACATACCGAGTAAATTTTAATTGTGCACGCTATTCTGGGTGTACATGTATTATACATTTTCAAGAACGGTGGATTTTACCTGGTAAGTCCACTGCCATCTAGCCCTTTGAGTCTCCAGTGGTGGTTTTACATGTATCTGGGTCCTCTTCCAAATCTTTGCTTGGCCTCACGGGTTGGGCTTCGTCATCACCTTTGGAGCCGTGTACATTTTGTACAGTGTTTCCAACATCAAACGAAGCCCTGAGCCGGAGACAGAGCCTGAGGCTGAAGTTCGGGAAAAAAAACCTAGAAAAAATATGGTACTGTGCATGGGACAGACAGAAACCTGATACTTCATTCTTGTAAGGTTAAGGAGTTTCTCCTTCAATTAATAAAAAGGCAATAAACAGAGGCATGGTGGCAGTTGCCTCCATTGCCTCTGTGAAGAATCAGGCCTGATGAACTCTGAAGTGTCCCATATTGCTCTTCACGGCATTAAGTAATACTTAAGATATGAATTGTACGCTAACACTTCACATGTAACACTGGTATGGAGTACACTTGCATCCTACGCAAATTGCAATCTCTGTTTGACGCTTTCTTCTAATTGATCTGTACAGTAAATGTGTACAGGCTCTTCTCTGTTATAAATGTCACTTTATTTCTGTCACAACGAACACCATCTGCGTGGTTAATTTAGAAGCAAATAACCAACTGCCACCAATGAATACCTTCAGAAAAAATATTTTCCCCTCCGAGAAATGACGTGTTAGATTTTCAACAAATTGAATGAATTGAGTCATATTTTTGGAGCATTTGCTTTGACAAGCTTGCACACTTTAAACAAACAAGGCAATACATAAGGGGAAACAAGCATCTTTTACCGCTGTTGAGTTTGATTGATCAGAACAGTTGTAATGGAACATGCAGCATACAAATTGACACAGGTGTGCAGTTCACATTTATTTGTATGATATATTTCTGGTAATGAAACCAAGAATGCCTCATAAGTGAACTAAATCACTGTTCATGTAGCTCGCAAGCCTGAGGAAATCTGTAAACAATGGTGCTTGCTATGTGAACCAGAAACACTGGGGTTAACCCCTACTCTTTTACGATAAGCGTTCTGGGTTCTTTTACGTGCACTACCATTACCAATACTAGCACACGGAACTAACGGCTTAATGTCCCATCAAAAAACCAAAGCAATTTTGGTATTTTGGGAATTTCACAGAGTTTGAAGTAATCTGAGGGCATGAATTGGATGAATTGGTGGGGGGGGGGGGTCCACAAGACTTCAGGGCTTGTAGCTCAGAATCTTTACTGGACTATAGAATCAAAATGACAACACAGTTTCACCAAGCTGTTTTATTTGAACAAACACTAAGAGAAGATGTAGGCCCTATACTTTAAAGTATGTTGCTCAAGGACACAAGTCCCATGACCAGGACTCGAACCCCACTCTGCTGATCAGTAACACCAGAGCTTGAGTCAGGTACTCTAACCACTTGGCCATGCCACGCCACAGCAAGTTGCTGAAAATACTACCTAAAAACATGTACTGTACACGTACATTGCATGTACATAGTGTCCACTGTACTGTATTGTAATGCTACAGTACAAAAATGTCTGAAATGTTTGCACACTATGTTTGAATTACTCAATGCATGAATGACATCACAGAGTTTGATAAAGTAACAGCTCAAAGGGGAACGGTGAAGTACAACAGGAACTATTGGCACAACATCAACTATAATCCACACAATCATCAAGTGGGACGCTCAGGGATATGAGTGTCAAGTTCAATTAGTTAACTTTCTATTTATTTGTTCCTTTTTGGTTTGTTTTTCTACACTTTGAAGTTGATATGTACTTAAAAACCTATATTTTGTACATTGGACAATATGTAACTTTCTTATGATTGTTGTCACTTACAGTTACATGTACACTTATACAGTGTACATAATGCAATGCCTGTAAGGTTCACAAGTTTCACCGAGTTTTAAGTGATCTGATGGCATGAATTGGATGAATCGGGGGGGGGGGGGGAGGGGGGGGAGGGGGGATCTACAAGACCGCAGGGCTTGTAGCTCAGGATCTTTACTGGACTAGAATCAAAATGAGAACACAGTTTCATCAAGCAGGCAACACTAAAAGAAAATGTATCTCTTCTGTATTATGGGTGATACTCAGCAGAATTGAAAGACATTTATGTGACTTAAACTCAACATTTTAACATCTTAAAAAAAACCCCAATATATTAAATTGAAAAACCCCAAGACCACCGGACTACATTTGTAGTCCCGCCTTGAGTTTACTGACACAACAGGCCAGCGGTCCAGTGTAAAATTCGAGCACTGAATCTAAAATAAACTCTTGACTGAAACATGTGTACGAATCAGAGTGTTATTAGACACTTCACTTTGATATTGATATCAAGTCCCCCTTTAACCTACGGCACCCCCAGCAATTTGCAGTGTGACGGATTGAGAGCGTGTGTGAACCAAATTTACGTAATGCAAAACGAGTAAAACATCCTTTTTTTCCATTGTTAATAGGCCCCCTATTATTTGTTTGGCCATTTGTACAAGAAAATAGTAAAAATAAGATATTAATCAATGCAAGGAAATTTGCCTTTAAAAGCGCCCCATGCGGTCAAAGTACGGTCAAATGCCTCAAACAGGTGCCCTGTGCTTTTGCTGTAGTGCCCTTTGCCAAGTTTCAATACAATTAAGTACATTTTATTCATCGAAGTGCCCCTTACTAAAGGAAAATTGTTGCGTTCCTTCAAGAGCGAAGTTCAAGGCCTGGGCAAGAGATTCTCAATATGGTCAGAAGACCTGAAGACTTGCCTTAACCCTTAACAAAACATATGTCTATTGTTTACCACTATGGATTGTGTGCATTGCACCTACAGTATTCCAACATTGAGACCTGTTAGAGCGTGTGATTTTTTTTCCTTTACACGATGAGTCAATTTACGCGGAAACTCAGGGTTCCCAAAAATGGTTGAATACATGTGAGACTTGCATGGTCTACTCTCATAATAAGAAAGCCTCTTTTAAAGAAATACGTGTAAGTTGGTCCATCAAAAATGTATCATAATCAATGAAGTTGTATTAATTGATATTCCTAAATCAATGACAGAGGACCAGAGTTATAAATTTTACGATAGCACAAATATTATTACTTTGTGACCAAAAGACCTGTGGGTTTTAAAAAAAACTTGTTTTTCTCTCTCAAAAAAGACTGGGGGACGATTTGAATGAATGCTGCCATTCCAATGGAAGTCAATTATGTGCCTCCATTCTCTTTAAAGGTGCAGGGAGATGTATAAAAAGATAAAATCAGGCATTTTGTTTTCTAGTGCGACCCAGATACTTTTAACAATGTACTATTATTGCAGGGCAAGATTTCATCAATTAGCAATTTTGCATGACAATTTTTTTTTGTTTTTACACTGAATAGGCCTACTACACGTCCACGGAAAATTGAGTTAGCGAAATGATGGTTTTTGAGCAGCAATTGATAATTCTTGTAGAGCAGTGCTTTATTATACCTGACGGCCATCTCAAAGCTTTCATTATTTGTATACCAGGTATGCAGAGCCATGTTTGAATTACATTTTTGGTTGCGATACTCCTGATGCATTTCTTGTAGCATTTTGCATCACTCCAAATAGAAATCGTTCACTGAATTGTACTCACCAATAAAGTTTAGTAAAAGTACATTTGTATGCGCGTTGATGTCCTTCTCTTGTACAACTGTTGCAAAAATACATAGTACCATTACTTGCGTTTTTTGTCTTTACGTGGTGTGGAGATTTTGGAAGTCACGCATAATGTATCCCGTCGAATAAGTAAGCGTGTTGGAATTAATGAAATGTACAAATTGATTCCTGTATGGAACGTTTGTTGTTTTATCCAGGCTTTTGCCGATTTCCGTCAGCCTGGAATGTAGTTTGTTTGTATATCATACTTTCTTACTTCTGACACATTGTAGAAAATGTTTCACGCGTGGGTACATACGTGCATGATGTACAGTATGTACCAGGCCTCGACAAATCGCCTGTCCGATTAACCGGGACACGGTAAAACTTTGTCGGGCAACCTGGACGCCTGATCGGTCTGCCCGATCGGGCAAGTGCTCTTGTTGAAAAACTAATGAATATAAATTAAAATGCCGTTTTATTCTACTGGTGATTTCCTACAAAGTGTTCCAAGCATTAACAAAATCTAAGCATTAAAAAATCCACTGAAGTTGACGTGTATATGTTGGGCGCGATCGGTCAATCTTCACGATCAACGTCCGATTGCGCTGCACTATCGACCGATCGCGCTGCGCTATTGAAAGATCTATTGTTCGCGCAGCAATCGGTCCATCGCGCAACGAACATTGATTGATTGCGCTACGAATATTTTTTGCGTGATCGATTGATCGTGCAGGATTGATGTTGCGCGATCGACCAATCGTGCTGGTATGGTTTTGCGCGATTGATTGATCGTGCTGGAATGGTTTTGCGCGATCGACCGATCGTTCAAGAATAGTTTTGCGCGATCGGTCGATTGTATTTATTGTTGTGCATGGATGTCGTGTTGCGCCATCTTAACTGAGCCAAGGAAACAATCTTGTACTCATAGACAAACAATGTTTACTCACATGCCTTTCGTTTCCAAAATTTAGTGAAATATTCCACGTAAAAGTATGCTGAAGATTTGCACAGATTTTTAGTTCATCGCCGGTATTTAATACGTCGCCGGTGACGGTGAACACTTTACCAGGCAGTCAGTAAACGCTAGGAAGAAATACATCGCGGGTACTCGGCATCACGTGTACACACAGTGCATGCAAGCAATGTCCATGCCATCAGCGCGCTGGTTCTGTGTGAGTGGTGCGTGCATACCGATGACGGAGTTTACATTGTACGAAATGAACGCAAGTACAAAACAAAATGTTTATTTATTCTACGATAGTAAGCCTACATTGCCAATAAAATAAAAACATACATACATGTAAGTTGAGGTCTGGCAATGTTGACAGTTGACACTTAATTTTCTGATTTAAATTCCTCAAAATGCATGTCTCAATTGTGTCTCTTTTTGCCGGGCAAGTTCGGGCAAGCAGTCTGCGACCGGAGCCTGCCCGATCGGGCAATTAAGAACAAAAAAATTGTCGAGGCCTGTATGTACTTTGTACACTAGTCTTGTAAAATATTTGTGCAACTGTGTGAACAGCGTAATAAAACTGTTGTGGTGGTGTCCTGCTGTCTGAGTGTGGGTTCATGTCCCTGTTATGGCACTTGTGTCCTTGAAGCAAGACTATAATTGCTTCATCCTTCAGATAGGACGTTAAGCTGTAGATGTCCAGTTTGTTGTGTTAGGTGCGTTAAAGGACGGAGTAAACTTATTGTTAGAGAATGAACTTGGCCCAGTGCTGGCTTGGCTGGCTGCAGATTGCGCCGCATCACCTTGTAAACTCGTACGAGGGGTTGTTGTAAATGGATCAGATAATTCAATCATAGCTCTGGATACCTGTTAACTAGAAATTAAGTGATCTTTAAAGTGAACACAGGGTGTCTCATTGAATCACTAATAATGTAACATGAAGAAGTAAAATCAATATTCAGTAAACCTTTTAATAGAAAATCTGTTGTTAAATACTTCTTATTTCAACGTCCTTTTTGAATTGGAAATTAAGGTCAAATAGGGTCATGGATCAGATGTAATTATAAATGAACAAATGAGTAAAATGTCTTATTGGTTGTGTCCCTCGAAACAACATGGCCTCTCAATTTATCCTTTGTTGTTCAAGATTGTTGCACAAGAAAACTGATAATGTAATTTGATACCAGGTCCCAATTTCATGGCTCTGCTTACCGCCAAATTCTGCGCTTATGATCACCATTCTCTGCTTACTGTGCAAGCGCTGATTTCTGCTGCGTATTAAGCGAAAAGTGCCTAGTAACGTGGAGTACGCACGGGCACAAGCAAATATTCTCTGCTAACCCGTGAAATATGCGTGACGTAAGCGCGGAATTTCCTGCTTCCTTAAGCGCCAATTCTTTGCTTACGGTAAGCAGAGCCATGAAATTGGGCCCTGATGATGTCAAGATGACGTCAAGATGACGTAATGTGTTTTGTTGACTTGGTGTATCAATAATCTCATTCGACTCTTGCGACGCGGACAGTTCGAAGCTCTATGTACAAAACCGATATCACTGTGTAAATGTATTGTATAGTACTGTACATGTACCCTGCGTGTAGGTACAGGTCATTTGAATGCGATTGTTGTACATGTAGCTGAAAGGGGCCAGCCAAATAGACTGCATGGACGAGTAAAAAATTGTCTGGATGTTGTAATAAATACACTTATTGTTTACACTTGAGAACTTTTGTAAATGATTGGTTGTATATGTAGCTAATTGCTTCAGTAATTTGATAATTTAATAAACAACATTTACTTAGCTTAAATGACATTAATTAACTATCTGTTTAAGATGTGTATGTTGCCTCATAAACATAAATACTACCTACTGCAAAAGCTCCCATCCGACAACCGGTGAAAAATGTTGTGGTCAGGGTAGCAACCAACCGAGTATTGGCAGTTTGCCACAAAGCCTTTGAAAAAGAAAAAAAACCCAAATATCTAGAGGATGTATGGAGGGTTTTTTCCAGGAATGAATGATCTATCCTTAAACATTGCGCTCAGTGAAAACAATCAGAGGATGAATGATAAAAGTTTTCAAACCTCAAACTCCAAATTCAAACTTCAAACTCGATATTTGTACCCATTTTAGGGGAGACGTTTTGTATGAATTTTACACCAGGACACATTTACGCATGTTAAACGCTGCCTATAAATCAGTGAAAAATGTTCGGTAATATTTAAAAAAAGGAACCAGTCTAGTAGGGCCTAATGGTAATACAAGCACCAGTTCTGCTACATCTACTCTGTACATCGTGATGTTCAAGTTGTTACACCACCTGCTCTTTCCACAGCCACCAAAACTCAAACAAGTTCCAATAGTTCCACCACAAAACCTAACAATCGATTAAATTGCTTAGCGTGAGTCAAGTCTGCGTGACTAATTATAACATCAAGAACATGATGAACATTACTCCAGCATTAACCACCTCCACACATGCCACAAGAATGATATTCCGATCAAAAAGCCACAACTTAAGTAGTGATAGCTTGAATCCATCCCCCTCTTTAACCAGTCATATTCGAGTACTTCCATGATGACATTATTGTTGGAAGCAACTGGCAACGAACCGAAACATGAAAGTTCCCACGTCCTCTCGTCTCTGCGGCGATGGGATTATGTGACAAGCATCTTGAAACCCCTCAAACAGTTGGTGCCGTCCATGAGCCTGGCTAAGTCCCGACAAAATGACAAGTCATAATTAGTCAATGCCCTTCTGATCGGGGACCGCAACTGGTGCAGATCCAGTGGTTTCTGAAGGCAATTTGTGGTTTGTAATACATGCAGGTTTTTTCACTTAATGCAATTTGCTCGGTCAAGATTCATACATTTATGTACAATGTGCACATGTACATATTTATAGGTATTACATGAAAATTTATTTGTACAATACGTGTGAATACAGTCGACTCTCGTTATTACAAGGTTGCTGTGACTGGCCAAATTACCTCTTTATAATTTAAGGATTAATGTCATAAGAGGACAGCAGAACAAAGAAACACAAAGTACATGTAGATATGAGATTCGGGGATTCAGATTGTACTCTTCAAGCAGAACCTCTTCATAAAAGTGATCTTTATACAGTTATAAGGAGAGTTAATATTGAACAGCCACACCTGTACAGATACAATGTAGTACAAATAACTGGAAACAGGTGTGCATTGTTTCTTTGCCCAATTTCATAGAGCTGCAATTTGCTAAGCAGATTAAATTGCTCGACAAATTACTTGGGAATAACTTTTCAGGGAACCAGTCATTACCATAATACATTGTATGGCCTTTGGTTGCAACCAGCTGGTAACTCTTATTGAGGTTTGGGTTGAACAAAGAAACATTGACTAGAGTCAGACTTGAATCTGCGACGTCCACTGCTCTACTTGTGTACCAGCCTTAATGTTGGCAGTCTCCTTGTTTTATCAATATCTTTGTTCAGTAGTGCCAGTCAGAAGCCATTCAAAGTGTAACTGTCATATAGCCAGGGATGACAAAATAGGGAGACTGCCAACATTAGGCCTCGATAGCTCAGTTGGTAGAGCACCGTCATGTTAAGGTCGCAGGTTCAATTTTTGCTCCAGTAAATTTGTCTTTGTTCAACCCAAAATTAAATAAAATTTACCCTGTCAGTTTCCCTTGTTACTTGATAATTCTTAAACCGAGCTCAGTTTATGTAAGTTTATCCCTGTTAAACTAAAATAAAATTGAGTATACAATTGTTTAGGGTGATTTTTCTGTCATTGCAGCAAGGTGTGTTTAGGAACATGAGCTCTACAGAGTACATGAAGTTTGTTCCTGTGACAAAAAAAACATTAGGGTGACTTAACATATGTTAGATTTCTGGTTTGTGTGGCCAATGTTTACATTTAACCTGTTGTCATAAAAGGATAATAACATCCATGAGAATGTCCTTGATTTGATTTTGTGCCCAAAACCATTGAATATGTAATTTATTCATGTCCAAACAAAGAGGGAATGAAACAGTGTCCTTGATTCATAAATTGGACCAGTTTAGGGGTGGGGGAGGGGTTGGGGGCGTGTATAATGTCAACTTCGGAACAAATGTATGTATGTTTACAATGTTTTAAAACTCCAAATTTATGTTTAACTTTTGTGGGGTCTGTCACAAGAACCTGAGGGTTGTCAGTAAAGGGAAATCATTTAGCCCAATCCTGTGCGGTGTATTGCATGTTGTACACTGATAAGAGGCAAGAGACCTTATGCAAATGACGTCATTGAGTAAGGCGCCATCAGCTAGAGGTAAAAAAAAAGGTAGCTTATTGGCCGATTCTTTGTGCTGTGCAAACATAGACAAGTGCATTTTATTGTTTCATCATAGTTTTTACCTCTAAGATGGCGGCTTGAAGATGTCAATGCAACGAGGTTTACATGTATTTGTAAAATTAAAACAAACATAACACTCTGATTTACTTTCATCATGTACGATAACCCAAACGTAATGTCTAGACTAGACATCATACGAGTGAGAGGTTTAATTTTCCACGAATTCAATGATAGTTTTACTCTTTAACCTGTACACATGTCAAAATGTCACGATTTGGCCACACTCTCAGAGGACCATGTCATAAAATTCCCGCTGTATGAATACAGCGTAGGGAAATCTTTTGACAGACCACGTATTTGTTGATAGTGTTCCACCCTGGGCTTAACCAATTTCCTTGGGAAGGAAGCAATTTGACTTCCAGAAGGAGCAAACCATAGCCCCAGCTCAAATTTCCATCCATCATATTTTTTGATTTCCCCTGAAATTTTGATATTTTACTTTGATTTCCACCAGATCCCTTTTTTTCCCCCATACAAATTTTTTTTTCTTTTCCTCGCCTGTTTTTGTTGTCGTTGAGATTTGCTAATTAAAAACTTACAGACAGGTGGGGATTAATTGGAAAAGGAAAAGCAGTGATCTGTTTCTCACCTCAATGTTGGTCTGTTGACACTATCCCTTTGATTTAAAGAGAAACATCAACGATTTTGTTACACTGTATTATTATAAGTTTGCTTTTGTGGCTTAATCGTGGACGAACAGTCAAGCGCACTGGGCTCAAGCTCTGGTGTCTCTGATCAGCAGAGTGTGGGTTCTAGTCCAGCGCCCAATTTCATAGCGCTGCTTAATGGTGAGCAAATTTTCGTGCTAACTGTAGCTGAAAAATTTGCTTAAGCGTAAGCGTATTTCACAGGTTAGCAGGAAAATTAGGCAGCCATCTTGTGCATTCACCATGAATTTGCATTGTTACGTCATTCATTTTCAACCAGTAAGCACCGGAAGGTTAGCATGCCTTTTCGTGTGCTTACAGTTAGCAGCGCTATGAAATGGAAATCGCGCAGTAAGCACAAAATCGGCCGTTAAGCAGCTCTATGAAATTGGGATTAGGTCTTGACACTTGTATCCTTTAAAGCAAGACACTGCCCAATATTGCTTCATCCTTCTGATGGGACATAAAGCTGTGAATCCTGAGTGTTGTGTAATGCGGTATTAAAACCCCCCCCAAACCCCACCCCCCAGTAATGTACACTTATTGTTTAAAGAGAAGGGGTTCATCCTGCTGTGCCTGGCATGGTAGGCTGCAGTAAAGTTTGTGCCACCTTATAATCCGTTACATGGTGCTACATGTATGTAGAATGGGTGATATAACTCCAAACGTAGCTCTGCATACTCAGTGTTTTAGCTAGGATTTGAAAAGTGGGTGTGCAAATCAAAAAACAGGGTGTGCAACTTTTTTTCACCAAAAATCCACACAGAGCACAGACCACAATTTTTTTTTTAAATGAGACATTACTCAGTGTATGTAGGTACAGGCAACTCGCGTTTGTTTATTTCGATAACAAACCTGTGATTACCAATCAACACAAATTTTCAATGATAGGCAAGGCTTCATTGTTTTTACTTCATATTTTAAAGCCTTGGCTTTAAAATGTGAAATGGCAAGAAATTATACACACACAACTTAAAAGTATTTCCTCTGTAATTGTTGAGTTTAGTTGGCTCATTTAAAACCCTGTTCAGACATGCCAGATAAGAATTTGTTTGGAATATCAATCTCATTTAAAAGCAAGAGTTAAAAAACTAATATATTTGTAATCCCATATTATTGTCTACAACTACAAGTTTACTGCCTACACTTTTATGTCCTTAAATTTCACAATTTATTTTAATCTTTTTGCAAATTGAAGACTACCTAAAAATGGTTGGTTGCTGTTTTTAATGTTCTAAATAAAATGTTTTGTATAGTCCAATTATTTTAACATGTTTGAATTTTTCGAGAGAGAGAGAGAGATCTTTTTTTATGTTTCAATGCAACCATGCCATAACAGCAGGGACTATGTCAAGTCTATGTATTGAACAGCGCACGTGCGAAACACACGATCGGTTGTGCGGCACCTAAATGTAGCCCGAGCCCTTAATGTCGCCCGACCTAAATGAGTTTCTCCACGTTACGATACGATATCGACATCGGTTTTGGATATGTCGAATTATCGTGATTATCGCGATATTTTATTTAAAAGGAAGACGTTGATGGTGCCGGTACCGATCCGCTCAACCCTATTGGGTTTGGATGCCGCATTTTCAAATACACAGTACGATTCTTGAATGTGCAAAAAAAAAAAAGATTGCGGATTTAATGAACATAGGGAAGGAAACTGACTTGTCAGTTTATGTCTTCCCATCTAGCCATGGTGGTCTCTCTTCATCGAGAGTATCGCTGAAATAAGACACAGGCCGACGAACACGCTTGGCGCAGGCTGATTGGCTGCTTTCCGATTGACCGCTTTCCAATTGGCCAAATGGTGTGAATATTTATGACGTAATGCTTTGCGCAGTGCTGCCATCCCATAGTAGTATCTACCACCTCGATCCCGCGGATGTTCTATCCGCCGCTACCGTTCCTTGTGCGGTATACTTTATCGTTAGGGGCCGAAGGAACGGCGAGTTGCAGTGGTTACGAACCTGCAGGGGAAATTCCCTCGGTGAGAAATCACCAGGTTGGGAAACGTCAGGTGCACTGAAAAATACATGTGTTTATGTAACGTGTATGGTTGTGTAGCGATGTCATTGAACGAATCGGAATTAAAAATCGAGGCAACAGCTTTTAGAGATCGCATCGTCCGATCGTGGAGATCGAAAACATGAATTAATTGAGTCGGAACCAGTGATAAAAAAAACTCTCCAAAATGTAAGGTGTTCTGTTTTCATGGAATCTGGATGTTAATTCAGTGTTTTATCCCAGCGGTTTGTATGAGATAAAACTGTTTTTTTTCGCGTTTCTTCGACTTCATCTTTCCGAATTCCCTCTGTGTTTCGTCGTATAACAAAGACCGTGGAAGTTTACTTACATGAAGGAAAGGTATGGTTCCCTCTGTTCATTCTGCCACGGGGTGCTACGGATCCACATAAATAATACTTACAAAACCCAAGGTACCCGTTTAAATTTCACATGCAGGGACTTGCGTCTTGGGGGGATCAGAGTCGACAATGGTTTTCTGTCTTTCTTTCTTTTATATTATTTATTTTTTTCAATACATTTTTCTTATGGTTGTTTTAAAATGGGAAATATTACAGCACATATTTTATAGATTTTAGACAAAAGCAGTGCACGGCCTGGATTACAGCCACCAAGCCGTGCTTGAAAAAAGGGCCGTGTTTTCAGAAAACTGGCCGTGCAAAACACGGCTGCACGGCTCGCTAGCTAAAACACTGTGCATACTGCACTTGTAGAAAAAAAATAATGAGCGCTTTGGGACGTCCTTTGGGTATAGAAAGTGCTTTATAAAAACTGAGTATTAATACTATTACTATTTTTGTTAGTACTTGTTCATGGCCACATTTGATGGATTTTCGTGGATTACAGAAAACATGAGGAGTCTGCTTCTAGAAATGGAAAAAGTTGTTTTTTGAATCAAGAGTCTAGGCCTGGAATTTCATCCTTGAGATGGGCCATTTTTATTTTTGCAAAGGGCGTTTCTATTGGAAGTTGTCTATGGGAAACATTGCAAGGGGCACCAAGGCCAAGACCAGGGGCAACAGAGACCATGGTCTCTGTATGTATCGTCCTCCATGTGATTCCAAGACCAGGGGCAACAGAGGCCATGGTCTCTGTATGTGTCGTCTTTCATGTGATTCCAGGCCTCATAGTCAAATCAAATATAAAACAATTCACTCAGGCCTTGAACTTCATTCTAGAAGGGGGCAGGGCCATTTTCATTTTGCAAAGGGCACTTCCACATGTTCCATGGTGAAATCATAAATGTCCATGTGAATATTTTGACGGGGGGGTACCAAAACCAGAGGCCATGGCCTCCTTGACCTCAATGCACTAATAATTCCAGGCCTGTTCACTGATTGACTGGGAAAAAAAAGAACATAGGGGAAGCCAGATAAACCGTGATGAGATGTGGATAATGTACGTTATTTCAGTGAAGTTTTATTAGCAAAACAGGAATAGGTACAAAGCTTTCAGCATGTATCAGGCTGGTTGCTTAAACTTCTAACAGGAATGGCTTCATGAGCATTGTATGTAAATCAGGGTCCATTTGTAAACGTATTAAATGCCCTTTTTACCAAGTAAAACCACCAAATGGAGCAATTCTTAGGAATGGAATGAAATTGTATGAATTTTTTGGGGGTGAGGTAAGCACTTGGTAAACTTTAAAATTTAATGGGTATTCCGTTTTGTTTTTCTTCTGAAGGAAAAAGCCAACACAAGCCAAGAAGAACAAGAAGGATGGAGCTGATAAGGCGAAAAATACTGAAAAGACCAAGGTAATTTGAATGAACTCTGACCTTTGACCTTTATTTACAGCGATTGACCAGCCTCGTTACCGCGCAGCGCGCCGTATCGATCCCTCTCGTCACTAGCCGCTGGAAGGGAAGAACTGACAAACAACACTGATTGGCTCCAGAAAGTGACTGCTTTGCGGGAATGCTTGTTAAAAACTTTTCGAGCGCTTGTGTAGGCTTAAGGGCGCTTAGCACCTGCATGACAAAATGCAAGTATCTTGACGCGATCAAATGTCAAATCATGTTTATGCAGTCACCCTAGACTGCATCGGTAAAACATGTAGCAGGTTCAAAGAAGAATGAGAGGGGACCAGTTGCTCTGTCACTTTATGCGCAGCAGACTGTGCATGAGCGCAGGCACGGAGAAGATCGACCACTAGTCTAATTAAACTGTGCCGTACATATTTGCACAGTTGAAACATCAATTCCAGGGTTTAGGAGAGAGCAAGGCAAGATCGATCATCCATGGGAACAAGGCTGGTGATTGACCTACTTTTTTATAAACATAGTCTGTTGATCGACCTAAATTGTCACGTTTGACCTAAGTCATGTAATTGCAAAAGCCAATGAAAATTCATTTTAAATCTAAATTGTATGCATCAAAGGCTAAAATTCATCACACAATACTGGGTCTACCATGTCCAGATTATAAATTTACAGGTTGAATGGCTTCTGACTGGCACCCCGAACAAAGATATTGACAAAATAGGGAGACCGCTAGCATTAGAGCTAGATAGCTCAGTGGGTAGAGCGCTGGCACGTTAATTGGGAGGTTGCAGGTTCGAACCCCGCTCAAGTCAATTTTTCTATGTTTAACCCCAAATCATTTAAAATGATTATACATGTATACAAATTTAAACAATCATTTGAAGATTTTTCCAAGATCCCAGAGGTCTTTGCTTCCATCGCCAGGTCTGTTCCTTGGTTCTTTTTTAATAAATAACAAATGTTGAGATGTACTGTATACATTCTGGTAGTTTCTACAACATAGATTTTTTGAGGGATTAAAGATAAAATGTCTTCCCTCTGATAGAGTGGCCTGAAATTCCCTGTGCCTACCAATATGTCCAAGTGTATGTTTCCCATCAGCTTGCTTGGTACTCACTTCAACATAATGGTTTTATTGGCAATCAATTTACATTCAACCAGAGCGACTTCTCAAGTTTGTTTCCCCCCCCTTTTTTTCTCCGGCAGAGGAGGGGGATACCTCCGGAATGCGTGACTAAGGTGCGAGTTACAGAGGCGGAGCGCGATAAGAGTGACAAGCAGTGCAC
Source organism: Pisaster brevispinus (assembly GCA_023634235.1). Taxonomy (NCBI): domain Eukaryota; kingdom Metazoa; phylum Echinodermata; class Asteroidea; order Forcipulatida; family Asteriidae; genus Pisaster; species Pisaster brevispinus. Next base: position 11,925,606 of record JAMKCF010000005.1, on the reverse strand, counting down.
GCTGAGCTTAATGTCCATTTCCCTTTGAATAATCTGGGTAATTGTTTGGCTGTGTCATCTTCTCATGCCGAACGGAAGAGAAACAAGCGAGAAGTTGTATCATGGATGAATGGAAAATTATGGAAACAGAAATTGGTTTGCTTTAATAATTTGATTGAATTCGTTGACGACTTGAAATGTACAGTTGTCATACACACACATTTGTGTATCCGTTTCATGTACTAATTCTAGCACACATTGTAAACAGCCTAAAGATTAATCAATATTACTTGTCTTCAAGCCTGGAGTTCCATCCGTGAGAGGGCAATGCCATTTTCATTTTGCAAGGGGCACTTCCACTGAAAAGTCTTAAAGTTTAGGGGAAACTTCTGAGGTGCCACGGAGGCCAGGACCAGGGTAACAGAGGCCATGGCCTCTGTGCAATCCCAGGCCTGTGCAGAGCTGTTAACTCTGCAGAAAGTTCCCTGATTTTGCGGAAAGTTCCCTGAAAATAAAGCAATCTTTCTATGTTTTGAGGATGAACAAATTTGAAAAAACCGCCATGATTACGGGAACTTTTTCCCTATTATGTTGAATGTAATTTTAAATATCTCCTGGATTGTTCCACAAAATCTCCCTGATTGCAAGATGCAAATGTTGATAGCTCTGCCTCTGTAGGTTCAAATAATCTGAGGGAAGAATCTCATTAGTTAATGTATCAATTTATCATTTAAATGTTACTGATCAAATATTTAGTGACAAACCACAAAGGAAACTGACTGGGTAAATTTTGAATAATTTGGGTTTGAACAAAGAAAAATTGACTGGAGCGGGACTTGAACCAACGACCTCCGGATTAACGTACCGGCGCTCTACCAACTGAGCTATCCAGCCCTATGTTGGCGGTCTCCCTATTAGTCAATATCTTTGTCGGGGGTGCAATATTAGTCAATATCTTTGTTCCAGTCTGACTGGCACCCCCGAACAAAGATATTGACTAGTAGGAAGACCGCCAACATAGGTAGAGCACCGGTACGTTAATCCGGAGGATGCTGGTTCAAGTCCTGCTCCAGTCAATTTTTCTTTGTTCAAACCCAAATTAGATAAAATATTTATAAGTTTTTTTTAAGAGGCGGTGGCATTGCAAAGAGCTTTTTGGTTTATTCTCAAGCTTTGAACTGATTGTGCTCAAGTCATCAGGAGACCTAAGGAGACCTAAGGAGACCTAAGGGAGACCTATATGGAGTGTAGTGGCTGTCTTAACATTAATCAATCACTGTCATCAAGAACATGCATTTTACAATGCACATGCTCTATCTTAAAACTGAAGGGGCGTGTACACTGTTGCAAATTATTTATAACAATTCGTTGTTGAATCATCGTCCAAAAGGATCCAAGCACGATGCAAAACAATGTACAATATACATTGTACGTGTGTTTTAATCACTGATCTCAGGCAGGAAATTCTTAAGTATGATGCCCAAATTGGCTCTCAGAAAAAAAAGTAGCAAAACTCTTATTAAATAGCTTATCAAAGCCACACCATATGTTGGTCAGCTCTTGTACGAAATGAAGTTTTTCCTATTTTTTTTACCAAGGGCCAAGTATCATGCCTGTGATTTCTGTTAAATACTAATGTAACTGGATAAATGCCCTCATCCTCAAGGCACTTGTTGATACACTACATATGTTGCTACACCACTGAGCCCCCCTACTGCATGACTCGCTGTGATAAAAGCCCTCTCCATTGTGTGTGTTCTTATGACTTACTGTACTCTATCATAGGTTGCAATATGACGTAAATCGGCCATCTTTACGGGCAGTTCGGAACACACAGTTTAATGTGTTTAGCGTGAGAACGGCGTGCAGCACGCGCACATTGCACAATTGGTTAGTAAACAACGCTGCTGCATAAATAATTTGAGCACTTGACGGGCCTGCGAGCTAAAATGCAATATGCTCGTCAAGACAGCATCTATTGGGAACTATACTGTTCAGTTTATACATGTAGGTACCATTTATAGTCCTTGAGTGCCCTCTTTTTTTAACATGCGTGTAATTTCTCGGGATATTTTCATGATTTCATGATTTTCTGAAAACCTCCTTGAGCCTCCTTTCTTGAAAGAAGGAAAGCAGTCACCAAAGAGAGAAAGAAATAGTCCACATTGTGTCCAAACCTGTAATTTTGTATCTGTGATGACATGGATGATGCACAGAGTATGTTAACCCTCCTGAACTGTAACATCTGAGAGGTTCCGGGTCTAGAATAACGGGGAACCCAAACCCATTAGCCATTTTCCCAGGTATTTTCACATCTGTCCATTCTCATCACTGTATGAGTATTAGCTTTAGGTTCCTCTTGTATGAGAGTAGCAATATGTCTCGACACTACTCTCAAGACTTCATTAGACACCAATGGGATGATTCTTTTTCCAGACAGTACAGTAGAGATCAGTGGTTGTAATTGAACATCAAGCTGCCATTTTGTTTTCTCCCGTTTCATGGACGATTTGACCAAAGCAAGTCTGGTTGGAAGAAGGGTCACCCCTCCCGTCTATAAAATGGGCATCAGACTACCAATTGCACAGTTGTGAGGATCAATGGATGCCTGACACTAATAACCTGAAAACCTAAAAGTTACGCTTACAAGTGCTACTGATTGGCCTTTCTGCCTCATAAGACCATTGACTATATTGCCCTTGTCTTGGCCTTCTTGCCCCATAAGGCCATTGCTTCTTTTGTTTCTTTTCTTGGCCTTCCTGCCCATAAAGCCATTGCTTCTATTGCCATTTTCTTGGCCTTCTTGCCCCATAAGGCCATTGCTTCTATTGTTGTTTTTTTGGCCTTCCTGCCCCATAAGGCCATTGCTTCTTTTGCCGTTGTCTTCGCCTTCTTGCCCCATAAGGTCATTACTTCTATTGCCCTTGTTTTGGCCTTCCTGCTACTGTCCTCATCTTGACCTTCCTGCCCCATTCAGAGTATCCCCTATATGGATTGGCGAGTGGAAGTGTCATCTGCTAAATAAAATGGCCTTGCCCCGTCACAGATGAGATTCCAGGCCTGTTTCCCAAAACATGTTCACTATGAATGTAGATCCACCTTCAAACACCCTAACAAATTGTGTGTGCAGCCACAGTCATGGGTACAATCACATTATGGTTTGTTACAAAATGACCATTATGACTGCAACCCTATGTCAATGAAGATTAACAAGTGCTTCAAATATTGAAATACTTTTTATTCTTCATTGACAAGGGTTTGCTTACATGCAATGGGAGACTTTGGAATGCTAGGAGGCAGCAGACTAACCATGTAAATTTCCATAGTTTACGCCGTTCTGAGTAAGCTCGCATTTCCAAGAACAATGGATTTACCTAGTAAGTCTGCTGCCACCCAGAGTCCCCCAAAGTCTCCCATTGATTGATTGATTAAAAAAAAACTGTTCCATCAGTGGATTTCAATCTGTCAATCATATTGTGGACAGCCTCTATAACAATAAAAACATTTTTTTTTTTTTTTAAGAAATATACGTTCATGTATCCATAATTGTGGCTGGCAATTTGTGCAATTATGACTAGCTTCTTGAAGGTAACTGTGTGTTAATGTAATTGGCATCGTGTCCAACACTGCAGAAGAGTGATTCAGAGTGATTCATGTAGTCATGTTTTTTTTTTTTTTTGGGGGGGGGGGCAAGCATCTTGTGTGTGTGTGTGTGTGTGTGACTGACCAAAGTGTGTTTGTCAGGACTGCAGTCAGAGGCAGCGGGTCGTCATTCAGTGAGGGTGATAGAGTGATAATGAGAGGGCAGCCTCGCCCTGTTTGGCTGATCATCGTAGTGGCACGTCACATGTCACCCTGGGAATACTAAGAGGAAAGCAACTTGTACATTCGGATGGGTCAGGGTTTACTCGTATTCAGGCCATTCCTGGTTAAGTGCAGGGCCCAATTTCATGAAGCTGTTTGCCTGGGCCCAGTTTCAGAAAACTGCTTAAAGCTGAAAATATGGCTTTAAACAACATTTCTGCAAAGCAAAAATAAGCAGGATAACAGTCATAAATGGTTCATGTGACTTGGTGATTTAACTGGTTACCTAAATCTGGTAAGCATAGCCGTTTTTGCTTAGCTACTTTTTGTGCTCAAGCAGCTCTATAAAATTCGCCCTGCTCGCACATTTTTGTGCTTGCTATAGCTGAGAAAAACATGCATGCCAAGCAATTTTTTAAAAAATATTTACAAACAAGAAGATTTTAGAGCATGTGTGCGAGTTCACAATGGATGCATTGTTGCAACCCTCAACCGTTTGCGAGAACCGCCAGCAAGCTAACGTGCCTTTTGCTTTGATTACAGTAGTGTTTATGAAAAAGAAACTCTGCTTATAGCCGCACTGTAGGCAGGAAACGTCTGCTTACAGGCTTTTTGAAATTGGGTCAAGGTCTGATATTTCCTGAAGACAATGGAGGTAAATGCCCCCATGCCCCTGGTCCATGCCTCGATGCCCTTCACATGAAAGGAAAAACTCTGTTTGACTTAATAGTGGAAAATCCTGATATTCTAATGTGTACTTACATGTAGTTGTCAGTTCTAAGTGATTACTTAAAATCTTTGTACAGACATAGTAAAGATTTACATATAATGTGGCATTCCTAGCCAAAATCAGGCACTTCCTGCCAAAACTCAAAACTGTGTTTATTTGCTCATCAAACACACTGATGAGAATACGAGCTTTCAAGTAACAGTATATGTAGTTATGGTCTGCAAGGTACCCCCCCCCTTGTAAGTATTTCTCAACATAAAGAATGCCTAAGACATCACATCAATCAAGGTTGATGTTTTTGTTGGCTTCACTTTTATAATGCCATTTCACTATTGCCAAGCTCTGCCTAAATTTGGCATCACGATGGTTTATCCTCACTAAATGTGATTATTCTTGGTCAGTATGTGTGTGACACCAGGGCCCAATTTCAAGCATAAAAAGTTGCTAAGCACAATGTTCAAAATTATGCTTATCAGCTAAAGTACCATTTTATCAAATATAACTGGTACCCTGCTTAGTTGTGCTTAGCAGAGAAATGTTAAGCAGTATTCTCTGCTTTAAGCAGCTCTTCATAGAGCTGCTTAAGCACAAAATGAAGCTAGGCACAACAAATTATGCTTACCAGAATAAGGTTACCAGCTAAAATACCATTTTACATGTAAAACATATAACTGGTGTCCTGCTTAGTTGTGCTGAGCAGAAAAATGTTAAGCAGTATTCTCTGCTTTAAGCAGCTCTTCATAGAGCTGCAAAAAGAAGCCAAGCACAACAAAATTATGCTTACCAGAATAAGGCTACCAGCCAAGGTACCATGTCACACATCTACACTTTTTGACTGGTATCCTGCTCATTTCTGCTAAGTAGAAAATTGTTAAGCAGCTCCATGAAATTTGGGTATGGACACCACAAGTAACTGACCCCTTTTAACCCCTAACCAAGAACTTGCACATTGACATACTAAGAAAAGTGTTATTGTTGAACTCACAGTATGAATGATTAATTTGAAAAGATAATCACTAGTTTAAAATTCAGGGCAGGGTTAAAATGGGTCACACATGTACATGAACAGTAACCGAGAATGGCAGAAAAAAAGGGAACATTTGATGTGATTTTCCTTTGGAGCCGATGATCATCTTGACTCCTCAGAATTGCCTTTTATAATTGTCCTGTAAATAGTGGTTTTGGTGGTAAAAGCTAACCACCCAATTCTTCAAAATCCAACTGCGTGTTTCGTTTGGTTCTGTTGGACAAAGGACTACACATGTAAACTGATTATGCTTTACATGGGATTCGGGCACACTAGTTTGTTAACCACCCAATCCTTCAAAATCCAACTGCGTGTTTCGTTTGGTTCTGTTGGACAGAGGACTACACTTGTAAACTGATAATGCTTTACTTGGGATTCTGGCACACCACCGTAATCAGAGTCCCAACAGTTTTGGTGTTGAGTTGCCATGTGGTGTTAGGTTTTGATAAGAGCGAGGAAGGATCCTGGTAAATTGCTCGAGGGATTGCGGGTTAGCATGGAAAATACACACCGGGGGAAATAGTCTGGTTCCCATGCTTGTGTTCGCAATCTGCACTTACAATTTGCAGGTTGTTTACAAGGAGCCTGGGAATATTGATGACCACAAGTTGATGAGGGTATTTGGCGGTACACTGTACAGACACGCATTGTGCATGTCCAAACTCACATTCTTTACACTGTATTGTTCTGTACCCCTGATGCCGTAATTACATCGAGTTCTCTATTGTGCTACAGAACCACACACAATCTTGTATTGGCTCAAATACTTCAATATTGTCATGGCCGATTTGGTAATGCCCTGTAATATGGTTACATTAGCGAGTGAATCGCGTGGTGAAGTGCGTGTACGGTAGCAACATTCAGTGAGTGTGACACAGTGGTAATGATGGATTGACCTCGCCTAGCCTGAGTGAGGAGCACTAGATGTCGTACATCAAGGAAATCATTTTTCCGCCATGGGAATAATAGGGGAAGATGCTGAAATTTTGATAATTTGCGATTACGAGTACTTGCACAAGAGTACTGGTTATAAAGGGTAGAGATGGTGAAGGAAAAAGAATTGACCCAATTCTGTTATATTGGATACGCTGACGGAATGTACATTATGTATTGTATGTAGATTATAGTACAAACACATAATATAATGTCACCTAAGCTTGACCTTACTTCAGGTGCATTCACACATCTCTGAAATCCATACTGTACTTGATATTGTACATGTACATGTAGGTATGTACATGTATGTGAATTGATAATGAGAGTTGTTTAATGTTGCTTTAATGTGCTCCATAATTTCTTTGCAGTTAAAGTTTATGAATAATGATTTACAGTTGAGTTGAAGACAGAAGGTCTGCAAATATTACTACATGTACGTGTACATTAACATTAATAGTACGTACATGTGTACACGTAACAAACAATGTCACTTGCAGTACTTTATGTTTTCTACTACAAGCGTTCAAGTGTAGCCCCGTTAAATTTTCTATTAACTACAGGTTTCATATAACTAGTATTTAAGTACACTAAAGGTACAGGTACAAACTGTATGTACAGTATGTGTGCATAAGTGGCAAGCTAGAGACCTTGCTGAATTCAACAAAAGTGCCAAACACTGCGTTCATCTGTGGCTGTAACACATCATCTACACTAGCATACATGTATGTGGAGATGATAAGAAGAAACGGCATGATTTATGCGTACACTTTGTGTACACATTGTACTGTACATGTACTGCACAGTATTTTGTTGTATTTAAAGGCACTCTTGTACACGCCTCTTGTCAAATCGGAAAGCCTTGAATGTACGTATTCTTGCTTGAAGCTCGCTCGGCGGTTTTTACCTCTTGCTTAATACTGTGCCCACGTACGACTAGCAAAGAATGAACTCACGCTCACGCAAATAATCCATGAATAGTGTACACTCCATGTAGATGTAATGTGATTGTTCTATTCATGCATGCATGTGGTTGATGTGCCAGGCTGGAATGTTGAATGAACAGGCTGGCTTGGTAATGGGGCATGCGTTTTCACCTGAAGGAACGAAGTGATGGGGAAAGGAGGGGGGGGGGGGTGGAGGGACCCCACATCATTGATTTACAGAACTTGGTGTATTTCCACCTGAGATGGCACTGTGAGGAATGACTGCACTGTGCAATATCCCCTCCTGCCCTCGCAGTGAACCCTGAATGTCAATACAAGCGGACTGTGAGAGTGGGGAATGGCACTGTGCAGTGTTTGTAATGATTTGGATATTACAATTTAAGCATCTTTGATATCATAGCACCATTGGTTTCCTTGACAGTCGTACTGTCTGGGAACCTCTACTTCCTAAGGGGCATGACGGAGGGAAAGTTTGACATTTTTTGAAAGGATGCCTGCCATTCTTTAATCCTACTGAGTATGTTGTAAACGTAATTCTGCAGTTTACCACGCCTACTTGCACAGTTTCAGCTGCATCAATTATCAGAAGCCCGTAAGAAATTCATAAGGATTTATGTAGGATTTATGCAAGAAGCTGCACAGTTGCAGACTGCCTTTCATAAATGCTTTTGCTAAAAACCCCAAGTCATACGCTTTGCCCTCGGTCATTAGAATCACAATGGAATGCAGATTAAAGTTTAACGGTAAAATCAGGCACTCGGAAATAGTGGATTGGCATTAGAAGTGAAGCTAACCGTGACATCGGCCTTGATATTAATGTGATGTGATGTATAGTCCAGAAATACATACTCTTATCACACAAGGGAGTGGAATAAGGAAAATCATAGCATTTCTGTGTCCCACGTCCAATGTATATAAAACATAACAAATGTATGCCAGTTTCACATTGGGAAGTAGACTGCCCAGCTGCGAACTGTGCCCAATTTCATATAGCTTCCTAAGCCGACAGTAATGCTTTAAACACTTCTACTAAGCAAAAGTTAGCAGGAAAACCAGTTGCAAATGTTACATGTTAGATGGTAAATTTGGCTGGTAACCTTATGCTTGCAAGAACCTTGTTTCATGCTTGGCTACTTTTCTTGCTAAGGCAGCTGTATGAAATTGGGCCCTGAGTAGCCTCTGTGTAACTGACGGAGTATCGACTACATGTATCGCTATTTGAGTTACGGGGCATGCAGTGTTTCATGCTGTATTAAAGCAAACGGGGCTCACCAACGTATACTATACAAATACTGGATGCATGTCAGTGTAGCAGAATATAATCACAAGGTGAAATATGGACTGTTCCTGCCTCCCGAAATGGAACAGTCCAGATTCTACGAGTGATATTCCGCTATAATGAATAATGTACATACATGCATCCTATATTTGTTTCATGTACTTCACACATAGATTCTTGTCATTTGATATTCTTCATGTAATTCATAATTTATTTCGACAATAAAGTATATAAAAGTTGTGAAAAATGTATAGTTTATTTCAACAATTCCTGTATTAAACAGCTGATAAAGACATAGATGGAGCTGTTTAAGACTTGTTGGCTAAAGCGCGTTCAGCGTTCAGTGTTCATAGCCGTACTTGTTTTGGTGCAAGCTTACGCGTGTGAGTTAATAATGCGTGATACGATCAATACATATGTTACTCAATGTAAAATCTATTAGTATGCCTGAATTTTAGCTGCATAGTGTCCCAAGCATCCTATATTTATCAATATAGGACTGCTATATTAAATTGTTAAGTGCTGGAACAGTTTACATAACAACATAAAGTGTGACATGTGACGCGAGATCTATAAGTGCTGTGTATAAATGTAGTTGGAGTGATGAACAAGCATCGTAGACAGCAGACCAAGAGACTGAACGAGTTCATCATATTATAATGAACTCGTTCAGTCTCTTGGTAAATGAGGTTTTTATCTTGAGCACTGGGTAGATAATACTTGAGGATACAGTAGTTGATTGATGATTGCGATTCAGTTGGTTTGGTTTGGCTCATTAAAATGTACATAAGCGATGAATAAGGTATGAGATTTACAGGCAGGATCCTTCAATTTTGGGTCGAACAAAGAACAAATTGACTAGAGTAGGATTTGAACCTGCGACCTCCGGTTAATGTGCTGGCACTCCAACTTAGCCATCTGTCCCTAGTGTTGGCAGTCTCCCTAATTTGTCAGTATCTTTGTTTGGGGATGCCAGTCTGAAGCCATAGTCGCCAGGGACTACACCCAAGTTTATGATACAACCCGGGAAGCAGCAGCCAGGGGGATCACCAAAACGCTTCATCGAGGCAGCAGAGGCAATCGCCTTGATGCCCCTTGAAATGAAATGTTCCTGATAGAAGATTCAATTTTCCATCCTAGAGATGGCTCTTTACTAAGAAAGAGGTACCTTGTCCTTACACCTGAACTATGAAGTATTAGGGCTGAATTTAGGTCTGCCATACAATTTGTCAATGGTAGAGCATACTGTATGTGATGAACATGGTACAATTCGTTAACTCCCAACATGTAACTGCTTAATCCACCAACTGTGCACATGGACTATTCTCAACTCAGCTGTCTGTGAATGATCAGGTTTTTCCCTGATTTCATAAATTCTTTCCACAGATCTACTTTCAAAAGTTCCTGAAGAAAGACATATCTCCATGTTACATAATTATCCAAATCCAAAACCTTCAGATCTACATCTGTGCTGATGTGGAAATTCTGTAAATCCTCTAAAATACATGATCTTCCTTAAAAGTGTACATGTGTATCTTCATATTATGAGTTTATTGGGTTCCCAAGATCAAGAGGAGCCAATCACCCATTTTCAAGGATTGTAGTCAGTTTTTTAGAACCCCATCCCTGTATTCATCGTCTACTGTGTATAATGTAAATTAATACATAAAAATATATGTACATAGCATAATTACACCAATGTACATGAACTTGTACATGTATCAAGATACATTTCTTGTACCTAACATTAGGTTGGGTCATCGTTTGGTTTTTGTTAACGAATGCTTATTTATGAATGCAAAGTTATAAAGAAAGATACAATGAACGTCACCTGTGAAAGTTTCAGCTGAATACTGTATCTACAGCCAAAAACTGTTACGGTATTTTCACACAAATGTCGAATTCATCCACGGTTAGCGGCATTCGCAAACGGACACCAACCCTCAGAAATCTGAGAAACGATTCACGCATGAATCGTTTTTCAGATTCAAATGTTTGATTGATTTCTAATCAACAGGGGGCATTTCAGACGAAATAGTTTCACAGGATGTTTACTACCATTACTCAAGTAAGCTTTCAGACAGATATTACACACATTTTATTTCAGGGTCATTACCAAACCGTGACCCTACCTATAATGTACACATGACCAATGGTCGTGAAATGATCACTCATGTACTCCAACATCTTCCCTCTCCGTTGACATCATTGAACCATTGCGTTGAATAAGCTTTCTCAAAGGAACCACAAAAGTTTGTCAATAAACAACTCAATAATTTCTTTCCCTTCGGACTGCCGGAATCAAAAGCTACGAAGAACTTTCCAATTATCCTCCAAGTTCAAAAACCCATCAACCAAGGGGGAAACAAAACCAAGTGTGTAGTTACATTGTAAGTGTACTATGTTTTCCGTTCCACATTCTTAGAATGGATGGACAAAATAAGAAAGTAAATGTACTTTGTCCTCATCAACTGGACTCAAGTACGAAGGAAGAGGTCGTCTTGAGACGTCACCGGTTCCAACATGGGAGCTATTTGCCTGAGTGACCTTTACAAGCCGTAATTTATTCAGTATGATTTATGAAGGAGTTCATATTACATACATAGTACGGTCAGCGCGTGTGTGTGTGTGTACAGCAACAATGCCGCAAGCTGACTCATTCTGAATATAAAGCCTGGCAATTTAGTGTGCTGGCCGGCTACAAACTCTCTCTCCCTCTCACTGCCTGCTTAAAGTGTCTGCCAATTAAAGCTTGGATTCAATCCGGGATTAAAGAGAGCTTCTTGTCTGCAGCACTATCCCTTGATCGGGAACATTCGCCTGACATTGCGCAACACTAGCTTTTGGAGCAGTTCATTTATTTAGTACACTAAAAGTACGTCTGTACTACAAAAAAAGCCAACTGTCAAAACCGTCACAGTCTTGCTCTCACATTTCGAGAAAACGGATAAACCTCTGGTCAAATTTGTTCACTACTCTACTTTAAACCACGTCCAGCATCATGCCGACTGGCACAAACAATTATCACAGTCCCATATGGAACACGCTGCACATGCTCGTGACAGAATGTCTGTGAGGCACTCTGCAAGAATGTGTAAAGATCTTGGCCCAATTTTGTAGAGCTACTCACCCATAAAAAGTAGTTGTGCACAAGAAAACTATGCTTAGCAGAATAAGGTTACCAGCCAAAATGCCATGTCACTTGTACCTATTGTGACTGGTATCCTGCTTATTGTTGCTTAGCAGAAAATTGTTAAGTAACATTGTCTGCTTAAGCAGCTCTGTAAAGAAGGGCCCTGTACTCCCCTGTCACATTCTGCAAAAGCTCTTAATCTCAAACTAGATGACAGTTAGGTGTCCTTAGGTTACTCTAGGGCTGCAAATTGTTGATAAAGTCACACACAAACCTATATGCCAGATTTGGGACCAGAGGTGAAACAAACCTTCATGTCCATTGTAAAGCACCAACATGATTACAGTTAAATGTTTGTGTGACATTTATGTCAAAGAGCTATACTGACTAGAGCATTAACTCCCTGTTATACACGAACAAGTTTTTAAAAAAGCCTTCTGGGCGTAGACATGTTTCGAGTACGTGCGTGACAATGGAATAGCTTCAATTTAAAGAGAACATTTTTAAAGGCAAGAAATTTTGCATTAGCCGTGCTTACCAAAATGCGCAACTGCTAATCCGCATAATCACCCACGATAAATCTTATTTGCGACGTTTAGTTTGGGATTCAGATTGCTTGTGCGTTACTGCACTGTGTAGTGCGGATCTATTAAAGCTATAAACAGTGATAAATGAATGTAGCGCTTTTCGCTCGACAAGTTTATGATTTAGATGCTTCTCTAGATGTCAAGAGGGTGCAAAATCTGCTTTACGAAAGATGGCACTAGAATAAATTTATATTGAAAAGTCGTTAACGTCATGGCCCAGACAAATGGCAGGTGAGCGTGCATTAAAACGTGCTCCCTGTCGCTCACGGGTGGGTTATGCTCGCATTCATGTACATGTACTTCACATTTTACATTTGATGACTTTACATTAATTTGATGATGTGTAGAAATAAACAAATGCACTTATAATAATTAATGCAGTTAGCCATGCAAAGCCGTACACAATTTCAAGCTTTTTACACAAACATGGATTTGTCCAGATGGCTTCAAAACGAAGTTTGCACTCTAGTCAATCTCTGTGATTTATGTGCACTCATTGACATTTTATTTTCACTCGGACATTTTTAATTGTAAAAACATGTTCTGGGGTGGTTGTTGAATATTATTTTACTTCTAGTACAAATTTGAGTTTAAAGAACATTAAAGAAGGTGTCTAACAATGAATTTAGTTTTTGCCCTCATCGATGCTATAATTGTTCATGTGAAATGCTGGTCGAGACCAGGAGTCAATGCCAGAACCATGAGACCACTCAATCATGAAACCGAGGCCTGTCTGCAAGTATTTTCTTCCCCCCACAGCCTCGGTTTCATCCCATGTACAGTATTGTAGAATTGAGATGATTTAAAGCTCTGTCTGGTCTGGTACCAACATCAACAAAGGTGGCCCGTCCACAAATAAACAGGCTCTGTCTATTTTCCCCCACGGCCTCAATTTCACCCTAATGTACAGCATATTGTTTTATATTAAAAGCCAACCAGTCAAAAGTGCATTCGCTGTCTGGTACCAACTTTAATATAAGCTAGTGGAAGGAGGTCATACATGGCCCTTTATTCATCTTCAGATAAATGGGCTCTGTCTATTTTCCCCCACAGCCTCGTTTTCATTCCATATACAGTGTATGGTATTATACTAAAAGCCAAACAGTCGAAAGCTCATTCTCTGTCTGGTACCAAGCTACAGGCTTAAAGGCTAGTGATATGTCACCACATGTGGACGTATAAACGCACCTCTGACTCACTATGTCCGCTCTTCTGTCATACTGATCTTATCACCGCCGTACTGACCGAAACTACCTGGTCACATAGAGTGACGTAATACTCGCCCTACTCTTCCATCTATTAATAACCAACAGATCTTCACCCTGGTGTCTGGTGTTTTTTCCCTCTTAAGCGCATGGTTTAGTGTTGCAGGATGTAGACTTTTATCACGCACCGTCCATCTGATTTTCCTTGTTAAAGTCAAATATAAGTCGATAGCGCAATAATAAAGGCTTGTGAGGACACTGGGCTATCATTGTTTATAAACTAGGAATCAATTTTGTGATAGTTGCCGTGTTCTGAGTATTTCTAATTGTAACAGAAGTAGCTACTACATGTAGCAGGCGTGGAATTTCATCGTTGAGAGGGCAAGGCCATTTTCATTTTGCAAAAGGGCACTTTCATTGGAAAATCTTACAGTCTATGGGAAACTTATGAAGGGGCATTGAGGGCAAGACCAGGGGCAACAGAAGCCATGGCCTCCAAGGCCTCCGTGTAATTACAGGCCTGATGTAGTACTAATTGATGAAGGTCTATTCTTTCAATACACAAGCTTCAGAGATCATTTAGTTATAGGTTGGTAGGGGATATGTTTGTGCAAATACTCTGTTATTGCTGTGATGTATAAATGCAGAACACAGTTACCAAGAACATCAGTCTCAAAACAGAACCTCCGTCAGAAATTAGCGTTTTAAATTTGTCTCAAAATAATGTCCATGAAATGTTAGATAAATGCAGAGTATGAGTCAAAAATGGTTACTGACCTGAAAAAAGGTCACAGATGTGAACAAAGATGTGTATGGCAAATACACTTCAGACTACTTCTTAATAATCACGAAATTTCTTGTTTTTCTCCCCCTTATTCCCCATCTCCCTGCAGAAGGAGATCAGTCCAGACTCCGTACGATTCCAGCCACCCAACATCGAGCTCCAGGGGAATGCGTCGGCTTTCAGCATCTACGCCACGGTACGGGAGTACGTCCTGGAGAGGGACATGATGGAACGGGCGCTCATCCTAATACGGGCCAACTCTGCTGCTAGTCAGAGCGATGAGGTGGGACGTGAAGATGAAGACATCGGCAAGATGGAAGACGCTTTCCGATTGCCAAAGGTTATTATTCTGTTGTTATTATTAATATCTTTCTGCTAATAAAACCAAGGGGTCTTCAAATGTGTCTTGTATTGAACTTTTGGCTTGAAGATTGAAGATACTTGTTAAGAGAGATGATGAAGAAACATTCAGTTCAAGATGTAGGAAGAAAACCCATATAAAAAAAACTAATGCAACAGGTAGGGACTGAAAATCCAGTCAACATGCAAGGTTCAGAGCCCAATTTCATAGAGCTTCTTAAGCACAAAAAGTAGCCAAGTACAACAAAATTATGCATACTAGACTAAGGTTGCCAACCAAAAGACAATGTCGTGCGTACATTTTGTGACTGGTATCCTGCTCTTTTTCGCTTAGCAGCAAATAGTTGTAAGCAATATTTTCTGCTTGAGCAGGTTTATGAAATTGGGCCCAGGTCTGAGGGTTGATTCCAACCTGGGTTTACACAGATGAAAGACAAGGAAAGATACCACAACATGAGTAAAAGGGAAAAATGCTGAAAGAAAAACTGAAGTCAACTCTGCAGAACAATAGAACTGTTGTCTTTTGGTGCAGAGATTATTTGTATTGTTTTTCTATATGGACTATCTGATGTGAGGTCGCTATTGAACCCAACATGTCAACTGGATTTGATCATTTTAGAATAAGTTATTAAGTAGTAATTTTAGGATGAATATCTTTTTTTGGACCATAGTTTATAAGATGCCAAATAGTTTGGCAAGTCAAACTTGAGATAGACTTTATGCACGTGGCGTCATGTGAGTAGGGCGCCCTCAGCTAGAGGTCAGAAGAAGGTTGTTCATTAGCCTATTATGTGCGGCACATGTACACAGTTTTTTTCTTTGTTTCATCATCAATTTACCTGTAAGATGGAGGCGTGGTGACATCAATGCATAAGGTCCATTCAATCAAGTTTTCAATACATGGACTTGGAATACTAACTGACTAACTGACTAAAAACGTAGACTGTCAGTTTCTCACTCAGCGTAAGATTGCTTCAGACGAAAGTGGCGAAAAGTTACAAGTAACGCACTCGTCTTCAGCCATTTATTATTCATGAAGCTTGTTCCTTTAACACGTTGCCTTGGATTGGGCGCTTTGGGCTATAAAAAGCATTTGAAAGCGTTTGTTATGAAATAAATACTGATGGAAAGATGCTATGTAGAATATAATGATTCACACAAATATGGCTCGAAATTGTGCGGTTTTCCTTTTACTTTGTGAACTAACATGGTCCTCCATTTTGTGGAACCAAATTGTTGACTCCACAAAATGGCAGATCGTGTTAGTTCATGAACTAAAAAGAAAACCACACAATTTTGAGGCATATTTGTGTGGTTATTATTTTCTACTTTTAAAACATCTTTCCAACCGTATTAAGTTAACACTTTCAAACGCTTTTTATAGCCCAAAGCACCCAATCCAAGGCAACATGTCCCTTTAATTTGGGTTACTCATTTCCCTAAATACATTTCATGTTTTAGATTTAAATTTCTCTCAAACTGAGCACAGTCTACATGTACATCAACACTCAACCTAGATCTGTAGAATGTTTGAACTAAAGTCCATACATGACGCACATTTATATTGATCTTTTCCAACTAGTCGAGCTCTGTGTCCAATATTTCTTCATCTATTCCACAGGTGGTTGGAATTGGATTACGGAGTGTGTTTGTTCTGATCCGAGATACACACAGCTCCCATCCCATGTTGTGCGCTAGAGCACTTCAAGCCCTCTTGGATATGCTACAGGGACAGACCCCCGAGGGGCTGGCCAAGGAGCCAGATGACATGATCGGTAATGTAGATAAAATGTTACTCGGCAATCTGTAAAACTTAGGTTTTAATCCAACTGGACAGTCTCTCTCCCTGGGCAATTTTCGAGAGTTATTCCCTCGTAAACAGACAGCTCAACGCTGTAACTAAAGCTTCGTTGATACATGTACGCCTGGCAAAGCATGGTTGTACTGTCCGGTTCATTCAAATGAATCAGTCAAGTTTAGGCAAAACCTGGGGATGAGATTTGCAGGATGTTAAGACAGTGTTTATCACTTCGGGTCGGTATTTGGAAAAACATGTCATGCCCACCTGAGTTATTATTTGTTGGAGCATCTTGAGTAATTGTTTTCGGCAACTTGACATGGCGTACATGTTTGGTGTGTATGCCATGGCCTATCTAAACTTGATGTTTGAATAAACTAGGATGAAGTGAGACAACGATGTAATAATCTCTTCTTGAAAAAATGTTGGTTTTGGGAAGAACCTGAGGTGAGATGAGTGTTGACATTTTGAAGAGTGTTCTCTGTTCCTCTTCTCCTGAAAAAGAGCATACGCGGGCCGTATCCCAATTACCAGCTACAGCTACAACTACGACAAGGGGGTTGCCAAAGATGTCCATAAAATATACTTCATCGCATGATCGCAGAAACGTAGCCGTAGCTGTAGCCACCAATTCAGGCGCGACCTGAGAATACTGTCCGAAAAGTCAAGTTCTTTTTAGAACTACCACTTTTTTGTCAAGAAGAGTTTTTACATGGTTATCTCCATATTTCTCACTTCCTACACAATGCCAAGCTTAAAATCCTACTTGAAAATGTTCATTGGAAACTTTGATCAGTAACCCCTAAAAGAAGAAAAAGAAAGTCTAAATGCAGGCACCTATTCCTTAACATGTTGTACCCTTTTACAATCAAAAGGTCAGCAGGGATAATGCCACTGGGAATTACCCAGGCAGTTACGTCGTGCTAGAGCCCAGAAATGAGAGGGGTGTGGTGGGAAATTAAGAAAGAAAGACTTAAATGTATTCCTCACCTGATAACCTTTTCGTTAATCAAAAGCTCACTGAAATAAAAGCTGTGACCAAAAAAAAAATGTGCTGGTCACATCACAAAGAGCAGGCCATCGTTTTTAAGGAGTGCATGTGCAATCGCACTCCTCCACACTCCTTAACCATGTCTGAGGATTGCAAACAAATAGCACTCCTTAAAGACCTGCTTGAACCAAAACGACAACAAGTGATCTTTGCTGAAATTCGTTTAAAATATTTTCAATCAGTAAGGAAATTGAGCTCACATGAGATTAAACAGATTGTAGTTGTGTAAAAAAGCAATCATTTTGAATACCCTTCTCCGGTGCTTTTCAGAATGATTTGCAAAAAGCCCTTTTATGTCATCACTCATGTTACATCATATGTGGGAGCTCCGTTTTGTGTAGCCACTTTGTTGCAGCATGGAGGTATAACAAAGCAACGTCCCACATATGGCGTCAAAGTATTGTCCTTTTGACGCACGCCGTCAGCGGCAGAAGCGTACAAATATCAACAAGTTCAAATAGCAATCTCGTTGAAATTTTTTTGCTCAAGTACCTGTTTAAAATTCAAAGTGGATTTAGAACATTTTGGGGAAAGAACAGAATTTAAATCGTGTCAGGAAATCAGCTGTCATAAGGTATTTGTTTTCATCGTGAAAAAAACTAATACAATGCATGAACGAAATGCATACAATATTTGTTATGTATAACTTGCACAAGGATTCTTGTCATTTGAAAAATGTTTTCACAATAACGCAAAATAGACACGGCAACTCATCAACCCAACACTCTGAAATTTTTTTAACCCCCCCCCAAACCATCTAAACAATGTGGAAGACTCATTTGGACAAATGGGGGGGGGGGGGGTAAACAATTGTTTTAGAAACTATGCGAAATGTCCGTAGCATCCTACATGTATAATTATCCATATAGGACTCCTATATTTAATTTTGGAGCATCGTAGTAGTATGCATGTACATGGCAAAATAAAGGTGACACGTGTTCCACCAATCAAATGACAAGGAACTGTGTGTGTGGTATATTAACAAGCTTAATTTGAATGCTGCAATCGCAACAACCAACAGTGATTTTGAGGGGGTCTCCAAAAGCTACAGACAGTATTTCAGATGGAAACGTTTCCTTGGAGGATTGGTACATGTGTACTGTTAGGAACTTTGTGATGAGTGAGATTACAAATTGAAACTGATTCAAACTATTTGATGATTACAATTCCTGTACTTTGTGGTTAAACCACATCCAGCAGCCAGCGTGTTAAGCTGAACAGTTTGTGGTGGTTTTAGAGCTCTCTCACACATGTAATACTTTTGCTAACAGCTGGCTTGTTGGTCCCTGTTGCTTTGAATGCACTACATGTACCATGAGAGCCTTCCAGTGTGCGTCAATCAATATGGGTTACTTATATCTCCAATGATCAGCTGGTACACCCACGTGGTGTTAGGTTCTAGAATGCTTCAGCTTTTTTCGGATCTGGGTTAAGTCTGATTCAGATTTCAAGCCATTTCCCAAACCTGTCTGTTAAATCTTGCCATACTTTACAACACTATGGACGCCACATTTATTTGTGTGCAACTCTGCAATCTGGTACTTTGGGCAATACCTTTGTTTTTTTGAAGGGTTGTGGGTGGGGAGTGGTTGTGTGTGGTTACTGACACGCTAAAAAAAGTACTACATGTACATGTACATTCAATTTGTGTACTATGTTTACTTACACGTGTACAGTATGTGGTGGACTGCCTGGTGAAAACAGTTATTTACCCTATTTGGAAAAATGGTTTAATTTGATAGCTCATGATGTAAATAATAAAAAAAAATAATAATAAATGTCATTTACTAAATTTTTACCAGCACTGTAGGCCTGTATGACATGTATTTCAATCCTACGTTTAAATGCTTGATTTGAGGGTATATTTAAGATGTTGTTGGTTTGTAAATACTTCTCCAATTTCTGATATATATTGAAAAACCATTAGAAAAGGGAACATCTATTATAATATTGACTTTATGGTCAAGATCATTTTGATTCCTTTCATCAGAGTTGGAGTCTCTTCTCCTGTAACTATTTCTTCAAAATTTCCCTCCACTTGTTTTAAAATCAAGTTTTGAACAATTTCCTTTACAGATTCTTTGTTTGAGTTGCTCTTAGACCTCTCGATCGACCACAGATTGGAGAGCCAAGAGCCCCCAGGCACCCTCTCCATCTCCTCCTTGAGCTGTGCCTGCCTTCTCAGTCTTATCATCGCCAGCGGCAACACGGGCAAGATGCTCTCTGGGATAGCTGCAATCCTCATGGGTACCGGGAGGCTCTCTCAGCAAGCATTCAAGGTCAGTCAATTCATGAAAAGCCATGCTTAAAGATAAGTTGTTTTGCTCGTGAATGTGCATACTTAACCCTCTCTTTTGACATTACATGTAAACATTCACCGGTGCCCACATTGTTTGTCCACTCAAGTGGAAGCACACACTCGCGCACGACAGAAAGGTCAATTTGACAAACTCTATTATTGCCTTGAAGATTTCATTTTGAAGGATATTAAGTAATAACAAATGTCTTAGTTACTTTCATTTATTCCAAAAATCATTGAAATCGACCAATTAATTTTCTTTGCCTTTTTTTCCTCGGTGTTCTGTACACAACCATAAGGCGCTCCGAATGTATTTGGCGTTATCTTAGTCGACTAAAGTCACTGAAAGGTTTAACGTCACTATGCATTTTTTGCTAAACAGCTAGTGTCTAAATTTGGTGCTAACCCAGTAGGCAGAGAATGGTGAATGTAAGTGCAGAATTTCGTGCTAAGCTGAGCCATGAAATTGGGTAGGGGGAGGGGGTGGGGGATCATCAAGTCTGTTTCACCAAATATTTGCTTATCATGGACATTGTGCCTACGTGTACATGTAACCTCAGTTTCATAAAACTGTACAGGGCAATAATTTGCTTAACACAGACAAATCTTGCCTGGCAGAAACGGGTTACCAGCCAAAATACTGTGTCAGTAAACCTGTTTTGCCTGGTTCCCTTCAAATATTTTGCATAGGGTATAGATTTGCTTCGTGATATTTTCTGATTTACAGCTACATCTATACATATTAAGGGACAAGGCCAGCTTCATTTTTGCAAAGGGTACTTCCGTTTGAAAATTGCGAAGTCTATAGCTAAGGGCGATGGGGGAAGTGGTCTCTGTAGAATTCCAGGTGTAGGTCAAGTTTTTTTCTAAGAGCAATAGAATCTCAAATCTTTTGCTCAGCAAATATATATGTTATATTTTATATGTGGAATGTTTTTACATTTACAGGGTTCGATAAATTTGGTCCTGCTCACATGATGCAAAGATAAGAGATACACTGACGGCCATAAATTTGTGGCAAATTCAGAAAATAGATTTACACCTAACTTCAAATTCTGTTTGGTGTCATGCTACATATACAAGAAGCATAAGGAATGTTGGTACAGCTACCTGTATATTTTATGAACGTTGCTCAAGGTGGCTGGGCAAGGATTGGTGTGTTTTTATGGGAAACAGTTTGAAACTGAAATTGTATTCTTACGCAAGTACGACTGACAAGCTAAAGGAAAGATGACACTAGTGTGTTTGCCAGACGGTGATGACAAGCATCTTTGGTGTGGTAAGGCACTGTTGGTAAAGAGGGGAAGTTAAGCTATGACCCAGTCAGATTTGGTTTCATTTTGACTGAAAAGGAGAATCCGGTACACAATAGAATATTTCCAAGTGGGGGAAACTCATCTTGCGTCAAATTTCAATTCCCATTTCTCCAGGTCCCCTCCATCCTGTCGGCTCTGCAGCGCAGCGTGCTCGCTGTACTTCTCGGCAAAACCCACTTTCCTGATTGGCCGACATCGGGAATCCCCAATCAATCGCAGCTCGACTCTTGGCAAGTCAAGGAAATCGATATCGGTGAGTGGCTTGTCAGGCAAAGGGGGGTTGACTTATGTCTTGGGTTTGCTGAGTCTCACATAGCCTCCTCCAGGAATGTTGTGACAATGGCAGGTATGGTAAAAGTCTGGGTTTTTTCCATAGTGTAGCTTTTTCTTTTGTCATCATTTAAGTCAAATAAACCAAACGGAGGCTTGGAGAAAGAATAGACTGGTGCGCTTTTTATTGATTACATGTCAGTAAGCGTTATTGCTATTGTACATAAGGAACATGATGATGTTGTCGGCAGCATTATACAAAGTCTACCATAGCCTGGTAGGGACATGGCCATGCTGTCTCCACATCTAGCTTGGTAAGCTAAATTGTTTTTGTTACGTTGAGGTGACTTTGAAGCAAACAACTTAAGATATTTTCATATATGAAGTCAGGCATACAACTTGTATTTGTTTACCAAAGACAACTGAAACACATTGTACAAGTAATGACGTCCAAGGTAGGTTATTCTCTTTTCGGTTCGCAATTACCAAGTTGTATCGATGGACTCATCAATATGCAATCATCTGATAGCTCCCTCTTTTGACTCAATTTCCCCAGGCCATGTTCGAACACTCCTCACCGTATTTATACCGCACGTTTAAACATGACCACATGATCTCCTCCAGCTACCAATCGGAATGGATTAAACTGTCCCAGGTATTTATGACTAAAGTATTAAAACAGCACCGGTTTAACTTTCTACTTTGTTGCAGACGCTTGCTGTGATAACAACAGTGCAATAGCCAGCGATGGTTCTTATCTCTACATACACACTGGCACTGGCCTGTACAAGATAGGCTCCGGATACTCCAGTACGATCAAGGTAAGATTGACACTAACAGTTCAACTTGTGAAGCACACCACCTCGCTCTAAAGGCTTGCTAAATTGCAGGCGGTTCTCGTGAGCAGATGTGTGACGCAACAATGCAAATCAAATGATTGTTTAATGACACTTTTTATGCCATAGTAAGCACAAAATGTGCTCACCAGGGCCCAATTTCTGCTTACCAAAGAATTTTATGCTTACAGGGACCTGTAAGGTGCATAAATCTCTTGGCTATAAGCGCAGAAACCCACGGTAAGCAGAGCCGTGAAATTGGGCCCAGTAAACAGTTTTTGGGGAAAGGCCGGTGTGAACCCTTTCTTACCATACATGCCATAGATGACTTGACCCGATATCACACACAAAAAACCACTCAAGCCTGAGCACTGAGGCCATTTTTTATATAGCTAAAGTTTTGTCCATGTTCACCCTCCTATGCCAAGTATGCAATGGTTGGAAAGAGACAGATTGGATCTTCCAGAATAGTAAAATAAATAAGGTTGCTCTTATGGAGAAAAAAAAGTTAGAGTTGTTCTCAGATCACACTGAAATTAATTAGAACCTGGCTGTTTATTGGTTGATCTCTTTGATTTTTTTTATAATTTGAAGGGAGTTGAATTACTTATTTTGCTCTGAAAAGAAATTTTCCGGGTGATAGTAGAGTTGTGTAAAATTAGCCTCTGAACACAAGCATGTCGCTGTGTAAGAAAATGTACTTTATGCTGTAAAGGTTCAGTCATTGATTGGTAAATGCTCCACAAGTTAATGTCCATAAAAACTGACTTGGTGAGAAGCACTGCAGCTGTTGATAGTATAAACTTATTTTGAGGCAGGATTCCCTTCAAAGTAATATGGTTTGGATAATTTTTGACCCCGAAGCATTTGAATCTGAGAAACGATTCATGCTTGAATTGTTTCTCAGAGTTCTGAGGGTTTGTGTCGGTTCGCGAATGCTGCGGCCAGAGATACGGTAGGTACCCGGTGTTACCTCTCTAAACATGGATGGATTCTATGTTCTTGT
Source organism: Pisaster brevispinus (assembly GCA_023634235.1). Classification (NCBI taxonomy): domain Eukaryota; kingdom Metazoa; phylum Echinodermata; class Asteroidea; order Forcipulatida; family Asteriidae; genus Pisaster; species Pisaster brevispinus. The sequence goes on along the minus strand of JAMKCF010000005.1, from coordinate 11,902,262 downwards.
GAAAATACTGTGGCAGTTTTTTGCTGTTTTCTCGGCAAGTAGACACTGTATTCAGCTGAAACTTTCACATGTGATTTTTATTGTATCTCTCTTTATAATCTTGCCCTTTAAGTAAGCATTACCTTGACACAAACCAGTCTATGACCCTATCTTGTAAGTGGTCAAACAATTCAGTCACCAGCGCGGTGGTTATTTTTGTCCAAATAGTTGGGTAAGGAGAAGGTTAAAGTGTAACAAATTTCAGTTGGCAATGTGACAAGATGAATGAAATATCAAATCCCTGTGGGCTGTGGGGAGGACGCAGATTGTGGGAAAAGTTTTCCAAATCTCACTTGATGACAAGTTGTTACTAAAACATGTACCTGTCAGCTCCGAGGACTGTCTCTGCTTGCACTCTGCGGATGGGTGAACATTGTGATGAAAACAGCTGTCCGAGTTGATAAAACAATATCGATGGAAATGAGTCACTCTATGTCAGATTTGTCTGCAGGTAATTTCTTCTGGATGAAAGAGCAAAAAATGATTGGAACCCGATAAAATACAGTTTTGATTTTATGTTTAGTGTAGTTCTTGAATATTGAATTTTTTTTTCTTTCTGTTTTAACCCTTTCGTTACCAAATTGTTTGGACATAAACAACCGCTGGTGACCGCATTGTTTGACCACTCAAGTGTGAAGCACACATTCTTACACAACAGAAAGCTTTTGTTCAAAGGCCATTTTTACAAACTCCATTATCTCCTTGAAGATTTTGTTTTACAGCAAAATAAGTAATAAAAAAGTTCTTCCTTATTGAATTCCCTTTCATATAACCTAAAACTCATTGAGATTGGTCCAATAAATGTCAAAGTTCTTGGTCTTTCTTTCCTCAGTGCAATCTGTAATCTCAAACACTTTTTTGTACACAACCATATGGCGCTTCGTAGGTGTTTGGCATTTCGGATCTTCCTATTCCAATTAGAAGAGATTGCATAATAGCAACCTTATTTTATTTTACTACCATTGGAAAGATCCGATCTCTCTCTTTCCAATGATGGTAAGCTTGGGTATGGAGGGTGAACATGGACAAAACTACAACTTTTATTACAAATGGCCTTTGTTCTCAGGCTTGAGTGCTGTTTTCTGTGCAAGCTTGGTCGACTAAAGTCGCCAATGGTAAGGAAGAGGGGGTATGAGTGCAGTCGACTAAAGTCGCCTATGGTAAGGAAAGGGTTAACTGATCTATGCCCAGTTCTGTCTGATTTCCCGAAAACTTGTCACATGTACTAGTTAAGTACATGTACCTCCAGATCAAGGTATTTTTGAAAGTATTTGTTGGTTTTAAGCAAGTTTTTCCCTGTTTTAATTTAGGGTCACATCTACGCGGTCAACAGAGATTTTCATCTTCATGAGCGAGGTTGGCTGGGCGTGGCAAGAGGGCAGCTTCTTTACAAACCCACCACGTTGGATCACAGTGGGTCGTCATCATCAGTGGACACGGTGGTCACAGTCAACACAGAGACCCTGGTGGAGACTGGGTCGGTCGACATTCCTGCCACTGGTATGTCTGAATTATCAATCTTTTTCCAGTGCAGTGTGTCAATATAGTGTGCCATTTCCCCCCAAAAGCAGTCGACTAAAAACAATTGCACTAGCAATTTAGCATCTCTGCAGCCATCTCTGCAAAAATGTTGCACAGATGTTGTGTTGACGTGGGGATGTTTCATGTGGTTCAATTAATTAATGTGCAGTTTGCGATAGTAACAGGTATCATACAATCATCCACTTGAAGTGACTGTTACTTACATATTGCTTCATAGTTTTCAGGTTTTGGTGGACTTTGATAGCCAATCAAATACCAAGTTTCATTACCACTTCTTGTCTTCAGGAGAAAAAGACATTGGGCAGTTGCAATAAAAAAAAAAAAATGGTGCACTGGTCATGGAATTCACAGAAGTGCTGTAAAATAGCATTGTGAAGGGGGGAAACCAGACAGGCAGCATGGAGCAAACTGTTGATCAACTGGCATAATGAAATTCATATGTAATGATGGTCAAAAATATCAACATACTTTTTGTAAGGAAGATTATTTGCATGCCCACAGCAAGCTATGCGTGTTCGCATTGCAAATTCCCAGCTTCAGATAATCGCTTTGCATTTGCTTTTGTGTGAAGTATGACCCAAGTTGAACCCACCACGTGTAGCGTTGTTGATTAATCAAGGTCAAAACTGGATGAAAAATTGGAAGCCCATCAGAAAATAAAGATGACTAGAACAAGTACATACAGCGTATCAATTTCTATTCGTCCTGATTTCAATTGTTCTCTTCAGGGAGCACGTCTGCATCTCTGCTCTTCAGTGACGGTGAAAACATCGGATGTGTATCAGCGTTAAATGATGTAAGTGTGGAATACACAGTAATGGCTGTAAGTGATACCATATGTAAGGCATCACCCATGACTAAGATGCCAGAGAAGTTAAAGGGGCAATTGCGTGGTTATTCACTTTACCTTGACCATCAGAAAGAAACCTAAGAAGTTAAAGAGGCAATTGCGTGGTTATTCACTTTACCTTGACCATCAGAAACCTTGTTTTCTTTAAGAGAAGGGGTTTGCACTGGTGTTTTGGGCATAGGCAGGGCTCAAAATTTACTCTGCACCACAGGCCCGAGGCCAGTGATTTTAGTGTCAGGGCCAGTAAACTCAAGACCAGACAGGTCCGACAGTTTTGTATTTTCTTTTATTCAATATCTTTATATTTTTTTTATACGATGTTCAAATGCTGACTTTGAGTCTGATAAACGTCTTTCTGTTCTGTTGATTATCAAAATTTACTTATCCATAAAACAAGTGACATCATACTTCTCTTGGTGCTTGTTCAAACAGTTTATACATGATGTTTAAAAACTGTGTTCTCATTTTTGATTCTGGTCTTTTATATTCTCTTATTTTGATTCTGGTCTTGTAAAAAAATATAATAAAATAAAATCTGGTCCAGTAAAAATGTTGAGCCACAAGCCTGCAGTCTTGAGGATTCTCCCCGAAATTGGAGCTCTGATAGTGGCAGCAGATTGCTCCACATCACCTTGCAAGCCATCACAAGATGCTGTATACACAGGTCTCATTATTAAAAACCTTGCATTGGTTAACATCCTGTTGTAAAACAAATAATGAGTGTTTGATACGCCCATAGGGGTTTGGTAAAGCGCTATAAGAACCCAGTAACACTATTGTTATTATTGATCATTCCAGGACTCCTTCGTAGTTCAAAGTTTCAACCCTCAGAGTTCCCCGATGTCTAAGATCGGAGAGCTCCCAGTGAAACTCGCCAGGAAATCTTTACTCGCTTACGGCCCGTCGATGAACGGTAACGGAAAAGAGTCCAACACAGAGAAACAAGAGATTGGTAAGGATTTGAAAATAGCGTCTGTTTGTTCCTTTGGGCAAAGATAAATAGATTGGCAAGGATTCAAAGTATTGTATGTTTGTTGTTTCAGGCAAAGATAAGTAAAATTTGAGTAAAATTAAATAATGTTGTTAATTATCACTGAGTGTAGTAATTAAGTCAGTTAAAAAGAAGGTTAATATGTTATAAATGATATATGCGGGTGTTTGGGTAATAATGATGTTGATATGTGAGGCTTGGAAATGCTTTTTCATTTTGTCAAAATTCTGCGTGTGTTATTTGGTTATGACCTCTCTGAGGCTGGCCTCTCTCTCTCTCTGCAGCTATTTTAACCCGTTTAGAGACATACCTTTTTATGTAATCATCACCATACACCCAGATTCAGCTGGTTTTGTTGTGTGTGTTTTGTTTTTTGTTTTTTTGCAAAAATGTCTGGGAAAGTAATACAAAACAGAAATTTGGTTTTGTTGTAGAAATTTAGATGGTATGTTAACATGGGAAACTGCCAACTCAGGAGCTGACCTTTACTGTGACCTTTTTGGTTGGGCGGGAAATAGGTCAAATATTACGGTTATTTGTAGCCACTTTAGGCATTTTGGTGCTAGCCAGCTTTTCACATTTTAAGGTCTTTTTTGTGTTGGGATGATTTAGTTTTGTGAGTGTTGCTGGGTACATGAGTTTGTATACACATTCAAACCGGGGACCTATAACAAAAGAGGACAATGGGGTCCCCGGTCGGGTGAAGGTCCCCAGTTGGAAATTGTGTACAAAACCAATGGGAGCTGTTGCCAAAAAGTTAAATTCCAAACGAAAGAGGAACAATAGGAGGTCCCCGATTGCAGGTGTTTACACACTTGGGTGTGTGCGTGGGTAGGTATACATATTCAAACCAGGGACCACGGTTGCTGTCACAAAAGGTTGAACAAAGGAGGGTCCACTATTGCCAGTGTTTACACGCGTGTGTGGGTCGGCGCTTGTGGGTGTGTTTTAGTACCATTTTTGTGTGTGCAGTTTGTGTATTTTCCTAGGTGTGTGTTTTGGCCTTTTGCTTATTTTTACTCGATTAATTTAGATATTTTGATGTCCTTTTAATGATGTAGTTTAAGCCTTTTTATGATGTAACAACATGTAGTTGCAATTCAGTTTTTATGCTGTGATGACTATTTTGAATAAGCTATCTATCTATAGATAGGTTGCATTTTGACGTAAATCGGCCATCTTTACGGGCAATTTGGAACACACAGTCATGCGTTTCGCGTCAGGACGGCAGCACGCGCACATTTCACAAGACTCATTGCACAATTGGTTAGTAAACAGCGCGTCTGCATTAATGATTTTGAGCGCTTGACGGGCCTGCAAGCCAAAATGCAACTTGATTGTAAAGATGGCGTCCAATGGGAACTATCTATCTAAGACTCTTGCAGCCACCATGGTCTCTGAAGGGTTTCATAAGGCTGTCTCATAGCATGCTTCCTGCTCAGTTCATTCCATTGATACAATGTGGTAATGTCGTTGTCTGTTTTGATTAGTAGAAACTGGAGTAAGTGACGAATGCATGTATATAGCAGCTGGTAAAGAATTTACTCTCATCAGGACTGTCTCTGGAAAGGTAATCACGACTTTGATCTTTAAAAACAATGTCAATTGTGTACAGTCATAATTCCTATTTAAACATTATTTTCATTTTTTGTTTTTCGCCCATGGAAAGTCAACGAAGTTGTTATTACTTTGGTTTTCATTGTTATTATTTTTATATATTTCTGGTAATGGGACCAAAGATGCCTCATAAGTGAACTTAATCACTGTAGCCTGCAAGCCTGAGGAAACCTGTAAACAAGGGTGCTTGCTATGTGAACCAGAAACACCAGGGTTAACCTCTACTCTTCCCCGATAAATGTTCTGAGTTGTTCTATGTGCACTACCAATCCTGGTACACAGGACCTATGGCTTAATGTCCCATCCAAAGGACAATTATGGTGAAGCATCTTGCTCAAGGACACAAGTGTCAAGACAACTCGAACCCACATTCTGTTGATCAGAAACACCAGAGCTTGAGTCCAGTGCTTGTAACCATTCTTAACTGCTTGGCCACAATGTGTTTACATGCAGTGGCATTTGTATAGAATTACTGCATGGCCAAATATCACTGGATGTAACAAGCGGTCACAAGGTTTTAACGTGTCAGACTTTTGGGTACGTGGTCAGGGTTGCAATTGGTCAGGTTGGAGCTTAAATGGATTGTTCTATTGTTTCCTCCTGTTATTTTAACCCTAGTGTCTTTGGTTCACAGGTTTCATAGTGGGACGTACAGGGGATATATTTGGGGGATTGTGACATGATACAAGCATGGAATTTGGAACACAGTCAGAATATGTCATGAGAAAGATGTTTGGATATATAGGCAGGTTTAAATGTTGAACAAGTATAAGTGGAATAACAGGCAATTTTCAAAATGGCTGCCACTGCTCGTTCTATCTATACTTTTTTCAAAGGAAAAATCTGCGATGGCCCTATAGCCATACTCTGACTGTGCGCCAAATTCCATGTGTGTGTCATCAAAGGCTTAACCCTTTCGTTACCATAGGCGACTTTAGTCGACTGCACTCATACCCCCTCTTCCTTACCATTGGCGACTTTAGTCGACCAAGCTTGCACACAAAAAGGCACTCAAGCCTGAGCACAAAGGCCATTTGTAATAAAGTTGTAGTTTTGTCCATGTTCACCCTCCATACCCAAGCTTACCATCATTGGAAAGAGAGAGATCGGATCTTTCCAATGGTGGTAAAATAAAATAAGGTTGCTATTATGCAATCTCTTCAAATTGGAGTTGGAAGATCCGAAATGCCAAACACCTACGGAGCGCCATATGGTTGTGTACAAAAAAGTGTTTGGGATTACAGATTGCACTGAGGAAAGAAAGACCAAGAACTTTGACATTTATTGGACCAATCTCAATGAGTTTTAGATTATATGAAAGGGAATTCAATAAGGAAGAACTTTTTTATTACTTATTTTGCTGTAAAACAATATCTTCAAGGAGATAATGGAGTTTGTAAAAGTGGCCTTTGAACGAAAGCTTTCTGTTGTGCAAGAATGTGTGCTTCACGCTTGAGTGGTCAAACAATGTGGTCACCAGCGGTTGTTTATGTCCAAACAATTCGGTAACGAAAGGGTTAATCCCATCACCTACCCACCGTTCTGTCAGGCTAAAGCTACTTTGGTTTCTTTACCTAAATTTAATACAAATTCTAACAAAAATGTCGTCTCTCAGATGCTGTTTGCAGGGAAAGCACAGAGTCTGGGCATCAAGCAGAGCGGTCAAACCAGCACCAAGTGGTCGGAGCTCCCTATCACTAAGTCACCTAAGATTGTGCAATGCAGCGTTGGACACGAGGGATACCATGCTGCCTTACTTGGGGATGACGGAAGTGTTTACTTCGCAGGGACAGCCAGGAAGGGGGAGGACGGTGATCAGGGTATGTATGAGAACTTGGCATCATCAGGTGTGTTAAGCACTGTCTCTACATCATTCTACTTACCTAAAGAGCGAATACTACATTTAATAATAATAATAATAATAATAATAATAATATAACTTATTTGTATAGCGCCTACTGCAGGCCAGCCTCTAAGCGTTTTTTTTAAAGAAAGTAATTTCCTGCAAGGTATGCGGGGCTTCGTTTGAAGTATGAGACCTACTCCTTTACATAGCACCATACATGTAAAGGTTTACAAGGTGCTGTGGCGCAATATGCAGCCAATCAAACCAGGAACACCGGGGCGAACCCCTTCTTTTTTCAGTAAGTGCACTGGGTTCTTTTACGTGCGTTACACAATACACAGGGGCCAACGGCTTTACGTCCCATCCGAAGGACGAAGCAATCATGGTTAAGTGTCTTGCTTAAGGACACAAGTGTCACGACTGGGACTCGAACCCACACTCTGCTGAGTCGGAAACACCAGAGCTTGAGTCCGGTGCTCTTATCCGCTCGGCCACGACACGCCACCACATTTGCCTGAATCCCTGTGCCAGTTGGCAAATTGCTGAGAATTTGTACACACAATAGCGCCCTCTGCTGTCCTACCCAGAGATGCGATGGTGTGGAGCAGTCTGCCTAGAATTCCCCTGGGCTTGCACACTCCGAGGGCCCTGCCTCGACCGCGGGTTTGACCTGCTTCTCAGGCATCCCTATAACCCATGTGTACAAACCCCCATTCTTGTGGACATCGTTTAGAAGTCCCTACTTGAATACTAGACTTTCACAGTTCAAGAGGGTATCAGACTATTTTCATTTTTATTATCATCCATTCTTGTCGATTATTTAGACACATTTACTAATCCAAGTGTTAATATTTGGAAACGTGAAGCCTCAGGCCCGAATCAGGTAGTTGACAGAAATAATGAAATAGCATTAAACATGAAGACAACCGAAACATCAGCCTTGATATCAATGTAACATGATATCTTAAACATTGTTAAGAAATACTTGCCTTATAGGCCCTAACTACATGTAGGTGTCATTTAAGAGCTGATATTTTCATCTATTTGTAAGCAAATAAACCCAGTTGTGAGTTTTGGCAGAAAGAGAATTTTGCATGGAGCGTCACAAACTGTGAGAAATTTTTAATTTTTTTTTCCAGTGAAGGGACGCCGTCAACTCAAACCATCCAAACCCAAGAAGATGCTGAAGATGGACGGGAAATGTGCAGTATACGTAGCGTGTAATAACGGCAGTACGGCAGTAGTCACCAAGGAGGGAGAGCTGTATGTGTTCGGCAAGGACACCCACAATGCTGACAACAGCACCGGTAAGAAAGAATCCAACCATCTCATTCACGGACATCCACCAGCTCTGTTGGGAAATACTGTTGTGAAATTACGATGGGGATTCACCAGTTTGAGAGTCCCAGTATGCCATGACTGATTCTCGGTCGTGGATTCCCGCAAGGGATTCGGACGATTCACAGTGAACACAAACCCCATTTTCTTGACGGAGAAATCTCGGTGCAATTCTATGAGAGCGTTTGATGTATTTACTTGGTTTAGTCATGGTTTCATTGTGAGAATGATATTCTCCCCCACCCCCAAAGAACTATTCCAGAAAATGAATCCTGCAGGTGAGAATGGAACAAATTTCGGAAACCTGGGCATTAAGTGGTTTAAAGAGAACTGTGTCTTGCACTTTTTGAAGTCAGACTTTTACCAACGCTGTAGTAGCTCAAGACAATGTTATTCATTCCATACACACCTTGTATCACCTCTGCAGGCTTGTTGACTGATCTTAAGAATGTGAGAGTAACAGGGGTTGCTCTCGGCAAAGCACACACCTGCATCTTGACCAACAGCGGCATCGTCTACACCATGGGCATCAACAATAAGGGGCAGTGCGGCAGGGGCCCTTCACTGGGACAGGGCACGGGGAAGGACGGTAAGAACGCCAACATCTCTGGGAAGGAGGCTGTGAGTCCGGACGATGTGTGCGGTAATGGTGTACAGCCACAGGGCGGTGAATCGGCGGTTGCACAGTTCATGGGAAGACTCGTCACAGAAGGCAAGTAACTCTTAAGAAACCTGTCTTGTGGCTCTCATATAATCACAATTCTATTGAACCAAATCCTATCGGGAGGTCTTAATGTTCATTGCCTGCAGCAAGGCCGACTATAGACTGGTCCCTTGTCTTTATCTACTCATGTTGTGCTCGATATGGGGCATGATGGTACCCCCTCTATTGTGTCTTCATTGTGTGCTTGGAATCTCAGGAATTCTATACAGGATTTAAGGGGGTACTTCTGTACGAGAGGAAAGTATGGGGAACATTGGGGAGGTGGGGATACCCTCTGCGCCATAAAGACAGGCACTGGCCTTTCAAACCCAATGGTTTCATTGGATTGATATACACACGCATAGATGCATTACTACCAGACTGATACTACACACAAACAGTATTATGGCATGCAATGGTACATCTGTGGCGTTAGATGTTCGGTCGTGGCGAACCAAAACCCAGACTGGAAAAAAACAAAACCCAGTAACCATAGAGCTATCTGTGTATATTGACAAGATATATTAACTCTAAAATTCTAGGGAAGTATCGCGGTGCTGAAGACGATGCAGAAGGAGATGAGAGATAAATAAGCAGTGTGATCATGAATGGAAGGACGACTTCCTCACTGAGTTTAACTATTAATCTTTTCCTTCTTATCCATCTCAGGTGAAGCAGTAGCAGACATTCTTGCTCCTAGTGCTGAAGAGGATGCAGAAGGAGACGAGAGATAAATAAGCAGTGTGATCATCAATGGAAGGCAGACCTCCTCACTGAGTTGAACTATTAATCTTTTCCTTCTTATCCATCTCAGGTGAAGCAGTAGCAGACATTCTTGCTCCTAGTGCTGAAGACGATGCAGAAGAAGACGAGAGATAAATAAGCAGTGTGATCATGAATGGAAGGCAGACCTCCTCACTGAGTTTAACTATTAATCTTTGCCTTCTTATCCATCTCAGGTGAAGCAGTAGCAGACATTCTTGCTCCTAGTGCCAAGAGAGATGATGAGAAGTGTGATAATGAATGGAAGGTGGACCTTTTCACTGATTATAAACTCAAATCTTTTCCTACTGTATCATCTCAGGTGAAGCAGTAGCGGACATTCTTGCTCCTAGTGCCAAGAGAGATGATGAGAAGTGTGATAATGAATGGAAGGTGGACCTTTTCACTGATTATAAACTCAAATCTTTTCCTACTGTATCATCTCAGGTGAAGCAGTAGCGGACATTCTTGCTCCTAGTGCCAAGAGAGATGATGAGAAGTGTGATAATGAACGGAAGGTGGACCTTTTCACTGATTATAAACTCAAATCTTTTCCTACTGTATCATCTCAGGTGAAGCAGTAGCGGACATTCTTGCTCCTAGTGCCAAGAGAGATGATGAGAAGTGTGATAATGAACGGAAGGTGGACCTTTTCACTGATTATAAACTCAAATCTTTTCCTACTGTATCATCTCAGGTGAAGCAGTAGCGGACATTCTTGCTCCTAGTGCCAAGAGAGATGATGAGAAGTGTGATAATGAACGGAAGGTGGACCTTTTCACTGATTATAAACTCAAATCTTTTCCTACTGTATCATCTCAGGTGAAGCAGTAGCGGACATCCTTGCTCCTGGTGCCGAAGACGATGCAGAAGAAGACGAGAGAGATGATGAGCAGTGTGATCACGAATGGAAGTCGGATCAGTGCATGATCTGTTCGTTGTGTGGACTCTGCACGGGATATGGCGATGCGTGCGTCAACACCTACCAGCCAGGCAGGAATCCCGGAATGTAAGAAATGTTTCTCCTTTATGGAATTCAAAGGCTTTGGTTTTTGGAACCGTTACGGTTGTTTTAATCCTGTACAAATGTAGATATATACAATTTAACTAACCTGTAAAAGTTTTGTTTCATAAGCTGGTAGCGTTTTTGAGATATCGCCAAAAATCTAGAGCTGTTATGTCCCTGCAGTAAGGATACTGGAATACACAATCTGAGAAATGTTTCATGTATGAAACGTTTCTCAAATTGAAATTCTTTTTGGATCCCTTTCTCCAAAACCACATTCCTTAGAAGGGAAATATTTTTTTCAAAATGTTATACATCATCAACAGCTGCAGTGCTTCTTACCAAATGAGTCATCGTTTTTAGGTCATTATTGTTTGGAGTAAGTACCAAAGGTATACCCTCCCTTTACCCTTAAGACTTTCACCTGAATCATGCTCAACGCAACAAGATGCTGAAAAATAATGCTGATCATTAATATTATAGATCATGTTGGTCTCTACTGAAAACAAAGAAAACATCTGTTTGTTGTAGTCAAGATCCTGTTGCATTCTGTACGCATTTTTATTTTCAGGGTGCACTTAAAATGCCTGTAAGGGTTTGGTATGGACCGTGTAAGTTGTGACATCAAATGTTATGGGCCCACGAGCCTAAACTTCTTACAGGCACGATTTTCTACCCAATTTAGCAGAGAAAAACAAAATATTTCATTTTGTGGAAATTGCACCGTACAATTTTTGTCAACGTATGATATGAAGAAAAGGGGCACGTCTCAAAAACTTATTCAGCTGTTATTTTGTATAATTTTATGGGTTTTATGTGGTAATTATAATACAACATGAAACGAGATGGGACATGAAAAGTGCACTTTGAATGGAACCAAAATGCAAGGTTTATGACTTAAGCCATGTAATGGTTTAATTAAAGGATTGCTGCATGACCTCCAATCAAATGACAAGGATCTACTTAGGTGTTAAATAATTAGTAATGACATTGACTACCATTTTTCGTTGACAGGGTTTGCGGGTGTGGCCAAGGTGACTCTGGCTGTACCAAGTGCGGCTGCTGTAAAGTATGCGCTGGTGAGTCCCAGGAGCACCGCCGTGGCCAAGGGGGCGCTCTTCAGGCCGCCATACCGGGTGCAGTGCCCGGCGGGGGTAACTTTTTTGGGGCGCTAGTTCAGCACGGTAACATCTTGCAACACAAGCTGCTGGCACAGCTACGGTATGGGATGAACAAGCAGCAGGACGGAAAGCATCGGCGACTAGGGTTTATCATGAATCAGGACAAAGGAAAAGGTAAATGATAATCCCACACAGCACCTAATGGTGTGAAAAGAAGGTGCCTCGTCGGTTGACAAGTGTACAATGCCTGCGTGATGCGCATATTACTTTGTCTGGCCTCTGATATCTTTGCGTGTGGAAGGGAATTTTTAGGGCAAAGAAAAACAAAAAGTAAATAGATAGTGGCCAAGTTTATCTGATACCAGTGCAAAGGGAAAGGTTGGTGAGGGTGATAAAAATGCAGGGGTATATGGGAATCTTCATTGAAACCAATTTGTTATTATTCTATGTAACTTGTTAAAGTCTATCCTTTTATCATGTTGTGCCCTTTTTGGTCAAGTTCCCTGTATTTTACCCAATCATGAATACTGATACTACATTATCGTTCCAGAAAAGGCCAGACTCATTTCATTTCTTCCAGCCTCGGTTGGGTTATGTTGATTTGAATAGATGGAAAAAAAAAGATGATAAAAGGCTCATATCATGCTCTCTGTGTAATTATTGTGGTGTTTTTCTTTTGTCCAACAGATGAGGGTAGCACCAGTGGTGATGATCGTGAGTTAGAGAGAGACTACGGCCAGCATGTGATGCATCCAGCAGGGCCTATCACCCTCCCGTCAGCTGCAACCCAGGTAGCCTGTGGCTTGCACCATTCAGGTATGAAGTGAAATTTAGAAAAAACAGATTCCAGATATGGTACAATAGTATTTGTTTCTCGGGCCCAAAGTTTGGATTCTCAGTGTTGGTATTGTGGCGTGTCGTGGCCGAGCGGTCAAACACACTGGACTCAAGCTCTGGTGTTTCTGATCAGCAGAGTGTGGGTTCGAGTCTCGGTCTTGACACTTGTGTCCTTAAGCAAGACACTTAACCATTATTGCTTTGTCCTTCGGATGGGACGTAAAGTCATCGGTCCTGTTTGTTGTGAAATGAACACAAAAGAACCCAGTTACACTAGTCGCTAAGAGAAGGGGTTTGCCCTGGTGTTCTGGCAGTGGCTGCTGAATGCAACGCAGCAACCTTTAAACCATTATAAGGTGCTACATAAATGGGTCTCATTATTCAAAACATAGCTCTGCTTATCCTAAAGAAAACAACAAATAATGAGCCCTTTGATACCCCCTAGGGGTGTAATAAAGCACATTATAAGAACCCAGTATTATTATTATCCGATGGAAGTTAAGATAACTAAGCCAGCTTGGTGTTCTTTAAAAAACACCTTCTTGGTACTGGCTTAGTGTCATAGTCTTAGGGCTTCACTTCCTACATTAATCATGGGGGTTTCTGAAATCATCACTGGAGCCTCTGTGGTGGTTTTCGTTCCCCTCCAGACATTCTTAATATCTTATTTGCACATTTCATTGTTTTGCTATAGTTCATCTCAATTTTAAATCGTCAACTGGAATATCTACCACTAGAATAGGGACAATATTTCAACAACTTAAGTGTACAGTTATAGTTTCCTCACCTTGTCTGTTTTCCTCCATGCAAATTCATACAATATTTTTGTAGATGTAACCACAATTTATTTATTTATCTAACAGCACAATTAGTACCAATAGCAAGAATTGAGAAGAAATTGTTCAGTTTTAGATGTGGGAGGAAAACCTCAATGGGGAAAATCCATGCAATCAGGTAGAGACTTATAACTCAGTCCGCATGCAAGGCTCTGGTCTGAGTTGGGATTCGAACTGGGGTCCACAGCAGTGAAAGGCAGGGAAAGAAACCACCGGGCCAACCTGATCCACCTTTGCGTGTTACAAGCAGTTTGCGGATGTCTCATGAAGTACGTTTACTTGACAGCAGTGCTGGCCGGTGTAGTGTTGTTCCAAATCTATGTATTTGTTTTGTCCATATTTTTTTCTCTGCTGCTGCCCAATCTGAGTGGAGACTTGGCTTTCTGTTAGGCCTCGCCTATTAACAGCTACAGCTACGGCTACGGCTAGATTTGGCAATACCTTTGGCAGCAATTGTAGTCTTAGCTGTAGCCGCCAATTCGGATATGGTCTTAGACTCCTACATAGAAGGTCAGTTGTGATTAATAATTGATTTCTTCTGGTCGGTTATTTTGCAGTGGTACTATTGAAGAATGGTGAGGTGTATGGCTTTGGTCTGGGTAACCATGGTCAGCTGGGCCAGGGAGATTCTGGAAGCAGGTGAGATCAACACCCTGGATCATCCCAGGAAACTTGTATTGACTGAGAAAGTGTTTTTGACAGGTTTTTATTGAGGAAATAAAAGTGAAAAAGTGGCTTTTACTTCGAGAATAAAAAAGCAGTGACTTGGTCTTAAACAGCCGTCGAAGACCACAAGGTGATAAAGGGCCTCATCTGCAGCAAGGTCCTTTTCCACACGGCCACAACCCTGCCGGTCTGTACATGGAAGCTGCTGTTTAAGACCTCGTCACCACTCATTTATTCCTCTAGTGAAGGTCAAGAGTCCAACGTGTTACCCTTTTTGTTTAAAACTGTAAATGAAATACGAGAATCTGTTTAAAAAATTGCATTGTCCGTTTTGGGAAAAGGTCTTAGTGCGCGTCTCTCAACAGTTACTTTGCAACCGTTCTATTTTCTGAATGGATTTTAGATTGAATACTGGTATGTATTGATTATTTTAGGCCCCGTGGGGTGCATCACTCATGTCCCCCTGAGACATGTACATGTGTCTTCGTAGCACAACATGTGGTCGGTTCTCGTCCAATAACATTTTATATAACCAACATTTAGTCATATCGTGTCTATTTTTTTTCCTCTCGGATGATTGTAGCAAGTTTCTATTGTGACTTGTCCCAAAGCTTACATTATTTATTAAGCAGGGGTTCATTGTGTGTAATTCTTCCTGTTCATTCTTGACACCAGGACTGCCCCCGTGCAGCTACAGGTTCCAGAGGCTGTCGTCCAGGTAGCCGCTGGGAGTAATCACACTGTCCTGCTTGGTACATCAGGGAATGTCTATACCTGCGGAAACTTCCAGGTTTGGAATTTGGTTTTATTGTAATCTAAAGTAGAAATTACAAAGGGAGTGTTTGTGACATCACAAACGCTGGATGTTCTGTAACTCATTAATGAAGAGTTGGCAGTCATAAAAATGTTAACCCCAAAAAGTCACTAGAGGGCGCCCATGATGAAGTCATCATTAGTATATTTGAAGATGTCACGGTTCAAACATTATTTCATACATAGAAACCCGCAAAAGTTATCTTTCATAACGTCTACGGACCCCAAAATAGGGCCTAGAAATTTTTTGTCAGAACAACTTCTGGATGAGAAGATCAAATTTTCATCTACAATATTGTTGTTGTTTTTTAAAGTCCTTTCCATTGATTTATAGATTGTACGAGTCAGTTGTTTATAGTTAAGGATGTATGTTTTTTTGAAATACGAAACTTTGGTTTAGCATTTTTCGACACCTGATGATGTGCCATTAATTGTTTTAGGATCTGGGTCATAACTGAGGTTGCAAGGTTATGTGAAGATCAGAATGCTGCAATTGCTTGCAGGGAAGGGTGAGAAGGAAAAAGACAGGGGCAGCATTGTAGCTGTTTACTTTGGTCATACCGGGATACCGTAACATGTAACATGTACAAGAAAAAGGAATGCAAACATCAAGTAGCTTTCTTGGAAGCTGAAGTTTCATTGAAATGTTAATATTTATGGTATTCCATGCAGGACACATTCAAAAAGTTATTATTGTAGCTTCTCTTTTAACAATCTTTCCTGTCTCTTCTTGCCAACACCAGAAGGGTCAGCTCTGCCGGGCCATCCTGGAAGAGTCCAATGCCCAAGGGGCAGTGTCACACTCCAGGCCGGGTCCCGTGCCTGACATGGGTCCACAGTATGGCCGCAAGGCTACGTGGATAGGAGCCAGCGGGGATCAGACGTTCATCAAGGTAGATGAGGCGTTGATCAACCCAAGGATGTTGGAGAACTCACTGGTCTTCGCAAATCAGAGTGTCATTGGTGAGTCAGTAATGCCCGTTGGTTTCTTGTCATCGTCATCAGTCTCAATTTTATGGGTGCACCTCACTAGATCTTCTTCTGGTTGTATGCCTGTCTAACTAAATGAATGCAGCCTTTGCACTGCGTCCTGTTTGCATTCAGAGAGAGAGCGCCATAACCTTCAGGAAGACACCCTCTTTGGGCAGGCAGTGAGGAAGTGTTTGGACTTCTGTAATTCAACACTGCAGTCACATTTTGGAGACTCATTCAGTAACCAACAAAACATAGTATTTTCGGTGCACCCACATCCAGTTAATAGTCTGTTTAGTCGATACCAACGTCTCCTCGGTAAATTTGCCCGCGAGAATAAATAAGATCCCCCTAGCAACTAATGCTGAATGATATATATTCAAAATTACTCAACAAATATTCATTAGTCTCCTGGTGTCTTCAAATATAATAAGCATTTTCTGACAGCTAATTGTCTTTTTCTTTTCATTTTGTGGGAGGTAAGCCTTTTAAATTTTTGAGCTATGCCAAAGTGAAAACATCCCTGAATGAGTAAACCAGCCAGACTCCATATTGGAAAAAGGGTCCTATGATTGTGAGCAAAATGGGGTCACTTTTCTGGGACTCAAAATGCTTAAGGTTAAAAGTCAACAACCCCAGAGGCACAGTATTGGACCTTTTTTTTTTATAATTCCTTAAAGTGATGACTTTCAAATCTTTGATGTACAGAAAGAAGTGGTGGGTTTACAGATTATTTATGGCATGTGATTTTCTCATAATCATCATCCTTGTGATCTGGTTCATCCAAATCAACTTCATGTTTAATCGTGCAACTTATTGGTTCTAATCCACCTTACGCCGGTATTAAAAAAACAAAACATTCTGTGACATTTTGTGGTAGAATTTTTCAGAAATTTTTGGAGCTTCCTGAGTAATTGTTTTCCTTTGAAAATATTGGTGCCACAATGAAACCCTGACTTGACAAATAAAGACAGCAAAGGTTCTCATAATTAGACTTGGATGTGATGTTGTCATGTGAGAAAATTGAGAAGGCACTTACCGTATTTTGCAGAACCTCGGCTGTGAACCTTGGCCGAAAATCTGCCACGGTATGCTGGAATCTCAGAACACTCGGACTTGCATGTACCTCCCATTGAGCCGAATGTAATGACAAACAATGGTGGCAGCCTGTCAGTTCTCGTATGCCACATTTGTGCAACAACAGGACAAAGGTCTGGAATCGGGGATTGACACAATAACCCACAGAAAGGGATTTTACTAGGCATGTTTTCCAGAACCTGTTGTTGCGCTTGGTGCAGGTTAAAAACAAAGCATATCATTGTAGGTGTCTATCTGTGCACACTACACAATGAGAAGGCCAGGTGGAAAAAAAATGTCACTCACGTGGCTGTGAAAAAAAAAACTGAGGAAATTCCGAAGTTGTTCCAGGCGTTAGAAAATGTCTGCCAGAAGTCTGTCCCCAAAAAGTTTCAGAAAAACATGCCATCCGGTCTGAAGTGGTTAAAAGACACAACTTAAACTGTCATTTAAATGATAAGTTATTAAAGCATGACATACTTCGCAGACATTTCACTTTCCACCTAATTGGTTTTAAAATCCTTGTTACAGGTGTAGTACCACGCAACGGCTTGACAGCTGTCAAGTGCCTGATGCTGAGTAGAGTGGACGGCACATGCAATAGCTACAGTGAGCAAGACTCATCTTTTAACTTTGGTGACTCAAGTGTCTGTCTGGACCCACTGTATAATGTACTGTGGTGGTGAGTAAACCCCCCCCATATCCCAACCCTCTGTATTAATAATAATAATCATAACTATAATAATTCACAGTTCTTCTGTACTAGTCAGGGATGTTAGGGCACTATAAGGGCTGTTTGGTTCAAATTCTTCCAAAAGCACCAAATTTGGCCCAGATGCTCCTTATAGCATACCTTTTCGATTTTTGCCGGGCGCCAAGACGGGCGCCCCCCGGGGCGGCCATTTTGGCCAATATCCAATATGGCCGACATCCTGGTCAGAGGTCAATCACAGGGAAGAAATTAAAAGCTGCACCCACAGGCGTCTCAAAGAGCTTATTTTTTTCCCCTAAAAGTGTGCAGAGATATGTTTGAATTATAAGACCCATGTATTTACATTGCACCATGTAATGGTTTACAAGGTGCTGTGGCCCAATCTGCAGCCAACCATACCAGAAAACACAGGGGCGAACCCCTTCTCTTAATGATAACTAGCAAGATCTTACATTGACGTCGTGATTTTACTTTTCAATTTCTGTGTTCTCGTTATTAGCTTCCAGCCATCCACAGGCAGGATCACCTGCCACAGTGTCATCAAGCCCTGCGTGCGTCCGATCCCCACCCTGCCCTCCTCCGCCTCAGTCCTGACCCCCGAGCTAGCCCTCCCTTCTACCCCATCCATCTTGGTCTCTCGCTCTCACTGTGCCCTTCACATGCTGGCATGTCTGGATACGTTGACTGCCTCCCAGGAGGCCCAGTTGACTGTCACCGCGGCGCAGACTGAGAAGCAGTGCATCACCAAAGTGTACACCAAGGAGGACTTCAATGCTGTCAACAGATTCGAAGGTAAGAGAGAATTTACTGGTAGCCAGGTCCAGGTAATCTCAGGCCTGGAATTACACGGAGGCCACGGAGGCCACGGAGGCCAGGGCCACTGTTGCCCTTGTTCTTGGCCTTGGTGCCCCTTCAAAAGTTGCCCATGGTCTTTAAGATTTTCCAATGGAAGTGCCCTTTGTTAAATGAAAACAACCTCCTTCTCAAAAGTGAAATTCCAGGCCTGCAATCTCCAGGCAGGGCAAATAATTACACATGATTTTCAGGTAGTGTTGTAAGACGCTGTTAGCGCAACATGTCTCGAGAACACTCTGCACGCAGAATGCAGTTGGTTTCTTCCAAGTTAACTATAAGCAGTACCTTGTATTTTCTAGAAAGTCTATCTGACAGCGGTATGGTGCATTATGTAAGTGCAGTTGTAACTGTTCAACAAGTAGAGGAACAAGACCACTAGTTTCTAGGTACATGTACTACCTGCGCCTCCTATAGACGTCCCAAACTTACACCGTGGTCGCACAGTGTTGCTAGGAGAAGCATGTGGGTTTATGTAATGTACACTCCAACCCTGTATACAATCTTCTTTTTAAGAGTCTAAATACATGAATGGGGGGTCATCTTGACTTCCTCTAACCCGAGAAGACCCCCACCCCAGACAAGTGTATTCATTGTTTTGACCAAGTGGCTGGTGGCTCAGGCACAAAGGAATGTGGTTAACAGTGTAAACTAATGAGGCTATGACTAAGGCTGCCTTTTGTCAAGGCTGGTTTCGCAAGTGCGTTCACCCAGGATTAAAGGTGACTAAACCATGTTTTTTGGCATGGTTTGAAAGGGGCATAACTGGAGTTTCACAGTATTTGCCCAAAAATTTGGGGTTTTATTTAAAAAAAAAAAAAAAATGTCTTCTGACGACACTGTCTTGGCGGCGCAGGGTAAGTATTACTTTGCGCAGACAAGTTGGTAATTTCCCTCGATGTGTTCATTTTTGTCTTTTCTTTACTTTTGCTAAATGTTGTTCTGACTGACTCAGACATTTTGTTCTCTGGAATTTAGCCGGCAGCCATCCTGCTGAATGGCTGGTCGGCCGTCCAAAGACATCCAGCTGGCCATCCAAAGCCATTTAAAATCCTTCCCAGGCCATCCAATGGACGCCTGGGCAGCTTGCAGGACGAAGCACTGTTAAGGAGCATGGATGCTTGAGACTGATAATTATTCTGGTTTATTCCTACTTCAGGTTATGGTGGAGGCTGGGGGTATTCAGGCCATTCTGTTGAAGCTCTCAGGTTCAGCGTAGACACAGATGTTGTACTTGGTGGTCTGGGTCTCTTTGGTGGGCGTGGTGAATACAATGCCAAGATTAAGGTAAGGCTAGTAATGATATTGAATATCAAGTTATAAACCACAAGGTCAACTGACTGGGTAAATTTTAAACAATTTAGGGATGAACAAAGAAAATTTGACTAGAGCGGGGTATAATTACACAGATCTTATGTAATGCTTTATCGCAAGAAACGAGTGTACCAAAGTTCTCGTTAATTTTTATGACAGTTATGTAGAGCTGTGTTTGCATTAGAAGACCCATTTGTAAAGCACCTTGTAAGGAATTGCAAGGAAACATGTAGCAATCTGCAGCCAACCATGCCATAAACACCATTCAAGCTCAGTCTCTTAACAATAAGTGTACTGCGCTCTTTTACGTTCAAAATTGTTTATACTATTAGCAGCTGCAATGCTTCTTACAAAGTAAGTTTTTATGGGTATAATTTGTCTACGACCTTACCTTTAATTGTAATTTGAGGTACTCTTAAAGTATGATTTTTATTCTTTGCTCCATAAAGCTGTATGAGCTAGGCACCAAGGCATCGGAGTACGAGCCTGATGGGGACCCACTAGCAGAGAGTGATGATATCACCTTTGAGTGTGGAGCACGGTAAGATTTTAAATTAGAAAGGGATTCTCGTTGATACTGATATACCATCATCAAAATTAGGCTTAGATTTTAAAGGATGGAATCTTACAAAGTTATCACCTAAGCCTTCTTTGTTTGATGGGCTTGTCATAAACCTCATGTTTAAATTTGTAATAGATATAATAATTGCATCAGGGGTTAGGAATACTTGCTAGGGAACTGAGAAAGATGACAGGAATGTTATTGGCCCAACGACTGGTCCACTATTGTAAAGCGCATAGATATGTTATTGTAAAATGTGCTATATAAGAATTAGTTATTATTATTATTGTTGTTTATTATTATGGATGTCAATAAAAGCAACATTTCATATTTGTTTGTGTTTACAGAGAGAAGTTCCCAGTGCTATTTGACGAGCCAGTTCCTCTGACTGCGGGATGTTGGTATGTAGCCTGGGCCAGAGTGAATGGTCCCAGCAGTGACTGTGGCTCGGGGGGTCAGACATCCATCACAACTGACGACCAGTGAGTAGATATTCAATGAATTGAAATTAATACACCCATTTGTAAATAATGTTTATACACTGGAGTCATAGAGTCTTAACCGGAGTCTTGTATAGTAGAGCATGCATCCAGCGATAAGGAACTCGAGGCGCTTGAACAAAGGGAAATATTTTAAGGCAAATTTTTGAAATTTTGAATTATGAAACCGATTTATGTTGCAACTGATAAGGCAGGCCTCAAACTTCATGTCCAAAAGGGCACGGCAATAGTTGCCATGCTTTTTCTAGAATTTGAAGGGCATCGCAGCGATTTCGTAAGTGTAAAAAGGGCACCGTGGCAGTTTTGTCGAATTTGAGGGGCATCATGGCAAAAACTAAATTTAACAAAATTAAACAAGGCAGGTGACCGTTTCTGAAACAGTCGGTTACACATGTAACCATCTGTTTCAGAAACGACGAAAATTTTACAAAAATCGCTTACACAATTGCCGTCGGTGCCGTCGGTAATTTCGAGGCCTGATAAGGATTTACAAGGTGCTGTGGCACACTCAGCAGCCACTGCCAGAAACACCGCTGGTAAACTCCTTCTCTTAACGACAAATGTACTGGGTTCTTTTGCAAGCATTACACAACGAACAGGAGCTACGGCTGTACTTCAAAATTTGAAGTTAATTGTCTTGCTTAAGGACACTAGTTTCAAAAACTGGGCCCAATTTCATGGCTCTGCTTTGACGCTAACGGAAGCGGGGAATTTTGCGCCTACATCCAAGCGTATTTCACGGGTAAGCAGGAGTTTTTGCTTGTGCACATGTGTACTCCACGTTACTAGGAATTCATCGCTTACACAGCTAGCGCAGAAATTCGGCGTCTGTAAGCGCAAAATTTGGCAGTAAGCAGAGCCATGAAATTGGGCCCAGGACTCGAACCCACACTTTGCTGACCTGAAACACCAGAGCTCGAGTCCAGTGTGCCTGACTACTTGGCACATGATAGGCCAACTTATTTAAATTTTGATCTTGTCTCATTGCAGAGTGACGTTCCAGTTTATGAGTTCCAAGAAGTCAAACAATGGTACAGATATCAACGCTGGTCAGATCCCCCAGTTACTCTATAGGTAAGAGTTGTCAACAAATATTTGAACAGTATTCGTCTAGAAGTGCAGTAGGAATATTTCTGCTGTGGATACTAGCAAAAATAAAGTAGTTGGAGATGTCAGTAAATGTTTGAAAAAATTGTTCTATTGGTGGATTGGGAAGGAGGTGTTGAGGAATGACAGTTTATAAAGTTGATATGTAGACGCTTGCACTTGGCATCACACATGTCTACTCTTTACCTGTGTGTGGTCTGCCATTTTAGGAATGAAATTGTGTGTGAAGATATGGTGAACAGGTGTCACGAAAAATGCAGTGTTTTTATTTCGAAAAGTATCGGGCATTCGCATATTTCTGTTTCTACGGTTAGGATAAATACAAATTGGATTACAAAGCACTAGGGGGAATTTAATTGTTTGATTGCATTGCACCTTCCAAAAACATGTGATAATTCTGTTGAATACACAAAAAGCTGTAGTTCAAAATTTGTATGGCTCATTTCTTGAAACGTTAAATAATTAAAAAGCAGGAGGAAATTGTTTTGGGGATGAACAAAGAAAAATTTACTAGAACAAGATTTGTTTCTGCTTCCTCCAAATTTAAGTGCCAGCGCTCTACCAATGGAGCCAATTTGTCTTTGTTCACCCCAATATTGAATTAAAATTTACCAAGTTAGTTTCCCTTGTGGTTTATTACTTGATTTGAAACAAAAAGTCGCATCCCCTTAAGGCGATCCCTCTTGCTGCTGCTTCCCAGGTTGTATCATAAACTTAGGTGTGACCTCTGGCTATACAGAAGATACAGGTTGAATGGCTTCCGACTGGCACCCCGGAACAAAGATATTGACAAAATAAGGAGACCACCAACATTGGGGCCGAGATAACTCAGTTAGTAGTGTGCCAGCATGTTAATCCATAGGTCACAGGTTCAAATCCTGTTCAAGTCAATTTTTCTTTTTCATCCCGAAATTGAGTTTAAATTTACCCAGTCAGTTTCCTGTCAATAAGTAGAACAAAGGTGAGTAACAACTACCCTTATTATGCCATTAAGTTTCACAAATATAATAATATGGAAGTAGATTATATTACCACAAATCAGTCACTTTTTGATTGATATCCGCTTTCTCTTCTACCATGTTTAGGCTACCTCAACTTGACGTTAGCTCATCAGGAGGAGTGGCATCCCAGACGGAACCTGTTCACATCCTTACATCAAGATTCAGCAACACTGTTACCTCGGTAAACAAATCTCTTTCCAATATATTTCTCATAATAATAATAACATAAGTGGCTTCTTATATAGCCGACACTAGCGTCATGCAGTGATGTTCATGGCGCTCGACAAAAATGCAAGCAATAAACAAATACATGAAAAAGTAAAACAATAACAAAGAATATTGTTTGGTTTTACCCATATACCTATGGGTGTAATAAAAGCACTGTAGTACTTTCCGAGCCCTGTGAGAAAAAGAAATCCACAGGCTTATTACTCGGGTGGGATTCGAACCCATGACCTTTATTAACCCACATTGATTTTGTATTCCCTCTGTATCTATCAATCTACAGGAAGTCTTCAAGTCACTTCTCCGTCTCCTCAACTGGAGCTGGAACAAGCTAGCTGAAGGCATCCTGGTCGCCTTGAAGCAAGGAGGGAAGAAACTGGTGGACTTTACTCTGGATTTAGAGAGGCTCATGTACATCGCTACGGCTTGCCTACGATTGCTACGGAGCTATGTGTGTGAGGTCTACCCAAGCCCTTGTAAGGAACCTTGTCATTGCTCGGGGAATCTAACTATTTTGGGATAACTCTCAACTCCTGATGGAAGCAGTGAGAACCAGTCTGGTTCGCATAACCAGTCTGGGCCGATGGTTCCAGTGTAGCACTCAATCGTTAAATCCTTCTTCAGCCCTGTTCACATAAGAGTAGAAAGGCAAAGGTCCTTTGCTAAATTTCCTCGTGCCTGAGAAATATTTTTACAAAATGGACTTTGTGTGAAAGGATTCCAATGTATGAGATTTTGCTGCAGTCCTTGAGAAGTCTTCTCAAGCATGAGAAATTTTGTTTTAGGTCTGGACCTACTACAAATTCTTCCTGCGTGTAATCATCCTGTGAAGGGAACTTTTTTTAAATATTACATTGTATGGTGTGAAAGTGGCTGAACTATGTGTTCTTGTCAACCTTTTTTGTGACATGTATAGCAACAACAATGTTTGTATAAAATGTATATATGCACCGGGAAATTCAGGGATGCCCCATAGTTAGGTCAATTACACCATCATTCCAATGGCAGTAGCATCTATTTTCTGTATGTTTTGTTTGATTCTGTTGGAATGATGACTTCACTAGTAAACTGATCATGCTTTACATGGGATCAGGCATACCACCATAGTCAGAGTCCAACAGTTTGGGTGTTGAGTTACTGAATGTTGTTGGACTGAGGACTGAACTGGTAAACTGATCATGCTTTACATGGGATCAGGCATACCACCATAATCAGAGGTGCAACAGTTTAGATATTGAGTTACTGTATGGTGTTAGACTGAGGACTGAACTAGTAAACTGATCATGCTTTACATGGCATCAGGCATACCACCATAATCAGAGGTCCAACAGTTTAGGTGTTGAGTTGCTATATGTTGTTAGATTTTGTTAAGGGTGAGGAAGGATCTGAGTAAATTACCCAAGAGAGTTAGGGTTGAGATTTGGCAGCAAAACGTTTATCTTAACAGTAATCTTTATCCTCATCCAGCGTCCATCTCCAAGAAACACTCCCAAGATAGCTCTCAGCTCCCGGAGTCCATCGCATCGTGCTGTGATCTCCTGCGCGTCATCCTGTCCAACTCCACGCAGCCATCTATCCAGCATCTCATGAACAGAGTGGTGATGGAGACCCAGCGCTTCCGGGTGCTGTGGGAGAGCATCTTGGCTGAGTGCCATCGCACCTTTGTGGCCTGCTTCCATGCCTTCTACCCGTCATCTCAGCTCAAGTGGCTGTTCCTGTGTGACTTGCTTGGCTCAATGAGCACTGTGAGTTGCTTTTGGGTATCTTTTTTCATTTTCTTGGAAAAGTAATTGCGGGTTGAACAATGAAAAATTGACTTGAGCAGGATTTGAATCAGGTTGTATCGTAAACCTTGGTGTGATCCCTGGCTACACGGCAGTTACAGGTTGAATGGCTTCTGACTGGCACCCCTGAACAAAGATATTGACAAAATAGAGAGACCGCCAACATTAGTTAAGTTGGTAGAGAGCCAGCACGTTAATCGTGAGGTCGCAGGTTCAAGTTTCGCTGTAGTAAAAGTTTCTGTGTTTAACCCAAAAATAATAGTTGTAATAATTTGGAATAGAGAGACCGCCAATATAGGTCTAGGTAGCTTAGTTGGTAGAGCGCCTGCACATTAATTGGAAGGTCATAGGTTCAAATCAAGCTCTGGTTATTTTTTCTTTGTTCAACCCCAAATTAAGCAGTTAACAATTTTTGCTCTGCACATTTGTCGGGAAGAAAGATGTCAAGAAAAGGAGTCATTTATCTTTTGTTGAAAAACTTGACTAAGCTGCTTACTAATAGTCTGTGTTTATTATACGGATATGTCATCATGACATATGGTAAAATGCCAATAGGTTTCTTGATTGATAATTTGTTCCTCTCCGTCTTCCAGGCGGATCAACTGGAGCCCAATGGTAACCTCCTGGCAGCTGTGCTAGAGGCCCTCTGTCACCCCTCCGTTCATCTCTCCAGCGTCCTCCCAATCCTCAGGGACAGAGACAGCGAGCCCAGCATCGTCTTGACCAAGCAGTGCTCCATGGAGGACGCGTCACCGTCTGCCGCCACCTCCGGCACCGATGTGAGTCCAAACCCAGTGGCACTGGTCACCTTAATGGAGGAACGAATTCAGGTTTGCATGCATTAACCCTCTATGTTGAGTCCTGTGGATGGGTAGATCAGAGCAGGCCTGTGGTTATACATGGAATTATGAAATCTTACCCAGTTACTGTAAACGCGACCGGCGACCCTCCCTCCATCCATAGAGGGTAAGCGCTTGCATGCAGTTACTGTGTGAGAGTTGATAATTCCATAGACAGCCGCAGGCCTGCTTTGATCACGGCGACACAGCCCCTTTAACATACCTGTGTCTCAAAAACTCACCACTCACGATGTTATTAATCTAAACTAACCTCACCCCCCTTGGGAATGCTTCCTTGGTTTTTCCCATGAAGGATGGACTGATGAATGAAGTTTTGTTGTTGGAACTCAATCAAACAGCTTACGTCTGCATTTTCTGCATGATTCGTAACTCACTTGATTCTGATCTTCATGTCTTGCCCACAGCCACTAACAGTTCAACTCTGTGTTCTATATTTTCATAATGCACAATGTTTAAAGACAAAAATCAATACAAAAGCACAAGTTACATACCGAAGGGAAAATGAATTTGTCTATTACTTTCACTGTTGTTGAGAAAAGATCACTCACCTCCCCATCTCACTTGACCACAATCTCCCTAATCTAATTAGGAATCCGTATCCTGTTGGTGTCAGTGTGAGAAACGTCATATCACTCCTTACTAACCCAAGCACGTATTAAATTGAGTATACTCCGTTGTAGAGTGAGAACTATTAACCCTATATATATACATGTAGAATGCAGAGAATGCTGAGCTCAATTGTCATCTGTGGATGCTGTGGATGCCTTTTAGATCAGTTGGGGACAAAAGAGTGTCCGTTTTGTGGTGTGTTGTGGTCGAGTGGTCTAGTTCACCGGACCCAAGCTGTGATGTTGTCAGCAGCAGAGTGTGGGTTCAAATCCCAGTCATGACGCTTGTGCCTTCAGCAAGGCACTTAACCATATTTGCTTCGTAAAAAGTTGGGAAGGTAGTGCATTCTGCTCTACCAACCAGGCTCCTAGTGGATGATACCCTTGCCTGCATCCTTTATGGACTGTGAAGGGGGTAACCCTGTTTCTGTCCTAGGAGTAGGTGGCACTGTGCCCCTGGTGACAGTTGATTTGGGTCGACAGCCCAAATCAGTTAAGTGTAGCCTTCACATGGAAGTGGCCGTCCGGCTTTGCGATGTTAGGCGGTACCCCATAGCATTTTTGTTTTTTAAATACCATGTGGCGTGTATGGCAAAAATAATCCAGATCAACCAGTGGGAATTGTTTATATTTGGCAGACGGCCAAAAATGGCAGCCCGCAGAGACTGCCTCTAAGTAGATGCGCACACATAACTACCCATACAGCATTCTCTGGGTTCTATATCTGTAGAAATACTCACACTGTACTTGTTATTGTTGGTCCATTTTAGGTTTTGTTTGTCTGGGTGTACTAAGCTTTGGCTTTTCTGGCTATGCTCCTATTTCCAATTATCCTCTCACTGATTTACAGTTGTAGTGATTTTTTTTTCTTTCTGTTGGGTTGGAAAGAAATGTCTAGAAATGAATAAAAATAAAAAATGAAATGAAAGAACTGACACATTGAAAAAAAACCCCAGTCAAACAGAGCTGCCAACTCTCCCTGATTCTGCAGAGAGTTACCTGAAAATCAACCAATCTTTCCATGTTCTGATGGGCAAATTTGAAAATGTCCCTGACTGTGGAAACTTTTTCCTTATCAGGTTGAATTTAATTCGAAAAATATCTCCCTGATTGTTGTACAAAATCTCCCTGATTGCAAGATGCAAATGTTGGTAGCTCTGACTAAACGATAAGGTTGATACAATTTAACGCCATGTTGACACATTTCATGCACCTCTTTGTAAACAGAATCCTAGTAAATTTACACATTAAAGACCAGTTTCATAAGGCGTTTAGAACAGATAATTGCTAAACTGAAATAAGTTTTGCTTCACAGAAACTGGTTGCCATCCAAATGACCTTGCAATGAAAATAACTTTTAACTGGTACCCTGGTATGTTCTCTTTTTGGCTTTGTGGTTGTGGTTGAGGAACTGTTCAATCACAAGTTGGTTTACGTGTTTTCAATTTGTTGTTGTGTGTTTCTGTTTTCAGCTTGATGGTGTAAGACAGAGTCCAAACTTTCATGACATTCTTGACAGGCTCTTGAATGTTCTGATCAGTCCCGTTCAGCAAGCCTTGGAAAAGGTAAGAATTTCCGATGATATTCGATGTTTTTGAGGAATTAAGTTTATTTCAGGAATAAAGGAGGAATGCAAAATAGGCCCTTCCCATGAAATATGTAACTTGCACTTCCGTGCATGCGCACAAACACTTTGGCTGGCTAAATGAGGACACATCGCGCCTTTTTGTATTGGACTGATGGTGGCATGACGTGCACGCATTTGCGCGTCTGCATAGTGCACAACTCTATGGCGTTTGCCAACCAAGAGTGTATGTACGCATACGGAAAGGTAATTAGCATATTTTATGGGAAGGTTCTATTAAACTGGCAATAACTCAAGGTTAGCCTCGTGGCTTTTTTGGGAGATTTTCTGGTGTCCAACCTCGGGTTACTGCTTGTTCAATTCTGCATTTCTCCCTAAGCCACTCATACCAGGGTTTCTGCAGATCCCTAAAAAGTATTAAAAAGTCTTAAATTGGCCATTCCAAGTTTAAAGGGACAGGCTGCCTTAAAAGAATTCGTTTTAAAATTAATATGGTTGGAAAGATGTTTTAAAAGTAGAATATAATAGTTCACATAAATATGGCTCGAAATTGTGTGGTTTTCCTTTTACTTCGTGAACTAGCAAATTGTTGACTCCACAAAATGGCCGACCGTGTTAGTTCGCGAACTAAAAGGAAAACCACGCAATTTCGAGGCATATTTGTGTTGATCATTATATTCTACTTTTGAAACATCTTTCCAACCATATTCATTTCATAACAAATGCTTTCAAACTCTGTAGCTTTATATAGCCCAAAATGCTCAATCCAAGGCATTGTGTCCCTTTAAGGCCTTAAAAGCATTTACAAGTATTAAATTCAGTTGTCTGAGGTCTTTAAAAATTGGATAAAGCGTGTAATGAATTTCCTATCAGCTCGAAGAGAACCAAATAACCCTTCAAATAAAAAAGTACCATGAAATGTGAGCAGTTGAAGCTGTTTCTACCCTGCTTTATTCACTTATTTTTGGTCTGAAATTTTGTTGAGTGTAGCATTAAAAGGGTCTTAAAATTTGACTTTCTAAAGTGGGCAGATACCCTGCGTATGGAACTAAGAATGTTGAACTGCTACACCTCTAAGTGCTAAATCTTTACCTGGTTCCTCTGCAAACTCCCCAACTTATTTTAGTGATTATTTGTTTATTTAGTTTGTCATGTTTGCTTTACATTCACAGAAGCAGCCATCTAGTTACCCTCTTCTAGTCTCCAATACCAGCCGTCTTCTTGCTTGTGTCATCGCAGAACTGTCTGCTTCAGCAATCTCCTCAGATGTAAGTATCGAGAGAGGAGAGCCAGATTTCATGTAGTCAAACATACACTGTTCGTCTACGGAAAGACAGACATTCTGGTCTCTTGTTCATTGCCTATTATACACTGCACACATAGATCCTTGTCATTTGATTGGTGGAACACGCGTCACGTGTCATATCTTTTTGTGATGTATTTACTGCCGCGATGCGTGATGCTCCAAAATTCAATATAGGATTCCTATATTGATAAATATAGGATGCTAGGGACACTTTGCAGCGTTTTTTCTCTAGTAATAGTTCCGGCCAGTTCGTCCCAACAAGGTTGTGTCACTGCGTACAAGGTTAATGTCTAAATGGAGTCAGTCACGTTGTTTAGAAGGTTTTTTAAAATTTTTTAAATAGAATTTTCAGAGTGAGAGTTTTTGTGTCTATTTTTTATTTATTGTGATTTTTTGTTGTTGTGGTAAATGACAAAGATCTATGCATGTGTTAAAATGAAAAACAAATATTAAGTGCATTTCATTTGTGCGTTGCTGCAGAATTTAATCACTAGGAGAAATCTGTCCGTTACATTTCACTCGACTTCACCTTGTGAACTGGAAAAGTCCAGAGTTCCCCTTGTGATTATACTCTGCAACAATGCACTCACATACATCCAGTATTTGTGTAATACACCATTCCATATCTCTGTAAAATGTGATCAATGACGGTGATTTCATACAGGGGGAGAGCCAAGCCACGGGGCGACCTCTATTCTGCACTCCGTCCCGCTACACCAGGGTGAGCCAGGGCAGGGGATGGAGTACAGGGAACGGTACGCCGGATGCAGTGTGCTTCAGTGTGGACAAGCCAGGGATTCTCATAGCGGGATTCTGCGTGTATGGAGGAGGTGGTCATTACAACTACGAGTTGGAGCTGCTTGATGGGGTATGTATGCTCCACTGGTTATCAGTTACCTTTGGGTTAGGGTTGCGCATCTGCGTTTGGTTTTTTCCCGAAACGGTTTGAAACGGAGCTTGTGACTTCCGTTTATCCTTTTTAACCGTTTCTACCAATTCCAATCAGAACTATGAGCTGACCTGCAAAATAAAAGAGGCAAATGTCAAGACATTTTTCAGGAGTAGTGCTCCGTGCACAAGCGTTGCATCTCGATGCGTATTTGTTTTGTGTGTACAACCGGGCTAAGTGAGATTCAGTGTTTTTGAAATTTCAAACTCGCGCGTAATGTAAGTACTATTTTAAGAGATGAAGTTTTTGCACTTACACGGCGATATATGTAAATATTTAAGACAAAACAACAACAAAAACGGCAGTCAGGTGTCGGACACGTGCAGGTGCTATTTTACAAACCATAGGTCGTTGTGGTCAGCTGCTTCAGGTCTAAATTTGCCATCGGACAATTTGCTCACGCCACTCACTCCCCTACGTGTCCCATTTTACACCACCAGTTTCTTTTCACAACTCACACTGAGATCATTTCCATGATGTTACCGTAAACTCTGCTGATGGTTTTATTTCCTTCTTCGCTTCTTCAGAGTGAGACAGGAGCTGATGGTCACAGCCATCGTTGGAACTCTCTAGAAATAGTCAAGGGATCCTACGGCCCCAATGATCTCATCAATGATGTGGCAGAAATCAAGTTTGACAGACCTGTACCAATTAAGGTAGGTGCCAATCAATCCTGGCCTCGTTGGTCTGTGCAAAACATTTTGTTTTTTTTGCAAGCAGAGTAAGCAGAGTAAAAAAAAAATTTAAATCATTTGCTTGACTAACATTATTTTTTACCTCAGCACTTTTGTAAGTTTTTGTCTTGCAGCAACTTTGAAGAAACTAATCTTATTGAGATTTACTTTGACACCTTCATTCTGTCTGACCATTCAATATCATCCACATTGTTTTGAATAATAGATTATGGCATCTTTTGTTATAACATAATGTGGTGAATGCATCTTCACTGTACACAGTCAACCCTCCTACTGGCAGACCATTCAAAATTACCCACATGGCTTTGAATGATAGATGTACTATGCCAGTCTGCAATATGATATCATTTGGGAATACATCTACACAGTACACAGCTCATCCGGTTCAATACTGTTGGTAAACTTTTGATTGTGGCAATTGAAATAACCAACAGTAATTTGGGGTTTTTAAATACAATTTCCTTACTTTTGAAAGTATTTCAGATACAAATATTTCTCTGGGGAATTGGTACTGGTATGAACTTCATAGCTTTTAGATTAAACAAAATATAATTTTATTTATCATTACTGTACTTTTTTTACACAAGTGAAATTAAACTGTAATTCCTGATATCGTTATCAATGCAGGAGGGAGTGAAATACGCAGTCAGGTTACGAAACCACGGTAATAGAACGGTAAATGGGGACGGCGGCACGACCCACGTCAAATGCCACGACGGAGTAGTGTACACATTCAGCACCTGCCCCCTGAGCAGCAACGGCACCAGTCAGACCAGAGGACAAGTCCCTCAAATCCTCTACTTCAAGTAAGTTCCACGGCATTGGTTTTTGGATGAGTAAATTCAGTGTGGTCCTTTGCATTCAATAGACCTTTCTTTTGCAACGTCACAGCCCAAGATTTTGCCAACCCAGGCTGGAAAACCATGGAAAGCCATAAATGCAAAACAAAAACAGATAACTACAGTTTGTAACAATGGTACACAAATATTCAAAAATAGTGTTGAATTTATTGGAAACAAGGCAACCGATCATGGGAGGTATTTTATTTAATTAATAGTTTGCCGAAAATGTTGAATTTGGTTAAAACATCTGTTAACACGATTGAATGTTTTACTAACATTCGGCGGTCCGTGCCAACCAGCGCCGTTTGTTTATCAACAATGGAAAGGTCTATAATCACCTAGGGATTTGCATGTACGTTATTTTGTTAAAAAGGAACTTGTGACTTCTGTTTAATTTTCCAACTCTGGGCAGACTCTGAGCCGATCTGTATTAAAGAATCAAATGTCAACACACTTTCCAGGATCGACCAGGATTAAAAATAGAACACTATAGCAAGTCTTGACAGTCACAAAGCCACAAACCACAGGTGTGGCAGCAAAATGTATACAAGCGTACAAAGCAAAATGTATAAACAAATGTAGTTCTGAGCATGTTCACATTACCGAGAACAATGGATGTACCTGGTGAGTCTGCTGCCACCTAGTGCCCCAAAAGTTCCCCATTGCAGTGGATTGAAAATAATGTTTTACGTTTTGTAGAGGGTCAAGATAAGACAGTTCCATCAACAGAAGGGTTGTCAATCATCCTCCCTTGACTGCTTCTGGGGCTAACATTAAAAAAAGAGAGTAAAGAAACAAGTTTATAAAAAAAAATGTTTATTTCATTTCAATTTTTTGTAACACTGGGCTTTTTTTTTTTTTTTTTTTTTTTTTTTTCTCTCTTTTACTGTTGGCTTCGTTTAACCAATTAGGCATTTGGAAATGGATTTTAACATTGTTTGACAGTTAAATGGTTAACCAGTTAATCATCAGATTTGGTTATGCTTTAGTGATGAAAAACAACAATTAAAGAAATTCTGGGTTTTCTGAATGTTCACATTCATGTTTATTTTGTATTGTTGTGTTGAAATAAGCAACAGTGGTTTCGGAGCTTGTTAAATTGTATTTTCAGGACGGCTAGGAAGTCCAAGAAGAGTGGGTTTTGCATTTATTTATTGATCTCTGTTATATTTCTCTTGGCAGTTCTACAGCAGACAGTGAGCATACACAGACCGAGTCCAGGTCTGTAGTCATTGAGCGACAAGCCAGGAAGAGTGCACTATCCATCACCAGTACCATCATAAAGGCTGCTACTGAACTCCTCTATCTAGCCCAGGGATTACAAGGTAAATAACTCATCAATCACTTATTGAAATGAACTTCAGAACTTATTAAACCAGTGATACTGTGTGTCATTAAAAAAAAAACATAAACGAAAACATGAAAATGTAATCTTTAAAAACCCATGCAAGGGTTGGACGTATTTGAACATGTTTGTGAAACTTGGGTACTCTCGTTAAATCTTGTACATGAAGTAAGCAAAATCATGAAGTTTAACAGGGCCCCAATTGTTAGAATACGCTCAAGACTTGCCCAGACTATGAAACGACACCCACCAAAGTAGCTGTCTATCAACAGCATCTACGGTAATAACATTTGTGGATCTCTGCTTTGCAGAGAAGTGTACTGGACCATACAGGAAATTCACAACACAGCTGTCGGTTCCGGTAGCTTGTTAACATTTTGTTATAAGGGAATAAAAGAGTCAGCTGAAGAGGTCTTAAAGGGCTGTTTATAAACAGCAGGGTCGTGGCCAACTGATAAAAGGACCCAGCCACTACTCTTTTATTCCCATTCATAAATACCTTTCCGTTAAAAACATCCAAAAAACATTTGAAAGTTGAGAACAAATCTGACAGTTAAGCCTCTGCTCATCTCGACTCTGCGCTGAATTTCTTACTGTGATGAGCCCTAGGTAGCTCCTCCTGCAAGCTTCGAACTTGCACGCTTAATGTTTCAAATTTGCGCACGCCACATACATAACCTACCAACTTGAATTGGGTCGAGAAATTTGCAGGAACTGCGCAATCATCTGAATCACTTGAAGCAGGCTATGTTTATACACCCCCTCACCGTGTTTATATCGCTCGTTTAAGCATGGCCACTTGATCTCCCCTCAACCAATTAGAATGGATGAACTGTCCTAGGAATGGAACTTTTGAAATTGTCTGACATGCTCACCATTTCTGGAGTCAATTTGCTTGTAACAAAATATGGTCAGAATGTAAAAATGTGCACTACACTGTGTAACACACGGGGACATTGACTCCAAAGTTGGCGCAACCGAGATTATTGTGATAAGGTCATCAGGCGAATTGGGTCAATTTTTATATATATATAAACATTTTAAAAATGAGATATCACCTTACATCACAAGGCCCCGGATGGCCACTTCAAGGTGAGGGCTACACTTAACTGATTTGGGCTATCGACCCAAATCAATTTGCTCTACTTACATAGCTAAGTTATCTTTTTTTTCTCTCTTCTTATCCCACTTAGATGCAGAGTTGTCTGAAATCTTAGGCTCAGCTCATCTCTTCACCAGCCTACTACCCCTTGTGTTGGCCCATATTGGGCCTGTTGCTATAACAGATCCTAAGGTATGCACTTTGTCAATTCCAGTGATTTTGTTCAGGTGTATTTTATGAGATCTTTACCCCCAAAAAGTCAACCGTTTTTGTTGGATTTATATTGTGCTCAGATCTTGTCTTAGATTCAATACAGAGCTGCCAACTCTCCCTGATTCTGCGGAAATTTCCCTGAAAATAAGCCACAATCTTTCCATGCTCTGTTGAATAAATTTGAAATTCTCCCTGATTATGGAAACTTTTTCGCTGTTATGTTGAACGTAATTCTAAATATCTCTCGGATTGTTGTGCAAAATCTCCCTGATCGCAAGGTGCAGATGTTGGCAGCTCTGACAATGAACTTAGCCTTGATGCAGCATCTACATCTAGGGATGCTCACAACTTGAGATGAGATTTTAAAAGTTGACTTACCATTCAAATTTTGCATAGCTCTCCTTACTCATTTAGGTATCTGAAATGGCGGCTACAGCTCTGGCTACAACTGTTGCTAAGGGTGTTGCTAAAGAGATCCTATACTTCAACGCATGATAACGTGACAATCCAGTTGTAGCCGTAGCTGTAGCTGTCAATTTGGTTTTCATAAATGACATTGTTTGACAAGAATCAAGACTCCCAGAATGATTACACTATTGATACAGAACAAAGGCACCTGACTGCTTTCTGTTTCAGCCTCGGTTTTGCAACATGGGTTCAAACGCAAGAATGACAAGATGGCTACTTTGTCAAGGCAGTTAAATCAGAGCAAGAATGTTGGACTTGACTCTTTCACAAAATGCAACCATGGTTGAAGATTTTATTGATCTAAAGCATCCCTGGATGTACTCCCCAAAACTGATGCCGGGTGCAGCACAAAATCAGTTAGTGTGTCGTGGCAGAGTGTGGTTTTAGCACACCAGACTCGAGAGCTCTGGTGTTACTGGTTAGCAGAGTGTGGGTTCGAGTCCCGGTCGTGACACTCAAGTCCTGGTACGCAAGGCACTTAATCATAATTGCTTCATTGTGGGGCTGTGACATAAAAGCCCTTAATATTGTTTTAAGTGAGATTTTGTTTTGTTTTAATGACTTAAGGATATAATCATAAAAAATGTTATAATAGTTTAACATTTTAATTTTTTGGGCAGAGTGCTGTGCAAATCCTGGATCTTATACAGGAGCTCCTCCCCCCGGTTGCAGATGTCAATCTCCAGTTTTCCCCGCCCATCATCACTGCCGCAGCCACTGCCAACCATTCCATGGACAGTGCAGCCAGCCAATCAGGAGAGGTGGGCGGAGTCACCACATCACCTCATTACGCGGTGGTGGAGAGTGACCACCCGTACAAGCCGGCAACTGTCGCCAACTACAGGGTAATTAAAAAAATTCTGCGCTTACAATCACCATTCTCCGCTTACTGTGCAAGCGCTGAATTTCTGCGCTGAGTAAGCGAAGAATGCCTAGTAGCGTGGACTAGGCACGCACACACGCAAAAATTCCCTGCTAACCAGTGAAATACGTTTGACGTAAGCGCGGAATTCCCTGCTTCCGTTAGCGCCAATTCTTTGCTTGCAGTAAGTAGAAATTGGGCCCTGATCGTTTCTCAGTTATATTTTTGGTTTGAAACATAGACAAGTTTTCTCACTTGGATGTACAACAATCATCAAACAGTATACAATTGTTGCACACCGTGATAGGGTCCATGGTGTTTTGTACACCAACGGGGGCAAATGGCACTCGAGGTGAAGCTGGTGCTGCCAGATATGTTGCAGTTCAAGCTAAATCAATTCCAAGAACAATCTCTGCTGTCACAGGTACGCATTTATCCCTGAATCGAAGCAAGTATATAGTTAAGTATCTTGCTTAAGGACACAAGTGTCATGCCTGGGATTCGAACCCACATTCTGATGACTTAACCACCAGATCTTGAGTCTGATGCACTAAACTCCTTGGCCACGACACGCCACTATGCAATATACAATGTGGTGTATGCCAGTACACAGTAGACATGTGGTTCTTGCGCACACTTGTTCCAGTTCGAGGGGTCAAAGAGTGGCTTGAAGGTCAAATTAAGTTTTGTGATGCACTCAATTTCCAATAAAAAGAGTCTTTATGAAATTTATGAAAATTTTTAGAAGTCTATAACCAGACGTTCAACAGTGTAAAATGCCACTGCTTTTGAAACCCTTAAAGTGCAGTTTGTAACAAATTCCACAAACGTTTGATGACTTTGCATTTCAAGTATGTGGACTTAACATTTTTGTACAAAGAATGTTAATTTCATTTCTGAATTTTTATGATTGTCAATCAAAATAGCATTGTATTTGACCTTTTGACTGGCGCAAACAGTTCCTCTTTGGAATGTACAGACCCATTCATTTTTGATGTCCGATGACGCAATGTTTCAAATTTCACTCTGAAAGGGTATCAAATAATGATATTTTACACCATTTTAATGCGAGATTAGAGACTTGTAATTTTTTCCCTACTTTCATGAGGACTCTATCTATTGAAAAATGAGCGCATCACAAAACTGAGTTTGACATTGAAGGTCTTTCTTCAGGGTTTAGAGTTGTCCCAGATATACTTTGTGTGAATGAGAAATGAATCCATTGCATCAAGTGAAAGCTTTCCGTTCCCTTGCCACAGGTTGCCTTCCCTGAGCATGTCCAGTGGATGCTACTGGAGTTTGACTCTCAGTGTGGCACGGCTCAGCCGGAGGATGGGCTCCAGCTCTACATTCCTGCCAGGGGGGTGACTCGACCCAAGAAGAAGGGAGAAGAGCCGTCGGATGATTTACAACTCACTCATTGGCCAGTACTCGGCCGTTTCCATGGGAGCAGTAATTGGCCAACATCAGCTCTTATCTTGCCAGGTGGGTGATTTTTCATGTGTTTTTAAAATAATTGTTATTTATTTATCAATTTATTTAGCAATTGTTTTCTTATTTAGGGGCCGGCTTTATTCCGATTAAAAAAATTAAACTGTTTGTTGTCAGGAATTTTTTTCAGAAAAAAAAGAGTTATGTCGGACATCTCTCTAGGCCTTTAAATATTCTTTACAAAATATATGAACCCCATCCTTGCTTCCATGAGCAGCGCGCCTGTTTTGATACCTCTCGTCACTAACCCCTGGAAGGGAAGTGACGAAAAACAACACTGATTGGCTATTCATAAGTGACTGCTCTGTGTGCACACTTGTTATAAACTTTCGAGCACTTGTAGGGCACTTAGCACGGGCATGTCAAAATACAAGTATTTTGACACAATCCACTTAAAATGAATTATGTTTTTACATGGTCACCCCCAAACTGCATACAGTTAGACATGTCACAAGATCAAAGAAGAATAGAAGGAGAGGGGACCAGTTGTTCTATGACTTGATGCCTCTAAGCACAGAATGGATCAACCGCAGGACTAATTAAAATATCCAATATATTTTGATAATTCAAAGTAACACTTCCAGGGGTTATAATCAAGCAAGGCAATCTGGGAAAAATGGCGCAGCAAGATCGTACACCACTGGGAATGAGGTTGATGAACCCCCTATTGACACAGTTGTTTCCTTTTGGTTGTTAGGTAATGAAGTAACGTTTTCATTGGAGACTGCCTCGGACTACATGAAGGATGAGAAGGCCACAACGTTTGGCTTCAAGTGCGCTGTAGTAGGTTACGAATGGTCGTCAGATGAAGAGGTATGAATAAACGATTCAAACTGTATAAAGAGAGGGCAAAAACAGAAACGCTTTCTTTCTGTCTGTGACTCATATTCAATTTTAACTTTTGGGG
The DNA here is from genome assembly GCA_023634235.1 of Pisaster brevispinus. Lineage (NCBI taxonomy): Eukaryota > Metazoa > Echinodermata > Asteroidea > Forcipulatida > Asteriidae > Pisaster > Pisaster brevispinus. The sequence continues at coordinate 11,863,956 of JAMKCF010000005.1, read as the reverse complement.
AAAAGTGCCAGCTCAGTGCTGAGAAAATAATTAGAAATATGCAGTTCTTATAAAGCCCGTTATCACACTAGAGGGCATCTCAAAGCGCTGATTATTTTAATCTACAAGGTATGTGGAGCTGTGTTGTAAATATAAGACCCATTTGTTTACATAGCACCATGTAATAGTTTATAAGGTGCTGGGTTCTGTTGCGTGATTTACACAACAATCAGGACCATGGCTTTATGTCCCATCTGAAGGATGAAGCAATAATGGTTAAGTGTTTTACTCAAGGACACAAGTGTCAAGACCAGGACTTGAACCCACACTCTGCTGATCAGAAACACCAGAGCTTGAGTCGATTTTTTTTCCTGACAAGTTTTCAAGTGGTATAGTCTTGCCTCTAGTTTTACGATAAGATGGAAAAGAGGAGGTTGAACCCAGGGAGGGGGTAAGGTGGTTATTATGTAGAAGTCATCTTACCATTTAGAGGTAACAATCATAGTGTTTGCTCAACACTGGATTCTATCTCTGCCTATCCAGAGACCAGCATCTCAAACACTCTTCAGTCTCCTGACGATGACTGGAGCAGGCGAGTTGAAATGTTGTGTCTCTTTTGTGTAAACATGTGATGTCACAGGTCACATGGTCTATACATCTCTTATAACAGTGACACAGTTTGCATTATCGGTGTATTTTTCCGTCTCTAAAGGGTCTTGTGCAACTGGAGAAGGAGCTAGCCTACCTTGGTGGGATGTGTGCCGGGTCTCTCCTCAGGAAGGATATCGTCTTGCCTCCGATACTGGGAGAAGATGGGGAGGAGGAGGTTGAACCCATTGCGGAGGTTGCCCAACAGGTCAGTTTGAGAGTTTACTGGTTTTTGTAAAGATTGACTACTGACGTTCATTTAGACGCTACAGTTTTTTTTTATTCTAGATTTGGTAGGTGAAAATGGTTTGGTTCAGAGTGAATTTTGCAATGAGTGAAATTGTTACAAAGCAACAAATTCTCTGAAATCTATTGAGTAAGGAAGCTCTGGTAGGGTAACTGCCAGGCCACAGATGAAAATACTTCTTCTTTTCGTTACAAGGGAGTATGGACAGTAAATCTGGTGAAGTTTAACAGCAAGCGCATGTGGAATACGGGAAAAAAAATAGCACTTCTGTGTCCCTGTAGCCGAGTTGTATATTGGAGGCAGACGTGCTATAATGGCTTATGCAGCAATACGCGGAGTTAGAACAGTGCATTAGAACAGGGTGTGATATTGGCCATGCAATTTAAGTTAGTATCACACTCTTGTTGCTATCAGGTTCGCGGTTTCAAGTTTGCTTTAAGATAAGTTTAGTGAATTAATCTGTCATGTATTTCACTTGCAGGTATTTGGGGCACACTCGGGACTTCTCGGCAAAGGTTTTGCATTGTCCCATCCGCCTACCATCCACCAGGCACTAGAGGGCAGTCTTCCACTGAGTACACAGTCCAATGAGAGGGCGTTCCTGAAAGACTTTGTGCAGTGTACACATGGCACAAGTGGTGGACGACTAGCAAGGTATGTATTAGAACGAATCACAAAAAGCATGTACATTTATTGAGAGGACAATAACAGAAAATAGAGTGACACTGATCTAGCTGCGAATGATGTTCGTCAGGTTCATATTGAACCCTTGAATATTTCCCCAGTGATTTGTGGTTGGAATTTCAAAAACCCTTAGAATCTGATGGCATGTGTTCAAAATATTGCCCGGACGTTGCCTTTTTGTGGGTCATTTTCAGTTTCTGACTTGAGGGCTGTCTCGGGTCATGCCCCAATCACCATCTTCTGCTGTGGCCATGGCCAGGGCCCAATTTCAAAGAGCTGCTTAAGCACAAAAAGTAGCTAAGCACAACAAAAACTATGCTTAGCAGAAAATTGTTAAGCAATGTTTTTTGCTTAAGCAGCTCTATGAAATTGGGCCCAGATTGCTGAAAAACCCTATTCTTCAACATTGTTGCTATGGCTAGCGGTCATAGCCGTAGCCAAAGTCACTTGATTCTAACTTAGTATTACATTCATATTTCTTTTTACTTGAATCCCAGCGATTCTTTTTCAGAAGCAATTCTTTAAAAAGTATCGAAAACAGGTTTAGCAATGGGCTCCACACACACCAATAAATTGCATAGCTCATCTTTTTGCAGTTAGTTCTGGAGTAGGGGAAGTTCAGATCTGTATACATCAAATTGTTGTTGATAATAATTGACTGGATTGGTAAATATTCAAGCAGATATTTGTTGAGGTCATTAAGGTTCAACTGTTTGGTTTTTCTGTAGATGGATGCAGCCAGAGTCGTACGTGGATCCCAGACAGTGTGATATTGTATTCCAGCGTGATGACATCCGATGTAGTATGCCTACTATAGTCACCATCATGAGTAGAGATCAGTATGGTAGCCTGGTTTGTGTCTCTAATCTTAAGGTAGGTATGCTCTTGTAGTGGAGTTTATAGGACAAAGGTTATTTTTTATTCCACAAGGAGCCCACTGATTGGGTTACAGATATTGGTCCCACCATGGCCATATCTTGTTTGTTTCCCTTTTCCCCGAAAATCATTAAAGGAACCAGACTATGTTGTATCCAGCCTCAATTTGGTCATGCACATTGTCATGTCATTGTCATTGTGATGGCTGCACAGTTATAAATATGAAGTATTTTTCTTTCTTTCTAAAGACAGAGCAGCAGACTTTGTTTATGCCACAATTTCAGTCTCTTGACAATGACTAGAGCAGGCTAATCGAAATGTTGAGATCAATTAACAACTCACTCCGCGGCAGTGATGTTGTAGCTCCTTAAAAATGGGATTTGTTTTACCTGTGAGTTTGAAAAAAGGTATCTCGGTAGTACACACAAAGCCGTAGACCCTGAGATTTAATGTCTTTGCACTGACTCGACAACATGAGCGTTCACAAAATCCATGGCAAAATACAGACTGTTTTCACTAAAATATGACCACCAAGTTTGATAATTTTTGTTGTTGTATTGTTTGTTCTTTGAAAACTAGAGGATGGAAGTGAAATTACTCTTCCAAAAGCCATTGTTGTGTTATTCCTTAGCCATATATTTCTTTTGTCATTTCCAAAGCACCAAATTTAATATAAAACATTTGCTTGTTTGTCAGTGCTGTAACAAATTCAACCTCTCTCCCAATATTAGGTGGAAGTCGAAGCCGTACCACTTGGCAAGAGAGAGAAGACCTATCATGGCGCAAAACTCTTCAAAGCCACTCCCCCTGGGGAGAAGGACCTGACCTTCGGGGGACACCCTCCTCCCAAGCTGGAGGCTCCCTATGAGGCCACGATACGCAAGGACAGCATGGCGTATAACTCCATCACCATGATGAAGGAGTATGAGTTGTATTCATTTGAAGAGTTGAGATACGCGTCACTGCCAGTCACAAGGTAAGAGGAGTTAGCCGGCAAAATCCTCCTGTGTAAAAAAGATAAAACAGAGTGAACAAAAGCTGCTAATAATTATGTTGTATGTCTGAGTATAGGGAGAAACAGTTGATAAGGCGCCTCCAGACCGTTCAACCCCATGGCCTGAACATCCAAGAAGGAAATGACAAAAACTTGTTGTCTTTGCCTTCTCCTTTTTTCCTTTTTAGTCTGTCTCATTCACTGTTTTGTGTTTCCAACCTCTTGTGGTGAAACCAGCCCCTTCCCTCCGCCCCATCATTTCTCCTTTTTCATTGTTCATCCCTTGCCTTTTCTGTGTGCTTTCTGCCTCTCTCTCTCTTTTCATTTCTTCCCACTTGATTGCTGCTGTTACTCCAGCATACCTGTTTATATGTGGTGTTGTCTTTTATCCTTCAAGACAGACTCTGCTAGGGTCATAACGTCAGGCTGTTAACCTTTTTTTGCAAATAGTAATAATAATACTCGGCTCTTATATAGAGCACATATCAAGGGCCCAATTTCATGGGCTTGAAAAAGTTTGGAAAGGAGAATACAATGTCAACAAAATGTGATCAAAATAACACAATGTATTAAAAGGAAAATTTCCAGTTACTTTTATTCATATTGGTTTCCCCCAATTACAGGCCTCACGAGAGCATGCTTGTACGAGATAACAGTGACGGATGCTACAGTGCTAACTGGACACCAAGCTCAATGGGCCTGTATGCCATACATGTTACCATTGACGGGTACCAGCTAGGTAGGTTAAGCTATAATTTAGCACTGCATTCCCCCTCCCCCAATCTGGTTTTGTAAATATATATTTCACACCTAACAAGAATTTGTCACGTGTGGGCATGTGCACTTCAGCTTACTAAGCATTCTTAGGTTGCACTGTTGAAAACAGCAGGCCTTGCGCTTAAGCATTTTGTAAAGCAGCCCACCGGGCTAGTAAGCTGTGCATTTTACTTGCCCCAGGAAGTTTTAGTTGCCCAGATTTTTAAACATGTGTTGTCATTATTGTATCTTTCTGATGTATTAAAGTTAGCGATCACAACCAGTTTAATGGTCAAGTGAAGTTACATTCACAGTCATAAATAAAACTAGACATATTGCATTTGTGCACAAATGCCAAGCTGTTTCGCCATAACTTTTTCAAAAAATCATAAAAAATCATTTGATGACGTCATCATGACGTCATTTCAGAATTTACAAGAACTTGCCAATATGCAACAAACTACCAAGTTTCAACATGATCGCACTAACACTTAGGGAGATATACGACATTAAAAAAGGCACCTTTAATGCCGCGTCACGTGACCCCCGATGACGTCATCGATCTGAAATTTCACACATATGATGGCTGCCTGACGATCAACATGTGTGTAAATTTTGAAGTGATTACACAAAACTTCACCACACACATCTTCAAAAAGTCCATTTTGATCAGTTTTCAACCTGCCGCTAGAGGGCGCTCTTGTGTGTTGTGACGTCATCGTTTTTTTTTTAATTACCCACCCTTGCCAGACAATAACATCGTTGAAAGCAACTTCATAACTATTTCCACTTTCGAATAAAGAGGCGCTTCCTGTTTCGACCGGAAGTAGAGGTCATGTGAGGTCACGCACACTGAATAAAATGAAGACCTTATTTATCCCTATACAATCCCGCAAACAGAAACCTACGGTCTCTTATGGCTGATTTGTTACGGATTTTTAAATATTTAAGTTAGAAACCTTTAAGATGACGTCACGTGACAGGTGATGACGTCATCATGACCTCATTGTTTTGAGATCATTATTGCACCAATGCCTTTCATCACTGAAAGTTTCATTGCAATTGCTCTTTAGGAACTATGCAAAAAGCCGCTTAGACCGAACGTGCATTATGTCAATAGCCTTTTTTACTGAAACAGACAAATAAAAAAAATAATAAAAAAAACTTTAACGAAAACAAGAGCTGTTTCGCTGCGCTGCGAAACAGCTAATAACTTATTTTAAAAGTTTGTTATTCACATCTGAAAAGGAAGAAATACAAGCATTTGAAACAAGTATGTTGCACAATTTTTAGCAGCCCATAGGGCAAGTTGAGAAGTGGTGTTTACTAGCCCGTAGCAGTTTGTACCAGTCAAGATTTGATCTATCTTTATAACTGTTGTAGGTGCTGTCAACTTTTAATTTGACCTTTGATTCTTAACCTCTAAGAGTTCTATCCAAAGCATGGGACTTGACTTAAATAGTGCAACATATTTTTAATTTTTTTCCCTTGTTAACTTTTCAGATGAGGTGCCCCAGATTGAAGTTAGTGAGCCTCCACAGGGAGTGCTACCGCCAAATCCAACAGCAAAGAAACCAGCGCAACAAACCAGCAAGGTTAGTGAAAGGGCCTTTTCGCACACGGCAAACATTTACAACCAACCAACTGCACTACATGCTGAAAGAACGTTTCAGTATCACAAAGTGAACATGTCAATTTGCCTTCTTTTTGACTGTGTGAGGGCGCTGTGTGAACTGAATAGCCCATATGCACAAACACCATCACAAAAATATACCGCAATGCATCTTGGGAAACCGAGTACAGTTAAAAATGAAATTATGCTGCCAAGATGGACGCCATGCTTCAGGCTACATGTAACTGTGCCAGATTTTATGGTTGTGTAATTGCTTCAAAATCAGTGCGCCATGATGGTTGCTGATGTTGCCTGGACTCGGATTTCACCCAGAATCCTTTGCATGCTGGTCATGCCCATTGGGACATGCATATGGGCTATTCATCAATTTCTGTTATAAATACATTTATCAGTGTGAATGTATGTAATTGAATTTTACCAACAGGTGCGTAAGTTTGTGATGAAGCAGAGCAGAGGTCTTCGTATTCGGAGCAGTCCATCGCTCCAGAGTGAAGAGATAGGAATTGTAGAGGTCAACGGGGTCATCACGTTCATTGATGAGGTCAGTGTGGGGTCACCGAGGTCATAAGATTTTCGTTATCACTACTATGAGGGAAGTTGGGAAGTAATGTTCCATGAGATAAACCACTATCAAGCGATCTGAAATTGTTCAAATATTTAGGGCCAAGTTTTGTAGACCCCGACCAGAAACAAGTTTCTGGCGTAATCTTTGTTTGACCCGAACAATTTCCCAGAGCTACAAGTATATTTTTGCCTTATCTTGGGGTGCAACCAGAAACTTGTTTACGCTTGGATCATTGGGTGAGTGGTTTCGCTTGTTCTGTTTTGCCACGGTGTCAAAGCTGTTCCGACCAAACCGTAAACTGAGTTGTTGGCTCCGTCGTGCTAAGTTTCAAGATTTTACAAACCAACAAAAAATGTCAAAATTCTTTCAAGAAAGAAAAAATTATGAAGACTAGGGCGGTGTCCTAACTGGCGGCTATGGCTACGGCTGCGGCTGGATTGCTATGTCATCGTGCGTTGAAGTATAGGACGTCCTTAGTAACACCCTTAGCAACAGTCATAGCTGTAGCCGAAGTAGCCAATCCTGATACAGCCTAAGTTCCATTATTTGTTTTAACTTTCTAATGAGTTAGTTTCCGAGTTGAAATTTGTTGAAAGTTGTTTCCTCTGATAAATACCAATCCTATACTTTGCCTTGTTCTGGCATTCAGGTTCACAATGAGGATGGCGTGTGGGTTCGTCTCAACCCAGAGACCATTGAGAAGTATTGCAGGAGTAATGGACACAGGGAGGGATGGTGTCTGCAGTACAACCAACACATAGGGAAGACCATGCTGGTGCCTGTAGAGGTAAGGAGTAATAAAGAAATGAGGCAAATGTTCTGGCTGACCTATATCTAGTGCGCACCACTCTCAAAATAATTGTTTTTGAAAAGTTGTTTTGATCACATAAACAGGTTTTATAGAATTATAGTAATTTTGTAGTCCTTATATAGCGCTTTATCACACCTGATGGGCGTTTCAAAGTCCTCGGTATATATTTTTCCTGCAATGTATGCAGAGCTACGCTTTGAAGTATGAGACCTATTCCTTTACATAGCACCATGTAACGGTTGACAAGTTGCTGTGGCGCACTATGCTGCCAATCAAACCAGGAGCACCGGGGCAAACCCCTTCTCTTTATGATAAGTGCACTGGGTTCTTTTACCTACGGCTTTACGCCCCATCAGGCATGATATTCCTCCTACTTCAATCTGATCTCCAATTGTTTTTGCCCTCGGAAAGATCAGCGAAGTTGTTATTAAATAGCATGAAAAGAAGCCCTGTACTATATGTGCATATGGGTCAGTCCTTGTAAACATTTTCCTACTTTTTTTTCAAGGGACGTATATCATGCCTGATGCATCAAATAGAAAAACAATTTAAATACCCTGTGCGCTTTGTTTACGTCTTCACTATTACAATCTGGCTGGCGTTGTGTGCAAGCATCATGCATAGGTTTAATTAAGATTGGTGTCAAAGGTCACATAGCTCAAAGTCGATCTGACATTGGGCTTGAGGTGTGTTGTGTTTAAGACTTCAGCCGGAATCTTCAGTTTCATTGACAGAAATGTGTAATGTTGCTAATACAAAGAAGATTAGCGTCCAAGCGTTACATACAAAGTATTGACCTGAGAACAAAAGAAGTCCACATAATGTGGGGATTTAAAACACTATGTGGACTTACACTCCTCCACAAAGTGTTTTTTACAGTGTTGAAGAATCAGATTTTTCTTAAGGGCACAGTAAAAAGGAATGTCCACAGAGTGTTTACACACAGAGCTTTGTGTTTCTAAAGGTGTCACTTCTAATATTTATCCAGGAACCCAAGTCAATTTATGATGAGAAGCCAAAGGAAAACAAAGGTACGCTGACGTCCACACAGGTCCAAACTCCGTCGTCCTCGGCAGCAGTGGCAGTAGCAGCATCATCACCTTCATCAGCTGCAGCTGCAGGTGCAGCAGCAGCAGCTGCATCGCCAAAGGCAACAGCCCACGTCAGTCGTCTATCTACCAGGCCATTGACGGGTGGCCCCGGGATGTATCAGGTCACAAACTGTGGGGCCTCGGGCCACAACATCCGGTGCAGGGCCAGCATCAAAGCCACCCCTATCGGTATGATGGTACTCGGCAACCAAGTCAGCGTCACACAAGAAGTAAGTAACTCTGAGTTTTTGAAAGGAATGGTATATTTATATTCAGTTCAGTTCAGTTTAGATTATACTGAGAGTTCAGCCAGTAATTCATTGGTATTGGTGTTGGGTTATTTACATTCCATTCATGGCCACAGGCCAAATTGCTAGAATGTTACAATAATGTATACAAACATTTAAATGGTACAAAAGATACATGTAAAACAATGCAATCAATTACTAAATAGAGAAGGTAAAAAGGTTGTGTTCCAGCCACAACAAATGATCACAGTAAAACAAATTGTAAAAAAGGGTAGAAAAGCTGACACCAAGAAGTTGTAAAAAAAACAAACATATATATAATATACATACATACAACTCCTTAAAAGCAATGGTTCAGCCACCTTAAAAAATTAACAAATTAATAGATAAGTTACTACACAAAAATGCATATTATTACAAATACACAAAATTAAGAGTTTAATAAATCGATGAAGTACTTTAGATACAGTGCAATGATTAAGGGGTTGAAGTCTCCAAAAAAGCAAGCGTTTTCTCAGCGTACCTGTACCTGTACCGCTTCGCGTTATGCAAGGGATCTATTAACACAATTCATGGATTTAGATCATTAAGCACGAGGTATGTGAAAATCATGGAGTGTGTCATGTTTGACATTCCCCCTCCAACCCTCAGATGGCACAAGTCGATGGCTCAGTATGGGTGAAGTTGGACAAAGAGAGCATGGCCCACTACTGTGAGAACACCGATGGTGAAGCCTGGTCCCTGGCCCAGGGCAAGGGTCTGATGTACCTCATCCATGAGGCTGACCTGACCTCTGCTGACAGAGAGAAGGCGCGCAAGTCACGACCGTTCTTGTTCTTCGGTGATAGTAGCAAGCAGCGTAACAAGCCCTCGGGCTTTGACTTCAAGAATGCACAGGCCACGCCAGCCATGGGGTTTGCGCCAACGAGTAAGTGAATCATCTTTGAATTTCAAAAACTAAAAGGACTGCTGAAGAGCTGAGATTTTAGTTTCATTTTCAGAAATTCTTTGTTCAAACCCAAAATATATAAAAAAAAAAATTTACCCAGTCAGTTTCCTTTGTGGTTTATTACTTGATATATAATATTAAAAAGTCACATCCCCTTAAAGTGATCCCTTGGCTGCCGCTTCCCAGGTTGTATCGTAAACTTGGGTGTGATCCCTGGCTACACGGCAGCTTATGGTTGAATGGCTTCTGACTGGCACCCCCGAACAAAGATACTGACTAATAGGGAGACCGCCAACATAGGGCTGGATAGCTTAGTTGGTTGAGTGCCGGTACTTTAATCCGAAGGTCATTGGCAAACCCCTTCTCTTTATGATAAGTGCACTGGGTTCTTTTACCTACAGCTTTACGCCCCATCAGGCATGATATTCCTCCTACTTCAATCTGATCTCCAATTGTTTTTGCCCTCGGAAAGATCAGCGAAGTTGTTATTAAATAGCATGAAAAGAAGCCCTGTACTATATGTGCATATGGGTCAGTCCTTGTAAACATTTTCCTACTTTTTTTTCAAGGGACGTATATCATGCCTGATGCATCAAATAGAAAACCAATTTAAATACCCTGTGTGCTTTGTTTACGTCTCTACACTATTACAATCTGGCTGGCGTTGTGTGCAAGCATCATGCATAGGTTTAATTAAGATTGGTGTCAAAGGTCACATAGCTCAAAGTCGATCTGACATTGGGCTTGAGGTGTGTTGTGTTTAAGACTTCAGCCGGAATTTTCAGTTTCATTGACAGAAATGTATAACGTTGCTAATACAAAAAAGATTAGCGTCCAAGCGTTACATACAAAGTATTGATCTGAGAACAAAAGAAGTCCACATAATGTGGGGATTTGAAACACTATGTGGACTAAGACACCTCCACAAATTTTGAACTACTACGCAGAAACCCACTTTGTGTGAACTTAATTGAACAAAGTGGTATTTGAAAATGTTGTTACAAAATGTAAAATTCCAGGTTGTATGGTAAACTTGGATGTGATCCCTGGCTATACGGCAGTTACAGGTTGAATGGCTTCTGACTGGCAACCAATAAAAGATATTGACATTATAGGGAGACCTCCAACATTAGGGCTAGATAGCTCGGTTGGTAGAGCGCCGGCAAGTTAATACGGAGGTCGTAGTTTTAATCCCGCTCTTGTAAATTTTTCTTTGTTCAACCTCAAACTAAAATGTAAAATCTTTGAACCATTATTTATAAAATTCTGAATCGGTTGGGATTAAAATAGTGATATATATTTCAAAGAAGAAAGGAAAGAATGCATTCTCGCTGAAAATCAATCTAGTTGCCTTTTTTTCAGACAAATCTGGTTATAATCTCACAACCCTTTGGAGGAAACTTGTGATCTTAGGAATGAATGATATTAACCCCTGCCCCTTTCTTTATTATAGATCTAACTCCCTTTATGTTTGGAGCCTCTAAGCCACGCCCACCGTTTGACCAAAACGGAGAGGAAGAGCATGTCGGTATCGTTGAGAGGGGACCAAGGATGTCCAACTCTGTCTTAGATACCCCCAAGCACAAAGCCCCAGGTCCCTGGCCGCACGGAGGTGTCGGTATGGCAAACGGTTTCGCTGGCAATGGAATTGACCCCATGGATGATTTCGGAGCAGGCGGTGGCGAGGCCATCCTCAGCCCTCGTCACCATGCAGATATGCCTAGCGTGGCGGTACCCGGTGCGGGAGGTCACCAGGGAAACTTTAAACGTTCTAGTATTGATTCCGAGACGGGGGCAGAGGAGCCTTCACCTTTTCAGAACTCCAATCACAGGGATATCATTAATTCAAACAGTATTCCTGAAGGAATGTCCACTCTAGATGGGGAAAGCCCTTCTCCATTTAAGGCAGATACGGGAACTCAGCAATCAAAGGATCAACAGGCTTCAGGAACAGACGGGTCAGGTGCTGCAGGAACCACGCAGTGGACATCAAAGGGTCACTTCTCAATTGGTGTGAGCGACGGACAAGGGTCACCAAAGAGTGGAATGTCACCAAAGCAAGGCAGGAAATCACGAACTGTATTCGGGAAGCGAGATCGTACGGCGTCGCCATCTTCAAAGGATAGATCCCCTGCCAGGGTCAAAGCCAGCACTGCCAAAACGGAAATCAAAGAGAGTGCCCAGGCGGCCATTGCAACATCCGTTGCGGAGTGCGCTAGATGTGTATTTGCAGCCTTCCTGTGGCATGAAGGATTGGTCCATGATGCCATGGCGTGTGCCTCTTTCCTCAAGTTCAACCCCCACCTCGGCAAACAGACTTCCCATCAACCGAAAGATGCCCAGAGGGAAGCCAAGTTGAAGAACAGACACTCCATGGACTTCTCAAAAAGTTTAAATGATGGAATATTCTTTTCGGAGACAAGGAATTCAAATCGGGACGTCTTGAATCAAAATGAGGCGGACTTGCCCAGCTCTCCAGGCCCTGTTATTTTAGGGGAACAGAGAGAACATGTTCAGGACATTGCTAAAGCACCCATAGAAGAAAGCCCAAAGTCTACTCCAGCATTGCAGCATCTGGCAGAGAAGCTAGCCAAGGCTTCTCCACTTTCCTCCCCCAAGCATTCACCAAAGCACTTTCCAAAGGGCTCTCCTTCCCGTAGCCCTAAGGTTAGGAAACAACAGGGCACAGTACTAATCAAGGGAGAAAACGGGATCTCGTCCAGTGAGTCTGATCAGCGAGAGAGGGCTTCAAGTACAGGGGCTGATTCAGTCAATCACAGGAATGCTGTTCGGGACTCAGAAAGCCTGAAGCCACCCATGGAAGCCCAGCTTCCATCAACATTGCCCGTAACCCTTAAATTTCTCCTCTCCTTCTGGGAGGAGTTGACTCAGGCGACTATCAACATTGCCTCCCAGCAACTCGTTCTGCCGAGTCCTGCTCCGATCACCAAATCTCGCAGCCGGCTAGACTCCAAAATCAGGGATAAGGAAAAAGATCCGAAAGGCAAGAAGCGGCGCGACAAATCTGTCCGCGGTGGACGTGGAAACCTTTTCGGCGAGGCTGCTGGTGTACCGGTTGGCGGAAGTGACCGAGAAACTGTCTGTGATCTTTGTCATGGAGTCTTCCCTCACCCTGTGACGTACCACATGAGACAATCCCACCCAGGCTGCGGACGCCATGCTGGGGGACAGGGGTACAACAGCAGTGGACACTACTGTGGTGGATGGGCTGGGAACTGCGGCGATGGAGGTGTCGGGGGAAGCAGTTGGTACCTGATGTGCGAACGCTGTCGCGAAAAGTACATTCGTGAGCGGCAGGACAAACTCAAAGACAAAGTGAAGAAGCAAAGAAAAAAACTGCCCCCACTCAAAACCCCTAAAATGCTTCCACCTCTCGAAGCCCATCACGTCATGAAAGCCAATGCCATGTTTCTCTTAGACCTTGCCAGTGCTGCCGGTCCTACCTACCCGGGAACCAGCCCCATGAGGAAGGCCACGCGCTTCGATCTCCCCATCCTGAGCGAGACGGAAGCGCTGAGCTCTCAATTTCCACCGGTGCCGTTTCAGTTTGTGAAGCTGATGAGACGCGGGTCCATATCGGACTGCCATACCTTGCTGATGGAGGGACGGTCCATCCATATGATGTCTCGGACAGATCATGAAATTCCAGTACCTCTCACCAAGTCTGCTTCAGTTGATGGCAAGAGATTAGGTAAGCGATGAGAAAGTCTAACAAACTATAAATTTATAGTTTACTCTACGAATATTGGATGCATGTGAGTGCATTGTCACAGAATACAATCACGGCGTGGAATCCGGACTGTTCCATTTCACAAGACAAAGGCAAAGCCGAGTAAAATATAGAAGCCAGATTTCACCGAGTGAGCCAATATTACATCTAGCATCCACACACATAGATCCTTGTTACTTGAATTTTTTTTCTCATAATAAACACAACAAAAAGACACAGAAACTCGTCCACCCCTCACTCTGAAAACAAAATAAAATAAATGAGCTTCTAAACAACTGGAATGACTTTATGTAGTCTCCAACCTTGCTTGGGCACCATGACATGATCTTGTTTCATTGGGACGAATGGGCAGGAATGATTATTTTTTTGGAAACGATGCTGCGAAGCAAATGACAAGGATCTATGGGTGCGGCATATAATACAGTTGATAGATACTTCTTTGAGCTACTTCTAAAAAGATTTACAAAAATGTATAACCTGATGTTTTAAAACACTTTAGTTGGTGCTCTGAGATGATTCTTTAGAAAAAAATATTAACCCTATCCCGCCTAGATCCTCCAAAATTCTTTTTCATGACTTGGAGGATCACTGAGGGTTGTATGGGCAAATAAGAACTGCTTTACACATTGGTGTGAAGTGACACAAGAGTTGAGGATAGTTGAGGATTGAGCTCACCTGTAGTCTAGTGGGCCTAGGGAGTAATTGCTAATGTTTTATTTTGCTTGTTTTAGTACAAACAAACATCATGACCACGTGTCCTGAAATATTTAACAAATGTTCCTTTCGGTGGATTTGCACTTTGTGTTGCCACATTATATCTCAACGGTTTGTTAATGTCAAAGGAGTTATAAGGAAGGGCCTCAAAGAGACAATATTCTGTATCTCTACCTGTAAGATTACATTTTTAATGATGTAGAGACTTTTTTTCCCACATGGGGAAAGGATTTTTACTTGTGCTAATCACACCTCAGTATGCAACTTAACTTTGCCAACTCAGCTGTGAGTAAAAACTTGATTTTGTAAATTGAAATCATAGTGGACGAGGGTTTGGATAGCACCAAGCGTGTGGCCTACTTCCGTTCCATCTCCATGACGGGGCAGGTTGGTAACCAAGCCGAGACTAAGACCAAGATGAGAAGGCGCAACAACAGTAGCAGCTCCTCAGGTGAGAGTGGGTCATCATACAGAATATTTCAATTGTTGTGACAAATACAGTCGAATCGCAACGTGCCATTTTTCCAAACAAATTTCCATAAAATCACACTCCCATACCAGTGGTGCACAGGCAGTTTGGGACTTTTGAATGTCGACATGAACTTGAAAAAAATTCACCAACCTCACAACAAAGATTTACACCATAACACCATATTATAGAACTGTTGTTGTGTTGGTTCAGTAAGGGAGAAATGCAGAATTAAGCAAGCATTACCTTGTGGTAGCTCGAGTTTGAACCCTGGATAGCCCCTGAAAACCTCAAAAACCTCTAGGCTAACCTCAAGTTATGGCCTGTTTAAGATTGCATTTCTCCCTACAAAGGAAAGTGTATATTCTCAACATCTTGTCCATCGTCGTTTACAGAAGATGGTTCATCCTTACTACGCCGGCCGTCAGCCCTACTAGCCAAGCTGATGGAAGGTGGAAGTAAAGGCTGTCGGGCCCTCCATCGACCAGTCATGTCTTTCATCGTACAACGCCATGATCTCGAAGGGCTACAGCTAGCTATGAAGCAGGCGCTACGCAAAGCATCGTGTCGGGTCTATGCACTTCAGGTAGGTGTACATCCTGGGTGTCTTACACACTGACTGGTGATGTACAGAGCGACATGTCCCATGCCTAACAAACTTGAGGTGGTCTGTCTCGCTGCTTTCAGCACCTAAGATGCATTGTTTTTGCATCTTGCCGGCAAATCCTCTAAGAGAACCCTGATGGCCTGATTAAGTGGTTCACTGCCACTCATAAATAACCACATGTGGGCTACAAGTTCACAATAATTAAAATGAATATAAAACTGCAATGTGAGGGTTGCGATATTGTGATCATTGCAAGTGAACATTTCTTCCTTGCACCTCTCTACAAAACAAATTATTTTGAATTCCGTTGCAAGGAAGTGAGTTGTGTAGATAAAATGAAACACAGGCTTCTCTTGTGGAGGAATAGCCACTGTATTTAGTATTTGCAGAAAGGGTTCCTCTAACTTTGTATGTGGGCTTGTTCTAATTTGCATCTAATCAAAACTTCAAATTATTACAAACTCAAGTTTTAAAGACATATTCCACTGGATCTTTTGATAGACATCATAATTCAAAACAACTATTTTCAATGGTGATATTACAAGCTACCCTTTATTAAGTTCCATCATGCTAAATTTCAGCTCCTAATCTTTGCAACTCCCTTTCCTTCCATCCCCCACTCTCAACAGGCGCTGAACTGGCTTCTACGCAGTGTGACCCAGCTAACATGTCTACATGACCTCCTATGGCACTATGTGGGTGCCTTAACACCACTGGGCCCTGAGAAGGAGGAAGAGGTAGCAGAGGCTGATAAAGGCAAAGGGAAGGAAGAGAAGAAAGATAAGAAGGAACCAGAACAGGTTAGTCTAAGGCAAAGAAATAGAAAAGAAGAAAGATAGATAGAAACCAGAACAGGTTAGTCAAAGTCAAAGGGAAGGATAAAAGAAAGATAAGAAGGAACCATAACAGTTTAGTCAGATGCAAAGAAGGGAAGAGAAGAAAGATAGATAAGAACCAGAACAGGTTGAGAAGGAACCAGGACAAGTTAGTCAAAGGTAAAGGGAAGGGAAAAAGGAAAGATAAGAAGGAACCAGAACTTGTTATTCAAAGGCAAAGAGAAGAAAGATAGATAGAAAGGAACCAGTGGAGGTCAGTCAAAGGTTAAGGGAAGGAAGAGATAGAAGATAAGAAGGAACCAGAACAAGTTAGTCAAAGGCAAAATGAAGGATGAGAAGTAAGATAAGAAGGAACAACAAGAATGGTCAAAGGCAAAGGGAAGGAAAAGAAGATTTGACGTCAAACTTTGGTACGTTTCTCCCCCTGTCTCCCATGCAGCAAGACATCGATGGCCTGATGTGTGAGCACCCTCTCTCCGACATCTCCATCGCCGGCGAGGCGGTACACCCCCTCCCAACATCCTTCCACACCCTCCTCCAGACAGTGGCCGACATGATGATGCTCCTCCCCCATGGCAGCGCTCTACAGCAGATGGCCATGAGGTGTTGGTGCCTGAGATTCCGCCCGGCTGATCACGTCTTCTTGCATCACTCCCACGTGTTCAGTAACATCAATCAGATATTGTCACGATCTGATAGTCAGGAGGGAGAGGGGGAGGATAGTGTGGCTTCCAGTAACGACTCCCTGCCAGCTAGCCTGGTATGTTGTTATTATTATTATTATTACTATTACTATGTATTTTTGGTAATGAAACCAAGGATGGCTCATAAGTGAGCTTAAACACTGTAGCTCGCAGGTCTGAGGAAACCTGTTAACCAGGGTGCTTGCTACATGAGCCAGAAACTCTGGGGTTAACCCCGTCTCTTCTACGATAAGTGTTCTGAGATCTTTTACGCGCACTACCAATCCTATAATACGTTTGGCTTAATGTCCCATCTGAAGAACAAATCAATAAGGGTACAGTACCTTGCACGAGGACACAGTACATCTGTACTGATATAAATCTACTATGTTTAATGTTGTTGGTTCAGTACTTTTAACCCCAGCACTGACGTCAAATGCTGCTATAGTCTGCCCATGTACTGGCATTTTGGGAGTCTCAAATAGCATTTAAAGATATTTTGCAAATTGAACTGCATGTGCATCACCTGAAATGCACTCTGCACGGTAACACATGGGGAATGCGACCTTTCAAATGGCACAACCAAAATTTATTGAGAGCGATGACGTCAGGTGAAGTTGTTCATTAAGGTCCTTATTAAAATTTGTGTCTTTATGAATTCTCTTTTTGTTCTGAAAATTTTTTAACAACTATTTTTTGTTGGTTTGTTTGTTTGTTTGTTTGTTTGTTTGTTTGTTTTTGTTGGAGTGTTTGTTTGTTTGTCAAAATTGAAATGATAAAGGAAAATGTATATAAAAACGCTTTGCAGGGGTTGATGAGCTGGAAAGAATTTCAGTATTTCAGTGAAAGTCTTCTTAAAAATGAAATTAGCCATTTTGTTTTGTTTGTGTTTCCCAATACAAGAATACGGCCAAGGTAGAGCTCCTACGTGACGTAACCAATGCCACTGAGCTGTTAGTCTCTAGTCGAGCCGCTATGCTCCCCAGCCTGACAGACGGGTCCACGGAGACATTCTGGGAGTCTGGAGATGAAGACCGGAACCGGACCAAGTCTATAACAGTCACATGCAATGACGGTCTGGTTGCCAGGATGGTTGCTGTACATGTGGATAATTCAAGAGACTTGGGGGTAAGACTAACTTAATTGATGCAATTTTTTGTTGCTCGTGGTATAAGAAATCGACCACTTGGTTGGTGCAAGAGTAAAACAGCCTTCTGCTGAAGAAGATCAGAGCATTCTGAACTCCACCATGTGAAGTTTCAAATTCTACTCATGTACATGGTGTTACCGCAAACCTTACTAGATTGTATCTCCACCATGCAAAGTTTCAAATCCTACTCATGTACATGGTGTTACGGCAAAACGTACTAGATTGTATCTCCACCATGCAAAGTTTCAAATCCTACTCATGTACATGGTGTTACTGCAAACCTTACTAGATTGTATATCCATCATGCAAAGTTTCAAATCCTACTCATGTACATGGTGTTACGGCAAACCTTACTAGATTGTATCTCCACCATGCAAAGTTTCAAATCCTACTCATGTACATGGTGTTACGGCAAAACGTACTAGATTGTATCTCCACCACGCAAAGTTTCAAATCCTACTCATGTACATGGTGTTACGGCAAAACGTACTAGATTGTATCTCCACCATGCAAAGTTTCAAATCCTACTCATGTACATGGTGTTACGGCAAAACGTACTAGATTGTATCTCCACCATGCAAAGTTTCAAATCCTACTCATGTACATGGTGTTACGGCAAAACGTACTAGATTGTATCTCCACCATGCAAAGTTTCAAATCCTACTCATGTACATGGTGTTACGGCAAAATGTACTAGATTGTATCTCCACCATGCAAAGTTTCAAATCCTACTCATGTACATGGTGTTACGGCAAAACGTACTAGATTGTATCTCCACCACGCAAAGTTTCAAATCCTACTCATGTACATGGTGTTACGGCAAAACGTACTAGATTGTATCTCCACCATGCAAAGTTTCAAATCCTACTCATGTACATGGTGTTACGGCAAAACGTACTAGATTGTATCTCCACCATGCAAAGTTTCAAATCCTACTCATGTACATGGTGTTACGGCAAAACGTACTAGATTGTATCTCCACCATGCAAAGTTTCAAATCCTACTCATGTACATGGTGTTACTGCAAACCTTACTAGATTGTATCTCCATCATGCAAAGTTTCAAATCCTACTCATGTACATGGTGTTACGGCAAACCTTACTAGATTGTATCTCCACCATGCAAAGTTTCAAATCCTACTCATGTACATGGTGTTACGGCAAACCTTACTAGATTGTGTATCCATCATGCAAAGTTTCAAATTCTAATAGAACAAAACTTTTTAGAGAGTTATTCCATGCTGTTCACCCCAAACCTCAAAAGATTGCATTTCCTCATGCAATGCGTCTACTCATAAAATAAATTATTCTAACATGGTAAGACTTCTAGAGTGTATTGTCCATCATGCAAAGTTTCAAATCCTACTCAGTGTATGCTTGCAACTCAACCTAAACTTCCCAAAACTGTTAAGTCCACATGCACTGCTTCTTTATATCCTACTCGTAAAATTATCTGTGGTGATACTGTTGGGCCCTCTAGCTTGAAATTCCAACTTGCAAAGTTTCAAATCCGACTCAAGAGACGCTGCAACCTCCCTAGATTGAAATCCTGCCTTGCAGTGTCTCAAATGAACTCCCATGACTTCTACCACAAACCTCTTCACCGGTCAACGTTTCCAATTCTTGTTCGCATTATCAATTTCCACCTTTTACTCCCAACAGAACAAAGTCACCGGCGTCACTTTTTTTATCGGCGCCAACTCGGAATACCTTCTGAAAACCCTCAACTCTAACCTAGAGGCCAGACATGTTGGCTGGGTGACCTGTAATCTTGACCTCTGTACGGAGAGTCCGAAGATCATCAAGGTGGAGCTGAGGGGGCCAGATAGCCACCTGAGGGTCAGACAGGTCAAAGTACTCGGACAGAACGAAGGGGAGAATCTCAGCACAGGTACGTTACAATTTTCCCTGGGCAAGGATTTTGTTCTCGGCAAAAAGGACGTAAACATTCAAAGGGTTAAAAAAAAAAAAGACACTTGTAATAATAAAAGAAAAAGGAAGGCTATCAAGGCAAGATTTGAACTTCTTGTTATTTGTTTTGGGTGGTACTTGTTTCATTCTTAACAGGTTACCAGCCAAAATACCAGTGTAGTTTCTGTTGCTTGTGACTGGTTCCCTGCTGATTTTTTGCTGAGCAAAACAGTTTGCTTAGCACCGTTTTGGGCTAAACAGCTATGAGAAATTGAGCCCCGAGTTTAAATCGTTTCAAGAGGGCAGTTTTCCAAGGTTAACATTCACTTGAATCTTAAACAGGTCCTCAGCAGTCGGCCCAGGCCCTCCAGCAGAAGAACTGTGAGGCGGAGACGCTGCGTGTCTTCAGGTTACTAACATCTCAAGTGTTTGGGAAGCTCCTGAGTGACGAGGAGTCGGGAGAGGACAGGTTGGAGGAGAACGGAGAGAAACAGGACGAGGATGCTGCTGTAAGTTGCTCTTTGACTTTTTGTCTGAAAGGAATAATACAGCTTGGGTTTTGGGAAGAGTAACTTCATTCCCATCTGTTCGTTCTCAATATACACACCATACAACCTAGCCACTTGAAAATTTCATCACATTTGGGTCTTCACATTTGACTGAATACAGGGGAAAATGATTGTTTTCATATATTTCTGGTAATGAGACCAAGGATGCTTCATAAGTAAACTTAATAACTGTAGCTCGCAAACCTGTCAACAAGGGTGCTTGCTATGTGAACCAGAAACACTGGGGTTAATCCCTACTCTTCTACTATAAGTATTCTGGGTTCTTTTACATGCACTACCAGTCCTAGTACAGGGAACTAATGGCTTAATGCCCCATTCGAAGACCAAAGCAATTTTGGTATAGTATCTTGCTCAAGGACACAAGTGGACTCAAACCCACACTCTGCTGATCAGAAACACCACAGCTCGAGTCCGGTGCTCTTAATTGCTCAGCCACGACAACATTGGGTATTATTTTCAACTTCATTTTCCCTTCATTCATTGTTTGATTCGTTGTTTTTCTTGATTTCAGGACATTGGTGATCCAGATCTTAGGGAGCATATGGTTGGGATTCTCTTCAGCCGAAGCAAGCTCACAAATCTACAAAAACAGGTAAAATGGGACTCCACTACCAAAAGACCATGTGACGTCACAAGACCCAAACAACCCCCTCGCTGAGATCATTGAAGACCTATCATTGGCTAAGAGTTGCGCAAGGCAATTCATGCGTGCACGTTTCTATTGCTTGAACTTAGCGATGGCGGCCAATGCAGGGGTTTACATAGAATATTGTAGTGTAGTCGAATAAAGAAGACACAGGACGCAGAAGTAACTGGTTATGTCAATGCTTTCATATTCATGTAAACCTTATCCAAGATGGCGTAAAACCCGAGACCCCAATCTAACAATAGTAACACTAGAGGGCGCACTTCTATATAACCAAGGACACAACAAATATTCAAAGTGAAAAAACGAAAAACTCCAGTTCCCAGTTTGATTAATTTACCACAACATATCATCGGCATAAAAAAAGAAGAAGACCACTTAACTTTTGAACAATTAAAATACACTTGTGTAGCTGGTACTTCCTTCATGTAAATTGTGTGAAAAAGAAATTCCCAAAATATGCAGGGATGGATTCTATCTAACCCACAACCTCCAGTGTTCTGAAGCCGATATAAATTGTTTGGTAAAGATAATTCCCACTTGACGCCTCACAGTGTAAAGTCAGCCATCTTTACAGGTAATGATTCATCACTTTGTAACGTACATTGTTGCGTTTTGTGTAAATGCCATGCGGGAGTTTGATCAAATTTCCTTACATGATTGGTTGGTGAACCACTTGGCTTGGTAGAAAAATGTGTTAACTATTGGCGCGGGTCAAAGCTAAAACCCAAATGGAATAATCTATTATCTGATGCAAGAATGCAAATCATGAAGAAAAGTTGTTCGTTTGTTTTGTAAAAAGGTTTGCTCCCACATCGTTCAAGCCATCCGCAAAGAAACCACCAAGATGAGAGAGGAGTGGGAATCCAACCTGGCCACCAAGCCCGCAGCCGTCATACTCAGCCCCGTTGATGACCCCCAGTCCCTCCTGTCAACGGACGCCTACTGCTTTGAGCTTCTCTCCATGGTGCTGGCTCTGAGCGGGTCCAGCGTGGGGAGAATCTACGTCGCTCAACAGGCTGCCTTGCTGCAAGATTTACTCTCACTGCTACATACAGGGACACCAAGGGTTCAGAGACAGGTGCGTGGTCCATCTTGTGTTTTTCTGAGTTGGTTGTTTATAAACCATTTCACACAACACTCAGTAAACCTAATTTGCATATTTATCACATGCCCATGTACACACTGGTAGAAAAAAGGACATAGTCATTTCTAAAATGGTAGAGGCGATATTTGAATATTTGAAGTTTATTTGAATGAAAGTGTTGTTTGAAGCTTTGCATGGTTCGAAAATAAGAAGTAACTATAAATAAATGAATAAATAGTAAACTTGCGGGTACAACCATGTATTAAAACTCTTTTGTAGGAGTATTCATGGTGTTGGCTCTGAAAAGAGCCGGTGTGGTCTCGATGTTTCTAACAGTACACTCTGCTCTTCTTCAGGAGAAATTGTTTTTTGTTCAGTTACTTTTTATGCTTAAGAAGCTGCATGAAATTGGGCCCTGGTAAATTTGTACTTGTATTTGAATCCTATTTTTCTGTTTAAATTTACACCAAGCCTGCCTTCTTTTTTTTCTTCACTCATTCCCTCTCAGGTTACTTCTATTATCCGACGCCTTCTACCGGAAATCCCTCCCACCCACTTCGCCAAGTTGACCGGGGTCACCTCTCTACCTCCCGCTGACCTCAGCATCCTGACCCAGTCCAGCGACAAACCCAACTCTGAGTCCTCCTCAGAGGAGAGCGTGGGCATCCTGGACATCTTCCTGGCCTGTGTGGCCAAGACGCTGACCGTCCAGAGCAAGGTGAAGGGAGGCGGGGGCCAGATACCGGGGCTTGGAGGTAAAGGCACCCACTCCCTGACCCTAGCTCGCCTGCAGCAGCTTTACCCCGTTGAGGAGAGCCCGTCCAAGAAGTCCAGTAAGGGGCGCTGGTGGATGAGGGGAAGCATCTCGCATAATATCGCTGAGAGGGTGATTGGTCTCATCAAGGATATGTCAGCGGTGAGTCATCTACATTCATACCTCAGTATCAAAAACATTGGGTTTTTAAAAATGTTGTGTCTCTCACAAAAGATGCTCTGTGCGGAGACGTCGTGTGTGAATCAATTAAATTTATATGCGTATCTTACATGTGTATGATTTTAATGTACTGACGGAACAAGATATTCATGTGGCAGCATTTGGTTATTTCATAATTCTAATTATAGGTGAACTATGGTGACCACACTAAGGAACGAACACTTATGAATCCAAGGATTCTTCCAAAGCAAAGTTAATCAATGTAGCTTGGAAGGCTTGAGAAACCTGTAAACAAGGGTTGCTTAAACTGAAACCGCTTAGGGACACTCCCTAGCCTTTCGTAGTACTAGTGGTTCACAATCTTTTTTAAAAGGCTATGTTCTCCACAGGGAGCTGAGATGGTTTAAGGAATGATTTAAATGGCCCAGTAACCTGGGTCAGGCCGTATCCGAATTGGCTACGGCTACGGCTACGACTGTTGCTAAGAGTGTTGCTAAGGACATCCTATACTTCAATGCATGATGATGGAGGAAGCCAGTCATAGGCGTAGCTGTAGCCACCAACTCGGACGTGTTCATGTGCCATGAGCCAAAATTGGCAGATAACGACGCTATGAAAGTGTTCACTATGATGCTACACAACCGAGCTTGCCAGGTAACGATGGGGGGCTGTCTTGAATTCATGATGTGGTTCAATAATCACTGGTTTCTTGTGATGCTTTTTGCAGGGTAAGCTGTCTGAAGTGTGGGCCACGGTCACCAAGGGTGCAATAGCTGAAGCAGTGCTTTCTCTCACTAAGCTAGACGAGACTAAGAGACAGCCAGCAGAGTGCATCAAGACGCACACTGTGAGTTCAGCTTAGGGTTGAGGGTCTGCAGGGCCCAATTTCATAGAGCTACTTAAGCAGAAATCTGCCTACCAGATTTAGGTTACCAGCCAAAATAGCATGTCACGTGTACTATTTTGACTGGTATCTTACTCATTTTTGCTTAGGAGAAATTTGTTAAGCAACATTTTCTGCTTAAGCATCTCTCTTTACAATCTGTTTAATCTCATGTGAACTCAATTTCCTTACTGATTGAAAAGATTTTAAATGAATTTCAGCAAAGATCTCGTTTTCGTTCAAGTAGGTCTTTAATACGCACACTTAAACATTTGAGCGGGATGTTCTCCCTGACTTTGTTTATTCATTGTGTTTTATTTGTTCAAGTTTTGATATCTTATAAATTACTCTTCCTCCCTCTACAGCTGTGGTTATCTTTATCATCACTGTGTGTACTGGAGACGGAGCATGTGGAGAGGTTATCGTCAAGTCAATGGGGGCACAGTAAAGAAGCTGGAGCCATCAAACAAAAGGTACGTTTCTTTTCGTAACCACTTCCATCAAGGATGACATATATATCTACCAAATTTTTTCAGCCTGGCTCACTGTGGACGGTTGATTACGACTGGAACAACTTTGGAATTTGTTTAGGCCTTGACTGTCGAAATGTTTCTGGAATTGTTATGTGCAATTTCTAAAGAAAGTAGTTGTTTACTGTGTTAAATGCATGGCCACAGATTACTGGTTGCAGAGATGGGGTCCTACTTCATGACCTAGCTTGAAATCTGGCTAGACCAGTTTGAACATTTCCAGGTTCGCATCCCCAATGCACTCCCTTCAATTTACGGCCGTCATACAATTCTCAATATCAACTAGCAAATGGTCCATGTACCTATATTCACTATGGTCAACGAGGTTTCGCTGCAGCCGCGCCATCACTATGGAACAATCTCCCTCTCAATATCCGTCAAGCTACCCCTACTGACGCATTGAAATCTCTATTAAAGACTCATCTCTGATGAAGGAGACTTCTGTCATGGTCAATGTCCCATCCCAGCAGTGTCAGCTTGTCAGACACGCTTGAATTCCAATGTTAGTCCATAACTCTTTCAGTGCCAAACTCGTACATGTACGAGGTATATTTGTTAGTTCGAAATCGCCAACCTCGTACGAGGTAATGTTCATACTTTGCCAAACCCCGTACATGTACGAGGTAGAGTAAACATGTTATCACAAGGGGGCGCTCTCGCTCTTTCTAATGGTACCATTTGTATTCATGTACGACCTGGGTTGTTTTTTCTTCGAACTCTTTTTTTACAGAATTTTGAAAATTAAAAAAAAAACGCTCGAAGTTTGGCAATTTAGGGTTTAATGTTTGAAACGTCGCAGGCACTGAAAGAGATAAGGACAAAACCATGTATCCTTGTATACAGTTTGTACGTTCTATTTAATACGATGTTTTCCTTTTTTTTTTTTTCCTCGCCAGCCAACTTGTGATAACCATGATGATGGTGAGACACCAGCCATTATCCTGTGCAATGAATGTGCAAACCTGTGTGCTGAATGTGATAAGGTCCTACATCTACATCGCAGGACCAGATCTCATCAACGCAAGGTAGTAATACAATTGTTTAAATTGTTTTTTTATTGTTATTTATTTTATGCAAGTTCACCCCAAACAAGGCTAAAAAAAGCCACTCTTGGTAAGGGGCTACAAGAAGAAAAATCATTAAACGTGAAAATAACTCGGGGGAGCTGAAGGTAGGAATTTCAAATTCCTCTTAAAACAGTCTAGATTGTAGGAGGGAGGGAAACATGCACCAGGCAAGGAGTTCCAAAGAGGTGCATTACACGGAGCCTTTTATAGCACACGTATTTACCAATAAGGTATTCAAGGTGTTTGAACAAAAAGAAATGTTTAAGACAGATTTTTGAAGTTTTTGAATTATGAGACCGATTTATGTAGCACTTTATAAGGATTTACAACCTCATTGGGTTTGGGTTATAGTGTTAAATGCTTCAGTAAATGCGCACCTTCACACAAATGATCATTCCCTTACCAACCAAATTACAGTGGACTCCGCTCCAGTTCTGATTGCAGTATTAAAAAAAAAAAGAAGGTTTTTGTGCCGCATCACCCGATGTTTGGAACAATTTACCATCATTCACCATGATCCCTGAACCAGCTCAAGTCTTTACTTAAAACCTACTTATTTGAATCATCGCCCATTGCTTTTTCTTTGCTGTTTTAGCTCAGTTTTTTGGTTAGTTTGTTGTAAACATAGAGTTATATATAGGAACTAGAGGGCGCACTGGTAATGCTTGGTGCACAAATGCGATGGGACCGCAAGGAGACACGCGCGCCATTTTGTACGAGGGCAGCATTGAATACGAAATACGCGGTGCACTTGCTAAATACACGGTATGCGGTCTAAAAAACGGGCTGCCGTTTTAAAGTTGTTTCGTGGGGTTTATCTTATTCTTTTCAATAGAGGATGAACACACATGCCATGATTTATTGTCCAAAGTAAAGGAATAAAATTCTAAAATATTATATTTATTCAGGGATTTTTTAGTACTATAAACGGTCTTCACTGGCATTCATAAATTTCACAGTAAACCCTTTCATTGTTAACCATTGCTCTGTTGCAACTTGCACAAATAGTTTAGACGTTGTTTTTGACTACTTACGAAATGGCCGCCACTGCCCTTGTCTGGCCGCGTAACTAGGCTAGTGCGCCCTCTAGTTTCTATGTATAACTCTATGGTTGTAAAGCACTGTGATATCCTAAGAGCACTATGCCTACATTATCATTACTATTGTCGTTGTTGGTTTTATAATGAGTGTTTTTTTTGTCTTCATGATGTTGAAGGTTTTCAAGGAAGAGGAGGAGGCAATTAAGGTGGATCTCCATGAAGGATGCGGTCGTAGCAAACTCTTCTGGATCATGACATTAACTGATTCCAAGACACTCAAAGCAATGGTAGAATTCAAAGAGGCTGCCTCAGGTAGGGGGGAGAAACGAATTTCCTTTTTCTGTTCTCGTAAAATTGATTATGAATTACTCTGTAAAAAATGTGAACTGTATTAGTTTTATAATTAAGAAAGAAGATTATCGGGATTGTTATCCCGTTTTAGTTAATAATAATATGATGGTAACTAGTTTTTATACAGTGCTTTATCTATGGGCGTCTCAAAGCACTTTATCATTATTTATTTCTAGACAGGTTTTTGAAGTTTTTGAATTATGAGATCCATTTATGTGACACCTTGTAAGGGTTTACATGGTGCTGCTGTGCATTCAGCAGCCACTGCCAGAAACAGTGGGTAAACCTCCTCTCTTAGCGATAAGTGTTGCTGGGTTCTCTTATGTGCATTACACAACACACGGGACCAACAGCTTTACATCCCATCCGAAGGACGAAGCAATAATTAAGTGCCTCGCTTAAGGAGACAAGTGTCAAGACCGGGACTCAAACCAACACTCTGCTGAACAGAAACATAAGCACTTAAGTCCAGTCAAATTGATCAAAAATGAAGAGACAAACATCCCCAATGTCACACAAGTTGGACCACTGAATTTAATGACATTTTCATAGGATCATCAATGGGTGTGTTTCTTGAAAGCTAGAGGATTGGAATGAATGGTCTCTTCGAAAGAAAAAAAAAGATTATGGGTTACATTATTCACTCATGTAATGCTCATCATTTGACATGCCATTAACAGGTAACTCAGCTAGTGCTGCAGCAGGTAGCACCGTCGGCACCTGCCGCTTCTGCGGCTCGCTAGCGACCAGTGGCCTCCTGGCCGTAGGCAGCGTTTGCGATGACCCTGACTGCCAGAAACACATCAAGAATGCCTGCACCAAGACGCTGCCTTGTGGTCATCTTTGCGGAGGAGTCAAGGATGAAGACGTCTGCCTACCTTGTCTGCATGGCTGCAGCAGGGATGTCTCCCTGAAGCAAGATGCTGATGATATGTGCATGATATGCTTCACGGAGGCCTTGGCGTGTGCTCCTGCTATACAGGTATTGTAGACGATTTAGTAATGATAATAACAATAATAGTTAACCCTCCTACCGTTTGATCTATCTATATCATGCACATGGGTTTGAATGATGGATAAACTGTTCCAGCCTGCAATATGATATCATGTGGTGAAGGCATCTACAAAGTACACTGTCAACCCTCCTACTGTCTGACCATTTAATATCATCTACTGTGGTTTTGAACGATAAACACTCTATTCTAGTCTACAATATAATATCATGTGGTGAATGCATCTGCAAAGTTCACAGTCAACCCTCCTACTGTCTGACCATTTAATATCATCTACTGTGGTTTTGAATGATAGACACTCTATGCTAGTCTACAATATAATATCATGTGGTGAATGCATCTGCAAAGTTCACAGTCAACCCTCCTACTGTCTGACCATTTAATATCATCTACTGTGGTTTTGAACGATAAACACTCTATTCTAGTCTACAATATAATATCATGTGGTGAATGCATCTGCAAAGTTCACAGTCAACCCTCCTACTGTCTGACCATTTAATATCATCTACTGTGGTTTTGAATGAGAGATGCACTATGTTAGCTTGCATTATGATATCATGCGGTGAATGCATCTACAAAGTACACAGACAGTCCTGTGCACGGTTGTTCCTCCATGCACAACCATGAAGTCGCATGATTATGAATGGTCTGTCAAATCGCTGGAAATGTTACCAAGAGCGGGAGAGTAAAGACATTTATATAGTGTTCTTAAACAGATACCATGATGCTTCACACAAGGTAAAAAAGTAATGAGAGATCAATAGAAGGGGCTCATAAAAAAAGGGACTGGAGGGATTGAGTTTTGAGCTTTGTAAGTAAACAGGCATGACAGATTTCACAAGAAAGATCATTCCAGAGGTTAGGAGCAGCTGCAAAAAAAACAAACCCTTCAGCAGATGAGGAGAAACAAGTTGAGGAGTTCAGGGCTCGATTTCACAAAGCACTAAGATTCATCTTAAGATGTGTTGTCAAAGTATTGCCATAGTGATTTATTTTGTGGCGTCACACTTTGCTGGCAACTTAAGATTAATTCACAGTTAAAATCAATCTTGGCTCTTGGTTTTGACTTCTGATCCGGAAGACTGATAGAATATTCAACGCCTTATTTTGTCGTTCTCTTTTTCTATAGCTTGACTGTGGCCATGTATTCCATCAACACTGCTGCCAGAATGTGTTAGAGAGACAGTGGGTTGGACCCCGTATCACCTTTGGATTCTCCCTCTGCCCAATCTGCAAGGTATGAAGCAGGAGATACGGTGCATTATTAGACATGACTTTCAATTTTTAGCGCTACCAGTATTGTACTTTCTCTTGATTCAATGAGCATACCAGAAAAAGCAGTCAAGTTACTCCAGTAGCAGCAGCCATGCCAACATTACCAACGCTGTACCTTATCTTGACTCAATGAGCATACCAGAAACGGCAGTCTCGCCAGCATTACCGATGCTGTACCTTATCTTCATTCAATCAGAGTTAGCATATCAGAAGCAGTTTGCCAGCGGTGTCAAATCGGAGTCAAGTTGCATGTAAAAATAATGGCAAACATGTGAAAGCCGCGTCAGCCTAAAATGCGCACTACACTGTATAACACATGGGACATAGACTCCCACAATGGCCCAACCAAGAATTATTGTGAGGATGACATCAGTGCCCAGTTTCATGGCTCTGTTCATCGTAAGCTAAGAATCAGCGCTTACGGAAGCAGGGAATTCCGCGCTTACGTCAACCCCATTTCACAGGTTAGCAGAGAAGTGTTGCTTATGCGTGTGCATCATCCACGTTACAAGGCCTTCGTCGCTTGACTCAGCTAGCGTAGAAATTCGGTGCTTGCCCTGGAAGGGAAAAATGGTGATTGCAGGCGCAGAATTCGGCAGTGAGCAGAGCCATGAAATTGGGTCCAAGTGAATTGTCTCAATACACTAGAATCAGTACTCTTTCTAAATGTTACAAACGCCTTCCTTTATTGAAACGAATAATGTTGTAGTGCTACGTCTCCTTTCAGGCCAACATGGAACATAAAGTCCTCCACGGTGTCCTGGCTCCAATAACTGAGCTGCAGGCGGATGTGAGACGTAAAGCTCTGATGAGACTAGAGTATGAGGGGCTGCATAACTGTGAAGCTATCACCACGCCCGGTGCTAGGTTCTATAACGACACAGCGGGCTTTGCAATGAATCGATATGCGTACTACGTGTGCTTCAAATGTAAAAAGGTGAGCAGTGACCGTAGCTGTGGCCGCTAATTGGCCCAGGTTGGACTCCTCTGTTGCATACAACGCGGTGGAGTCCAGGGTATAAAGGTCCCCTGCCGTTGGGAACAATTTTATAACAAAATAGTTTCATACTTATACCTGATCGAGGAAGATGAAGCTTGGTTCACATATTTCTTATAATCAGAATTCCAAGACTGCTGGGTTCAGAGTTGTTAATTTTATCCTTAGGTGTCATTAAAAAAAGAAAAAAGAAAGTAGATTGACATCTCTATTGTAACTTTCTGTACTGACTTGGTATTGAAAAATTTATGCACCTGTGCGCCCACAATATTTGTAGGAAGTTCATCATGCTCAGGGCATTGATTATCTACAATAATTCAAGTCATATCACCAAGTACAGTACCAATACCTTCAGTTTATATAACATAATAATGTAGTATCGATACTAGACTAACACTAATTTAATGTTTTGCTTCAGTTGACGTGAAAGCATTTTGCGCATACCCACTCATGCTCACCTAGCATGCGTTCCAAATATAGTGTTCACAACGGAAGCATGAATCTGCTTTTCATTTTCTGGAATAGTGTACCTATGGCAGGCCTCGACAAATAGCCTGTCCGATTGCCCGGGACACGGTAAAACTTTGTCGGGCAACCTGGACGCCTGATCGGTCTGCCTGATCGGTCTGCCTGATCGGGCAAGTGCTCTTATTGAAAAACTAATGAGTTATATATTAATTAATAAAATAAAATACCGTTTTATTCCACTGGTGATTTCCTACAAAGTGTTCCAAGCATTAACAAAATCTAAGCATTAAAAAATCCACTGAAGTTGACGTTTATATGTTGGGCGCGATCGGTCAATCTTCACAATCAACGTCCGATAGCGCTGCACTATCGACCGATCGCGCTGCACTATTGAAAGATCTATTGTTCGCTCAGCAATTGGTCCATCGCGCAACTAACATTGATTGATCGCGCTACGAATATTTTTTGCGTGATCGATTGATCGTGCGGATTGATGTTGTGCGATCGACCAATCGTGCTGGTATGGTTTTGCGCGATTGATTGATCGTGCTGGAATGGTTTTGCGCGATCGACCGATCGTGCAAGAATGGTTTTGCGCGATCGGTCGATTGTATTTATTGTTGTGCATGGATGTCGTGTTGCGCCATCTTAACTGACACTTGTATGTACAATCGAGGGGAGCCAAGGAAACAATCTTGTACTCATAGACAAATAATGTTTACCCACATGCCTTTCGTTTCCAAAATTTAGTGAAATATTCCACGTAAAAGTGTGCTGAAGATTTGCACAGATTTTTAGTTCATCGCCGGTATTTAATACGTCGCTGGTGACGGTGAACACTTTACCAGACAGTCAGTAAATGCTAGGAAGAAATACATCGCGGGTACTCGGCATCACGTGTACACACAGTGCATGCAAGCAATGTCCTTGTCATCAGCGCGCTGGTTCTGTGTGAGTGGTGCGTGCATACCGATTACGGAGTTTACATTGTACGAAACGAACGCAAGTACAAAACAAAATGTTTATTTATTCTACGATAGTAAGCCTACATTGCCAATAAAATAAAAACATACATACATGTAAGTTGAGGTCTGGCAATGTTGACAGTTGACACTTAATTTTCTGATTTAAATTCCTCAAAATGCATGTCTCAGTTGTGTCTTTTTTTGCCGGGCAAGTTCGGGCAAGCAGTCTGCGACCGGAGCCTGCCCGATCAGGCAATTAAGAAAAAAAAATTTGTCGAGGCCTGCCTATGGATATATTTGTTATTTGTGGACCCATACAAGTATAGACATGACGAATGTATGAACGAATTTTCAGCTTCTGAAATCAGGTAAAAATATGACCAAACATCAGTTGAAATTTTATTGCCATTGTGAAGAAGCTTTATACCCAGGACGTCAGTGCAGTGCTACGGAGACTAGCGTCTTACCAGGGCCTAATTTCATAGGGCTTCTCTAGCTTCAAACTGTTCTGCTAAGCAAAAATGCACATGATACCATTTGCAAATATTAGATGTGACATGGTAGTTTGGCTGGTAACCTTATTCTGGTAAGCATCATTTTGCTGTGCTCAGTTATTATGTTGTGCTTTAAACAGCTCTATGAAATAGGGCCCAGGTCTAGCGGCTAATGCAAAGCAGTCCACAGACAAAACTTGAATGTAGTCATATTGTTATATTTCAATCTGAATATTGGTCTTTTCTCTCTGGTTTCCTCAGGCTTATTACGGAGGTGAAGCTCGGTGTGATCAAGAGGTGGGGGTACAGGGTGACTATGACCCCACTGAGTTGGTGTGTGGAGCATGCTCAGATGTCTCCAGGGCTCAGGTATGGGTTTTACACAGAATATAATATTTATCATTTTACTTCAAGATTTTTGTTTTTATTTTTATGTATCGTTTAACCTGGGAAGACCAACACTGCTATTCGATGGTGCCCAGTCAGACTTGCATTAAGGAAAGACCAGGGCAATTCCCCCTACCCCATGCACACAGACAGCTACATGCAGCCAGGGGCATTATAAAGAAAGAGAAAAGGTCAAAACAGCTTCCCAGATAATGGTGAAAATACTGATCACTGATTTCGTAGTCAACACAACATTTACAGAAGCTGCATGGAATTCCATCAAACAAAATATGAACAACATGGATTCAAATCTTTCCAATGATGGTTTAGATGGTTTTTATCTAACAAAATTCTCTGTCAATTCTACCTCAGATGTGTCCAAAGCATGGGACAGATTTCCTGGAGTACAAATGCCGCTACTGCTGTTCAGTCGCTGTGTTCTTCTGCTTCGGTCGTACTCATTTCTGCAATGCTTGCCATGATGACTTCCAAAGGATCACCAGCATTCCAAAGCCAGATCTTCCTCACTGTCCGGCTGGTAAGAGACTACAGGAGTTGGGTTAGGGAAGGATGGGGGGGGGGGAAAGATGAGGGATATAGTTGAAGTCATGGGGTGGGATGGATTGACAGAGTTTGAGTTAGGCTTGAGATGGTGGAGGAATCTCCATGGTTACTCAAATTAGATTCACTGTCAGAAATCTGAGTGCCTATCGATATTCATGGCTTGATATCGTTATGTCAGTTAAAAAAGTTTAGTATAGAATGTCTAGAAACATTGTGTTTCATTTATGAAATCCTTGATGTACACGCGAAATCTCAGGCGCTGAGATAACGTTTTGCACTCTCTCATGCCCGATACGACGTTACTGCAAGATATAACAGTACTGCGGGTGTCAGAAATCAGATTTCCTGATGATAATCATGACTTCAGGAGGCAGGTTTGAACTACCTGAAAAGTTGTTGGGTTGGATGATTTATTTGGATTTTAAATGTAGTTGGAAGTAGTATATAGAATTACTCAAAGGTAAAGTCATTGGAGGGGGGATGGGTTTCAAAGAAGACAGGCTGTAAATGATGAGAAGTTAAATGAAGATGGGAAGAGTTGGTTAGAATCAAGTTGGTGGACGGTAAAGGGGGAAGGTGATGTTGATGGTTGGATTTTGTTCAAAAGTAGAGACTTGGAAGTGACTGGGAGAAGGGGGTAAGTTTTCACGGGGTATGTTTTGCTATCCAGCCAAGTATTTAGTGTCAGATGTTGTGAATTATCATCTACTTGCATTCTTGGTTTCAGGTCCCAGGGCCAAGCAACTTGAAGGAGACGAGTGCCCTCTTCACGTAGAGCACCCACCGACGGGGGAAGAATTCGCACTGGGGTGTGGAGTCTGCAGGAACGCCCATACATTTTGAGCCCCCTACCAAGGCATACCCCTGTAAGAGGTGAAAGGGGGCGGGGGTGGGTTGAAGTCTGGTACAACACGTGCTGAAGATTCAGTCTTTCCTGATCAGTCATAGCGGAATCTTGTGTCTCCGGCGACTATGCTCCAAACATTCTGACTTGTCAAACATCATTCTGTGGGGAGTGGTTACATAACTGGTTTTCTGGAGAATGTGACTGGCTGAATGGAGGCTTTCATTTGATTCCTGGCTGACATTTCTACTTCGTGAATTAAGAGAGTTCTCGTGCCAGAGCTGTGCGAATATTCCTTGGAAGTTAAACACATTTGCCATGTAAATTGTGATGTCAAAATTTGTGCTTTGACTTAGTGTGAAATTTGCAGCAGCCCTCATGTTCCCACATCTAACGAGCTCAGCCGCCGTCCTACCAGTCTATGTGAAATAAATAAACAATGGTGGAATCTGTCAAATTCTAAAGAAAGTTCTTTCAAATCGTTTCTGTCAAAATCATGTCTTTTTTGGATATATATCAGTCGTTGCATAGCAAACTTGAGATTTGGGGTAATTTTGACTTGATTAAAGGATATTTATACACCTAGCATCCCTCAGTAGTTTCTTGCAGTAAAGAAATATTAAGTTGAGTCGTTTTTTGTGGAAGACTTTACACTTATTCTGTTTAGGGGAGGCTTCACATTGGTAAGTTATTAGCTGTGCTTTTGAAAGCTTAGTGGAATTTTAAATTTTTGTTTGTTTTCGGTACTCAGAAAGAAAGAGAAAAAAGTATAGCTGTTTAGTATAGTATCAGCACAAAAGTTTTATATAAAAAACAACATTTAAAACACAAAAATAAAACAGAAAAAACAGTGGAAAATACATAATAAAAAATAAAAAATTAAAAATTAAAAATGATATGAAAAAAAGAAGAAGCTAAAACCTACTATCCAGAAAAGAAACAGATATAAAACAAAACGAAATAACATACAAAAATAAAAACAGTCAACTTGAAAGAATTTAGTTGATTTTCAAAAGAACTTTGTAGATCGGAGTTCAATGTATTGCAGGCATAATGAGGCAATGTTTGAGAAACTTGCTTTCATGTGTATTTGAGATATACAGGACTTTAAAACTTGTTTCCATGTGTATTTGAAATTAACAGGACTGGGAACCTCATTCCCATGTGTATTGAGATATACAGGACTCGGAAAATTGTTCCCATGTATATTGAGATATACAAGACTCGGAAACTCATTTCCTTGTGTGTTGAGATATACAGGACTCGGAAACTACTTTCCTTATGTATTGAGATATACAGGACTCGGAAACTACTTTCCTTATGTATTGAGATATACAGGACTCGGAAACTACTTTCCTTGTGTATTGAGATATACAGGACTCAGAAACTCATTTCATGTGTATTGAGATATATCAGACTGGGAAAGCAAGGTGTATACAGTATTTGTATACTGCATGTTTGTTGTTGCAGAGATAGGAAGGTTGGACTGGAACTCTAAACAAATTTTGAGATAGCGCCAAGATTGCGAACTTCCATGCAATACATTTTTTTTTATAAGGGTGAGGTTGTTATCTTATTTGCAATTGTGCTGGACAAAAAGAAAGTGCATGATATCATAAATTCCCAGGTCCTAGACAGATGTCTTCGTTCCTAAGGGCAGGGATGTAGTTTTTGTTAAGGCGGAGATTTAGTCTCTACAGTTAAATAGAGCTTTCAGATTTATTGCATATAGCCTATGCCTTGAAGAAAAAAAGGTGGTAGCTGCATTTCCTTTGGCCTTCAAAAACTGTTGGGGCTTTTGTTCGGGGGGGGGGGGGGGGATGCCATGTCAACATTTTTTTTACCAACAGAATTTATTCACAATCTACCAAGTATGGTACTCATAACATCTGTGCATATTGCTGTTATATATAGGGATAAGTTATGCGAGTATTTGATAGGTTTTTTTTTATTGTCAGTGAGTGATGTCCATGTGAGCGACAGAATTTCCTCGGTTTTGTGTCATAATTGTGAGGCTTAAATGCAAAAGAAACAAGCCCAGTAAAATGAGAAGGACAAAGTGACTTGTATCTAGCAACTACACCGAATCCACGACTGAAATGATTTGGTGTGATACGTGTCCCTGCATTTTTGCTGAAGTTCCTTACAATTAATTTTTGCTATATATTTTTTAATGTCGTGCAATGCTTAACTAATGAATTTTTGTATTTTTATTTTTCTCATTTGTCCATTTTATTTTTTGGTTTGTATAATTCAGATTTACAGAATTGTTTTCTTTACCAATATTAGCAGTATTATTTCACTGGTAGTGTTATGTTTAGCTGTTGACGGTGGAAGGTAAATATCCAATGATAATTATTACCCTGTACATTTGACAGTCTGTCCTGTCCATGCCAGCTTTGTCTGGAACAGCTGAAGTACGGGTTGAAGAACCAAGAAAGCTCTAACTGCAGCAAAAGCTGGCTTGTTTGGTCTTAACAATAGTTCAGTTTAAACGCCATTGAACATAATACTTTCAGATGTGTGTTAAAACTCATCCAAGTAAAAGCTTTGGTCTGTGTAGTGATTACCTAAATATCTTTTTGGAAATTTATAACAGAGCTGTCTGATAATGCCCCCAAGGCCCCCTGTTGCTACAACAGAGTAGGGGCAAGGTGCTACACACAGCTCAATCAGAGGCAGGGTCAGATTGCACAGAAATATGCAAGAAAAATCATACGGACAGCAGAAGTGAGCTAAATTGAGACAGGCTGGACACAGTGGACACAGAACTGACAACATGTGGACTGAAGACTAACGGATCGGCTCAAAAAAAAGGGGGGGGGGAGAAGGGGAAGACAAAGAAGATGAAGCACAGCAATACATTTTTAAAAGATGATGGGCCTGTACTTGAGGAGGGCTACATCCTACTATGAGATTTTTATTTTTTTTCATTTGCATTTTCATTTTCATGTATTTATTAAAGTAATGTAATCATCTGTTGCAGGTGTGATATTTGACCCTTGGGGGAAAAAGAACTTGTCATGCTTTTTAACAATA
The DNA here is from genome assembly GCA_023634235.1 of Pisaster brevispinus. NCBI lineage: Eukaryota > Metazoa > Echinodermata > Asteroidea > Forcipulatida > Asteriidae > Pisaster > Pisaster brevispinus. The sequence goes on along the minus strand of JAMKCF010000005.1, from coordinate 11,827,202 downwards.
ATCTGACTGATTTTCTGAGGGCTAGAAAATCAGATTGAAATAGAAAACATCATGCTTGTTTTTGGCATTTTATGAGAACCAATTTACTTGATTATATATGCTGCTCATGATTTCAGCTCGGGGGGAAGAGGTTGAGGAATGTAGAGGGACTGTTCCCTCTCGCTGAATTTATGCTCACAAATGTAGTAATGATGGAGTGATGTTTATTTATGGTAAATAAATTAGATAAACTTATTTCAAGGAATGTTAGCAAAATCACTTTGCTGCAAAACTGCTTCTCATAATTGTACATTTAATTTGTTTTTTTCTCGATTGGATTTCTCTATCTGTATATGTAATCCAAAAATGTAACAGTGAGATGCTATTATTGGAAGAGAAGAAATGAAATTGTAAAAAAAAAAAGATGAATAATAATCCTGGTATATTGAGTTCCAAAGATGGACATTTTTGCTGAACATATGAAGGGAAATATTTAAAAATGTATTGAAATTTTCGTTTTTGTATTAAGTACAAAAACACTTGCATCTGTTGCAAGAATAACAATGACTATACTCATTTTCCTATACAGTAGTGAAAAATATATCCTAAAGTATTGTAGTTATCATGATTTTTTATAAAGATAGCATTATATACCTCGTTATCTAGTTGCAGTGGTATCCAAGTTCAGTACAACTTCTTTTCTTTAAAAAATCCAACATGTAACCCCCCAAAAATAAAGAAATTTCTTTGATGGATGAAGACCAACTATTTGTATAAAAATCAGACACGTATTATTATCACTAGCTTAGAAAAAGGAGTATGTCTATAAGAAATCATAAAACATTTAAACATGAATGATTTCATAAATTCAGGATAATTGTATGTTTTTATATGAACTTCAAAAAGCTTGAGACGGGTTGCTCTTAAATTTGTGGTAAAATAATTTGGAGTGCTGACTAGTCTCAACTATGGTGATTTTGATGTTTAACAGTTAAACCCTGTAAAATGGGCACTGGAGACAAAATAAGGCTAGGCTGTCAAATTAAGCTCTCTGTGCATGACGTCAAAGCGTTGTAGTTTGTACACACTCAGTAAGTGTGTACAAACTGGCCAGTTAGTTCCATTGGAATTACATTCCCGCCAGAATTTTTCATGCCAAACCATTTGATATTTAACATGATGGCCACCATGTCTGCTGCTTATCAGTCATTGGTACGTCATAATGACGAATCAGGAATCCGTAAAAATGGTCTTTTTGAAAGAATTTTACGTTCTGCACAAAGTGCTTGATTTACAGCGTTGGTCACTCTAGACTGGTACCTAGACCGCAATACAAACAACTTGTGGATGAGTTTTTTGGGAACCATTCCCCACCTAATCATATTGGGGAGGTGGGAGAATTTTCCTTGCTGCACAATTCCAAAGATAAGCAGCAATATTTACTAAGCACAGAAAAGCTTTGCTTCGCCGATACACAGGTTACCAGCCAAAAATGCCATGTGATTGTATATTGCTTGTGAATGGTTCCCTGCTTACAGTTGCTTAGCAACATTTTGTTCTGCTAAGCACAATTAACATGTGGATGTGTGTGTTTGTACATTGATGTCACTTCTGTTCATCTATTCGGGAGATGTCTATGTCCTTCTTTATACAAATTGTCAGAAAAATTGCCAGTGTGTAAGTTGTAAAATGTGGATGAGTGGTGTGGGAAGTAAAAAAAAAGAAGCAGGAATTGAAAGTGTAAATATCAAATAAACGTACATATAAATGAAGACATTTCAGACAGTGATTTATTGTATTGTTATTCAGACAGAATAGGTAATTGTTATTGTTTATACATACATACATACATACATACATATAAGGCATTTATGAAGCGCCACTACATCAAGAACACAGCACATTAGATTGGGCATAAATCATAATTTGTATAAACTTCTTAAATTTGCATAATCAGGTTCTCTGATGGAGATAGTGAGTTCATTCCAGGTTTGGGGAGCAAAATGAGAAAAGGTTGGACTCGATGCAGATTTGAGCAGATCGTCAGAGTTTGGCTCCATGAGGCGAGTAGTGTCAGATGCTGAGCGAAGGCTTGAGCGTCCAGGCCTTGTGTATATTCATTTAGCCTGTTATTTCTTTTTCATTTTTCAAGAAGAGGAAATAAAAAAAGCTAAAGATGGTTCTGTACCTCTTAGGAGTTTCCAATTTCAATTCCCCCCCCCCAAAAAAAAAGAAGACAAATAACATCTTTTTAACCCACATTCCCAGACTTTCTGGTTCAGAATTACTTTGTTTTTAGTAAAAATTTATATTGCTAATCATGTTTTGATTTCTAGTTATTAACCCACCCATCGACATTTCCAAAATTATTGATAATGAACGGCAGCAGTCCGTTTTTGCACTTCCCTATGACCAAAGATTAAATCGGAATTGTAAGTAGCCGTGATGTCTTGGTTATCAAATATGATAATGATATACCATGTTTGCCTTCCCCTCCCAAGATTTAGCCATGTGGTAAAAGATATTTGGTCTACTAATGTATTACGCCTAAATAAAAAATCAATTCAAAAATTGATTAAGTAAGTAAGTATTTGACTTGACTCCAAATAGCATGCATTATGCACACTCTCCCCTTAGTTTTGCTAAAAGCACGTTTTCCCTTTTAAGAGAACATGTGAGGTGAGAAATCTATTGTAACTGCTTTTCCTTAAAAAAAACCCACTTTTGCTCACAAAATTAGAACGCAGTATCCTCACAGTACCTGGATTCGTGGGTCCGTCTTTTACAATAAATAAAGTTGATTGGACTTAGTAATTTCATGCTAACTTGTCTCTGCTTTACCCACAGTCCAATTTTCGCCGGCAACCTTAAATAGATATTTGCATATTTCTGCAACATCAATTTGCATACTCCTGCTGTGATTTGTTGAAATCCTTCGCCTGCTAGAATTATATTTTGAATAGGTTTTTTTCCTATCAAATTTTGATGTAAACTATCGCCAAGTCAAATCACAGATAATTAATTCTTATTTAATATGTCAACTTTTTTAGACCAAAACGAACGCTCCAAACAACAAAATCGAGGAACTTCCGCCCCCTCTTGTTTGCATATTTCTGCAACATAAATTCGCGTCTGTGATTGGTCGAAATCAGTCTGTCAAATTTGATGTAAGCAATCGCAAGTCAAATCTTAGAAAGTAAAATGTTTCTAAATATTTTCAATATTTTGGCAAGGGAGCAAAATAGTTACAAAAAAAACCAATCGTTTGAAACAACAAAAATGAGGAAGTACGAGATGCATGGCGTATTTGTTTAACTTTTGATGACACGAAATTCGGTGTCCGCAGACAACTTAAAATGGCGCTGCTCGTCCAACACACACGGTGAACATTCTCAAGCCTCAAATGACGGAGAGATCGTTCCCAATTTGGAATCTTTCGATCAACATGGACACGGTATCTTATTCCGCGAGAATTTCACATTTTGGTAAGTTTATGGCGTTTTATTCAAATCATTAGTGGTAAAATAATGTGTTTTTCTGTGAGGGTTGTGTTCCAAGCTGGCCATGACCAGCATGTGTGGGACCCGTGTCAACCTCGTATGTGACACAGCCCCCCCCCCCTACATTTTCACTCATTGTTGAACGATAACTTTAAAAAAGGTTGTTATTTTTCATTTAACCTTCATTCTTACATTGCTATCGCCGTATCGGTATTCCAGCCTCCCTTAACCCTCACAAAAAAAGTAAAACGGTCCTGTGATGTAGCTGCCAATACTACATTAAAAGGGAATATTCACCGAATCCGACCATAATTAATGAAAGTAAAACAAACCCAGTTTTTCTCTTTTATTTTCTGCTCAGTACAGTAGGCTAATCCGCTTTCTTAAAGGATGTGATATCTTTTGTTTGTTGGTGATGAATTATGTGTGTAGTTTATCCCCTTCAAAAATAAACAAGATTGCAACAAATGAAAATAATCACTTCAAAAGTTATAAAAGGATTTCTAAAAGGTACAGCAGAAAATCATGTGACTTTCTTCAGTCAGTACTTTCCAGTACAAAAGGGTATTAATTCAGTTAATCAACTAAACGATCAAATGCTTTATACTCGGCATAAGGCTTTGGTGCATGTTGTCATGCACAAATGGTGGGGAGACTGGTGGCCAGTCTCTGTGAGTTAAGCCAACGCATTGGTTAGTATAGCATATGGATGCTTACTGTGTGAGCATTACCAGGTTATGTGACTGGTTGGGAAGCCTTTGAAGCTATTTATATGGATCCAAGGGATCCACCAGTGAAGGTTGATAACCAATCAGCAAGCAGCTGAGGTCAGAATTGGTTTTTTGATTGGGTAAAGGCATTGACCAATCAAGACTTAGATTTCAACTTCTAACCAATGGGATTGCCTTTTACTAAGGGGCTCTTTTTGTAGGGAAAAAGGTTAAGCGTCACTTTTGTCACAGTTTTTGTTGGGAGAACAACAAATTTCGACCCACCACCTCCCGTTTACTCCGCCAATTTTTTGGTATAGAAGTTTTTGGATGAAAAATGACAGGAATATCAGTGATGGGGGTAACTACAATGTAGGCTGTCCAGGAAATTTACTTGTCATTCTAATAATTTAGTCATTATTAATAGTGCCTTTCATTTCGCAAGGGCTATTTTACATGTCCCCTCGTGCGTTCCAACTTGGGGAATTAGAATTATACCATGGGTACAATACAGTATGTAGTTCATCAAATGTCATTTTATTAGTAAAAAGCGCCCTTCGGTTCCGTTGGGGCTAGTTTATCCCCTCGTGCATTCCAACTTGGGGAAACTTTTAATTGTTAACTTTGTATAGGATAATAGGGGTGCAATCTGTACCAACTTACATGTAGATTAATAAGTCAAGCGCCCTTCGGTTCCATTGGGGCTTGTTTGTCCCCTCAGGCATTCCACTTTGGGGAATTTAGGGTATAAAAAAATATTAGAATTGTGGTAATTTTAGGCAAGGTGGGGTATGTGTGTGTGGTTTTCTGTGGAGGTCATGTAATGTTCTGTATAATACGGTTAGGTGACCTATCGTGTTATGTTTGGTTTGGTCCTTGTAAACAAGTACATGTTTATGTGGATATGAAAAATGAAATCCATATTGGAAGGACAAGGTTTGTCCATTGGGTGGCCACAATTTGTGTTGGTTGGATGGGCGAAGGCGTCCATTTTAAATGTGAAAATTTGTATTTTTATGGATGTTTTGTTTGTCCACATGCAAGTGGTGGTGTGTCTGTTTAGTAGGTTTGCCCTGTGTTCGGCATCCGGCTCCTTGCCAAATTCTGTTATATTACAAATTTTCGACAGGCAATAAACCCAGCTTAAAGCTGTGACCGAAATCTCGGAAATGGTGTCTGTTAGCAAATTGTGTCTGAGTATAAAAAGTGTTTTATCCATCTTTTCCGCCTAGTCTTATATTCACACACCCCTCTTCATTAAAAATATTTTTCAATCAGTCAGGAATGTAATATGTTTTTCTCGACTGTCATTTTAAGATTGAAATGCATGCGAACTGATACGTGAGTGATACCACATAATCAAAGACAATGATCTTGCACTGTATGCACTAGTGCCTAGTGAATGAAATGACAATACACAGTAAATTTTATACCTTTTATTACAACTTTAACAAAAAACATGATACTTTTGATAGGGGCCATTTTATTTGAAAATGTGTAGATCGAGTCGCAAATGTTGGCAAACATCGAAGCTGTTTTCATTATGCAGAACATGTGTAGAATCATGGGTGAATGGTAACTGGGAAATTTCACAAATCTTCTCTTTATTTTTTTCATGTGACTTTATTTTGTTTTTTATGTAAGTTTTAATTTTGTAATTGTATAAATGAATTTTACACTCAGATTCAGTAATAAACAAGCACCACACATTGTTTTTAGTTTAGTGACTAAATGTCACAGCCAAAAGGTTTTCATTTAAAGAGAGCAAACACCAGATACCAATTAGGGCCTATTGTTCGGGCAAACCAGCAAACAGACAAAACATCAACAATATACCAACACACACACACTGGGCACACCTCAGGCCAAAATGAGCACCAAGCTCCTGGGCACAAAACCGGCCAGATCAATACATGGGCACCAACAGCCCCTGGGCTGCAGTTCCAGCTATACCACTTGCAATTTCTTGCACCATTCCTTTGGATACCTTGACCCATTGGACATACGTTGTAACTCTCAACGCATTTACACCACATTTTAAATACTTTTATAGACTACATGTCGGTACCTGATAACAACCACTTTGAAATATTTACAGACAAATAGTGTAAAGAATTGTTAAAATAATTGCCCATGTGTGGAATAAATTCATCAAACATGACAATGTTAATAATAATAATTAAATAATAATAATAATGAAGTCTTATAAAGCGCACAAATCCACCAAAGGTGCTCAAGGCGCTGTAACAAGGGAAGAGAAAAAACAAACAAAAGGGGAACGAACCAAAAGAAACATTCAGTTAAGAGGAACTAAATGCTTTTGACATGAGGTGTGTTTTGAGAGACTTTTTGAATGAGTGGATATTATTTGAGGTTTTAATGTAAAGGGATCAGATCCTGCAAGGGCGATTAAATGGCGATCAACAGCTAGTGTGAACGCAAGAGCGATCAGGATCTGATCCTCCTTTTTGATCCCCCTTTATTGCTTTCCTCTCAAGGGGGTTCTTGGAGATAGCTGCCTATCCACTATCAGTCGCCATGTTTTTCTGTTGTTTGCTAGATGTCCTGCTCTGACCAGTGATATGATGCCCAGATTGGCACAGGAGGACTTGATGTCATCTGTCCAGCATTTCAGTGGTCATTGGGCCTTGATCCCTCAATAATGCCTTCGAGCACAAGTTTTGACATCCTTTTAGTGTGGCCAAAGTATGATAGCTGCTTTGCCTTGACCCTGTCAGTCATCAGTTGTTGGTAGCTAGTCCAATGTATCTCTGATTGATGTGTTTTCAACCTATCTCTTCTGGTAACCCAAAGGATTTTCCTCAGACAGGCCATCTCGAAGACTAGTTGTCTGTTTTCGTCACTTTCCTTGACTGTCCAAGTCTTTGATTCTTTAGTGGCTATTGATAGGATGAGTACCCTGTATAGTTCCAGTTTGGTTGAAGTTGATATTTGATAAGAAATCCAAATTGTATTCAGTTTTTGTACCACTCACATAGCCAGGCCAACCCTTCTTTTGATGTCTTTCTCACTGCTGCCAGAAACTGAGATGACTCCCCCCAAGTAAATAAAAGTGTCGACCTGCTTCAGTTGTTTTCCCTTTATGGATACAGAAACTTTTGCTGATGACCTGGACTTCTGTTTTGCTGATGTTGATTGTAAGCCCAAACTTTCTGGTCTCTTCATCAACTTTTGAAACTTAGCGCTGAAGATCACTTTCTGTTTCTGCCATGATGACTATATCATCAGCAAATCTAAGATTGTTGATGACTTCACTTTGAACTGTGGCTCCTATTAATACCTCTTGTATTGAGTGTCGGAGGACTAACTCGAGTAGTACATGTATGTTAAATAGTAAGGGTGACAATGTACAGCCTTGCCTTACACCTGTAGTGGTTGAGAACCAGTCTGTGAGGTTTCCGTCCACTTTCACTGCACTTTTTGAAGCTTTGTAAAGAGCTTGCAGAAGCCTAATTATTTTAGACTAATTTCCAAAATTCCCCATAGCCTGCCAGAGGCTGTCCTGCCATACAGTGTCAAAAGCCTTTTGGTAGTCTATATAGCAGCAGTAGAGTGGCTTTCTGCTTTTATGCTATTTGTCTGAGTGTGAACAGTTGATCCACTGTGCTTCTTCCTGGTCTAAAACCTGCTTTAGATTCAGACAGAATCTCTTCCGTATTGGAATGTATTCTGTGCTGGATAACGCTGCAGAATACTTTCCCTGCTAGACTTAGGAGGCTGATGCCTCTGTAATTTTCACAGTCAAGTTTGTCCTCCTTCTTATAAATAGGAACTATGACTGCTTTCCCCCAGTCTTCTGGTATAATTTCAGAGTTCCATATTGAGCTGCATAACTTATGGATAGTGTCAATTTCCGTTTCTCCAATGGCCTTAATTTCCTCTGCTGAGATGGCATCAACACCAGGGCAGGGGAGGGGGGGCTCTCTCGTCCTTAAGACGATTTATGGCTCGGGTGACTTCACTTCTGAGTATGTTAGGTTGTGATTTGTCAATATTTGTGACTGTAAGACGTCAATATTTGCAGGACCAGGCTGGTTGTAAAGTTCCTCATAATTTTCTTTCAATCTCTCTTTAATGTAATTTTCATCTGTCAAAACCACACCATGTTTGTCCTGTTCACTTTTCATTTTTGTAGTCTGTTTCCCGGTGATAGACTTGATGGTTGAATTTATTTGCTGGGTTTTGTTTGATTGATGTGCTTTATCGACATCTTTGCTAAGGCTTTGAGTCCACTTGTCCTTACAATCTGTGGATTTTCTTTTGATCTCCCTGTTGAGATAATTGTATCTTGGTTTTTCAAAAAATTAAGCAATGTAATTGTATTTCAACTCTAAGATTGTTCAAGGACCAACATTGTGCCCTCACATCATTTTCTTCAAGCTAGATGACATTTGGTGAAAGTTGATGACAGTGTGTCTTATTTTGTTTGCAGATTGCTCACTGAATCAAGAGAAGTATCCATCATGGACAAGAGCTTCTTTCATCAGGAAATGCTTGTATCAAGGTCAACTTGGAATGTCATGTTTTGGATGGCTATAGCCCTTTTCACACGAGAAAAAAAACCCCAACATTCCTTGCGACGAATTTAACGAGCGCTGAAGTCATCCCACGCCTGACCGCTTTCGCAAGCTTTCACACGACACCAAGTAAAAATGTGACCACGTTCCATGAGACGAGAGTACAGACTTAGCTGGTTACCACTGAACTATAGAGTTTTTGTTCTTAAACAGCGCTAGTACCAGTTAAATGATGACGTATGTCGCGTGTGCACAGTGTGTTGCGGTAACAAATAAACCATGTAAACATTCTTCAAAATGGCTGCTGACACTCACGAAGACGTTGGGGAGTCCACCAAAAAAACGACCGGCGACGACATCAACCAAAGATAAGAGTAAGAAGGTCAAGAAATCTTGGTACTACGAGGAAACGATTGCCTTGATAAACATTATGGAGAAGGAAACCACCCAATCTAAAATGGATGGTTTGACCCAAAACGGCCATGTTTGGCGGGAAATCGCGGACGAGGTGGCAAATGGTCGCAACGGTGACCAGTGCCCGGTGACGGTGTGTTAACACACAAAGGTCGGCTCCCGAATGTTCTTCACGCATGCGTGTTAATACCGCTTTCGCGAGGATTGTCGGTCAATAAACAACGGATCGTTTCACACGAAGGTTTGACTAGATTCCTTGCGAAAAATTACGCTAGCGTAAGATTTTGTCGGAGGTCGGGACCTACTACAAAATTTCGCAAGGTTTGCGAAAATTTCGCAAGGAATGTAGGCGATGTAAAATATGACTGTCCTTTCACACGAAGCCCAAATTGTAATTTTTTACAAAAAATTGTAAAATTTCGCAAAGAATGTTCGTTTTTTCCGTCGTGTGAAAAGGGCTTAAGCTGCGCTTCCTCCTTTTCTGAGGTATGTTGAAAATGTCATTTCTCCTTAGTGCTGAAACCCTGCGGAATGTTTTTCAACTCAACAAATTTTTCAGGAGTCAATGTTGTGTCTCCTCTTCAACTTTTTGGAACCTTATGGTGTCCTGTCCCCCATAATTTGCCATCTTAATTATTGTTCCAATCTCAAATTATTCTTGAGCTCGTGATGTGCTGTCTTTGGTTTTCTTTGAGACTCATATTGTTTAGTCCCTTAAAAATTAAGCTATTTGATGCTGTTTCAACTCTTAGATTTTTCAAGAGCTAATGTTGTGCCGTCCCTTCATTTTCTCCAAGCTAGATGAAGAAATTTTTACGCGTGTGTATCTTCATTTGTTGGCAGGTTATTCACTGATTCAAGAGAAGTATCCATCATGGACAAGAGCTTCTTTCATCAGGAGATGCTTGTACCAAGGACAACTTGGAGTGTCATGTTTTGAATGGCTATGCTGCACTCCCTCCTTTCCTGAGGTATGTTGACAAACTTTATTTCTCTTTAGTTCTGAAATTCTGTGCAATGATTTCCACCCCTTAATCTGTTCAAGAGCAGGCTTGTGCCATATCTTCAATTTCTTTAAACTTTATGCTGTCCTGTCCCTAATTTTTTTGCCACCATAATGATTTTGCAACTCTCAAGTTATTCTCTAACTGATGTTGTGCCACCATAGTTTTCTTTGAGGCTCATGTTGTCTAGTCCCTCAAAAATTAAGCAACCTGTTGTTTTTTAACTCTTAGATTATTCACAGGCCAACGTTGTGCCATCTCTTCCTTTTTTCCAAGGATGATGACATTTGATGAAATGTTTATGACAGTGTGGCTTATTTTGTTTGCAGATTGTTTAATGATTCAAGAGAAGTAACCATCAAGGACAGGAGCTTCTTTCATCAGGAGATGCTTGTATCAAGGTCAACATGTTTTGAATGGCTATGTACCTCTCCCTCCTTTTCTGAGATATGTTGACAAACTTTATTTCTCCTGGGTTCTGAAATCCTGGGCAATGAATTTCAATCGCTAAATTGTTCAAGAGTCAGTGTTTTGCCGTCTCTTCAATTTCTTCGAACCTTGTGTTGTCTTGTCCCTCATAATTTGCCACCTTAATGATTGTTCAACTCTCAAATTTATTCTTCAGTGGATGTTGTGCTGTATTTGGGTGTTTTTTAAAAGTTTGATTGTCTAGTCCCTCAAAATCTAAGCGATGTAATGATTTTTCAACTCTTAAATTTGTTAAGAGCCAATGTTGTGCCATCTTTCCAATTCTCTGAACCACATGTTGTCCAGCCCCTCAAAGTTTGCTACATTAATGATTGTTAAATTCTCAAATTAATCAGGAGCAAATGTTGTGCTCTCTTTGGTTTTCTTGGATGCACATGTTGCCTAGTCCCTTAAAAGTTTAGTGATGTAATGACATTTCAACTCTTAAAATTTTGAAGAGCCTACGATGTGCTGTCACTTCATTTTCTACAAGCATGATGACATTTTATTAAATGTTTATGATGGTGTCTTGTTTTGTTTGCAGATCGTTCACTGATTCAAGAGAATTATCCAATCCATTATGGACGAGAGCTTCTTTCATCAGAAGACGCTTGTATCAAGGTCAACTTGGAATGTCATGTTTTGAATGTCATGAAATCCTACGCAATAATTTTCAAGACTTAAATTGTTCACTACCCAATGTTGTGCTGTATCTTTGAATGTGTTGAACCTCATCTTGTCCAGTCCCTCATAGCTTTCCACCTTCATAATTGTTCAACTCTCAAATCCTTAATGAGCCAATGTTGTGATGTCTTTGGCCTTTCTTTAGGTCCTGTACAAATTAAGCAATGTAATTGTACTTCAACTTTTAAATTGTTCATTAGCCAATGTTGTCATGTCTCTTCATTTTTTCCGAACCTCACGCTGTCAAGTTTCTCATAGATTGCCACCTTAATGATTTATACAACTTTCAATATATTGAAGAGCCGATGACGTTCTGTTATGATGACATTTGATGATGACAAAAATGTTCATCTATTAAGTGTGGTTTATTTCATTTGCAGATTATTCACCGATTCAAGAGAAATATTCATCATGGACAAGATCTTCTTTCATCAGAAGATGCTGGTATCAAGGTCAACTTGGAATGTCATGTTTTAAATGGCTATGCATCACTCTCTTCTTTTCTGAGGTATGTCATTGCTCCTTGGTTCTGAAACGCTACCCAAACATTTTCAACACTGAAATTGTTCACCAGCCAATTCTGTTCAGTCTCTCCAATTTGTCCAAACCTCATGTTGTCCTGTCCGTCATAACTTGCCACCTTAATGATTGTTCAGCTTTCCCTCTTTTTCTGTGGTCTGTTGACAAATTTAATTTCTACTTAGTTCTGAAACCCTGCACAATGATTTTCAACCCATAATTTGTTGATGAGCCAATGATTCTGCAACTCTGAAATTATGTAGGAGCCGATGTTTTTCTGTCTTTGGTTTTCTTTGCGGCTTGTGTTGTTTAGTCCCTCAAAATCTAAGTGATGTAATGATATTTCAATGCTTAGATTACCATTGTCTCCAGTGTCCGGCCTTCCCACAAGCCAAACACACTCCTGGCCTCTGGCCTCTGACCTCCAAGGCTCTGCCACTGATAACTTGTGTCCGGCACTGCAGAAGCCGTGCTGGAACCTGCAGTTGTTGTACGGACCTGGTCGAATATGGAGTATATCGTCTATACCACTGCGTCTTTTTCACGCTGCTCCTGTTATTCTAGCTGTTCGTCGTCTGAATCTTATGCCGCTCATCTTCGTCTATGGTTGTCCAACACGCGTCTGCACTGTCCCTGCGAGCTAAATGAGCTTCTGTAGCTTCTGCTTAATGTCTTTACCAGTACCTTCTGATATTTTTGTTTTTGTGTCCCAGATATAACTGGAACCGCTGCCTGCCTCCAGTATGATGTCTGCTCCTTTCATTTCTCTGAGAGCTTTGGTGCTAACTCTGTATTGCTCCTAATTCCCTCGCTTGCGGAATTGGTAAGAATCTTTTTACATTTCCTCAATTTTGGCGACCTGCAAATCACTCAGCTCATGCTTGTTCTTCTTGAGCTGCTGTTGAAAATTGCATAACTTATTGGACATTTATTTATCCAGTTGGTTTAAAAGCACTGTTCGGCTTCGACAAGATCGGAAACGTCGCTCAGCTCCATCTTTCTGCATGTGACTGAACCAAAGTCGCAAGCTAGAATGACTTCTACTTCTTGTATTCTTTATAACTTGCCAAATACCTTCTTTTGTACCTCGCATGCCATCGTTTCAGAATGCGTTCGATACCCGAACAGACAAATTTTGCCTGCTATACAACCGTAACATGACGTAACGCAGGCAAACATAAATCCTGGTCATTTTAGAATGAGTTTTTCTTGCATCTGATTCCAGTGGTTGTTCTTGCCTTTCTGTTACTGTTCCATTACATCATTAGTAATGGGACAGTAACAAATATAACTTTATTGTATTGTTGAGATTGGATCATTAGGCTTTCGGGTCACAGTGGTTCACTTTTATTAATACTGGCCAATTTAGATTGAGTTTGTCTTGTCATTTGGTTTCAAAAGTTGTTCTTACCTTTCTGTTACTGTTCTGTTGCACCACGAGTGACGGAACAGTAACAAATACTACTTTGTTGGATTGTTGCATGTAAGTTGGTGATCTTGGCAGAATAAATTGTAATAATGACTTATATTAATCATAAAAGTAACCACACCAACCAGAGTGCAGTCAGAACATTTTAGATTTATTTCGTTATAGGATTCCTGTCTTTAGGCATGTGGTTCAGGCTATACACCTGTAGTGGTTGAGAACCATGGGTCAAAATTTCAAGATTTTGGTCAAATTTTTTTTGCCGATTTTATGGTTTCAAAGGATACAGAACGGACTCCTGAAGAAAGTTTACTGGTGAGGACTTGGTAAATAAGCCCTAGTTTGAGATATATTGATGACTTTGTGACTAAATTTTGTGTCCGAAAACCCCCCCAAAAATCAACCATGCCGGCATGGTCAAAATTTCAAGATTTTGGTCAAACTTTTTGTGGCGATTTTATGGTTTCAAATGATACAGAACTGACTCCTGAAGAAAGTTTACTTGTGTGGACTATCTAATTAAGCTATAGTTTGAGATATATTGAGAGTTTTTTTACTTAATTTGGGTCAGAAAAACCAAAAAAATCAACCATGCCGGCATGGTAAAAATTTCAAGATTTTGGTCGAATTTTTTTGGGCGATTTTTAGGTTTCAAATTATACAGAACAGATTCTTAAAGACAGTTTACTTGTGCGGACTAGGTAAATAAGCCATAGTTTTAGATATATTGAGGATTTTGTGACTTAATTTTAAGTCTGAAAAACCCCCAAAATCGAACATTCCGGCATGGTCAAAATTTCAAGATTTTGTTCGAATTTTTTTGGGCGAATTTTTTTGAGCGAATATTTTTGGGCAATTTTATGGTTTCAAATCATACAGAACGGACTCCTGAAAGTTTACTTGTGGGGACTGGGTAATAAAGCCATAGTTTGAGATATATTGAGGATTTTTTGGACTAAATTTTGTGTCCGAAAAAATCAAAAAATCAACCATGCCGGCATGGTCAAAATTTCAAGATTTTTGTGAATTTTTTTTTGTCGATTTATGGTTTTAAATGATACAGAACGGACTCCTGAAGACAGTGTTATTGTGCGGACTGGGTAATAAAGCCATAGTTTGAGATATATTGAGGATTTTGTGACTTAATTTTGTGTCCGAAAAACTCAAAAAATCAACCATGCAGGCATGGTCAAAATTTCAAGATTTTAGTCAATTTTTTGTGGCGATTTTATGGTTTCAAATGATACAGAACGGACTCCTGAAGACAGTTTACTTGTGCGGACTGGGTAATAAAGCCATAGTTTGAGATATATTGAGGATTTTGTGACTAAATTTTGTGTCCGAAAAACCCCCCAAATTGACCATGCCGGCATGGTCAAAATTTCACGATTTTGGTCAAATTTTTTTGGTCGATTATGTGGTTTTAAATGATACAGAACAGACTCCTGAAGACAGTTTACTTGTGCGGACTGGGTAATTAATCCATAGTTTGAGATATGTTGAGGATTTTGGACTAAATTTTGTGTCCGAAAAACTCAAAAAATCAACCATGCAGGCATGGTCAAAATTTCAAGATTTTAGTCAATTTTTTGTGGCGATTTTATGGTTTCAAATGATACAGAACGGACTCCTGAAGACAGTTTACTTGTGCGGACTGGGTAATAAAGCCATAGTTTGAGATATATTGAGGATTTTGTGACTAAATTTTGTGTCCGAAAAAACCCAAAAATTGACCATGCCGGCATGGTCAAAATTTCACGATTTTGGTCAAATTTTTTTGGTCGATTATGTGGTTTTAAATGATACAGAACAGACTCCTGAAGACAGTTTACTTGTGCGGACTGGGTAATTAAGCCATAGTTTGAGATATGTTGAGGATTTTGTCACTTAATTTTGTGTCCGAAAAACTCAAAAAAATCAACCATGCCGGCATGGTCAAAATTTCAAGATTTTGGTCAATTTTGTTGTGGCGATTTTATGGTTTCAAATGGTACAGAACGGACTCCTGAAGACAGTTTACTTGTGCGTACTGGGTAATAAAGCCATAGTTTGAGATATATTGAGGATTTTGTGACTTACTTTTGTGTCCAAAAAACCCCAAAAATTGACCATGCCGGCGTCAAAATTTCAAGATTTTGGTCAAATTTTTTTGGTTGATTTTATTGTTTTAAATGATACAGAACGGACTCCTGAAGACAGTTTACTTGTGCGGACTGGGTAATAAAGCCATAGTTTGAGATATATTGAGGATTTTGTGACTTAATTTTGTGTTCGAAAAACCCCCAAAAATGACCATGCCGGCATGGTCAAAATTTCAAGATTTTGGTCAAATTTTTTTTGTCGTTTTTATGGTTTTAAATGATACAGAACGGACTCCTGAAGACAGTTTACTTGTGTGGATTGGGTAATTAAGCCTTAGTTTGAGATATATTGAGGATTTTGTGACTTACTTTTTTGTCTGAAAAACCCCAAAAATTGACCATGCCAGCATGGTCAAAATTCCAAGATTTTGGTTAAATTTTTTTTGTTGATTTTATGGTTTTAAATGATACAGAACGGACTCCTGAAGACAGTTTACTTGTGGATTGGGTAATTAAGCCAAAGTTTGACATATATTGAGGATTTTGTGACTTAATTTTGTGTTCGAAGAACTCAAAAAATCAACCATACCAGCATGGTCAAAATTTGAAGATTTTGGTCAAATTTTTTTGGGCGATTTTATGGTTTTTATGATACAGAACGGACTTCTGAAGACAGTTTACTTGTGCGGATTGGGTATAAAGCCATAGTTTGAGATATATTGAGGATTTTGTGACTTACTTTTTTGTCTGAAAAACTCCCAAAATTGACCATGCTGGCATGGTCAAAATTCCAAGATTTTGGTTTAATTTTTTTTGTCGATTTTATGGTTTTAAATGATACAGAACGGACTCTTGAAGACAGTTTACTTGTGCGGATTGGGTAATAAAGCCATAGTTTGAGATATATTGAGGATTTTGTGACTAAATTTTGTGTCCGAAAAACCCAAAAAATTGACCATGCCGGCATGGTCAAAATTTCAAGATTTTTGTCAAATTTTTTTGGTCGATTTTATGGTTTTAAATGATACAGAACGGACTCCTGCAGACAGTTTACTTGTGCGGATTGGGTAATAAAGCCATAGTTTGAGATATGTTGAGGATTTTGTGACTAAATTTTGTGTCCGAAAAACCAAAAAAATTGACCATGCCAGCATGATCAAAATTTCAAGATTTTGGTCAATTTTTTTTTGTCGATTTTATGGTTTTAAATGATACAATACGGACTCCTGAAGACAGTTTACTTGTGCGGACTGGGTAATAAAGCCATAGTTTGAGATATATTCAGGATTTTGTGACTTAATTTTGTGTTCGAAAAAAAAACCCCAAAATCGACTATGCTGGCATGGTCAATATTCCAAGATTTTAGTCAATTTTTTGGGGTCGATTTTATGGTTTCAAATGATACAGAACGGACTCCTGAAGACAGTTTACTTGTGCGGACTAGATAAATAAGCCATAGTTTGAGATATATTGAGGATTTTGTGATTTAATTTTGTGTCTGAAAAACCCCAAAAATTTACCATGCCGGCATGGTCAAAATTTCACGATTTTGGTGAATTTTTTTTTGTCGATTATGTGGTTTTAATTGATAAATAACACACTCCTGAAGACAGTTTACTTGTGTCGACTGGGTAATAAAGCCATAGTTTGAGATATATTGAGGATTTTGTGACTTAATTTTGTGTCCGAAAAACTCAAAAAATCAACCATGCAGGCATGGTCAAAATTTCAAGATTTTACTCAATTTTTTGTGGCGATTTTATGGTTTCAAATGATACAGAACGGACTCCTGAAGACAGTTTACTTGTGCGGACTGGGTAATAAAGCCATAGTTTGAGATATATTGAGGATTTTGTGACTAAATTTTGTGTCCGAAAAACCCCCCAAATTGACCATGCCGGCATGGTCAAAATTTCACGATTTTGGTCAAATTTTTTTGGTCGATTATGTGGTTTTAAATGATACAGAACAGACTCCTGAAGACAGTTTACTTGTGCGGACTGGGTAATTAATCCATAGTTTGAGATATGTTGAGGATTTTGGACTAAATTTTGTGTCCGAAAAACTCAAAAAATCAACCATGCAGGCATGGTCAAAATTTCAAGATTTTAGTCAATTTTTTGTGGCGATTTTATGGTTTCAAATGATACAGAACGGACTCCTGAAGACAGTTTACTTGTGCGGACTGGGTAATAAAGCCATAGTTTGAGATATATTGAGGATTTTGTGACTAAATTTTGTGTCCGAAAAAACCCAAAAATTGACCATGCCGGCATGGTCAAAATTTCACGATTTTGGTCAAATTTTTTTGGTCGATTATGTGGTTTTAAATGATACAGAACAGACTCCTGAAGACAGTTTACTTGTGCGGACTGGGTAATTAAGCCATAGTTTGAGATATGTTGAGGATTTTGTCACTTAATTTTGTGTCCGAAAAACTCAAAAAAATCAACCATGCCGGCATGGTCAAAATTTCAAGATTTTGGTCAATTTTTTTGTGGCGATTTTATGGTTTCAAATGGTACAGAACGGACTCCTGAAGACAGTTTACTTGTGCGTACTGGGTAATAAAGCCATAGTTTGAGATATATTGAGGATTTTGTGACTTACTTTTGTGTCCAAAAAACCCCAAAAATTGACCATGCCGGCGTCAAAATTTCAAGATTTTGGTCAAATTTTTTTGGTTGATTTTATTGTTTTAAATGATACAGAACGGACTCCTGAAGACAGTTTACTTGTGCGGACTGGGTAATAAAGCCATAGTTTGAGATATATTGAGGATTTTGTGACTTAATTTTGTGTTCGAAAACCCCCCAAAAATGACCATGCCGGCATGGTCAAAATTTCAAGATTTTGGTCAAATTTTTTTTGTCGTTTTTATGGTTTTAAATGATACAGAACGGACTCCTGAAGACAGTTTACTTGTGTGGATTGGGTAATTAAGCCTTAGTTTGAGATATATTGAGGATTTTGTGACTTACTTTTTTGTCTGAAAAACCCCAAAAATTGACCATGCCAGCATGGTCAAAATTCCAAGATTTTGGTTAAATTTTTTTTGTTGATTTTATGGTTTTAAATGATACAGAACGGACTCCTGAAGACAGTTTACTTGTGGATTGGGTAATTAAGCCAAAGTTTGACATATATTGAGGATTTTGTGACTTAATTTTGTGTTCGAAGAACTCAAAAAATCAACCATACCAGCATGGTCAAAATTTGAAGATTTTGGTCAAATTTTTTTGGGCGATTTTATGGTTTTTATGATACAGAACGGACTTCTGAAGACAGTTTACTTGTGCGGATTGGGTATAAAGCCATAGTTTGAGATATATTGAGGATTTTGTGACTTACTTTTTTGTCTGAAAAACTCCCAAAATTGACCATGCTGGCATGGTCAAAATTCCAAGATTTTGGTTTAATTTTTTTTGTCGATTTTATGGTTTTAAATGATACAGAACGGACTCTTGAAGACAGTTTACTTGTGCGGATTGGGTAATAAAGCCATAGTTTGAGATATATTGAGGATTTTGTGACTAAATTTTGTGTCCGAAAAACCCAAAAAATTGACCATGCCGGCATGGTCAAAATTTCAAGATTTTTGTCAAATTTTTTTTGTCGATTTTATGGTTTTAAATGATACAGAACGGACTCCTGCAGACAGTTTACTTGTGCGGATTGGGTAATAAAGCCATAGTTTGAGATATGTTGAGGATTTTGTGACTAAATTTTGTGTCCGAAAAACCAAAAAAATTGACCATGCCAGCATGATCAAAATTTCAAGATTTTGGTCAATTTTTTTTTGTCGATTTTATGGTTTTAAATGATACAATACGGACTCCTGAAGACAGTTTACTTGTGCGGACTGGGTAATAAAGCCATAGTTTGAGATATATTCAGGATTTTGTGACTTAATTTTGTGTTCGAAAAAAAACCCCAAAATCGACTATGCTGGCATGGTCAATATTCCAAGATTTTAGTCAATTTTTTGGGGTCGATTTTATGGTTTCAAATGATACAGAACGGACTCCTGAAGACAGTTTACTTGTGCGGACTAGATAAATAAGCCATAGTTTGAGATATATTGAGGATTTTGTGATTTAATTTTGTGTCTGAAAAACCCAAAAAATTTACCATGCCGGCATGGTCAAAATTTCACGATTTTGGTGAATTTTTTTTTGTCGATTATGTGGTTTTAAATGATAAATAACACACTCCTGAAGACAGTTTACTTGTGTGGACATGGTAATTAAGCCATAGTTTGAGATATATTGAGGATTTTGTGACTTAATTTTGTGTTTGAAAAACTCAAAAAATTGACCATGCCGGCATGGTCAAAATTCCAAGATTTGGGTTAAATTTTTTTTGTCGATTTTATGGTTTTAAATGATACAGAACGGACTCCTGAAGACAGTTTATATGTGCGGACTGGGTAATTAAGCCATAGTTTGACATATATTGAGGATTTTGTGACTTAATTTTGTGTTCGAAAAACTCAAAAAATCAACCATACCCGCATGGTCAAAATTTGAAGATTTTGGTCAAATTTTTTTGGGCAATTTTATGGTTTTTATGATACAGAACAGACTTCTGAAGACAGTTTACTTGTGCGCATAGGGTAATAAAGCCATAGTTTGAGATATATTGAGGATTTTGTGACTTACTTTTTTGTCTGAAAAACCCCAAAAATTGACCATGCCGGCATGGTCAAAATTCCAAGATTTTGGTTTAATTTTTTTTGTCGATTTTATGGATTTCAGATGATACAGAACGGACTCCTGAAGACAGTTTACTTGTGCGGACTGGGTAATTAAGCCATAGTTTGAGATATATTGAGGATTTTGTGACTTAATTTTGTGTCCAAAAAACTCAAAAAATCAACCATGCCGGCATGGTCAAAATTTAAAGATTTTGGTCAAATTTTTTTGGGCGATTTTATGGTTTTTATGATACAGAACGGACTCCTGAAGACAGTTTACTTGTGCGGATTGGGTAATAAAGCCATAGTTTGAGATATATTGAGGATTTTGTGACTAAATTTTGTGTTCGAAAAACCCAAAAAATTTACCATGCCGGCATGGTCAAAATTTCAAGATTTTGGTGAAATTTTTTTGGTTGATTTTATGGTTTTAAATGATACAGAACGGACTCCTGAAGACAGTTTACTTGTGCAATGTGGGTAATAAAGCCATAGTTTGAGATATGTTGAGGATTTTGTGACTAAATTTTGTGTCCGAAAAACCAAAAAAATTGACCATGCCAGCATGGTCAAAATTTCAAGATTTTGGTCAATTGTTTTTTGTCGATTTTATGGTTTTAAATGATAAAATACGGACTCCTGAAGACAGTGTACTTGTGCGAACTGGGTAATAAAGCCATAGTTTGAGATATATTCAGGATTTTGTGACTTAATTTTGTGTTCGAAAAAAAACCCCAAAATCGACCATGCTGGCATGGTCAATATTCCAAGATTTTGGTCAAATTTTTTTGGTCGATTTTATGGTTTCAAATGATACAGAACGGACTCCTGAAGACAGTTTACTTGTGCGGACTAGGTAAATAAGCCATAGTTTGAGATATATTGAGGATTTTGTGATTTAATTTTGTGTCCGAAAAACCCCAAAAATTTACCATGCCGGCATGGTCAAAATTCCAAGATTTTGGTCAAATTTTTTTTGTCGATTTTATGGTTTTAAATGATACAGAACGGACTCCTGAAGACAGTTTACTTGTGCAGACTGGGTAATAAAGCCATAGTTTGAGATATATTGAGGATTTTGTGACTTAAGTTTGTGTCCGAAAACCCCCAAAAATTGACCATGCCGGCATGGTCAAAACTTCAAGATTTTGGTCAAATTTGTTTTGTCAATTTTATGGTTTTAAATGATACAGAACGGACTCCTGAAGACAGTTTACTTGTGCAGACTGGGTAATAAAGCCATAGTTTGAGATATATTGAGGATTTTGTGACTTAAGTTTGTGTCCGAAAAACCCAAAAAATTGACCATGCCGGCCTGGTCAAAATTTCAAGATTTTGGTCAAATTTGTTTTGTCAATTTTATGGTTTTAAATGATACAGAACGGACTCCTGAAGACAGTTTACTTGTGATGATTGGGTAATAAAGCCATAGTTTGAGATATGTTGAGGATTTTGTGACTTAATTTTCTGTCCAAAAAAACTCAAAAAATCAACCATGCCGGCATGGTCAAAATTTCAAGATTTTGGTCAATTTTTTGGGGGCGATTTTATGGTTTTAAATGATACAGAAAGGACTCCTGAAGACAGTTTACTTGTGCGGCTTGGGTGATAAAGCCATAGTTTGAGATATATTGAGGATTTTGTGACTTAATTTTGTGTCCGAAAATCCCCAAAAATTTACCATGCCGGCATGGTCAAAATTCCAAGGTTTTGGTCAAATTTTTTTTGTCGATTTTATGGTTTTAAATGATACAGAACGGACTCCTGAAGACAGTTTACTTGTGCAGACTGGGTAATAAAGCCATAGTTTGAGATATATTGAGGATTTTGTGACTTAAGTTTGTGTCCGAAAACCCCCCAAAATTGACCATGCCGGCATGGTCAAAACTTCAAGATTTTGGTCAAATTTGTTTTGTCAATTTTATGGTTTTAAATGATACAGAACGGACTCCTGAAGACAGTTTACTTGTGCAGACTGGGTAATAAAGCCATAGTTTGAGATATATTGAGGATTTTGTGACTTAAGTTTGTGTCCGAAAAACCCCAAAAATTGACCATGCCGGCATGGTCAAAAATTCAAGATTTTGGTCAAATTGTTTTTGGCCCTTTTATGGTTTCAAATGATACAGAACGGACTCCTGAAGAAAGTTTACTTGAGCAAACTAGGTAAATAAGCCATAGTTTGAGATTTATTGAGGATTTTGTGACTTAATTTTGTGTCTGAAAAACTCAAAAGTTTGACCATGCCGGCATGGTCAAAATTTCAAATTTTGGTCAAATTTTTGTTGGCGATTTTTTGGTTTCAAATGATACAGAACGGACTCCTGAAGACAGTTTACTTGTGCGGACTAGGTAAATAAGCCATAGTTTGAGATTTATTGAGGATTTTGTGACTTAATTTTGTGTCTGAAAAACCCAAAAGTTCGACCATGCCGGCATGGTCAAAATTTCAAGATTTTGGTCAAATTTTTTTTGGCGATTTTATGGTTTCAAATGATACAGAACGGACTCCTAAAGAAAGTTTTCTTGAGCGAACTAGGTAAATAAGCCATAGTTTGAGATTTATTGAGGATTTTGTGACTTAGGTTTGTGTACGAAAAACTAACAAAATCAACCATGCCGGCATGGTCAAAATTTCAAGATTTTTGTCAATTTTTTGGGGGCGATTTTATGGTTTCAGATGATACAGAACGGACTCCTGAAGATAGTTTACTTGAGCGAACTAGGTAAATAAGCCATAATTTGAGATTTATTGAGGATTTCGTGACTTAAATTTTGTGTCTGAAAAACCCAAAAATTCGACCATGCCGGCATGGTCAAAATTTCAAGATTTTGGTCAATTTTTTGGTGGCAATTTTATGGTTTCAAATGATACAAAACAGACTCCTGAAGAAAGTTTACTTGAGCGAACTATGTATATAAGCCATAGTGTTGAGATTTATTAAGGATTTCGTGACTTAAATTTTTTGTCTGAAAAACCCAAAAGTTCGACCATGCCGGCATGGTCAAAATTTCAAGATTTTGGTAAAATTTTTGTTGGCGATTTTATGGTTTCAAATGATACAAAACGGACTCCTGAAGACAGTTTAATTGTGCGGACTAGGTAAATAAGCCATAGTTTGAGATTTATTGAGGATTTTGTGACTTAATTTTGTGTCCAAAAAACTAGCAAAATCAACCATGCCGGCATGGTCAAAAATTCAAGAATTTGGTCAAATTGTTTTTGGCTCTTTTATGGTTTCAAATGATACAGAACGGACTCCTGAAGAAAGTTTTCTTGAGCGAACTAGGTAAATAAGCCATAGTTTGAGATTTATTTAGGATTTTGTGACTTAATTTTGTGTCTGAAAAACTCAAAAGTTTGACCATGCCGGCATAGTCAAATTTTCGAGACTTTGGTCAAATTTTTTTTGGCGATTTTATGGTTTCAAATGATACAGAACGGACTCCTGAAGACAGTTTACTTGTGCGGACTAGGTAAATAAGCCATGGTTTGAGATTTATTGAGGATTTTGTGACTAAATTTTGTGTCTGAAAAACTGAAAAGTTTGACCATGCCGGCATGGTCAAAATTTCAAGATTTTGGTCAAATTTTTTTTGGCGATTTTATGGTTTCAAATGATACAGAACGGACTCCTGAAGACAGTTTACTTGTGCAGACTAGGTAAATAAGCCATTGTTTAAGATTTATTGAGGATTTTGTGACTTAATTTTGTGTCCGAAAAACTTAAAAAATCAACCATGCTGGCATGGTCAAAATTTCAAGATTTTGGTCAAATTATTTTTGGCCCTTTTATTGTTTCAAATGATACAAAACGGACTCCTGAAGAAAGTTTACTTGAGCAAACTAGGTAAATAAGCCATAGTTTGAGATTTATTGAGGATTTTGTGACTTAATTTTGTGTCTGAAAAACTCAAAAGTTTGACCATGCCGGCATAGTCAAATTTTTGAGATTTTGGTCAAATTTTTTTTGTTGATTTTATGGTTTCAAATGATACAGAACGGACTCCTGAAGACAGTTTACTTGTGCGGACTAGGTAAATAAGCCATGGTTTGAGATTTATTGAGGATTTTGTGACTAAATTTTGTGTCTGAAAAACTGAAAAGTTTGACCATGCGGGCATGGTCAAAATTTCAAGATTTTGGTCAAATTTTTTTTGGCGATTTTATGGTTTCAAATGATACAGAACGGACTCCTGAAGACAGTTTACTTGTGCAGACTAGGTAAATAAGCCATTGTTTAAGATTTATTGAGGATTTTGTGACTTAATTTTGTGTCCGAAAAACTTAAAAAATCAACCATGCCGGCATGGTCAAAAATTCAAGATTTTGGTCAAATTATTTTTGGCCCTTTTATGGTTTCAAATGATACAAAACGGACTCCTGAAGAAAGTTTACTTGAGCAAACTAGGTAAATAAGCCATAGTTTGAGATTTATTGAGGATTTTGTGACTTAATTTTGTGTCTGAAAAACTCAAAAGTTTGACCATGGTAAAATTTTTGAGATTTTGGTCAAATTTTTTTTGTTGATTTTATGGTTTCAAATGATACAGAACGGACTCCTGAAGACAGTTTACTTGTGCGTACTAGGTAAATAAGCCATAGTTTGAGATTTATTGAGGATTTTGTGACTTAATTTTGTGTCTGAAAAACTGAAAAGTTTGACCATGCCGGCATAGTCAAATTTTCGAGATTTTGGTCAAATTTTTTTTGGCGATTTTATGGTTTCAAATGATACAGAACGGACTCCTGAAGACAGTTTACTTGTGCGGACTAGGTAAATAAGCCATAGTTTGAGATTTATTGAGGATTTTGTGACTAAATTTTGTGTCTGAAAAACTGAAAAGTTTGACCATGCCGGCATGGTCAAAATTTCAAGATTTTGGTCAATTTTTTTTGGGCGATTTTATGGTTTCAAATGGTACAGAACGGACTCCTGAAGACAGTTTACTTGAGCGAACTATGTATATAAGCCATAGTGTTGAGATTTATTAAGGATTTCGTGACTTAAATTTTTTGTCTGAAAAACCCAAAAGTTCGACCATGCCGGCATGGTCAAAATTTCAAGATTTTGGTAAAATTTTTGTTGGCGATTTTATGGTTTCAAATGATACAAAACGGACTCCTGAAGACAGTTTAATTGTGCGGACTAGGTAAATAAGCCATAGTTTGAGATTTATTGAGGATTTTGTGACTTAATTTTGTGTCCAAAAAACTAGCAAAATCAACCATGCCGGCATGGTCAAAAATTCAAGAATTTGGTCAAATTGTTTTTGGCTCTTTTATGGTTTCAAATGATACAGAACGGACTCCTGAAGAAAGTTTTCTTGAGCGAACTAGGTAAATAAGCCATAGTTTGAGATTTATTTAGGATTTTGTGACTTAATTTTGTGTCTGAAAAACTCAAAAGTTTGACCATGCCGGCATAGTCAAATTTTCGAGACTTTGGTCAAATTTTTTTTGGCGATTTTATGGTTTCAAATGATACAGAACGGACTCCTGAAGACAGTTTACTTGTGCGGACTAGGTAAATAAGCCATGGTTTGAGATTTATTGAGGATTTTGTGACTAAATTTTGTGTCTGAAAAACTGAAAAGTTTGACCATGCCGGCATGGTCAAAATTTCAAGATTTTGGTCAAATTTTTTTTGGCGATTTTATGGTTTCAAATGATACAGAACGGACTCCTGAAGACAGTTTACTTGTGCAGACTAGGTAAATAAGCCATTGTTTAAGATTTATTGAGGATTTTGTGACTTAATTTTGTGTCCGAAAAACTTAAAAAATCAACCATGCTGGCATGGTCAAAAATTCAAGATTTTGGTCAAATTATTTTTGGCCCTTTTATTGTTTCAAATGATACAAAACGGACTCCTGAAGAAAGTTTACTTGAGCAAACTAGGTAAATAAGCCATAGTTTGAGATTTATTGAGGATTTTGTGACTTAATTTTGTGTCTGAAAAACTCAAAAGTTTGACCATGCCGGCATAGTCAAATTTTTGAGATTTTGGTCAAATTTTTTTTGTTGATTTTATGGTTTCAAATGATACAGAACGGACTCCTGAAGACAGTTTACTTGTGCGGACTAGGTAAATAAGCCATGGTTTGAGATTTATTGAGGATTTTGTGACTAAATTTTGTGTCTGAAAAACTGAAAAGTTTGACCATGCGGGCATGGTCAAAATTTCAAGATTTTGGTCAAATTTTTTTTGGCGATTTTATGGTTTCAAATGATACAGAACGGACTCCTGAAGACAGTTTACTTGTGCAGACTAGGTAAATAAGCCATTGTTTAAGATTTATTGAGGATTTTGTGACTTAATTTTGTGTCCGAAAAACTTAAAAAATCAACCATGCCGGCATGGTCAAAAATTCAAGATTTTGGTCAAATTATTTTTGGCCCTTTTATGGTTTCAAATGATACAAAACGGACTCCTGAAGAAAGTTTACTTGAGCAAACTAGGTAAATAAGCCATAGTTTGAGATTTATTGAGGATTTTGTGACTTAATTTTGTGTCTGAAAAACTCAAAAGTTTGACCATGGTAAAATTTTTGAGATTTTGGTCAAATTTTTTTTGTTGATTTTATGGTTTCAAATGATACAGAACGGACTCCTGAAGACAGTTTACTTGTGCGTACTAGGTAAATAAGCCATAGTTTGAGATTTATTGAGGATTTTGTGACTTAATTTTGTGTCTGAAAAACTGAAAAGTTTGACCATGCCGGCATAGTCAAATTTTCGAGATTTTGGTCAAATTTTTTTTGGCGATTTTATGGTTTCAAATGATACAGAACGGACTCCTGAAGACAGTTTACTTGTGCGGACTAGGTAAATAAGCCATAGTTTGAGATTTATTGAGGATTTTGTGACTAAATTTTGTGTCTGAAAAACTGAAAAGTTTGACCATGCCGGCATGGTCAAAATTTCAAGATTTTGGTCAATTTTTTTTGGGCGATTTTATGGTTTCAAATGGTACAGAACGGACTCCTGAAGACAGTTTACTTGAGCGAACTATGTATATAAGCCATAGTGTTGAGATTTATTAAGGATTTCGTGACTTAAATTTTTTGTCTGAAAAACCCAAAAGTTCGACCATGCCGGCATGGTCAAAATTTCAAGATTTTGGTAAAATTTTTGTTGGCGATTTTATGGTTTCAAATGATACAAAACGGACTCCTGAAGACAGTTTAATTGTGCGGACTAGGTAAATAAGCCATAGTTTGAGATTTATTGAGGATTTTGTGACTTAATTTTGTGTCCAAAAAACTAGCAAAATCAACCATGCCGGCATGGTCAAAAATTCAAGAATTTGGTCAAATTGTTTTTGGCTCTTTTATGGTTTCAAATGATACAGAACGGACTCCTGAAGAAAGTTTTCTTGAGCGAACTAGGTAAATAAGCCATAGTTTGAGATTTATTTAGGATTTTGTGACTTAATTTTGTGTCTGAAAAACTCAAAAGTTTGACCATGCCGGCATAGTCAAATTTTCGAGACTTTGGTCAAATTTTTTTTGGCGATTTTATGGTTTCAAATGATACAGAACGGACTCCTGAAGACAGTTTACTTGTGCGGACTAGGTAAATAAGCCATGGTTTGAGATTTATTGAGGATTTTGTGACTAAATTTTGTGTCTGAAAAACTGAAAAGTTTGACCATGCCGGCATGGTCAAAATTTCAAGATTTTGGTCAAATTTTTTTTGGCGATTTTATGGTTTCAAATGATACAGAACGGACTCCTGAAGACAGTTTACTTGTGCAGACTAGGTAAATAAGCCATTGTTTAAGATTTATTGAGGATTTTGTGACTTAATTTTGTGTCCGAAAAACTTAAAAAATCAACCATGCTGGCATGGTCAAAAATTCAAGATTTTGGTCAAATTATTTTTGGCCCTTTTATTGTTTCAAATGATACAAAACGGACTCCTGAAGAAAGTTTACTTGAGCAAACTAGGTAAATAAGCCATAGTTTGAGATTTATTGAGGATTTTGTGACTTAATTTTGTGTCTGAAAAACTCAAAAGTTTGACCATGCCGGCATAGTCAAATTTTTGAGATTTTGGTCAAATTTTTTTTGTTGATTTTATGGTTTCAAATGATACAGAACGGACTCCTGAAGACAGTTTACTTGTGCGGACTAGGTAAATAAGCCATGGTTTGAGATTTATTGAGGATTTTGTGACTAAATTTTGTGTCTGAAAAACTGAAAAGTTTGACCATGCGGGCATGGTCAAAATTTCAAGATTTTGGTCAAATTTTTTTTGGCGATTTTATGGTTTCAAATGATACAGAACGGACTCCTGAAGACAGTTTACTTGTGCAGACTAGGTAAATAAGCCATTGTTTAAGATTTATTGAGGATTTTGTGACTTAATTTTGTGTCCGAAAAACTTAAAAAATCAACCATGCCGGCATGGTCAAAAATTCAAGATTTTGGTCAAATTATTTTTGGCCCTTTTATGGTTTCAAATGATACAAAACGGACTCCTGAAGAAAGTTTACTTGAGCAAACTAGGTAAATAAGCCATAGTTTGAGATTTATTGAGGATTTTGTGACTTAATTTTGTGTCTGAAAAACTCAAAAGTTTGACCATGGTAAAATTTTTGAGATTTTGGTCAAATTTTTTTTGTTGATTTTATGGTTTCAAATGATACAGAACGGACTCCTGAAGACAGTTTACTTGTGCGTACTAGGTAAATAAGCCATAGTTTGAGATTTATTGAGGATTTTGTGACTTAATTTTGTGTCTGAAAAACTCAAAAGTTTGACCATGCCGGCATAGTCAAATTTTCGAGATTTTGGTCAAATTTTTTTTGGCGATTTTATGGTTTCAAATGATACAGAACGGACTCCTGAAGACAGTTTACTTGTGCGGACTAGGTAAATAAGCCATAGTTTGAGATTTATTGAGGATTTTGTGACTAAATTTTGTGTCTGAAAAACTGAAAAGTTTGACCATGCCGGCATGGTCAAAATTTCAAGATTTTGGTCAATTTTTTTTTGGCGATTTTATGGTTTCAAATGGTACAGAACGGACTCCTGAAGACAGTTTACTTGAGCGAACTATGTATATAAGCCATAGTGTTGAGATTTATTAAGGATTTCGTGACTTAAATTTTTTGTCTGAAAAACCCAAAAGTTCGACCATGCCGGCATGGTCAAAATTTCAAGATTTTGGTAAAATTTTTGTTGGCGATTTTATGGTTTCAAATGATACAAAACGGACTCCTGAAGACAGTTTAATTGTGCGGACTAGGTAAATAAGCCATAGTTTGAGATTTATTGAGGATTTTGTGACTTAATTTTGTGTCCAAAAAACTAGCAAAATCAACCATGCCGGCATGGTCAAAAATTCAAGAATTTGGTCAAATTGTTTTTGGCTCTTTTATGGTTTCAAATGATACAGAACGGACTCCTGAAGAAAGTTTTCTTGAGCGAACTAGGTAAATAAGCCATAGTTTGAGATTTATTTAGGATTTTGTGACTTAATTTTGTGTCTGAAAAACTCAAAAGTTTGACCATGCCGGCATAGTCAAATTTTCGAGATTTTGGTCAAATTTTTTTTGGCGATTTTATGGTTTCAAATGATACAGAACGGACTCCTGAAGACAGTTTACTTGTGCGGACTAGGTAAATAAGCCATGGTTTGAGATTTATTGAGGATTTTGTGACTAAATTTTGTGTCTGAAAAACTGAAAAGTTTGACCATGCCGGCATGGTCAAAATTTCAAGATTTTGGTCAAATTTTTTTTGGCGATTTTATGGTTTCAAATGATACAGAACGGACTCCTGAAGACAGTTTACTTGTGCAGACTAGGTAAATAAGCCATTGTTTAAGATTTATTGAGGATTTTGTGACTTAATTTTGTGTCCGAAAAACTTAAAAAATCAACCATGCCGGCATGGTCAAAAATTCAAGATTTTGGTCAAATTATTTTTGGCCCTTTTATGGTTTCAAATGATACAAAACGGACTCCTGAAGAAAGTTTACTTGAGCAAACTAGGTAAATAAGCCATAGTTTGAGATTTATTGAGGATTTTGTGACTTAATTTTGTGTCTGAAAAACTCAAAAGTTTGACCATGGTAAAATTTTTGAGATTTTGGTCAAATTTTTTTTGTTGATTTTATGGTTTCAAATGATACAGAACGGACTCCTGAAGACAGTTTACTTGTGCGGACTAGGTAAATAAGCCATAGTTTGAGATTTATTGAGGATTTTGTGACTTAATTTTGTGTCTGAAAAACTCAAAAGTTTGACCATGCCGGCATAGTCAAATTTTCGAGATTTTGGTCAAATATTTTTTGGCGATTTTATGGTTTCAAATGATACAGAACGGACTCCTGAAGACAGTTTACTTGTGCGGACTAGGTAAATAAGCCATAGTTTGAGATTTATTGAGGATTTTGTGACTAAATTTTGTGTCTGAAAAACTGAAAAGTTTGACCATGCCGGCATGGTCAAAATTTCAAGATTTTGGTCAAATTTTTTTTGGCGATTTTATGGTTTCAAATGGTACAGAACGGACTCCTGAAGACAGTTTACTTGTGCGGACTAGGTAGATAAGCCATAGTTTGAGATTTATTGAGGATTTTGTGACTTAATTTTGTGTCCAAAAAACTAGCAAAATCAACCATGCCGGCATGGTCAAAAATTCAAGAATTTGGTCAAATTGTTTTTGGCTCTTTTATGGTTTCAAATGATACAGAACGGACTCCTGAAGACAGTTTACTTGAGCGAACTAGGTAAATAAGCCATAGTTTGAGATTTATTTAGGATTTTGTGACTTAATTTTGTGTCTGAAAAACTCAAAAGTTTGACCATGCCGGCATAGTCAAATTTTCGAGATTTTGGTCAAATTTTTTTTGGCGATTTTATGGTTTCAAATGATACAGAACGGACTCCTGAAGACAGTTTACTTGTGCGGACTAGGTAAATAAGCCATGGTTTGAGATTTATTGAGGATTTTGTGACTAAATTTTGTGTCTGAAAAACTGAAAAGTTTGACCATGCCGGCATGGTCAAAATTTCAAGATTTTGGTCAAATTTTTTTTGGCGATTTTATGGTTTCAAATGATACAGAACGGACTCCTGAAGACAGTTTACTTGTGCAGACTAGGTAAATAAGCCATTGTTTAAGATTTATTGAGGATTTTGTGACTTAATTTTGTGTCCGAAAAACTTAAAAAATCAACCATGCCGGCATGGTCAAAAATTCAAGATTTTGGTCAAATTATTTTTGGCCCTTTTATGGTTTCAAATGATACAAAACGGACTCCTGAAGAAAGTTTACTTGAGCAAACTAGGTAAATAAGCCATAGTTTGAGATTTATTGAGGATTTTGTGACTTAATTTTGTGTCTGAAAAACTCAAAAGTTTGACCATGGTAAAATTTTTGAGATTTTGGTCAAATTTTTTTTGTTGATTTTATGGTTTCAAATGATACAGAACGGACTCCTGAAGACAGTTTACTCGTGCGGACTAGGTAAATAAGCCATAGTTTGAGATTTATTGAGGATTTTGTGACTTAATTTTGTGTCTGAAAAACTCAAAAGTTTGACCATGCCAGCATAGTCAAATTTTCGAGATTTTGGTCAAATTTTTTTTGGCGATTTTATGGTTTCAAATGATACAGAACGGACTCCTGAAGACAGTTTACTTGTGCGGACTAGGTAAATAAGCCATAGTTTGAGATTTATTGAGGATTTTGTGACTAAATTTTGTGTCTGAAAAACTGAAAAGTTTGACCATGCCGGCATGGTCAAAATTTCAAGATTTTGGTCAAATTTTTTTTGGCGATTTTATGGTTTCAAATGGTACAGAACGGACTCCTGAAGACAGTTTACTTGTGCGGACTAGGTAAATAAGCCATTGTTTGAGATTTATTGAGGATTTTTTGATTAATTTTGTGTCCGAAAAACTTAAAAAATCAACCATGCCGGCATTTTCAAAAATTCAAGATTTTGGTCAAATTATTTTTGGCCCTTTTATGGTTTCAAATGATACAAAACGGACTCCTGAAGAAAGTTTACTTGAGCAAACTAGGTAAATAAGCCATAGTTTGAGATTTATTGAGGATTTCGTGACTTAATTTTGTGTCTGAAAAACTCAAAAGTTTGACCATGCCGGCATGGTCAAATTTTCGAGATTTTGGTCAAATTTTTGTTGTTGATTTTATGGTTTCAAATGATACAGAACGGACTCCTGAAGACAGTTTACTTGTGCAAACTAGGTAAATAAGCCATAGTTTGAGATTTATTGAGGATTTTGTGACTTAATTTTGTGTCTGAAAAACCCATAAATTCGACCATGCCGGCATGGTCAAAAATTCAAGATTTTGGTCAAATTGTTTTGTGCCCTTTTTTGGTTTCAAATGATACAGAACAGACTCCTGAAGAAAGTTTACTTGAGCAAACTAGGTAAATAAGCCATAGTTTGAGATTTATTGAGGATTTTGTGACTTAATTTTGTGTCTGAAAAACTCAAAAAATTGACCATGCCTGCATGGTCAAATTTTCGAGATTTTGGTCAAATTTTTTTTTTGATTTTATGGTTTCAAATGATACAGAACGGACTCCTGAAGACAGTTTACTTGTGCGGACTAGGTAAATAAGCCATAGTTTGAGATTTATTGAGGATTTTGTGACTTAATTTTGTGTCTGAAAAACCCATAAATTCGACCATGCCGGCACGGTCAAAAATTCAAGATTTTGGTCAAATTGTTTTTGGCCCTTTTATGGTTTCAAATGATACAGAACGGACTCCTGAAGAAAGTTTACTTGAGCAAACTAGGTAAATAAGCCATAGTTTGAGATATATTGAGGATTTTGTGACTTACTTTTTTGTCTGAAAAACTCCCAAAATTGACCATGCCGGCATGGTCAAAATTCCAAGATTTTGGTTTAATTTTTTTTGTCGATTTTATGGTTTTAAATGATACAGAACGGACTCTTGAAGACAGTTTACTTGTGCGGATTGGGTAATAAAGCCATAGTTTGAGATATATTGAGGATTTTGTGACTAAATTTTGTGTCCGAAAAACCCAAAAAATTGACCATGCCGGCATGGTCAAAATTTCAAGATTTTTGTCAAATTTTTTTTGTCGATTTTATGGTTTTAAATGATACAGAACGGACTCCTGCAGACAGTTTAATTGTGCGGATTGGGTAATAAAGCCATAGTTTGAGATATGTTGAGGATTTTGTGACTAAATTTTGTGTCCGAAAAACCAAAAAAATTGACCATGCCAGCATGGTCAAAATTTCAAGATTTTGGTCAATTTTTTTTTGTCGATTTTATGGTTTTAAATGATACAATACGGACTCCTGAAGACAGTTTACTTGTGCGGACTGGGTAATAAAGCCATAGTTTGAGATATATTCAGGATTTTGTGACTTAATTTTGCGTTCGAAAAAAACCCCCAAAATCGACTATGCTTGCATGGTCAATATTCCAAGATTTTGGTCAATTTTTTTGGGTCGATTTTATGGTTTCAAATGATACAGAACGGACTCCTGAAGACAGTTTACTTGTGCGGACTAGATAAATAAGCCATAGTTTGAGATATATTGAGGATTTTGTGATTTAATTTTGTGTCTGAAAAACCCAAAAAATTTACCATGCCGGCATGGTCAAAATTTCACGATTTTGGTGAATTTTTTTTTGTCGATTATGTGGTTTTAAATGATAAATAACACACTCCTGAAGACAGTTTACTTGTGTGGACATGGTAATTAAGCCATAGTTTGAGATATATTGAGGATTTTGTGACTTAATTTTGTGTTTGAAAAACTCAAAAAATTGACCATGCCGGCATGGTCAAAATTCCAAGATTTTGGTTAAATTTTTTTTGTCGATTTTATGGTTTTAAATGATACAGAACGGACTCCTGAAGACAGTTTATATGTGCGGACTGGGTAATTAAGCCATAGTTTGACATATATTGAGGATTTTGTGACTTAATTTTGTGTTCGAAAAACTCAAAAAATCAACCATACCCGCATGGTCAAAATTTGAAGATTTTGGTCAAATTTTTTTGGGCGATTTTATGGTTTTTATGATACAGAACAGACTTCTGAAGACAGTTTACTTGTGCGCATTGGGTAATAAAGCCATAGTTTGAGATATATTGAGGATTTTGTGACTTACTTTTTTGTCTGAAAAACCCCAAAAATTGACCATGCCGGCATGGTCAAAATTCCAAGATTTTGGTTTAATTTTTTTTGTCGATTTTATGGATTTAAATGATACAGAACGGACTCCTGAAGACAGTTTACTTGTGCGGACTGGGTAATTAAGCCATAGTTTGAGATATATTGAGGATTTTGTGACTTAATTTTGTGTCCAAAAAACTCAAAAAATCAACCATGCCGGCATGGTCAAAATTTAAAGATTTTGGTCAAATTTTTTTGGGCGATTTTATGGTTTTTATGATACAGAACGGACTCCTGAAGACAGTTTACTTGTGCGGATTAGGTAATAAAGCCATAGTTTGAGATATATTGAGGATTTTGTGACTAAATTTTGTGTTCGAAAAACCCAAAAAATTGACCATGCCGGCATGGTCAAAATTTCAAGATTTTGGTGAAATTTTTTTGGTTGATTTTATGGTTTTAAATGATACAGAACGGACTCCTGAAGACAGTTTACTTGTGCAATGTGGGTAATAAAGCCATAGTTTGAGATATGTTGAGGATTTTGTGACTAAATTTTGTGTCCGAAAAACCAAAAAAATTGACCATGCCAGCATGGTCAAAATTTCAAGATTTTGGTCAATTGTTTTTTGTCGATTTTATGGTTTTAAATGATAAAATACGGACTCCTGAAGACAGTGTACTTGTGCGAACTGGGTAATAAAGCCATAGTTTGAGATATATTCAGGATTTTGTGACTTAATTTTGTGTTCGAAAAAAAAAACCAAAATCGACCATGCTGGCATGGTCAATATTCCAAGATTTTGGTCAAATTTTTTTGGTCGATTTTATGGTTTCAAATGATACAGAACGGACTCCTGAAGACAGTTTACTTGTGCGGACTAGGTAAATAAGCCATAGTTTGAGATATATTGAGGATTTTGTGATTTAATTTTGTGTCCGAAAAACCCCAAAAATTTACCATGCCGGCATGGTCAAAATTCCAAGACTTTGGTCAAATTTTTTTTGTCGATTTTATGGTTTTAAATGATACAGAACGGACTCCTGAAGACAGTTTACTTGTGCAGACTGGGTAATAAAGCCATAGTTTGAGATATATTGAGGATTTTGTGACTTAAGTTTGTGTCCGAAAACCCCCAAAAATTGACCATGCCGGCATGGTCAAAACTTCAAGATTTTGGTCAAATTTGTTTTGTCAATTTTATGGTTTTAAATGATACAGAACGGACTCCTGAAGACAGTTTACTTGTGCAGACTGGGTAATAAAGCCATAGTTTGAGATATATTGAGGATTTTGTGACTTAAGTTTGTGTCCGAAAAACCCAAAAAATTGACCATGCCGGCATGGTCAAAACTTCAAGATTTTGGTCTAATTTGTTTTGTCAATTTTATGGTTTTAAATGATACAGAACGGACTCCTGAAGACAGTTTACTTGTGCAGACTGGGTAATAAAGCCATAGTTTGAGATATATTGAGGATTTTGTGACTTAAGTTTGTGTCCGAAAAACCCAAAAAATTGACCATGCCGGCCTGGTCAAAATTTCAAGATTTTGGTCAAATTTGTTTTGTCAATTTTATGGTTTTAAATGATACAGAACGGACTCCTGAAGACAGTTTACTTGTGATGATTGGGTAATAAAGCCATAGTTTGAGATATGTTGAGGATTTTGTGACTTAATTTTCTGTCCAAAAAAACTCAAAAAATCAACCATGCCGGCATGGTCAAAATTTCAAGATTTTGGTCAATTTTTTGGGGGCGATTTTATGGTTTTAAATGATACAGAAAGGACTCCTGAAGACAGTTTACTTGTGCGGCTTGGGTGATAAAGCCATAGTTTGAGATATATTGAGGATTTTGTGACTTAATTTTGTGTCCGAAAATCCCCAAAAATTTACAATGCCGGCATGGTCAAAATTCCAAGGTTTTGGTCAAATTTTTTTTGTCGATTTTATGGTTTTAAATGATACAGAACGGACTCCTGAAGACAGTTTACTTGTGCAGACTGGGTAATAAAGCCATAGTTTGAGATATATTGAGGATTTTGTGACTTAAGTTTGTGTCCGAAAACCCCCCAAAATTGACCATGCCGGCATGGTCAAAACTTCAAGATTTTGGTCAAATTTGTTTTGTCAATTTTATGGTTTTAAATGATACAGAACGGACTCCTGAAGACAGTTTACTTGTGCAGACTGGGTAATAAAGCCATAGTTTGAGATATATTGAGGATTTTGTGACTTAAGTTTGTGTCCGAAAAACCCAAAAAATTGACCATGCCGGCATGGTCAAAAATTCAAGATTTTGGTCAAATTGTTTTTGGCCCTTTTATGGTTTCAAATGATACAGAACGGACTCCTGAAGAAAGTTTACTTGAGCAAACTAGGTAAATAAGCCATAGTTTGAGATTTATTGAGGATTTTGTGACTTAATTTTGTGTCTGAAAAACTCAAAAGTTTGACCATGCCGGCATGGTCAAAATTTCAAATTTTGGTCAAATTTTTGTTGGCGATTTTTTGGTTTCAAATGATACAGAACGGACTCCTGAAGACAGTTTACTTGTGCGGACTAGGTAAATAAGCCATAGTTTGAGATTTATTGAGGATTTTGTGACTTAATTTTGTGTCTGAAAAACCCAAAAGTTCGACCATGCCGGCATGGTCAAAATTTCAAGATTTTGGTCAAATTTTTGTTGGCGATTTTATGGTTTCAAATGATTCAGAACGGACTCCTAAAGAAAGTTTTCTTGAGCGAACTAGGTAAATAAGCCATAGTTTGAGATTTATTGAGGATTTTGTGACTTAGGTTTGTGTACGAAAAACTAACAAAATCAACCATGCCGGCATGGTCAAAATTTCAAGATTTTTGTCAATTTTTTGGGGGCGATTTTATGGTTTCAGATGATACAGAACGGACTCCTGAAGATAGTTTACTTGAGCGAACTAGGTAAATAAGCCATAATTTGAGATTTATTGAGGATTTCGTGACTTAAATTTTGTGTCTGAAAAACCCAAAAATTCGACCATGCCGGCATGGTCAAAATTTCAAGATTTTGGTCAATTTTTTGGTGGCAATTTTATGGTTTCAAATGATACAAAACAGACTCCTGAAGAAAGTTTACTTGAGCGAACTATGTATATAAGCCATAGTGTTGAGATTTATTAAGGATTTCGTGACTTAAATTTTTTGTCTGAAAAACCCAAAAGTTCGACCATGCCGGCATGGTCAAAATTTCAAGATTTTGGTCAAATTTTTGTTGGCGATTTTATGGTTTCAAATGATACAAAACAGACTCCTGAAGACAGTTTAATTGTGCGGACTAGGTAAATAAGCCATAGTTTGAGATTTATTGAGGATTTTGTGACTTAATTTTGTGTCCAAAAAACTAGCAAAATCAACCATGCCGGCATGGTCAAAAATTCAAGAATTTGGTCAAATTGTTTTTGGCTCTTTTATGGTTTCAAATGATACAGAACGGACTCCTGAAGAAAGTTTTCTTGAGCGAACTAGGTAAATAAGCCATAGTTTGAGATTTATTTAGGATTTTGTGACTTAATTTTGTGTCTGAAAAACTCAAAAGTTTGACCATGCCGGCATAGTCAAATTTTCGAGATTTTGGTCAAATTTTTTTTGGCGATTTTATGGTTTCAAATGATACAGAACGGACTCCTGAAGACAGTTTACTTGTGCGGACTAGGTAAATAAGCCATGGTTTGAGATTTATTGAGGATTTTGTGACTAAATTTTGTGTCTGAAAAACTGAAAAGTTTGACCATGCCGGCATGGTCAAAATTTCAAGATTTTGGTCAAATTTTTTTTGGCGATTTTATGGTTTCAAATGATACAGAACGGACTCCTGAAGACAGTTTACTTGTGCAGACTAGGTAAATAAGCCATAGTTTGAGATTTATTGAGGATTTTGTGACTTAATTTTGTGTCTGAAAAACTCAAAAGTTTGACCATGGTAAAATTTTTGAGATTTTGGTCAAATTTTTTTTGTTGATTTTATGGTTTCAAATGATACAGAACGGACTCCTGAAGACAGTTTACTTGTGCGGACTAGGTAAATAAGCCATAGTTTGAGATTTATTGAGGATTTTGTGACTTAATTTTGTGTCTGAAAAACTCAAAAGTTTGACCATGCCGGCATAGTCAAATTTTCGAGATTTTGGTCAAATTTTTTTTGGCGATTTTATGGTTTCAAATGATACAGAACGGACTCCTGAAGACAGTTTACTTGTGCGGACTAGGTAAATAAGCCATAGTTTGAGATTTATTGAGGATTTTGTGACTAAATTTTGTGTCTGAAAAACTGAAAAGTTTGACCATGCCGGCATGGTCAAAATTTCAAGATTTTGGTCAAATTTTTTTTGGCGATTTTATGGTTTCAAATGGTACAGAACGGACTCCTGAAGACAGTTTACTTGTGCGGACTAGGTAAATAAGCCATTGTTTGAGATTTATTGAGGATTTTTTGATTAATTTTGTGTCCGAAAAACTTAAAAAATCAACCATGCCGGCATTTTCAAAAATTCAAGATTTTGGTCAAATTATTTTTGGCCCTTTTATGGTTTCAAATGATACAAAACGGACTCCTGAAGAAAGTTTACTTGAGCAAACTAGGTAAATAAGCCATAGTTTGAGATTTATTGAGGATTTCGTGACTTAATTTTGTGTCTGAAAAACTCAAAAGTTTGACCATGCCGGCATGGTCAAATTTTCGAGATTTTGGTCAAATTTTTGTTGTTGATTTTATGGTTTCAAATGATACAGAACGGACTCCTGAAGACAGTTTACTTGTGCGGACTAGGTAAATAAGCCATAGTTTGAGATTTATTGAGGATTTTGTGACTTAATTTTGTGTCTGAAAAACCCATAAATTCGACCATGCCGGCATGGTCAAAAATTCAAGATTTTGGTCAAATTGTTTTGTGCCCTTTTTTGGTTTCAAATGATACAGAACAGACTCCTGAAGAAAGTTTACTTGAGCAAACTAGGTAAATAAGCCATAGTTTGAGATTTATTGAGGATTTTGTGACTTAATTTTGTGTCTGAAAAACTCAAAAGTTTGACCATGCCTGCATGGTCAAATTTTCGAGATTTTGGTCAAATTTTTTTTTTGATTTTATGGTTTCAAATGATACAGAACGGACTCCTGAAGACAGTTTACTTGTGCGGACTAGGTAAATAAGCCATAGTTTGAGATTTATTGAGGATTTTGTGACTTAATTTTGTGTCTGAAAAACCCATAAATTCGACCATGCCGGCACGGTCAAAAATTCAAGATTTTGGTCAAATTGTTTTTGGCCCTTTTATGGTTTCAAATGATACAGAACGGACTCCTGAAGAAAGTTTACTTGTGCGGACTATGTAAATAAGCCATAGTTTGAGATTTATTGAGGATTTTGTGACTTAATTTTGTGTCTGAAAAACTCAAAAGTTTGACCATGCCGGCATGGTAAAAAATTCAAGATTTTTGTCAAATTTTTGGTCGCGATTTTATGGTTTCAAATGATACAGAACAAACTCCTGAAGACAGTTTACTTGTGCGGACTAGGTAAATAAGCCATAGTTTGAGATTTATTGAGGATTTTGTGACTTAATTTTGTGTCTGAAAAACTCAAAAGTTTGACCATGGCCGGCATGGTCAAAAATTCAAGATTTTGGTCAAATTTTTTTGGTCGATTTTATGGTTTCAAATGATACAGAACAGACTCCTGAAGACA
Organism: Pisaster brevispinus; assembly: GCA_023634235.1. Taxonomy (NCBI): domain Eukaryota; kingdom Metazoa; phylum Echinodermata; class Asteroidea; order Forcipulatida; family Asteriidae; genus Pisaster; species Pisaster brevispinus. Next base: position 11,787,309 of record JAMKCF010000005.1, on the reverse strand, counting down.
GTTTAATTGTGCGGACTAGGTAAGCCATAGTTTGAGATTTATTGAGGATTTTGTGACTTAATTTTGTGTCTGAAAAACTCAAAAGTTTGACCATGCCGGCATTAGTCAAATTTTCGAGATTTTGGTCAAATTTTTTTTGGCGATTTTATGGTTTCAAATGATACAGAACGGACTCCTGAAGACAGTTTACTTGTGCGGACTAGGTAAATAAGCCATAGTTTGAGATTTATTGAGGATTTTGTGACTAAATTTCATGTCTGAAAACTGAAAAGTTTGACCATGCCGGCATGGTCAAAATTTCAAGATTTTGGTCAAATTTTGTTTGGCGATTTTATGGTTTCAAATGATACAGAACGGACTCCTAAAGACAGTTTACTTGTGCGGACTAGGTAAATAAGCCATTGTTTGAGATTTATTGAGGATTTTGTGACTTAATTTTGTGTCCGAAAAACTTAAAACATCAACCATGCCGGCATGGTCAAAAATTCAAGATTTTGGTCAAATTATTTTTGGCCCTTTTATGGTTTCAAATGATACAAAACGGACTCCTGAAGAAAGTTTACTTGAGCAAACTAGGTAAATAAGCCATAGTTTGAGATTTATTGAGGATTTTGTGACTTAATTTTGTGTCTGAAAAACTGAAAAGTTTGACCATGCCGGCATGGTCAAAATTTCAAGATTTTGGTCAAATTTTTTTTGGCGATTTTATGGTTTCAAATGGTACAGAACGGACTCCTGAAGACAGTTTACTTGTGCGGACTAGGTAAATAAGCCATTGTTTGAGATTTATTGAGGATTTTTTGATTAATTTTGTGTCCGAAAAACTTAAAAAATCAACCATGCCGGCATTTTCAAAAATTCAAGATTTTGGTCAAATTATTTTTGGCCCTTTTATGGTTTCAAATGATACAGAACAGACTCCTGAAGAAAGTTTACTTGAGCAAACTAGGTAAATAAGCCATAGTTTGAGATTTATTGAGGATTTTGTGACTTAATTTTGTGTCTGAAAAACTCAAAAGTTTGACCATGCCTGCATGGTCAAATTTTCGAGATTTTGGTCAAATTTTTTTTTTGATTTTATGGTTTCAAATGATACAGAACGGACTCCTGAAGACAGTTTACTTGTGCGGACTAGGTAAATAAGCCATAGTTTGAGATTTATTGAGGATTTTGTGACTTAATTTTGTGTCTGAAAAACCCATAAATTCGACCATGCCGGCACGGTCAAAAATTCAAGATTTTGGTCAAATTGTTTTTGGCCCTTTTATGGTTTCAAATGATACAGAACGGACTCCTGAAGAAAGTTTACTTGAGCAAACTAGGTAAATAAGCCATAGTTTGAGATTTATTGAGGATTTTGTGACTTAATTTTGTGTCTGAAAAACTCAAAAGTTTGACCATGCCGGCATGGTCAAAATTTCAAATTTTGGTCAAATTTTTGTTGGCGATTTTTTGGTTTCAAATGATACAGAACGGACTCCTGAAGACAGTTTACTTGTGCGGACTAGGTAAATAAGCCATAGTTTGAGATTTATTGAGTATTTTGTGACTTAATTTTGTGTCTGAAAAACCCAAAAGTTTGACCATTGGCATGGTGAAAATTTCAAGATTTTGGTCAAAATTTTTTGGCGATTTTATGGTTTCAAATTATACAGAACGGACTCCTGAAGACAGTTTACTTGTGCGGACTATGTAAATAAGCCATAGTTTGAGATTTATTGAGGATTTTGTGACTTAATTTTGTGTCTGAAAAACTCAAAAGTTTGACCATGCCGGCATGGTAAAAAATTCAAGATTTTTGTCAAATTTTTGGTCGCGATTTTATGGTTTCAAATGATACAGAACAAACTCCTGAAGACAGTTTACTTGTGCGGACTAGGTAAATAAGCCATAGTTTGAGATTTATTGAGGATTTTGTGACTTAATTTTGTGTCTGAAAAACTCAAAAGTTTGACCATGCCGGCATGGTCAAAAATTCAAGATTTTGGTCAAATTTTTTTGGTCGATTTTATGGTTTCAAATGATACAGAACAGACTCCTGAAGACAGTTTAATTGTGCGGACTAGGTAAGCCATAGTTTGAGATTTATTGAGGATTTTGTGACTTAATTTTGTGTCTGAAAAACTCAAAAGTTTGACCATGCCGGCATTAGTCAAATTTTCGAGATTTTGGTCAAATTTTTTTTGGCGATTTTATGGTTTCAAATGATACAGAACGGACTCCTGAAGACAGTTTACTTGTGCGGACTAGGTAAATAAGCCATAGTTTGAGATTTATTGAGGATTTTGTGACTAAATTTCATGTCTGAAAACTGAAAAGTTTGACCATGCCGGCATGGTCAAAATTTCAAGATTTTGGTCAAATTTTGTTTGGCGATTTTATGGTTTCAAATGATACAGAACGGACTCCTAAAGACAGTTTACTTGTGCGGACTAGGTAAATAAGCCATTGTTTGAGATTTATTGAGGATTTTGTGACTTAATTTTGTGTCCGAAAAACTTAAAACATCAACCATGCCGGCATGGTCAAAAATTCAAGATTTTGGTCAAATTATTTTTGGCCCTTTTATGGTTTCAAATGATACAAAACGGACTCCTGAAGAAAGTTTACTTGAGCAAACTAGGTAAATAAGCCATAGTTTGAGATTTATTGAGGATTTTGTGACTTAATTTTGTGTCTGAAAAACTCAAAAGTTTGACCATGCCGGCATAGTCAAATTTTCGAGATTTTGGTCAAATTTTTTTTTTGATTTTATGGTTTCAAATGATACAGAACGGACTCCTGAAGACAGTTTACTTGTGCGGACTAGGTAAATAAGCCATAGTTTGAGATTTATTGAGGATTTTGTGACTTAATTTTGTGTCTAAAAAACCCATAAATTCGACCATGCCGGCATGGTCAAAAATTCAAGATTTTGGTCAAATTGTTTTTGGCCCTTTTATGGTTTCAAATGATACAGAACGGACTCCTGAAGAAAGTTTACTTGAGCAAACTAGGTAAATAAGCCATAGTTTGAGATTTATTGAGGATTTTGTGATTTAATTTTGTGTCTGAAAAACTGAAAAGTTTGACCATGCCGGCATGGTCAAAATTTCAAATTTTGGTCAAATTTTTGTTGGCGATTTTTTGGTTTCAAATGATACAGAACGGACTCCTGAAGACAGTTTACTTGTGCGGACTAGGTAAATAAGCCATAGTTTGAGATTTATTGAGTATTCTGTGACTTAATTTTGTGTCTGAAAAACCCAAAAGTTCGACCATTGGCATGGTAAAAAATTCAAGATTTTTGTCAAATTTTTGGTCGCGATTTTATGGTTTCAAATGATACAGAACGAACTCCTGAAGACAGTTTACTTGTGCGGACTAGGTAAATGAGCCATAGTTTGAGATTTATTGAGGATTTTGTGACTTAATTTTGTGTCTGAAAAACTCAAAAGTTTGACCATGCCGGCATGGTGAAATTTTCGAGATTTTGGTCAAATTTTTTTTTTGATTTTATGGTTTCAAATGATACAGAACGGACTCCTGAAGACAGTTTACTTGTGCGGACTAGGTAAATAAGCCATAGTTTGAGATTTATTGAGGATTTTGTGACTTAATTTTGTGTCTGAAAAACCCATAAATTTGACCATGCCGGCATGGTCAAAAATTCAAGATTTTGGTCAAATTGTTTTTGGCCCTTTTATGGTTTCAAATGATACAGAACGGACTCCTGAAGAAAGTTTACTTGAGCAAACTAGGTAAATAAGCCATTGTTTGAGATTTATTGAGGATTTTTTGATTAATTTTGTGTCCGAAAAACTTAAAAAATCAACCATGCCGGCATTTTCAAAAATTCAAGATTTTGGTCAAATTATTTTTGGCCCTTTTATGGTTTCAAATGATACAAAACGGACTCCTGAAGAAAGTTTACTTGAGCAAACTAGGTAAATAAGCCATAGTTTGAGATTTATTGAGGATTTCGTGACTTAATTTTGTGTCTGAAAAACTCAAAAGTTTGACCATGCCGGCATGGTCAAATTTTCGAGATTTTGGTCAAATTTTTGTTGTTGATTTTATGGTTTCAAATGATACAGAACGGACTCCTGAAGACAGTTTACTTGTGCGGACTAGGTAAATAAGCCATAGTTTGAGATTTATTGAGGATTTTGTGACTTAATTATGTGTCTGAAAAACCCATAAATTCGACCATGCCGGCATGGTCAAAAATTCAAGATTTTGGTCAAATTGTTTTGTGCCCTTTTTTGGTTTCAAATGATACAGAACAGACTCCTGAAGAAAGTTTACTTATGCAAACTAGGTAAATAAGCCATAGTTTGAGATTTATTGAGGATTTTGTGACTTAATTTTGTGTCTGAAAAACTCAAAAGTTTGACCATGCCGGCATGGTCAAAATTTCAAATTTTGGTCAAATTTTTGTTGGCGATTTTTTGGTTTCAAATGATACAGAACGGACTCCTGAAGACAGTTTACTTGTGCGGACTAGGTAAATAAGCCATAGTTTGAGATTTATTGAGTATTTTGTGACTTAATTTTGTGTCTGAAAAACCCAAAAGTTTGACCATTGGCATGGTGAAAATTTCAAGATTTTGGTCAAAATTTTTTGGCGATTTTATGGTTTCAAATGATACAGAACGGACTCCTGAAGACAGTTTACTTGTGCGGACTATGTAAATAAGCCATAGTTTGAGATTTATTGAGGATTTTGTGACTTAATTTTGTGTCTGAAAAACTCAAAAGTTTGACCATGCCGGCATGGTAAAACATTCAAGATTTTTGTCAAATTTTTGGTCGCGATTTTATGGTTTCAAATGATACAGAACAAACTCCTGAAGACAGTTTACTTGGCGATTTTATGATTTCAAATGATACAGAACGGACTCCTGAAGAAAGTTTACTTGAGCAAACTAGGTAAATAAGCCATAGTTTGAGATTTATTGAGGATTTTGTGACTAAATTTTGTGTCTGAAAAACTCAAAAGTTTGACCATGCCGGCATGGTCAAAATTTCAAGATTTTGGTCAATTTTTTTTTGGCGATTTTATGGTTTCAAATGATACAGAACGGACTCCTGAAGACAGTTTACTTGGCGATTTTATGATTTCAAATGATACAGAACGGACTCTTGAAGACCATACTGTCATGGTCAAAAATTGAAGATTTTGGTCAAATTTTTTTTGCCGATTTTATGGTTTCAAATGATACAGAACGGACTCCTGAAGAAAGTTTTCTTGAGCGAACTAGGTAAATAAGCCATAGTTTGAGATTTATTTAGGATTTTGTGACTTAATTTTGTGTCTGAAAAACTCAAAAGTTTGACCATGCCGGCATAGTCAAATTTTTGAGATTTTGGTCAAATTTTTTTTGGCGATTTTATGGTTTCAAATGATACAGAACGGACTCCTGAAGACAGTTTACTTGTGCGGACTAGGTAAATAAGCCATAGTTTGAGATTTATTGAGGATTTTGTGACTTAATTTTGTGTCTGAAAAACTCAAAAGTTTGACCATGCCGGCATGGTCAAAAATTCAAGATTTTTGTCAAATTTTTGGTCGCGATTTTATGGTTTCAAATGATACAGAACGAACTCCTGAAGACAGTTTACTTGTGCGGACTAGGTAAATAAGCCATAGTTTGAAATTTATTTAGGATTTTGTGACTTAATTTTGTGTCTGAAAAACTGAAAAGTTTGACCATGCCGGCATGGTCAAAATTTCAAGATTTTGGTCAAATTTTTTTTGGCGATTTTATGGTTTCAAATGATACAGAACGGACTCCTAAAGACAGTTTACTTGTGCGGACTAGGTAAATAAGCCATTGTTTGAGATTTATTGAGGATTTTGTGACTTAATTTTGTGTCCGAAAAACTTAAAAAATCAACCATGCCGGCATGGTCAAAAATTCAAGATTTTGGTCAAATTACTTTTGGCCCTTTTATGGTTTCAAATGATACAAAACGGACTCCTGAAGAAAGTTTACTTGAGCGAACTAGGTAAATAAGCCATAGTTTGAGATTTATTTAGGATTTTGTTACTTAATTTTGTGTCTGAAAATCTCAAAAGTTTGACCATGCCGGCATAGTCAAATTTTCGAGATTTTGGTCAAATTTTTTTTGGCGATTTTATGGTTTCAAATGATACAGAACGGACTCCTAAAGACAGTTTACTTGTGCGGACTAGGTAAATAAGCCATTGTTTGAGATTTATTGAGGATTTTGTGACTTAATTTTGTGTCCGAAAAACTTAAAAAATCAACCATGCCGGCATGGTCAAAAATTCAAGATTTTGGTCAAATTACTTTTGGCCCTTTTATGGTTTCAAATGATACAAAACGGACTCCTGAAGAAAGTTTACTTGAGCAAACTAGGTAAATAAGCCATAGTTTGAGATTTATTGAGGATTTTGTGACTTAATTTTGTGTCTGAAAAACTCAAAAGTTTGACCATGCCGGCATGGTCAAAATTTCAAGATTTTGGTCAAATTTTTTTTGGCGATTTTATGGTTTCAAATGATACAGAACGGACTCCTAAAGACAGTTTACTTGTGCGGACTAGGTAAATAAGCCATTGTTTGAGATTTATTGAGGATTTTGTGACTTAATTTTGTGTCCGAAAAACTTAAAAAATCAACCATGCCGGCATGGTCAAAAATTCAAGATTTTGGTCAAATTACTTTTGGCCCTTTTATGGTTTCAAATGATACAAAACGGACTCCTGAAGAAAGTTTACTTGAGCGAACTAGGAAAATAAGCCATAGTTTGAGATTTATTTAGGATTTTGTTACTTAATTTTGTGTCTGAAAAACTCAAAAGTTTGACCATGCCGGCATGGTCAAAATTTCAAGATTTTGGTCAAATTTTTTTTGGCGATTTTATGGTTTCAAATGATACAGAACGGACTCCTAAAGACAGTTTACTTGTGCGGACTAGGTAAATAAGCCATTGTTTGAGATTTATTGAGGATTTTGTGACTTAATTTTGTGTCCGAAAAACTTAAAAAATCAACCATGCCGGCATGGTCAAAAATTCAAGATTTTGGTCAAATTACTTTTGGCCCTTTTATGGTTTCAAATGATACAAAACGGACTCCTGAAGAAAGTTTACTTGAGCGAACTAGGTAAATAAGCCATAGTTTGAGATTTATTTAGGATTTTGTTACTTAATTTTGTGTCTGAAAATCTCAAAAGTTTGACCATGCCGGCATAGTCAAATTTTCGAGATTTTGGTCAAATTTTTTTTGGCGATTTTATGGTTTCAAATGATACAGAACGGACTCCTGAAGACAGTTTACTTGTGCGGACTAGGTAAATAAGCCATAGTTTGAGATTTATTGAGGATTTTGTGACTAAATTTTGTGTCTGAAAAACTGAAAAGTTTGACCATGCCGGCATGGTCAAAATTTCAAGATTTTGGTCAAATTTTTTTTGGCGATTTTATGGTTTCAAATGATACAGAACGGACTCCTGAAGACAGTTTACTTGTGCGGACTAGGTAAATAAGCCATAGTTTGAGATTTATTGAGGATTTTGTGACTAAATTTTGTGTCTGAAAAACTGAAAAGTTTGACCATGCCGGCATGGTCAAAATTTCAAGATTTTGGTCAAATTTTTTTTGGCGATTTTATGATTTCAAATGATACAGAACGGACTCTTGAAGACCATACTGTCATGGTCAAAAATTGAAGATTTTGGTCAAATTTTTTTTGCCGATTTTATGGTTTCAAATGATACAGAACGGACTCCTGAAGAAAGTTTTCTTGAGCGAACTAGGTAAATAAGCCATAGTTTGAGATTTATTTAGGATTTTGTTACTTAATTTTGTGTCTGAAAATCTCAAAAGTTTGACCATGCCGGCATAGTCAAATTTTCGAGATTTTGGTCAAATTTTTTTTGGCGATTTTATGGTTTCAAATGATACAGAACGGACTCCTGAAGACAGTTTACTTGTGCGGACTAGGTAAATAAGCCATAGTTTGAGATTTATTGAGGATTTTGTGACTAAATTTTGTGTCTGAAAAACTGAAAAGTTTGACCATGCCGGCATGGTCAAAATTTCAAGATTTTGGTCAAATTTTTTTTGGCGATTTTATGGTTTCAAATGATACAGAACGGACTCCTAAAGACAGTTTACTTGTGCGGACTAGGTAAATAAGCCATTGTTTGAGATTTATTGAGGATTTTGTGACTTAATTTTGTGTCCGAAAAACTTTAAAAATCAACAATGCCGGCATGGTCAAAAATTCAAGATTTTGGTCAAATTATTTTTGGCCCTTTTATGGTTTCAAATGATACAAAACGGACTCCTGAAGAAAGTTTACTTGAGCAAACTAGGTAAATAAGCCATAGTTTGAGATTTATTGAGGATTTTGTGACTTAATTTTGTGTCTGAAAAACTCAAAAGTTTGACCATGCCGGCATGGTGAAATTTTCGAGATTTTGGTCAAATTTTTTTTTTGATTTTATGGTTTCAAATGATACAGAACGGACTCCTGAAGACAGTTTACTTGTGCGGACTAGGTAAATAAGCCATAGTTTGAGATTTATTGAGGATTTTGTGACTTAATTTTGTGTCTGAAAAACCCATAAATTCGACCATGCCGGCATGGTAAAAAATTCAAGATTTTGGTCAAATTGTTTTTGGCCCTTTTATGGTTTCAAATGATACAGAACGGACTCCTGAAGAAAGTTTACTTGAGCAAACTAGGTAAATAAGCCATAGTTTGAGATTTATTGAGGATTTTGTGACTAAATTTTGTGTCTGAAAAACTCAAAAGTTTGACCATGCCGGCATGGTCAAAATTTCAAGATTTTGGTCAAATTTTTTGGGCGATTTTATGGTTTCAAATGATACAGAACGGACTCCTGAAGACAGTTTACTTGGCGATTTTATGATTTCAAATGATACAGAACGGACTCCTGAAGAAAGTTTACTTGAGCAAACTAGGTAAATAAGCCATAGTTTGAGATTTATTAAGGATTTTGTGACTAAATTTTGTGTCTAAAAAAACTCAAAAGTTTGACCATGCCGGCATGGTCAAAATTTCAAGATTTTGGTCAAATTTTTTTGGGGCGATTTTATGGTTTCAAATGATACAGAACGGACTCCTGAAGACAGTTTACTTGGCGATTTTATGATTTCAAATGATACAGAACGGACTCTTGAAGACCATACTGTCATGGTCAAAAATTGAAGATTTTGGTCAAATTTTTTTTGCCGATTTTATGGTTTCAAATGATACAGAACGGACTCCTGAAGAAAGTTTTCTTGAGCGAACTAGGTAAATAAGCCATAGTTTGAGATTTATTTAGGATTTTGTGACTAAATTTTGTGTCTGAAAAACTCAAAAGTTTGACCATGCCGGCATGGTCAAAATTTCAAGATTTTGGTAAAATTTTTTTTGGCGATTTTTTGGTTTCAAATGATACAGAACGGACTCCTGAAGACAGTTTACTTGTGCGGACTAGGTAAATAAGCCATTGTTTGAGATTCATTGAGGATTTTGTGACTTAATTTTGTGTCCGAAAAACTTAAAAAATCAACCATGCCGGCATGGTCAAAATTGTAAGATTTTGGTCAATTTTTTTGTGGCAATTTTATGGTTTCAAATGATACAGAACGGACTCCTGAAGACAGTTTACTTGAGCGATAGGTAAATAAGCCATAGTGTTGATCTTTATTGAGGCTTTTGTGACTTAATTTTGTGTGTAAAAAACCCAAAAGTTAGACCATGCCGGCATGGTCAAAATTTCAAGATTTTGGTCAAATTTTTGTTGGCGATTTTATGGTTTCAAATGATACAGAACGGACTCCTAAAGAAAGTTTTCTTGAGCGAACTAGGTAAATAAGCCATAGTTTGAGATTTATTGAGGATTTTGTGACTTAATTTTGTGTCTGAAAAACCCAAAAATTCGACCATGCCGGCATGGTCAAAATTTCAAGATTTTGGTCAATTTTTTGGTGGCAATTTTATGGTTTCAAATGAGACAAAACAGACTCCTGAAGAAAGTTTACTTGAGCGAACTATGTATATAAGCCATAGTGTTGAGATTTATTAAGGATTTCGTGACTTAATTTTGTGTCTGAAAAACTCAAAAGTTTGACCATGCCGGCATAGTCAAATTTTCGAGATTTTGGTCAAATTTTTTTTGGCGATTTTATGGTTTCAAATGATACAGAACGGACTCCTGAAGACAGTTTACTTGTGCGGACTAGGTAAATAAGCCATAGTTTGAGATTTATTGAGGATTTTGTGACTAAATTTTGTGTCTGAAAAACTCAAAAGTTTGACATGCCGGCATGGTCAAAATTTCAAGATTTTGGTCAAATTTTTTTTGGCGATTTTATGGTTTCAAATGATACAGAACGGACTCCTGAAGAAAGTTTACTTGTGCAGACTAGGTAAATAAGCCATTGTTTGAGATTTATTGAGGATTTTGTGACTTAATTTTGTGTCCGAAAAACTTAAAAAATCAACCATGCCGGCATGGTAAAAAATTCAAGATTTTGGTCAAATTATTTTTGGCCCTTTTATGGTTTCAAATGATACAAAACGGACTCCTGAAGAAAGTTTACTTGAGCAAACTAGGTAAATAAGCCATAGTTTGAGATTTATTGAGGATTTTGTGACTTAATTTTGTGTCTGAAAAACTAAAAAAATCTACCATGCCGGTATGGTCAAATTTTTGAGATTTTGGTCAAATTTTTTTTGTTGATTTTATGGTTTCAAATGATACAGAACGGACTCCTGAAGACAGTTTACCTGTGCGGACTAGGTAAATAAGCCATAGTTTGAGATTTATTGAGGATTTTGTGACTTAATTTTGTGTCTGAAAAACTCAAAAGTTTGACCATGCCGGCATAGTCAAATTTTCGAGATTTTGGTCAAATTTTTGGTGGAGATTTTATGGTTTCAAATGATACAGAACGGACTCCTGAAGACAGTTTACTTGTGCGGACTAGGTAAATAAGCCATAGTTTGAGATTTATTGAGGATTTTGTGACTAAATTTTGTGTCTGAAAAACTAAAAAGTTTGACCATGACGGCATGGTCATAATTTCAAGATTTTGGTCAAATTTTTTTTGGCGATTTTATGGTTTCAAATGATACAGAACGGACTCCTGAAGACAGTTTACTTGTGCGGACTAGGTAAAGAAGCCATTGTTTGAGATTTATTGAGGATTTTGTGATTAATTTTGTGTCCGAAAAACTTTAAAAATCAACCATGCCGGCATTTTCAAAAATTCAAGATTTTGGTCAAATTATTTTTGGCCCTTTTATGGTTTCAAATGATACAAAACGGACTCCTGAAGAAAGTTTACTTGAGCAAACTAGGTAAATAAGCCATAGTTTGAGATTTATTGAGGATTTTGTGACTTAATTTTGTGTCTGAAAAACTCAAAAGTTTGACCATGCCGGCATGGTCAAATTTTCGAGATTTTGGTCAAATTTTTTTTGTTGATTTTATGGTTTCAAATGATACAGAACGGACTCCTGAAGACAGTTTACTTGTGCGGACTAGGTAAATAAGCCATAGTTTGAGATTTATTGAGGATTTTGTGACTTAATTTTGTGTCTGAAAAACCCATAAATTCGACCATGCCAGCATGGTCAAAATTTTAAGATTTTGGTCAATTTTTTTGTGGCAATTTTATGGTTTCAAATGATACAGAACGGACTCCTGAAGACAGTTTACTTGAGCGAACTAGGTAAATGAGCCATAATTTGAGATTTATTGAGGTTTTTGTGACTTAATTTTGTGTCTGAAAAACCCAAAAATTCGACCATGCCAGCATGGTGAAAATTTAAAGATTTTGGTCAAATTTTTGTTGGCCCTTTTATGGTTTCAAATGATAACAGAACGGACTCCTGAAGAAAGTTTACCTGAGCAAACTAGGTAAATAAGCCATAGTTTGAGATTCAATGAAGATTTTGTGACTTAATTTTGTGTCTGAAAAACTCAAAAGTTTGACCATGCCGGCATGGTCAAATTTTTGAGATTTTGGTCAAATTTTTTTTGGCGATTTTATGGTTTCAAATGATACAGAACGGACTCCTGAAGACAGTTTACTTGTGCGGACTAGGTAAATAAGCCATAGTTTGAGATTTATTGAGGATTTTGTGACTTAATTTTGTGTCTGAAAAACCCAAAAGTTCGATGATGCTGGCATGGTGAAAAATTCAAGATTTTGGTCAAATTTTTGGTGGCGATTTTATGGTTTCAAATGATACAGAACGGACTCCTGAAGACAGTTTACTTGTGCGGACTAGGTAAATAAGCCATAGTTTGAGATTTATTGAGGATTTTGTGACTTAATTTTGTGTCTGAAAAACTCAAAAGTTTGACCATGCCGGCATGGTAAAAAATTCAAGATTTTTGTCAAATTTTTGGTCGCGATTTTATGGTTTCAAATGATACAGAACGAACTCCTGAAGACAGTTTACTTGTGCGGACTAGGTAAATAAGCATAGTTTGAGATTTATTGAGGATTTTGTGACTTAATTTTGTGTCTGAAAAACTCAAAAGTTTGACCATGCCGGCATGGTCAAAAATTCAAGATTTTGGTCAAATTTTGTTGGTCGATTTTATGGTTTTAAATGATACAGAACGGACTCCTGAAGACAGTTTACTTGTGCGGACTGGGTAATTAAGCCATAGTTTGAGATATATTGAGGATTTTGTGACTTTATTTTGGGTTCGAAAAAACCCCCAAAATCGACCATGCCGGCATGGTCAAAATTTCAAGATTTTGGTCAATTTTTTTGGGGGCGATTTTATTGTTTTAAATGATACAGAACAGATTCTTGAAGACAGTTTACTTGTGTGGACTAGGTAAATAAGCCATAGTTTGAGATATATTGAGGATTTTGTGACTTAATTTTGTGTCCGAAAAACAAACAAAAATCGACCATGCCGGCATGGTCAAATTTTCGAGATTTTGGTCAATATTTCTGGGGTGATTTTATCTTTTCAAATGATACAGAACGGACTCCTGAAGACATATTACTTTTGTGGACTCTGTAATTAAGCCACGGTTTGAGATGTATAGAGGATTTTTTTACTAAATTTTGTGTCAGAAAAACCCCCAAAATTCTACCATGCCGGTATGGTCAAAATTTCAAAATTTTGGTCGAGTTTTTTGGGGCAATTGTAGGTTTCAAATGATACAGAACGGACTCCTGAAGACAGTTTACTTGTGTGGACTACATAATTAAGCCATATTTTGAGATATTTAGAGGATTTTGTGACTAAATTTTGTGTCAGAAAACCCCCCAAAATTGACCATGCCAGCATGGTCAAAATTTCAAGATTTTCGTCAAATTTTTTTGGGCAATTTTATGGTTTCAAATGATACAGAACCGACTCCTGAAGACAGTTTACTTTCGTGGACTCTGTAATTAAGCCATAGTTTGAGATATATTGAGGATTTTGTGACTTAATTTTGTGTTTTCAAAAACTTAAAAAAATCGACCATGCCGGTATGGTCAAAATTTCAAGATTTTTGTCAAATTTTTTGAGGCAATTTTATGGTTTCAAATGATACAGAACGGACTCTAGACTTGATTTCAAGTCTGAGATCGCGGTTATTCCTCTGCATCAGCCACGAAAAACGCCCCCATAGTTTAGGTATCACGCTGCAGAATACTTTCCCCGCAAGACTAAGGAGGCTGGTGCCTCTGTAATTTGCACTGTCATGTTTGTCCTTACTTTAAATAGGAACTATGACTGCTTTCCCCCACTCTTGTGGTATAATTTCAGACTTCCATATTTTGTTGCATAACTTATGGATAGTGTCAATTCCTGATTCTACAGTGGCCATAATTTCCTCTGCTGAGATGGCATCAACACCAGGGTGGGGGGGCGGGGCTTTCCCATCCTTAAAGACGAATTATGGCACGGGTGACTTCACTTCTGAGTATGTTAGGTTGTGATCTGTCAATATTTGTGACTGTAAGACGTCAATATTCACAGGACCAGGCTGGTTGTAAAGTTCCTCATAATTTTCTTTCCATCTCTCCTTAATGTTGTTTTCATCTGTCAAAACCACACCATGTTCAATGTCCTTTATACTTTTCATTTTTGTAGCCTGTTTCCCGGTGATAGACTTGATGGTTGAATATATTTGCTGGGTTTTGTTTGATTGATGTGCTTTATCGACATCTTTGCTAAGGCTTTGAGTCCACTTGTCCTTACAATCTGTGATTTTTTTTTTGATCTCCCTGTTGAGATAATTGTATTTTGTTTTTTTAAAAAAAATTGTATTTCAACTCTTAGATTGTTCTAGGACCAACATTGTGCCCTCACATCATTTTCTCCAAGCTAGATAAGATCTGGTGAAAGTTGACAACGTGTGTCTTATTTGTTTGCAGATTGCTTTTAATGATTCAAGAGAAGTATCCATCATGGACAAGAGCTTCTTTCATCAGGAGATGCTTGTATCAAGGTCAACTTGGAATGTCATGTTTTTGATTTCTGTGCTGCACTTCCTCCTTTTCTGGGGTATGTTGAAAATGTTACTTTTCCTGCTGAATGTTTTTAACTTTTAAATTGTTAAGGAGCCAATGTTGTGCCTCCCCTTCAAAATTTTGGAATCTTATATTGTCCTGTCCCCCAATAACTTACCATTTTAATAGTTGTTGAAATCTCAAATTATTCTTGAGCTCGTGATGTGCTGTTTTTGGTTTTCTTGAGGCTCATGTTGTCAAGTCCCTCATAAATTAAGCTATCTGATGATGTTTCAACTCTAAGGTTGTTCAAGAGCCAATGTTGTGCCATCCCTTCATTTTCTCCAAGTTAGATGAAGAAATGTTTACTGGTGGGTGTCTTATTTACGGGTGTGCATCTTATTTTGTTGGCAGGTTATTCACTAATTCATGAGAAGTATCCATCATGGACATGAGCTTCTTTCATCAGAAGATGCTTGTATTAAGGTCAACTTGGAATGTCATGTTTTGAATGGCTATGCATCAATCCCTTCTTTTCTGAGGTATGTTGAAAATGTCATTGCTCCTTGATTCTGAAACGCTACTCAAACTTTTTAAATTCTGAAATTGTTCACCAGCCAATTTTGTTTTGTCTCTCCAATTAATGATTGTTCAGCTTTCTCTCTTTTCCTGTGGTCTGTTAACAAATTTCATTTTTACTTAGTTCTGAAACCTTGCCGGTGATTTTCAACCCTTAATTTGTTGATGAGCCAATGATTCTGCAACTCTGAAAATTATTTAGGAGCCGATGTTTTTCTGTCTTTGGTTTTCTTTGTGGCTCGTGTTGTTTAGTCCCTCAAATTCTAAGTGATGTAATGATATTTCAATTCTTAGATTATTAACAAACCAATGTTGTTCCATCTCTTGAATCTCTCAGAATCTCATGTTGTCCAGTTCTTCATAACTTGCCACCTTAATGATTGTGCAGCTCTCAAATAATTAACGAGCTGATGTTGTACTCTCTGTGGTTTTCTTTGAGGCTCATGTTGTCTAGTCCCTGAAAAATTAAACTTTCTAATAATGTTTCAACTCTTAGATTGTTAAAGAGCCAAACATTGTGCTGTCTCTTTCTTTTCTCGAAGCATGATGACATTTGATAAAAAATTACTACAGTGTGTCTTACTTTCCTTGCAGATAATTCACTGATTCAAGAGAAGTATTCATCATGGACAAGAGCTTCTTTCATCAGGAGATGCTTGTATCAAGGTCAACTTGGAATGTCATGTTTTGAATGGCTATGCATCAATCCCTCCTTTTCTGAGGTAAGTTGACAAACTTTATTTCTCTTTGTTCTGAAATCCTGCGCAATAATTTTCAACTCTTAAATTGTTCACCAGCCGATGTTGTACTGTATCTTTAAATGTTTTGACCTCATCTTGTCCAGTCCAGTCGTAGCTTTCCACTTTCATAATTGTTTAACTCTTAAATTAGTAATGAGCCAATGTTGTGTTGTCTTTGGTTTTTCTTTAGGTCCTGAACAAATTAAGCAATTTAATTGTACTTCATCTTTTAAATTGTTCATGAGCCAATGTTGTCCTGTCTCTCTTCAATTTTTCCGAAACGTCATGCTGTCCAGTTTCTCATAGATTGCCACCTTAATGATTTATACAACTCTCGAGTTATTCAAGAGCTGATGTCATTCTGTTATTTGTCTGTTATGATGACATTTAATGATGACAAAAATGTACATCTACTGTATTAAGTCTGTTTTATTTAATTTGCAGATTTTTCACCGATTCAAGTGAATGTCATGGACAAGAGCTTCTTTCCTCAGAAGATGCTTGTATCAAGGTCAACTTGGAATGTCATGTTTTGAATGGCTATGCATCACTCCCTTCTTTTCTGAGGTATGTTGAAAATGTCATTGCTCCTTGATTCTGAAACGCTACTCAAACTTTTTCAATTCTGAAATTGTTCACCAGCCAATTTTGTTTTGTCTCTCCAATTAATGATTGTTCAGCTTTCTCTCTTTTCCTGTGGTCTGTTAACAAATTTCATTTTTACTTAGTTCTGAAACCTTGCCGGTGATTTTCAACCCTTAATTTGTTGATGAGCCAATGATTCTGCAACTCTGAAAATTATTTAGGAGCCGATGTTTTTCTGTCTTTGGTTTTCTTTGTGGCTCGTGTTGTTTAGTCCCTCAAATTCTAAGTGATGTAATGATATTTCAATTCTTAGATTATTAACAAACCAATGTTGTTCCATCTCTTGAATCTCTCAGAATCTCATGTTGTCCAGTTCTTCATAACTTGCCACCTTAATGATTGTGCAGCTCTCAAATAATTAACGAGCTGATGTTGTACTCTCTGTGGTTTTCTTTGAGGCTCATGTTGTCTAGTCCCTGAAAAATTAAACTTTCTAATAATGTTTCAACTCTTAGATTGTTAAAGAGCCAAACATTGTGCTGTCTCTTTCTTTTCTCGAAGCATGATGACATTTGATAAAAAATTACTACAGTGTGTCTTACTTTCCTTGCAGATAATTCACTGATTCAAGAGAAGTATTCATCATGGACAAGAGCTTCTTTCATCAGGAGATGCTTGTATCAAGGTCAACTTGGAATGTCATGTTTTGAATGGCTATGCATCAATCCCTCCTTTTCTGAGGTAAGTTGACAAACTTTATTTCTCTTTGTTCTGAAATCCTGCGCAATAATTTTCAACTCTTAAATTGTTCACCAGCCGATGTTGTACTGTATCTTTAAATGTTTTGACCTCATCTTGTCCAGTCCAGTCGTAGCTTTCCACTTTCATAATTGTTTAACTCTTAAATTAGTAATGAGCCAATGTTGTGTTGTCTTTGGTTTTTCTTTAGGTCCTGAACAAATTAAGCAATTTAATTGTACTTCATCTTTTAAATTGTTCATGAGCCAATGTTGTCCTGTCTCTCTTCAATTTTTCCGAAACGTCATGCTGTCCAGTTTCTCATAGATTGCCACCTTAATGATTTATACAACTCTCGAGTTATTCAAGAGCTGATGTCATTCTGTTATTTGTCTGTTATGATGACATTTAATGATGACAAAAATGTACATCTACTGTATTAAGTCTGTTTTATTTAATTTGCAGATTTTTCACCGATTCAAGCGAATGTCATGGACAAGAGCTTCTTTCCTCAGAAGATGCTTGTATCAAGGTCAACTTGGAATGTCATGTTTTGAATGGCTATGCATCACTCCCTTCTTTTCTGAGGTATGTTGAAAATGTCATTGCTCCTTGATTCTGAAACGCTACTCAAACTTTTTCAATTCTGAAATTGTTCACCAGCCAATTTTGTTTTGTCTCTCCAATTAATGATTGTTCAGCTTTCTCTCTTTTCCTGTGGTCTGTTAACAAATTTCATTTTTACTTAGTTCTGAAACCTTGCCGGTGATTTTCAACCCTTAATTTGTTGATGAGCCAATGATTCTGCAACTCTGAAAATTATTTAGGAGCCGATGTTTTTCTGTCTTTGGTTTTCTTTGTGGCTCGTGTTGTTTAGTCCCTCAAATTCTAAGTGATGTAATGATATTTCAATTCTTAGATTATTAACAAACCAATGTTGTTCCATCTCTTGAATCTCTCAGAATCTCATGTTGTCCAGTTCTTCATAACTTGCCACCTTAATGATTGTGCAGCTCTCAAATAATTAACGAGCTGATGTTGTACTCTCTGTGGTTTTCTTTGAGGCTCATGTTGTCTAGTCCCTGAAAAATTAAACTTTCTAATAATGTTTCAACTCTTAGATTGTTAAAGAGCCAAACATTGTGCTGTCTCTTTCTTTTCTCGAAGCATGATGACATTTGATAAAAAATTACTACAGTGTGTCTTACTTTCCTTGCAGATAATTCACTGATTCAAGAGAAGTATTCATCATGGACAAGAGCTTCTTTCATCAGGAGATGCTTGTATCAAGGTCAACTTGGAATGTCATGTTTTGAATGGCTATGCATCAATCCCTCCTTTTCTGAGGTAAGTTGACAAACTTTATTTCTCTTTGTTCTGAAATCCTGCGCAATAATTTTCAACTCTTAAATTGTTCACCAGCCGATGTTGTACTGTATCTTTAAATGTTTTGACCTCATCTTGTCCAGTCCAGTCGTAGCTTTCCACTTTCATAATTGTTTAACTCTTAAATTAGTAATGAGCCAATGTTGTGTTGTCTTTGGTTTTTCTTTAGGTCCTGAACAAATTAAGCAATTTAATTGTACTTCATCTTTTAAATTGTTCATGAGCCAATGTTGTCCTGTCTCTCTTCAATTTTTCCGAAACGTCATGCTGTCCAGTTTCTCATAGATTGCCACCTTAATGATTTATACAACTCTCGAGTTATTCAAGAGCTGATGTCATTCTGTTATTTGTCTGTTATGATGACATTTAATGATGACAAAAATGTACATCTACTGTATTAAGTCTGTTTTATTTAATTTGCAGATTTTTCACCGATTCAAGCGAATGTCATGGACAAGAGCTTCTTTCCTCAGAAGATGCTTGTATCAAGGTCAACTTGGAATGTCATGTTTTAAATGGCTATGCATCACTCCCTTCTTTTCTGAGGTATGTTGAAAATGTCATTGCTCCTTGATTCTGAAACGCTACTCAAACTTTTTCAATTCTGAAATTGTTCACCAGCCAATTTTGTTTTGTCTCTCCAATTAATGATTGTTCAGCTTTCTCTCTTTTCCTGTGGTCTGTTAACAAATTTCATTTTTACTTAGTTCTGAAACCTTGCCGGTGATTTTCAACCCTTAATTTGTTGATGAGCCAATGATTCTGCAACTCTGAAAATTATTTAGGAGCCGATGTTTTTCTGTCTTTGGTTTTCTTTGTGGCTCGTGTTGTTTAGTCCCTCAAATTCTAAGTGATGTAATGATATTTCAATTCTTAGATTATTAACAAACCAATGTTGTTCCATCTCTTGAATCTCTCAGAATCTCATGTTGTCCAGTTCTTCATAACTTGCCACCTTAATGATTGTGCAGCTCTCAAATAATTAACGAGCTGATGTTGTACTCTCTGTGGTTTTCTTTGAGGCTCATGTTGTCTAGTCCCTGAAAAATTAAACTTTCTAATAATGTTTCAACTCTTAGATTGTTAAAGAGCCAAACATTGTGCTGTCTCTTTCTTTTCTCGAAGCATGATGACATTTGATAAAAAATTACTACAGTGTGTCTTACTTTCCTTGCAGATAATTCACTGATTCAAGAGAAGTATTCATCATGGACAAGAGCTTCTTTCATCAGGAGATGCTTGTATCAAGGTCAACTTGGAATGTCATGTTTTGAATGGCTATGCTGCACTCCCTCCTTTTCTGAGGTATGTTGAAAATGTCATTTCTCCTTAGTGCTGAGACCCTGTGGAATGTTTTTCTACTCTTAAATTTTTCAGGAGCCAATGTTGTGCCTCTTCAATTTTTTGGAACCTTATGGTGTCCTGTCCCCCATAATTTACCATCTTAATGATTGTTCCAATCTCAAATTATTCTTGAGCTCGTGATGTGCTGTCTTTGGTTTTCTTTGAGGCTAATCTTGTTTAGTCTCTCAAAAATTAAACTATCTGATGCTGTTTCAACTTTTAGATTGTTCAAGAGCCAATGTTGTGCTGTCATTTTCTCCAAGCTAGATGAAGAAATTTGTACGCGTGTGCGTCTTATTTTGTTTGCAGGTTATTCACTGATTCAAAAGAAGTTTCCATCATGGACATGATTGAGGTTCTTTCATCAGGAGATGCTTGTATCAAGGTCAACTTGGAATTTCATGCTTTGAATGGCTATGCTGCACTCCCTCCTTTTCTGTGGTATGTTGACAAACTTTATTTCTCCTTAGTTGTTAAATCCTGCGCAATGATTTCCACCCCTAAATTTGTTCAAGAGCAGTCTTGTGCCATATCTTCAATTTCTTCAAACTTTATGCTGCCTGTCCCCTATAACTTGCCTTCTTAATGATTGTTCGAATCTCAAATTATTCTCTAGCCGATGTTGTGCCACCAAAGTTTCTTTAAGGCTCATGTTGTCTAGTCCCTCAAAAATTAAGCAACCTGTTGTTTTTTAACTCTTAGATTGTTCACAGGCCAATTTTGTGCCATCTCTTCCTTTTCTACAGGCATGATGACATTTGATGAAGTGTTTACACCAGTGTGGCTTATTTTTTTTGCAGATTATTCACTGATTCAAGAGAAGTAACCATCAAGGACAGGAGCTTCTTTCATCAGGAGTTGCTTGTATTAAGGTCAACTTGGAATGTCATGTTTTGAATGGCTATGCATCAATCCCTCCTTTTCTGAGGTAAGTTGACAAACTTTATTTCTCTTTGTTCTGAAATCCTGCGCAATGATTTTCAATCGTTAAATTGTTCAAGAGTCAGTGTTTTGCCATCTCTTCAAATTCTTCGAACCTTGTGTAGTCTTGTCCCTCATAATTTGCCATCTTAATGATTGTTCAACTCTCAAATTTATTCTTGATGTTGATGTTGTGCTGTATTGTGGTGTTTTTTTAAGGTTCCATTTTCTAGTCCCTCAAAATCTAAGCAATGTAATGATTTTTCAACTCTTAAATTTGTTAACGAGCCAATGTTGTGCCATCTTTCCAATTCTCTGAACCACATGTTGTCCAGTCCCTGCAAATTTGCCACATTACTGATTGATCAACTCTACTTGATAAAATTAATCAGTTGCAAATGTTGTGCTCTCTTTGGTTTTCTTGAATGCTCATGTAGTCTAGTCCCTTAAAAGTTAAGTGATGTATTGACATTTCAACCCTTAAAATTTTAAAGAGCCTACATTTTGCTGTCAATTGATTTTCTACAAATATGATGACATTTTATTAAATGTTTATGATGGTGTCTTGTTTTGTTTGCAGATCGTTCACTGATTCAAGAGAAGTATCCATCATGGACGAGAATTTCTTTCATCAGGAGATGCTTGTATTAAGGTCAACTTGGAATGTCATGTTTTGAATAGCTGTACATCAATCCCTTCTTTTCTGAGGTATCTTGAAAATGTCATTTCTCCTTTGTTATGAAATCCTATGCAATAAGTTTCAACTCTTTAATTGTTCACTAGCCAATGTTGTGCTATATCTTTAAATGTTTTGAACCTCATCTTGTCCAGTCCCTCGTAGCTTTCCACCTTCATAATTGTTCAACTCTCAAATTATTAATTAGCCAATGTTGTGCTGTCTGGTTTTTATTTAGGTCCTGAACAAATTAAGCAATATAATTGTACTTCAACTTTTAAATTGTTCATGAGCCAATGTCTTTTATGTCTCTTCATTTTTTCCGAACCTCACGCTGTCCAGTTTCTCATAGATTGCCACCTTAATGATTTATACAACTCTCAATATATTGAAGAGCCGATGACGATCCGTTATGATGACATTTGATGATGACAAAAATGTTTATCTATTAAGTGTGTTTTATTTCTTTTGCAGATTATTCACCGATTCAAGAGAAATATTCATCATGGACAAGATCTTCTTTCATCAGAAGATGCTTGTATCAAGGTCAACTTGGAATGTCATGTTTTAAATGGCTATGCATCACTCCCTTCTTTTCTGAAGTATGCCATTTCTCCTTGGTTCTGAAACGCTACGCAAACTATTTTCATTGGTTAGTTCTCTGCACTTTGATCTCCAGTGCCCGGCCTTCCCATAAGCGAAACACACTCCTGGCCTCTGAACTCCCAGGCTCTGCCACTGATAACTTGTGTTCGGCACTGCGGAAGCCCTGCTGGAACCTGCAGTTGTTGTACGGATCCGGTCGAATATGGAGTATATCATCTACACCACTGCGTCTTCTTCACGCTGCTCCTGTTATTCTAGCTGTTCGTCGTCTGAATCTTATGCCGCTCATCTTCGTCTACGGTTGTCCAACATGCGTCTGCACTGTCCCTGCGAGCTAAATGAGCTTCTGTAGCTTCTGCATAATGTCTTTACCAGTACCTTCTGATTTTTTGTTTTTGTGTCCCAGATATAACTGGAACTGCTGCCTGCCTCCAATATGATGTCTGCTCCCTTCATTTCTCTGAGAGCTTTGGTGTTGACTATGTATTGCTCCTCATTCCCTCGCTTGCGGAATTCGTAAGAATCTTGTTACATTTCCTCAATTTTGGCAACTTCCAAATCACTCAGCTCATCCTTGAGCTGCTGTTGAAAATTGCATAACTTATTGGACATTAATTTATCCAGTTGGTTTAAAAGCACTGTTTGGCTTGCTTGAATTTTTGCTTCGACAAGATCGGAAACGTCGCCAGCTTCATCTTTCTGTGTGTGACTGAGCCAAAGTCACAAGCTAGAATGCACATTCTTACTAATTTGCCAATTAACTTCTTTTGTACCTCGCATACCATCCTGTCCGAATGCGTTTGATATTTCCGATCAAACAAATATTGCCTGCTATGCAACTGTAATGTAATGTAAAGCAGGCAAGTATAAATCCTGGTCATATTAGAATGAGTTTTTCTTGCATCCAATTCCAGTGGTTGTTCTTGCCTTTCTGTTACTATTCCATTACATCATGAGTAATGGAACAGTAACAAATATAACTTTGTTGTATTGTTAAGATTGGATCAATAGGCTTTTGGGTCACAGTGGTTTGGTTCACTTTTATTAATACTGGCCATTTTAGATTGAGTTTGTCTTGTCATCTGGTTCCAATAGTTGTTGCCTTTCTGTTACTGTTCCATTACATCATTAGTAACGGAACAGTAACAAATATTACTTTGCATGTAAGTTGGTGATCTTGGCAATAAATTTTAATAATGACTTTATGTAATCATAAAAGTAACCACACCAACTGGAGCGCAGTCAGAACATTTGAGACTTTTTCTTTAGGATTCCTTTCTAAGGCATGTGGTTCAGGCTATATTCAAACCTAGAACAATTAACCGCACTACACAAAAAGAATAGACACTCAATTCTTTTATTTTATTTTGGTACCGGTGGTAAACTGTTTCGTTTTCCAAATAATGGAATGAGGGGCCTGAAAACAAAGTAAAGAGGCTTGTGTGTGGTATGTGTCCGATAATTTGCTGTTTGTAGTGAACAAAAACTGACTTTCTGGAAGCTATGGGTCAAATTCAGATGGTAAATTGTCATGGTAAACTGTGGACGGGGCGCACAAAAAAGTTACTATCATGTGTGTTTTGTGGAAGCGCACGACAGCCAAGAATCGTCTGTCTAATGTTTCAGAAAATGGTGGACACCCATTGTGCGGAGCTGCATTCCGCATCATTCAATGGGTCCATGGGGTGTTAAGTTGCAAGTGGCATTTATGTTAACAAAAGAACATAATGAAGAGAAACATAAACAATTTACAGAAATTGTTAAAAAGAAACAAGTGTTTTCCACTTGCATTTTAAGTGAACTTTCAATCGCTACCCTAAACTGTTTGTTCAACTTAAAAAGGACGTATGTAAAGTATAACTACTTTAAAAACGCCAAGAAATTTTTGAAGGACATAACACAACAAACGTAATTTGAAAAAACATGTATACGTATTTTTGTAAGTATTTTATTCCACTTGTTTTACAAAGTACACAATTGAAGTACACAATTGAAGTACATACTAAAGAATTCTAGAAAAAAATGTGTACTTTCATGTACAATTTTTTTCAAATGTTGTTGCTGTTGCTGTTGCTGTTGCTGTTGCTGTTGCTGTTGTTGTTGTTGTTCTCTCTATTATACATTTACAAATCTATGATTACAAATATATCACTAGGTTCTACTTAAAATCTACTTTTCTGTTTTATGCATTTGAAAATAAATGCTTACAAATAAATAACTATCTTCCATACTGACCTTTCAAACCTCATGTTGTCCAGTCCCTCATAACTTTTCACCTTCATGATTGTTCAACTCTCAAATTAATCTTGAGCCTATGTTGTGCTGTTGTTGGTTTTTCTTTAGGTACATGTTGTCTAGTCCCTCAAAACATTGACTTTGACTTGACTTAAAGCTTTCCTCCCAAGAGGTTTCTGCCTATCCACTATCAGTCACCATGCTTTTCTGTCGTTTCCTAGATGTCCTGCTCTGACCAGTGATATAATGCCCAGATTGGCACAGGAGGACTTGATGTCATCTGTCCAGTGTTTCGGTGGTCTTCCTCTGGGCCTTGATCCCTCAATAATGCCTTCGAGCACAAGTTTTGGGTAACGACTTGCCACCATCCTTTTAGTGTGGCCAAAGTATAATAGCTGCTTTGCCTTGACCCTGTCAGTCATCAGTTGTTGGTAGCTAGTCCAATGTATCTCTGATTGATGTGTTTTCAACGATCTCTTCTGGTAACCCATGGATTTTCCTCAGACAGGCCATCTCAAAGACTAGTTTGTCTGTTTTCGTGACTTTCCTTCACTGTCCAAGTCTTTGATTCTTTAGTGGCTATTGATAGGATGAGTACCCTGTATAGTTCCAGTTTGGTTGATGTTGATATTTGATAAGAAATCCAAATTGTATTTAGTTTTTGTACCGCTGCCAATCTTTCTTTTGATGTCTTTCTCACTGCTGCCAGAAACTGAGATGACTCCCCCCAAGTAAATAAAAGTGTCGACCTGCTCCAGTTGTTTTCCCTAATTGGATACAGAAACTTTTGTTTTTACTTTGCTGATGACCTGGACTTCTGTTTTGCTGATATTGATTGAAAGCCCAAACTTTCTGCTCTCTTCATCAACTTTTGAAACTAAGCACTGAAGATCACTTTCTGTTTCTGCCATGATGACTATATCATCAGCAAATCTAAGATTGTTGATGACTTCACCTTGAACTGTGGCTCCTATTGATACCTCTTGTATTGAGTGTCAGAGGACTAACTCGAGTAGTACATGTATGTTAAATAGTTGGGGTGACAATGTACAGCCTTGCCTTACACCTGTAGTGGTTGAGAACCAGTCTGTGAGTTTTCTGTCCACTCTCACTGCACTTTTTTGAAGCTTTGTAAAGAGCTTGCAGAAGCCTGACTATTTTAGGCGAGTATCCAAAATTCCCCATAGCCTGCCAGAGGCTGTCCTGCCATACAGTGTCAAAAGCCTTTTGATAGTCTATATATAGCAGCAGTAGAGTGGCTTTCTGCTTTTCTGCTATTTGTCTGAGTGTGAACAGTTGATCCACTGTGCTTCTTCCTGGTCTAAAACCTGCTTGAGATTCAGACAGAATCTCTTCCGTATTGGAATGTATTCTGTGCTTGATAACGCTGCAGAATACTTTCCCTGCTAGACTTAGGAGGCTGGTGCTTCTGTAATTTGAACAGTCAAGTTTGTCCTCCTTCTTGTAAATAGGAACTATGACTGCTTTCCCCCAGTCTTCTGGTATAATTTCAGAGTTCCATATTTTGTTGCATAACTTATGGATAGTGTAAATTTCCAATTCTCTAATGGCCTTAATTTCCTCTGCTGAGATGGCATCAACACCAGGGCATCAACGCCTTCCCGTCCTGAAGACGATTTATGGCACGGGTGATTTCACTACCGAGCATATTAGGTTCTTATTTATCAATATTTGTGACTGTAAGACGTCAATATTCGCATGACCAGGCCGGTTGTAAAGTTCCTCAGATTTTTCTTTCCATCTCTCTTTAATGTCGTTTTTATCTGTCAAAACCACACCATGTTTGTCCTTTATACTTTTCCTTTTTTGTAGTCTGTTTCCCGGTGATAGACTTGATGGTTGAATATAATTGCTGGGTTTTGTTTGATTGATGTGCTTTATCCACATCTTTGCAAAGGCTTTGCAAAGGCTTTGAGTCCACTTGTCCTTACAATCTCTAGATTTTCTTTTGATCTCCCTGTTGAAATCATTGTATCTTGGTTTATAAAAAAACTAAGCAATGTAATTGTGTTTCAACTCTTGGATTGTTCAAGGACCAACATTGTGCCCTCACATCATTTTCTCCAAGCTAGATGACATTTGGTGAAAGTTGACGATGGTGTGTCTTATTTGTTTGCAGATTGCTCAATGATTCAAGAGAAGTAGTCATCATGGACAAGAGCTTCTTTCATCAGGAAATGCTTGTATCAAGGTCAACTTGGAATGTCATGTTTCGAATGGCTATGCATGGCTCCTTCCTTTTCTGTGGTAAGTTGACAAACTTTATTTCTCCTTAGTTCTGAAATCCTACGCAATGATTTTCAACCCTTAAATTGTTCATGAGTCAGTGTTTTGCTGCCTCTTCAATTTCTTTGAACCTTGTGTTGTCCTGTGCCTCATAATTTGCCACCTTAATGATTGCTCAACTCTCAAATTTATTCTTAAGTGGATGTTGTGCTGTATTTGGGTGATTTTTTTAATGGTTCGATTGTCTAGTCCCTCAAAATCGAAGCGATGTAATGATTTTTCAACTCTTAAATTTGTAATGAGCCAATGTTGTGCCATCTTTCCAGTTCTCTGAACCACTTGTTGTCTAGTCCCTCAAAGTTTGCCACAATACTGATTGATCAACTCTAAAATTAATCAGTTGCAAATAATGTGCTCTCTTTGGTTTTCTTGGATGCTCATGTTGTCTATTCCCTTACAAATTACGGGATGTAATGACATTTCAACTCTTAAAATTTGAAAGAGCCTACATTGTGCTGTCACTTCATTTTCTACATGCATGATGACATTTTATTAAATGTTTATGATGGTGTCTTATTTTGTTTGCAGATCGTTCACTGATTCAAGAGAATTATCCATCATGGATGAAAGTTTCTTTTATCAGAAGATGCTTGTATCAAGGTCAACTTGGAATGTCATGTTTTGAATGGCTGTGCATCACTTCCTTCTTTTCTGAGGTATCTTGAAAATGTAATTTCTGCTTGGTTCTAAAATCCTACGCAAATCTTTTCAACTCTTAAATTGTTCACCAGCCAATAAGGTGCTGTGTCTTCAAATATTTTGAACCTCGTAGCTTTCCACCTTCATGATTGTTCAACTCTCAAATTATTCATGAGCCAATGTTGTGCTGTCTCTTCAATTTTTCCGAACCTCCTGCTGTCCAGTTTCTCATAGATTGCCAGCTTAATGATTTATACAACTCTCAAATTAATCAAGAGCCGATGTCATTCTGTTATTTGTCTGTTATGATGACATTTGAAGATGACAAAAATGTACATCTATTAATTTAGTTTTTTTTTCATTTGCAGATTATTCACGAATTCAAGAGAATTATTCATTATGGACAAGAGCTTCTTTCATCCGAAGATGCTTGTATCAAGGTCAACTCCCTTCTTTTCTGAGGTATGTTAAAAATGTCATGGCTCCTTGGTTCTCAAACGCTATGCAAACATTTTCAACTCTGAAATTGTTCACCAGCCAATTTTGTTCCGCCTCTTCTATTTGTCAAAACCTCATGTTGTCCTGTCCCTCATAACTTGCCACCTAAATGATTGTTCAGCTTTCCTTCTTTTTCTGTGGTCTGTTGACAAATTTCATTCTACTTAGTTCTGAAACCCTGCTAAATGATTTTCAACCCTTAATTAGTTCATGAGCCAATGATTTCGAAACTCTGAAATTATGTAGGAGCCGATGTTTTTCTGTTCTTGGTTTTCTTTGCGGCTCCTGTTGTTTAGTTCCTCAAAATCTAAGTGATGTAATGATATTTCAATGCTTAAGTTATCAACGAACCAATGTTGTTACATTTCTTCAATTTCTCAGAATCTCATGTTGTCGACTTCTTCACAACTTGCCACCTTAATGATTGTGCAACTCTCAAAACATTAACGAGCCGATGTTGTGCTGTCTTTGGTTTTCTTTGAGGCTCATGCTGTCTAGTCCCGGAAAAATTAAAATTTCTAATGATGTTTCAACTCTTAGATTGTTAAAGAGCCAAACATTGTGCTGCCTTTTCCTTTTCTCCAAGCATGATGACATTTGATGAAATTTTTATGACAGTGTGTCTTATTTTGTTTGCAAATTATTCACCGATTCAAGAGAAGTATCCATCATTGACAAGAGCTTCTTTCATCAGGAGATGCTTGTATCAAGGTCAACTTGGAATGTCATGTTTTGGATGGCTATGTACTTCTCCCTCCTTTTCTGAGGTATGTTGAAATTGTCATTTCTCCTCAGTGCTGAAACCTTGTGTAATAGTCTTTCAACTCTTAAGTTGTTCACCAGCCAATGTTGTGCTGTGCCTTCAAATGTTTCCAACCTCATGTTGTCCAGTCACTCCTAACTTCCCAACTACATGATTGTTTCAATCTCAAATTATGAATGAGACGATGTTGTGCTCTCAATTACAAACATTGTTGATGTTGCTGTTTCTTGTTGTTGTTGCTGTTGCTGAAGCTGTAGTTGTTGCTGTTGCTGTTCTTGCTCTTGCTGTTGCTGTTGCTGTTGGTGTTGCTGTTACTGTTTGTGTTGTTGTTGATATTTTTTGTTTACATATAAGTTTGACTGTACATTCTACTTCTCTGTTTGTATACATTTTAAAATTTATGTTTACACTTATTTAACTAAGTTTTACTCACAATCTATGTCTCTTGTTTTTATACATTTTAAAATATTCTATTACAAATAACTAGCTATTATATAATATATTTGTTTACATTCTACTTACAACTCATAGTTACAGTTTTCTCTCTTTTATACATTTACAAATCCATTAAACTTAAATAACATTTGATTGATGACCGTTTTGCTTGTTTTTACAGCCACTTAATGAAAACGCAGAATGTACAGAGTGCAAGGAGTGGTCCGTCCAGGCAGAGAAGTCCAACATCTAGTATCCCAGATGGCATCATTGATAGACAACAGAGTCTCAAACCAGGAACGTGGACAGAGGTATGTCAGCAACCAAAAATCCTCAACTTGTAAATTATTGACACAAATCTGGAATGAGAAAGTCTGTGTGACTTCACAGATTTTTCTTATTGATGTAGACTCTGCATCACTCCAAACACAGGGGAAAGTTTGTGTGATAACACAGATTTACAGTTGTGGTGCAGACGTTGCATCACTCTGAACGCTGGGCAAAGTCTTCTTGACTGCACAGATTTTTTTCCCAATGCAGGGGAAAGTCTGTTTGAAAACACAGAATTTTGTATTACTATTCGCCGATTAGTTTTTAACCTTCTAAAAGGCGGTTTTACAAACCTGTTATTAAAATACTTTCCTGTGAAGAAGTTAAGATGAAACAGTGCAGTATTTATTATTTGGGTGATGAAACTTAAACTAGCACATGAAGTGAGGAGTTTCATAGACCGGAAGATTGCAAATTTGTGATTATTTTAGGCCTGTTGCTCTTGACATCAAGAAAAGCATTTAGTACATGTTGGATTGTTGTATTATGATATATTGTAATAAAACATGATGTATTGTCCCTTTTTTAACATGGACTTTAGGTTGAAATATAAATTGTTTGTGAGTTTTTTGACGTGGTATTTTTTCTTTCGGCAGAAATCCAGGGACATGAAGGACAGTGAAGTGATGAATGGCTGCATCAAGCGAGGGAGTGAACCAGATATTCCTTACTGTGTACGTGTAGCTGAACTAGATGCTGGAGATGTCTTCAATATGTATTCCAATACATCACAGTTCTTTGTCCTCTTAATTTTTTTGTCAACTATCTTTACTTGAAAGCGTTCTGTAGAATTATACCCGAGTCTTGCTGTCATAGATCTATCATAGAAGAGGTGTCAATTTCAGATTAAAGTTTAGAACAAAATCTTGTTTGAAGCATTCTTTGGAAATGTTTTTAATGAAGAATAAAAGTCAAAACCATGTGGAAGTTTGAGGGGTAACTGATGTTTAACCGATGCGGTTGTTATAAACTTGCATCACCGTGAAAACACATCTAGCAAGTACATGTAATTCCAAACAGCTGTTGTTGAACCATAATGTTGGAGTGGTTTTGTTTTTGCTCTAAGCTTTGATTAGTGCACAGCAATAAGCAGAATTAAAAAGCTATGGTGGTTGCTTGCAGTTAGTTGGTCAGACAGTCTTAACTTTTTTTGAGATGATTAATAGCGTTAGATATTGGGCTTACAAACGAGATGTAGATTGCAGACCAGCAGAGTAACCAAGCCTTGACTATTGGTTGTAGTTAGACACAGCCACTGTAGTTTACTAGGGTTAGTAGTTGAACTTACTGACAAGATGTAGATTGCAGACCAGCAGAGTAACCAAGCCTTGATGATTGGTTGTAGTTAGACCCAGCAACTGTAGTTTACTAGGGTTAGTAGTTGAACTTACTGACAAGATGTAGATTGCAGACCAGCAGAGTAACCAAGCCTTGATGATTGGTTGTAGTTAGACCCAGCAACTGTAGTTTACTAGGGTTAGTAGTTGAACTTACTGACAAGATGTAGATTGCAGACCAGCAGAGTAACCAAGCCTTGATGATTGGTTGTAGTTAGACCCAGCAACTGTAGTTTACTAGGGTTAGTAGTTGAACTTACTGACAAGATGTAGATTGCAGACCAGCAGAGTAACCAAGCCTTGATGATTGGTTGTAGTTAGATGCATCAACTGTAGTTTACTAGGGTTAGTAGTTGAACTTACTGACAAGATGTAGATTGCAGACCAGCAGAGTAACCAAGCCTTGATGATTGGTTGTAGTTAGATGCATCAACTGTAGTTTACTAGGGTTAGTAGTTGAATTTTTCAGATGAGATGTACATGTAGATTGCAGACCAGCAGAGTACAATACAAAGATACTGACAGTTCCAATTGTTGTGTTGTTGTTGCAAGAGATTTCTCACAAGCTTTTGAATGTGTCAACCACAATATTTAGATTATCAAATTCATTAATCTAGGTGTTTGTAAGTCAATTATTACCAGAAGTAGCCAGATGCCATGTGTGTAAGTCTCAAGATTACATGGGAAAAAAAAGAAATGAGTTAATATTCATGTACCATGATGTACATGTGATTGCTTTATCATTAAACAGATTTCTTGCTTGTATTTCTAGTTTTGAATAATTTATTTTTGTAGATTTCAAAAACTTGTTTCCATTATAAGCATTCTTAACTCATGTGTCTTTTTGCAGATAGTTTTAACCATCAATCTGTACCTGTAACTGCCTGATGAACCAGTGGACACTGCAAGCACCTAATTAATCAGATACTGATTGCATTTCCTGAAGGGTAGAGCATTTAAAGAAGCAGATAAAAACTTAGAGAGGTATGTTGTCTTCTTTCTTTTTAATCACAAACCTTCACTCCTCAAACTGCATGCAACTTGCCCTGCTTGTTAACTCTCAAACTGCCCGCAATCACGGTCAAAGTCCGACAAGTTTTATTTTGACTTAAACATTGTGAATGAAAATAAGCTTGGGCAGTTCGTTCAGTTACCTGGTTCCAAAGTGAAAACCGGACTTTTGTCAGTCCCGACTTCAAATGACCGAGTTCCAATCAGACACTGCTCTGTGGAGCTGGTCCCAGGACTGGCGCACTGAATGAATGAAAAACCAAACCAGCTTCTTAACCCTATAGCATATACTTTTTGAGGCTTTGCATGGTGAGGTATCAATGTATATTCGGTTTGCGGTAACACCATGTGAATATCTACTAGCTGAGTAGATTTGTTCTTAGGAAACTAGGTCTTGCTTTTTAATTCTACTGCCGCGTAGTAGATTGGAATTCGGGAGACTACTTCGGGAGACTACTTAGTTCTGAAAAGAACTGTCCAGCTTATTAGCTACTACCTGGGCGGAAAGTAGGAAATCAGCCGGGACTACTACTTTCGCTTTGGGGATCGGATCGAGGGGAATTCTCATTATTAACTTCACTGCCACGGAGTGAGTTCTTAATTGGTCTTAACAATTCGACTAGCTTGCTGTAGTCATCGTTAGGAGACTGAAGAGTGTGAGACATGTTTGTCTATTTATAGGGGTTCAGAGGTTTCAGTGTAAAGTCAGTCACTGCTCTGATTGGTTCTTCTGAAAGGGGTTCAGACCACTCGTCCGTTTGACAACTTGACGGGTCAGACAACTCGTCCAATTGGACAACTCGACAGTTTTACAACTCGCCAGTGAGACAACTCGATAAAGTGCAAGACAAGTCGACGGGTGAATGGGGTGCGTTTTCACAGTTGTAACTAATAATTGTTTCGGTTCAACTTGCCATGGGTTAATCACTGGTCATTTACCGATACAGTTATTGGTTTTGACCGCAAATACGGAACGCATCTCCATTATTGATAATGTTTACTGACAAAACATATTATTCAAGTCATGCTTTCCCCAATCTCCGGTAGACATAATATCCTGCCTCCGGCCGCCAGTGGCCCTCAGTCACGTCGCCGAAACTGGATGCACAAATAGAGTTAGAACAAATACACTTTGTCTGCTTGTATGAACGGCCAAGGTTTGCCGGAGTTTGTGGCCGTGCACGCCCGCCATCTTTGCGTGTTGGGTGTGCCCCCCGCTCATAGAGTTTCACCTTGCCCCAAGGCCCGGCACTCCTCGATTGCACGCCCGCCATCTTTGCCCTTTGTCCCCAACCCCCAGGGCCGTGCGGTCAGCTAGCTGAGTTGTGTGACCGGACAAGTTGTCTGATCCGTCGAGTTGTCAGACTGTCGAGTTGTGAAACGGACGAATTGTCTGACATCCTTCTGAAAGGAGAACTGTGGTTGGAGTGCTCAGGGCTATTGTGTGGGTTGCCCATTGTGTGTGAGTGCCCTGTGTAGTGGGGCGTGCCATTCCTAGTTCTGTTCTTGTCACACCAACATCATGGCAGACTTACTAAAGGAGAAAAACCTTCTCACGAAAAAAGGAAGTTCTTCTCCTATCTGGAAATTCTTTGGGTTTGAAGTAAACCCAGATAAACCGAATGAGGCTTTGGACACGAAGAGAGTCGTGTGCGCACTTTGCGGCAAGAATTTTTCATTCAGTTCGGGTACTTCAACTATGCATAAACATCTGAAGACACTGCATACAAGAGAGTGGCGTACCATGGATATAACATCTAAATGCCCTACGACTAGTGCAACTCTGCCTAAATCGGACTCGGGTCATCTCTCTGCACAGCCAAAACCAAAAGACACCAGTCAGCAATCGATTGTGGTAAGTTCCGCTTCTCGTTTAGTTCAAACTACTTACTTCATACACAATAGACTTATTAAAGATTGGGGTTTAAATAATAGTTTTGGGAGATTGCTGAGCAAGCATTGAGCGAACTGTATAAATTCTTCATTTTTTCCTGTTTCTCTTATTAGGGACACTTTCCAGTAGAGACGCCGTACAGCTCGTCCATACAGAACAGACTCCTGAAGACAGTTTACTTGTGCGGACTAGGTAAATAAGTCATAGTTTGAGATTTATTGAGGATTTTGTGACTTAATTTTGTGTCCGAAAAACTAAAAAAAATCAACCATGCCGGCATGGTCAAAATTTCAAGATTGTGGTCAAATTTTTGTTGTCGATTTTATGGTTTCAAATGATACAGAACGGACTCCTGAAGACAGTTTATTTGTGCGGACAAGGTAAATAAGCCATAGTTTGAGATTTATTGAGGATTTTGTGACTTAATTTTGTGTCTGAAAAACTAAAAACATCTACCATGCCGGCATGGTAAAAAAATCAAGATTTTGGTCAAAATTTTTGTTGGCGATTTTATGGTTTCAAATGATACAGAACAGACTCCTGAAGAAAGTTTACTTCAGCGAACTAGGTAAATAAGCCATAGTGTTGAGATTTATTGAGGATTTTTTGACTTAATTTTGTGTCTGAAAAACCCAAAAGTTCGACAATGCCGGCATGGTCAAAATTTCAAGATTTTGGTAAAAAATTTTGTTGGCGATTTTATGGTTTCAAATGATACAGAACAGACTCCTGCAGACAGTTTACTTGTGCGGACTAGGTAAATAAGTCATAGTTTGAGATTTATTGAGGATTTTGTGACTTAATTTTGTGTCCGAAAAACCCAAAAGTTCGACCATGCCGGCATGGTCAAAATTTCAAGATTTTTGTAAAAAATTTTGTTGGCGATTTTATGGTTTCAAATGATACAGAACAGACTCCTGAAGACAGTTTACTTGTGCGGACTAGGTAAATAAGTTATAGTATGAGATTTATTGAGGATTTTGTGACTTAATTTTGTGTCAGGAAAACTAAAAAAATCAACCATGCCGGCATGGTCAGAATTTCAAGATTTTGGTAAAAAATTTTGTTGGCGATTTTATGGTTTCAAATGATACAGAACAGACTCCTGAAGAAAGTTTACTTGTGCGGACTAGGTAAATAAGTCATAGTTTGAGGTTTATTGAGGATTTTGTGAGTTAATTTTGTGTCAGGAAAATTTTAAAAATCAACCAATCCGGCATGGTCAAAATTTCAAGATTTTGGTCAAATTTTTGTTGGCGATTTTATGGTTTCAAATGATACAGAACGGACTCCTGAAGACAGTTTACTTGTGCGGACTAGGTAAATGAGCCATAGTTTGAGATTTATTGAGGATTTTGTGACTTAATTTTGTGTCTGAAAAACTAAAAAAATCTACCATGCCGGCATGGTCAAAAATTCAAGATTTTTGTCAAATTTTTTTTGGCCCTTTTATGGTTTCAAATGATACAGAACGGACTCCTGAAGAAAGTTTTCTTGAGCGAACTAGGTAAATAAGCCATAGTGTTGAGATTTATTGAGGATTTTGTGACTTAATTTTGTGTCTAAAAAACCCAAAAGTTCGACCATGCCGGCATGGTCAAAATTTCAAGATTTTGGTCAAATTTTTGTTGGCGATTTTATGGTTTCAAATGATACAGAACGGACTCCTGAAGAAAGTTTTCTTGAGCGAACTAGGTAAATAAGCCATAGTGTTGATCTTTATTGAGCATTTTGTGACTTAATTTTGTGTCCGAAAAACTAAAAAAATCTACCAAGCCGGCATGGTCAAAATTTCAAGATTTTGGTCAAATTTTTGTTGACGTTTTTATGGTTTGAAATGATACAGAACGGACTCCTGAAGAAAGTTTACTTGAGCGAACTAGGTAAATATGCCATAGTGTGAGATTTATTGAGGATTTTGTGACTTAATTTTGTGTCTGAAAAACCCAAAAGTTCGACCATGCCGGCATGGTCAAAATTTCAAGATTTTGTCAAATTTTTTTTAGCGATTATATGGTTTCAAATGATACAGAACGGACTTCTGAAGACAGTTTTCTTGTGCGGACTAGGTAAATAAGCCATAGTTTGAGATTTATTGAGGATTTTGTGACTTAATTTTGTGTCCGAAAAACTAAAAAAATCAACCATGCTGGCATGGTCAAAATTTCAAGATTTTGGTCAAATTTTTTTTGGCGATTTTATGGTTTCAAATGATACAGAACGGACTCCTGAAGACAGTTTACTCGTGCGGACTAGGTAAATAAGCTATAGTTTGAGATTTATTGAGGATTTTGTGACTTAATTTTGTGTCCGAAAAACCCAAAAATTCGACCATGCCGGCATGGTCAAAATTTCAAGATTTTTGTAAAAAATTTTGTTGGCGATTTTTTGGTTTCAAATGATACAGAACAGACTCCTGAAGACAGTTTACTTGTGCGGACTAGGTAAATAAGTCATAGTTTGAGATTTATTGAGGATTTTGTGACTTAATTTTGTGTCAGGAAAACTAAAAAAATCAACCATGCCGGCATGGTCAGAATTTCAAGATTTTGGTAAAAAATTTTGTTGGCGATTTTATGGTTTCAAATGATACAGAACAGACTCCTGAAGACAGTTTACTTGTGCGGACTAGGTAAATAAGCCATAGTTTGAGATTTATTGAGGATTTTGTGACTTAATTTTGTGTCTGAAAAACTAAAAAAATCTACCATGCCGGCATGGTCAAAAATTCAAGATTTTGGTCAAATTTTTTTTGGCCCTTTTATGGTTTCAAATGATACAGAACGGACTCCTGAAGAAAGTTTTCTTGAGCGAACTAGGTAAATAAGCCATAGTGTTGAGATTTATTGAGGATTTTGTGTCTAAAAAAACCCAAAAGTTCGACCATGCCGGCATGGTCAAAATTTCAAGATTTTTGTCAAATTTTTGTTGGCGATTTTATGGTTTCAAATGATACAGAACGGACTCCTGAAGAAAGTTTTCTTGAGTGAACTAGGTAAATAAGCCATAGTGTTGATCTTTATTGAGCATTTTGTGACTTAATTTTGTGTCCGAAAAACTAAAAAAATCTACCAAGCCGGCATGGTCAAAATTTCAAGATTTTTGTCAAATTTTTGTTGACGTTTTTATGGTTTGAAATGATACAGAACGGACTCCTGAAGAAAGTTTACTTGAGCAAACTAGGTAAATACGCCATAGTGTGAGATTTATTGAGGATTTTGTGACTTAATTTTGTGTCTGAAAAACCCAAAAGTTCGACCATGCCGGCATGGTCAAAATTTCAAGATTTTGTCAATTTTTTTTTAGCAATTTTATGGTTTCAAATGATACAGAACGGACTTCTGAAGACAGTTTACTTGTGCGGACTAGGTAAATAAGCCATAGTTTGAGATTTATTGAGGATTTTGTGACTTAATTTTGCGTCCGAAAAACTAAAAAAATCAACCATGCCGGCATGGTCAAAATTTCAAGATTTTTTTCAAATTTTTTTTGGCGATTTTATTGTTTCAAATGATACAGAACGGACTCCTGAAGACAGTTTACTTGTGCGGACTAGGTAAATAAGCCATAGTTTGAGATTCATTGAGGATTTTGTGACTTAATTTTGTGTCTGAAAAACTAAAAAAATCTACCATGCCAGCATGGTCAAAAATTCAAGATTTTTGTCAAATTTTTTTTGGCCCTTTTATGGTTTCAAATGATACAGAACGGACTCCTGAAGAAAGTTTTCTTGAGCGAACTAGGTAAATAAGCCATAGTGTTGAGATTTATTGAGGATTTTGTGACTTAATTTTGTGTCTAAAAAACCCAAAAGTTCGACCATGCCAGCATGGTCAAGATTTTGGTCAAATTTTTGTTGGCGATTTTATGGTTTCAAATGATACAGAACGGACTCCTGAAGAAAGTTTACTTGAGCGAACTAGGTAAATAAGCCATAGTGTTGAGATTTATTGAGGATTTTGTGACTTAATTTTGTGTCTGAAAAACCCAAAAGTTCGACAATGCCGGCATGGTCAAAACTTGAAGATTTTGGTAAAAAATTTTGTTGGCGATTTTATGGTTTCAAATGATACAGAACAGACTCCTGCAGACAGTTTACTTGTGCGGACTAGGTAAATAAGTCATAGTTTGAGATTTATTGAGGATTTTGTGACTTAATTTTGTGTCAGGAAAACTTTAAAAATCAACCATGCCTGCATGGTCAAAATTTCAAGATTTTTGTCAAATTTTTTTTGGCGATTTTATGGTTTCAAATGATACAGAACGGACTCCTGAAGACAGTTTACTTGTGCGGACTAGGTAAATAAGCCATAGTTTGAGATTTATTGAGGATTTTGTGACTTAATTTTGTGTCCGAAAAACTAAAAAAATCAACCATGCTGGCATGGTCAAAAATTCAAGATTTTGGTCAAATTTTTGTTGGCGATTTTATGGTTTCAAATGATACAGAACGGACTCCTGAAGACAGTTTTCTTGTGCGGACTAGGTAAATAAGCCATAGTGTTGAGATTTATTGAGGATTTTGTAACTTAATTTTGTGTCTGAAAAACCCAAAAGTTCGACCATGCCGGCATGGTCAAAATTTCAAGATTTTGGTAAAAAATTTTGTTGGCGATTTTATGGTTTCAAATGATACAGAACGGACTCCTGAAGAAAGTTTACTTGAGCGAACTAGGTAAATAAGCCATAGTGTTGAGATTTATTGAGGATTTTGTGACTTAATTTTGTGTCTGAAAAACCCAAAAGTTCGACAATGCCGGCATGGTCAAAACTTGAAGATTTTGGTAAAAAATTTTGTTGGCGATTTTATGGTTTCAAATGATACAGAACAGACTCCTGCAGACAGTTTACTTGTGCGGACTAGGTAAATAAGTCATAGTTTGAGATTTATTGAGGATTTTGTGACTTAATTTTGTGTCAGGAAAACTTTAAAAATCAACCATGCCTGCATGGTCAAAATTTCAAGATTTTTGTCAAATTTTT
The DNA here is from genome assembly GCA_023634235.1 of Pisaster brevispinus. Taxonomy (NCBI): domain Eukaryota; kingdom Metazoa; phylum Echinodermata; class Asteroidea; order Forcipulatida; family Asteriidae; genus Pisaster; species Pisaster brevispinus. The sequence goes on along the minus strand of JAMKCF010000005.1, from coordinate 11,748,863 downwards.
TTTGGCGATTTTATGGTTTCAAATGATACAGAACGGACTCCTGAAGACAGTTTACTTGTGCGGACTAGGTAAATAAGCCATAGTTTGAGATTTATTGAGGATTTTGTGACTTAATTTTGTGTCCGAAAAACTAAAAAAATCAACCATGCTGGCATGGTCAAAAATTCAAGATTTTGGTCAAATTTTTGTTGGCGATTTTATGGTTTCAAATGATACAGAACGGACTCCTGAAGACAGTTTTCTTGTGCGGACTAGGTAAATAAGCCATAGTGTTGAGATTTATTGAGGATTTTGTAACTTAATTTTGTGTCTGAAAAACCCAAAAGTTCGACCATGCCGGCATGGTCAAAATTTCAAGATTTTGGTAAAAAATTTTGTTGGCGATTTTATGGTTTCAAATGATACAGAACAGACTCCTGAAGACAGTTTACTTGTGCGGACTAGGTAAATAAGTCATAAATTGAGATTTATTGAGGATTTTGTGACTTAATTTTGTGTCAGGAAAACTAAAAAAATCAACCATGGCGGCATGGTAAAAAATTCAAGATTTTGGTCAAATTTTTTTTGGCCCTTTTATGGTTTCAAATGATACAGAACGGACTCCTGAAGAAAGTTTTCTCGAGCGAACTAGGTAAATAAGCCATAGTGTTGAGATTTATTGAGAATTTTGTGACTTAATTTTGTGTCTAAAAAACTCAAAAGTTCGACCATGCCGGCATGGTCAAAATTTCAAGATTTTGGTCAAATTTTTGTTGGCGATTTTATGGTTTCAAATAATACAGAACGGACTCCTGAAGAAAGTTTACTTGAGCGAACTAGGTAAATAAGCCATAGTGTTGAGATTTATTGAGGATTTTGTGACTTAATTTTGTGTCCGAAAAACCCAAAATTTCGACCATGCCTGCATGGTCAAAATTTCAAGATTTTTGTCAATTTTTTTTTGGCGATTTTATTGTTTCAAATGATACAGAACGGACTCCTGAAGACAGTTTACTTGTGCGGACTAGGATAAGCCATAGTTTGAGATTTATTGAGGATTTTGTGACTTAATTTTGTATCTGAAAAACCCAAAAGTTCGACCATGCTGGCATGGTCAAATTTTCAAGATTTTTGTCAATTTTTTTTTTGGCGATTTTATGGTTTCAAATGATACAGAACGGACTCCTGAAGAAAGTTTACTTGAGTGAACTACGTAAATAAGCCATAGTTTGAGATTTATTGAGGATTTTGTGACTTAATTTTGTGTCCGAAAAACTAAAAAAATCAACCATGCCGGCATGGTCAAAAATTCAAGATTTTGGTCAAATTTTTGTTGGCCCTTTTATGGTTTCAAATGAACAGAACGGACTCCTGAAGAAAGTTTTCTTGAGCGAACTAGGTAAATAAGCCATAGTGTTGAGATTTATTGAGGATTTTGTGACTTAATTTTGTGTCTGAAAAACCCAAAAGTTCGACCATGCCGGCATGGTCAAAATTTCAAGATTTTTGTCAATTTTCTTTTTGGCGATTTTATGGTTTGAAATGATACAGAACGGACTCCTGAAGACAGTTTACTTGTGCGGACTAGGTAAATAAGCCATAGTTTGAGATTTATTGAGGATTTTGTGACTTAATTATGTGTCCGAAAAACTAAAAAAATCAACCATGCCGGCATGGTCAAAAATTCAAGATTTTGGTCAAATTTTTGTTGGCGATGTTATGGTTTCAAATGATACAGAACGGACTCCTGAAGACAGTTTTCTTGTGCGGACTAGGTAAATAAGCCATAGTGTTGAGATTTATTGAGGATTTTGTAACTTAATTTTGTGCCTGAAAAACCCAAAAGTTCGACCATGCCGGCATGGTCAAAATTTCAAGATTTTGGTAAAAAAATTTGTTGGCGATGTTATGGTTTCAAATGATACAGAACAGACTCCTGAAGACAGTTTACTTGTGCGGACTAGGTAAATAAGTCATAAATTGAGATTTATTGAGGATTTTGTGACTTAATTTTGTGTCAGGAAAACTAAAAAAATCAACCATGGCGGCATGGTAAAAAATTCAAGATTTTGGTCAAATTTTGTTTGGCCCTTTTATGGTTTCAAATGATACAGAACGGACTCCTGAAGAAAGTTTTCTTGAGCGAACTAGGTAAATAAGCCATAGTGTTGAGATTTATTGAGAATTTTGTGACTTAATTTTGTGTCTAAAAAACCCAAAAGTTCGACCATGCTGGCATGGTCAAATTTTCAAGATTTTGGTCAATTGTTTTTTTTGGCGATTTTATGGTTTCAAATGATACAGAACGGACTCCTGAAGAAAGTTTACTTGAGTGAACTACGTAAATAAGCCATAGTTTGAGATTTATTGAGGATTTTGTGACTTAATTTTGTGTCTGAAAAACCCAAAAGTTCGACCATGCCGGCATGGTCAAAATTTCAAGATTTTTGTCAAATTTTTTTTGGCGATTTTATGGTTTCAAATGATACAGAATGGACTCCTGAAGACAGTTTACTTGTGCGGACTAGGTAAATAAGCCATAGTTTGAGATTTATTGAGGATTTTGTGACTTAATTTTGTGTCCGAAAAACTAAAAAAATCAACCATGCCGGCATGGTCAAAAATTCAAGATTTTGGTCAAATTTTTGTTGGCCCTTTTATGGTTTCAAATGATACAGAACGGACTCCTGAAGAAAGTTTTCTTGAGCGAACTAGGTAAATAAGCCATAGTGTTGAGATTTATTGAGGATTTTGTGACTTAATTTTGTGTCTGAAAAACCCAAAAGTTCGACCATGCCGGCATGGTCAAAATTTCAAGATTTTTGTCAATTTTCTTTTTGGCGATTTTATGGTTTGAAATGATACAGAACGGACTCCTGAAGACAGTTTACTTGTGCGGACTAGGTAAATAAGCCATAGTTTGAGATTTATTGAGGATTTTGTGACTTAATTTTGTGTCCGAAAAACTAAAAAAATCAACCATGCCGGCATGGTCAAAAATTCAAGATTTTGGTCAAATTTTTGTTGGCGATTTTATGGTTTCAAATGATACAGAACGGACTCCTGAAGACAGTTTTCTTGTGCGGACTAGGTAAATAAGCCATAGTGTTGAGATTTATTGAGGATTTTGTAACTTAATTTTGTGTCTGAAAAACCCAAAAGTTCGACCATGCCGGCATGGTCAAAATTTCAAGATTTTGGTAAACAATTTTGTTGGCGATGTTATGGTTTCAAATGATACAGAACAGACTCCTGAAGACAGTTTACTTGTGCGGACTAGGTAAATAAGTCATAAATTGAGATTTATTGAGGATTTTGTGACTTAATTTTGTGTCAGGAAAACTAAAAAAATCAACCATGGCGGCATGGTAAAAAATTCAAGATTTTGGTCAAATTTTGTTTGGCCCTTTTATGGTTTCAAATGATACAGAACGGACTCCTGAAGAAAGTTTTCTTGAGCGAACTAGGTAAATAAGCCATAGTGTTGAGATTTATTGAGAATTTTGTGACTTAATTTTGTGTCTAAAAAACCCAAAAGTTCGACCATGCCGGCATGGTCAAAATTTCAAGATTTTGGTCAAATTTTTGTTGGCGATTTTATGGTTTCAAATAATACAGAACGGACTCCTGAAGAAAGTTTACTTGAGCGAACTAGGTAAATAAGCCATAGTGTTGAGATTTATTGAGGATTTTGTGACTTAATTTTGTGTCCGAAAAACCCAAAATTTCGACCATGCCGGCATGGTCAAAATTTCAAGATTTTTGTCAATTTTTTTTTGGCGATTTTATTGTTTCAAATGATACAGAACGGACTCCTGAAGACAGTTTACTTGTGCGGACTAGGATAAGCCATAGTTTGAGATTTATTGAGGATTTTGTGACTTAATTTTGTATCTGAAAAACCCAAAAGTTCGACCATGCTGGCATGGTCAAATTTTCAAGATTTTTGTCAATTGTTTTTTTTGGCGATTTTATGGTTTCAAATGATACAGAACGGACTCCTGAAGAAAGTTTACTTGAGTGAGCTACGTAAATAAGCCATAGTTTGAGATTTATTGAGGATTTTGTGACTTAATTTTGTGTCTGAAAAACCCAAAAGTTCGACCATGCCGGCATGGTCAAAATTTCAAGATTTTTGTCAATTTTTTTTTGGCGATTTTATGGTTTCAAATGATACAGAATGGACTCCTGAAGACAGTTTACTTGTGCGGACTAGGTAAATAAGCCATAGTTTGAGATTTATTGAGGATTTTGTGACTTAATTTTGTGTCCGAAAAACTAAAAAAATCAACCATGCCGGCATGGTCAAAAATTCAAGATTTTGGTCAAATTTTTGTTGGCGATTTTATGGTTTCAAATGATACAGAACGGACTCCTGAAGACAGTTTTCTTGTGCGGACTAGGTAAATAAGCCATATTGTTGAGATTTATTGAGGATTTTGTAACTTAATTTTGTGTCTGAAAAACCCAAAAGTTCGACCATGCCGGCATGGTCAAAATTTCAAGATTTTGTCAAATTTTTTTTAGCGATTATATGGTTTCAAATGATACAGAACGGACTTCTGAAGACAGTTTACTTGTGCGGACTAGGTAAATAAGCCATAGTTTGAGATTTATTGAGGATTTTGTGACTTAATTTTGTATCTGAAAAACCCAAAAGTTCGACCATGCTGGCATGGTCAAATTTTCAAGATTTTTGTCAATTTTTTTTTTGGCGATTTTATGGTTTCAAATGATACAGAACGGACTCCTGAAGAAAGTTTACTTGAGTGAACTACGTAAATAAGCCATAGTTTGAGATTTATTGAGGATTTTGTGACTTAATTTTGTGTCCGAAAAACTAAAAAAATCAACCATGCCGGCATGGTCAAAAATTGAAGATTTTGGTCAAATTTTTGTTGGCCCTTTTATGGTTTCAAATGAACAGAACGGACTCCTGAAGAAAGTTTTCTTGAGCGAACTAGGTAAATAAGCCATAGTGTTGAGATTTATTGAGGATTTTGTGACTTAATTTTGTGTCTGAAAAACCCAAAAGTTCGACCATGCCGGCATGGTCAAAATTTCAAGATTTTTGTCAATTTTCTTTTTGGCGATTTTATGGTTTGAAATGATACAGAACGGACTCCTGAAGACAGTTTACTTGTGCGGACTAGGTAAATAAGCCATAGTTTGAGATTTATTGAGGATTTTGTGACTTAATTTTGTGTCCGAAAAACTAAAAAAATCAACCATGCCGGCATGGTCAAAAATTCAAGATTTTGGTCAAATTTTTGTTGGCGATGTTATGGTTTCAAATGATACAGAACGGACTCCTGAAGACAGTTTTCTTGTGCGGACTAGGTAAATAAGCCATAGTGTTGAGATTTATTGAGGATTTTGTAACTTAATTTTGTGCCTGAAAAACCCAAAAGTTCGACCATGCCGGCATGGTCAAAATTTCAAGATTTTGGTAAAAAAATTTGTTGGCGATGTTATGGTTTCAAATGATACAGAACAGACTCCTGAAGACAGTTTACTTGTGCGGACTAGGTAAATAAGTCATAAATTGAGATTTATTGAGGATTTTGTGACTTAATTTTGTGTCAGGAAAACTAAAAAAATCAACCATGGCGGCATGGTAAAAAATTCAAGATTTTGGTCAAATTTTGTTTGGCCCTTTTATGGTTTCAAATGATACAGAACGGACTCCTGAAGAAAGTTTTCTTGAGCGAACTAGGTAAATAAGCCATAGTGTTGAGATTTATTGAGAATTTTGTGACTTAATTTTGTGTCTAAAAAACCCAAAAGTTCGACCATGCTGGCATGGTCAAATTTTCAAGATTTTGGTCAATTGTTTTTTTTGGCGATTTTATGGTTTCAAATGATACAGAACGGACTCCTGAAGAAAGTTTACTTGAGTGAACTACGTAAATAAGCCATAGTTTGAGATTTATTGAGGATTTTGTGACTTAATTTTGTGTCTGAAAAACCCAAAAGTTCGACCATGCCGGCATGGTCAAAATTTCAAGATTTTTGTCAAATTTTTTTTGGCGATTTTATGGTTTCAAATGATACAGAATGGACTCCTGAAGACAGTTTACTTGTGCGGACTAGGTAAATAAGCCATAGTTTGAGATTTATTGAGGATTTTGTGACTTAATTTTGTGTCCGAAAAACTAAAAAAATCAACCATGCCGGCATGGTCAAAAATTCAAGATTTTGGTCAAATTTTTGTTGGCCCTTTTATGGTTTCAAATGATACAGAACGGACTCCTGAAGAAAGTTTTCTTGAGCGAACTAGGTAAATAAGCCATAGTGTTGAGATTTATTGAGGATTTTGTGACTTAATTTTGTGTCTGAAAAACCCAAAAGTTCGACCATGCCGGCATGGTCAAAATTTCAAGATTTTTGTCAATTTTCTTTTTGGCGATTTTATGGTTTGAAATGATACAGAACGGACTCCTGAAGACAGTTTACTTGTGCGGACTAGGTAAATAAGCCATAGTTTGAGATTTATTGAGGATTTTGTGACTTAATTTTGTGTCCGAAAAACTAAAAAAATCAACCATGCCGGCATGGTCAAAAATTCAAGATTTTGGTCAAATTTTTGTTGGCGATTTTATGGTTTCAAATGATACAGAACGGACTCCTGAAGACAGTTTTCTTGTGCGGACTAGGTAAATAAGCCATAGTGTTGAGATTTATTGAGGATTTTGTAACTTAATTTTGTGTCTGAAAAACCCAAAAGTTCGACCATGCCGGCATGGTCAAAATTTCAAGATTTTGGTAAACAATTTTGTTGGCGATGTTATGGTTTCAAATGATACAGAACAGACTCCTGAAGACAGTTTACTTGTGCGGACTAGGTAAATAAGTCATAAATTGAGATTTATTGAGGATTTTGTGACTTAATTTTGTGTCAGGAAAACTAAAAAAATCAACCATGGCGGCATGGTAAAAAATTCAAGATTTTGGTCAAATTTTGTTTGGCCCTTTTATGGTTTCAAATGATACAGAACGGACTCCTGAAGAAAGTTTTCTTGAGCGAACTAGGTAAATAAGCCATTGTGTTGAGATTTATTGAGAATTTTGTGACTTAATTTTGTGTCTAAAAAACCCAAAAGTTCGACCATGCCGGCATGGTCAAAATTTCAAGATTTTGGTCAAATTTTTGTTGGCGATTTTATGGTTTCAAATAATACAGAACGGACTCCTGAAGAAAGTTTACTTGAGCGAACTAGGTAAATAAGCCATAGTGTTGAGATTTATTGAGGATTTTGTGACTTAATTTTGTGTCCGAAAAACCCAAAATTTCGACCATGCCGGCATGGTCAAAATTTCAAGATTTTTGTCAATTTTTTTTTGGCGATTTTATTGTTTCAAATGATACAGAACGGACTCCTGAAGATAGTTTACTTGTGCGGACTAGGATAAGCCATAGTTTGAGATTTATTGAGGATTTTGTGACTTAATTTTGTATCTGAAAAACCCAAAAGTTCGACCATGCTGGCATGGTCAAATTTTCAAGATTTTTGTCAATTGTTTTTTTTGGTGATTTTATGGTTTCAAATGATACAGAACGGACTCCTGAAGAAAGTTTACTTGAGTGAGCTACGTAAATAAGCCATAGTTTGAGATTTATTGAGGATTTTGTGACTTAATTTTGTGTCTGAAAAACCCAAAAGTTCGACCATGCCGGCATGGTCAAAATTTCAAGATTTTTGTCAATTTTTTTTTGGCGATTTTATGGTTTCAAATGATACAGAATGGACTCCTGAAGACAGTTTACTTGTGCGGACTAGGTAAATAAGCCATAGTTTGAGATTTATTGAGGATTTTGTGACTTAATTTTGTGTCCGAAAAACTAAAAAAATCAACCATGCCGGCATGGTCAAAAATTCAAGATTTTGGTCAAATTTTTGTTGGCGATTTTATGGTTTCAAATGATACAGAACGGACTCCTGAAGACAGTTTTCTTGTGCGGACTAGGTAAATAAGCCATATTGTTGAGATTTATTGAGGATTTTGTAACTTAATTTTGTGTCTGAAAAACCCAAAAGTTCGACCATGCCGGCATGGTCAAAATTTCAAGATTTTGTCAATTTTTTTTTAGCGATTATATGGTTTCAAATGATACAGAACGGACTTCTGAAGACAGTTTACTTGTGCGGACTAGGTAAATAAGCCATAGTTTGAGATTTATTGAGGATTTTGTGACTTAATTTTGTATCTGAAAAACCCAAAAGTTCGACCATGCTGGCATGGTCAAATTTTCAAGATTTTTGTCAATTGTTTTTTTTGGCGATTTTATGGTTTCAAATGATACAGAACGGACTCCTGAAGAAAGTTTACTTGAGTGAGCTAGGTAAATAAGCCATAGTTTGAGATTTATTGAGGATTTTGTGACTTAATTTTGTGTCTGAAAAACCCAAAAGTTCGACCATGCCGGCATGGTCAAAATTTCAAGATTTTTGTCAATTTTTTTTTGGCGATTTTATGGTTTCAAATGATACAGAATGGACTCCTGAAGACAGTTTACTTGTGCGGACTAGGTAAATAAGCCATAGTTTGAGATTTATTGAGGATTTTGTGACTTAATTTTGTGTCCGAAAAACTAAAAAAATCAACCATGCCGGCATGGTCAAAAATTCAAGATTTTGGTCAAATTTTTGTTGGCGATTTTATGGTTTCAAATGATACAGAAAGGACTCCTGAAGACAGTTTTCTTGTGCGGACTAGGTAAATAAGCCATATTGTTGAGATTTATTGAGGATTTTGTAACTTAATTTTGTGTCTGAAAAACCCAAAAGTTCGACCATGCCGGCATGGTCAAAATTTCAAGATTTTGGTAAAAAATTTTGTTGGCGATGTTATGGTTTCAAATGATACAGAACAGACTCCTGAAGACAGTTTACTTGTGCGGACTAGGTAAATAAGTCATAAATTGAGATTTATTGAGGATTTTGTGACTTAATTTTGTGTCAGGAAAACTAAAAAAATCAACCATGGCGGCATGGTCAAAAATTCAAGATTTTGGTCAAATTTTTTTTGGCCCTTTTATGGTTTCAAATGATACAGAACGGACTCCTGAAGACAGTTTTCTTGAGCGAACTAGGTAAATAAGCCATAGTGTTGAGATTTATTGAGAATTTTGTGACTTAATTTTGTGTCTAAAAAACCCAAAAGTTCGACCATGCCGGCATGGTCAAAATTTCAAGATTTTGGTCAAATTTTTGTTGGCGATTTTATGGTTTCAAATAATACAGAACGGACTCCTGAAGAAAGTTTACTTGAGCGAACTAGGTAAATAAGCCATAGTGTTGAGATTTATTGAGGATTTTGTGACTTAATTTTGTGTCCGAAAAACCCAAAATTTCGACCATGCCGGCATGGTCAAAATTTCAAGATTTTTGTCAATTTTTTTTTGGCGATTTTATTGTTTCAAATGATACAGAACGGACTCCTGAAGACAGTTTACTTGTGCGGACTAGGATAAGCCATAGTTTGAGATTTATTGAGGATTTTGTGACTTAATTTTGTATCTGAAAAACCCAAAAGTTCGACCATGCTGGCATGGTCAAATTTTCAAGATTTTTGTCAATTGTTTTTTTTGGCGATTTTATGGTTTCAAATGATACAGAACGGACTCCTGAAGAAAGTTTACTTGAGTGAACTACGTAAATAAGCCATAGTTTGAAATTTATTGAGGATTTTGTGACTTAATTTTGTGTCTGAAAAACCCAAAAGTTCGACCATGCCGGCATGGTCAAAATTTCAAGATTTTTGTCAAATTTTTTTTGGCGATTTTATGGTTTCAAATGATACAGAATGGACTCCTGAAGACAGTTTACTTGTGCGGACTAGGTAAATAAGCCATAGTTTGAGATTTATTGAGGATTTTGTGACTTAATTTTGTGTCCGAAAAACTAAAAAAATCAACCATGCCGGCATGGTCAAAAATTCAAGATTTTGGTCAAATTTTTGTTGGCGATTTTATGGTTTCAAATGATACAGAACGGACTCCTGAAGACAGTTTTCTTGTGCGGACTAGGTAAATAAGCCATAGTGTTGAGATTTATTGAGGATTTTGTAACTTAATTTTGTGTCTGAAAAACCCAAAAGTTCGACCATGCCGGCATGGTCAAAATTTCAAGATTTTGGTAAAAAATTTTGTTGGCGATTTTATGGTTTCAAATGATACAGAACAGACTCCTGAAGACAGTTTACTTGTGCGGACTAGGTAAATAAGTCATAAATTGAGATTTATTGAGGATTTTGTGACTTAATTTTGTGTCAGGAAAACTAAAAAAATCAACCATGGCGGCATGGTAAAAAATTCAAGATTTTGGTCAAATTTTTTTTGGCCCTTTTATGGTTTCAAATGATACAGAACGGACTCCTGAAGAAAGTTTTCTCGAGCGAACTAGATAAATAAGCCATAGTGTTGAGATTTATTGAGAATTTTGTGACTTAATTTTGTGTCTAAAAAACCCAAAAGTTCGACCATGCCGGCATGGTCAAAATTTCAAGATTTTGGTCAAATTTTTGTTGGCGATTTTATGGTTTCAAATAATACAGAACGGACTCCTGAAGAAAGTTTACTTGAGCGAACTAGGTAAATAAGCCATAGTGTTGAGATTTATTGAGGATTTTGTGACTTAATTTTGTGTCCGAAAAACCCAAAATTTCGACCATGCCGGCATGGTCAAAATTTCAAGATTTTTGTCAATTTTTTTTTGGCGATTTTATTGTTTCAAATGATACAGAACGGACTCCTGAAGGCAGTTTACTTGTGCGGACTAGGATAAGCCATAGTTTGAGATTTATTGAGGATTTTGTGACTTAATTTTGTATCTGAAAAACCCAAAAGTTCGACCATGCTGGCATGGTCAAATTTTCAAGATTTTTGTCAATTTTTTTTTTGGCGATTTTATGGTTTCAAATGATACAGAACGGACTCCTGAAGAAAGTTTACTTGAGTGAACTACGTAAATAAGCCATAGTTTGAGATTTATTGAGGATTTTGTGACTTTATTTTGTGTCCGAAAAACTAAAAAAATCAACCATGCCGGCATGGTCAAAAATTCAAGATTTTGGTCAAATTTTTGTTGGCCCTTTTATGGTTTCAAATGATACAGAACGGACTCCTGAAGAAAGTTTTCTTGAGCGAACTAGGTAAATAAGCCATAGTGTTGAGATTTATTGAGGATTTTGTGACTTAATTTTGTGTCTGAAAAACCCAAAAGTTCGACCATGCCGGCATGGTCAAAATTTCAAGATTTTTGTCAATTTTCTTTTTGGCGATTTTATGGTTTGAAATGATACAGAACGGACTCCTGAAGACAGTTTACTTGTGCGGACTAGGTAAATAAGCCATAGTTTGAGATTCAATGAAGATTTTGTGACTTAATTTTGTGTCCGAAAAACTAAAAAAATCAACCATGCCGGCATGGTCAAAAATTCAAGATTTTGGTCAAATTTTTGTTGGCGATTTTATGGTTTCAAATGATACAGAACGGACTCCTGAAGACAGTTTTCTTGTGCGGACTAGGTAAATAAGCCATAGTGTTGAGATTTATTGAGGATTTTGTAACTTAATTTTGTGTCTGAAAAACCCAAAAGTTCGACCATGCCGGCATGGTCAAAATTTCAAGATTTTGGTAAAAAATTTTGTTGGCGATGTTATGGTTTCAAATGATACAGAACAGACTCCTGAAGACAGTTTACTTGTGCGGACTAGGTAAATAAGTCATAAATTGAGATTTATTGAGGATTTTGTGACTTAATTTTGTGTCAGGAAAACTAAAAAAATCAACCATGGCGGCATGGTAAAAAATTCAAGATTTTGGTCAAATTTTTTTTGGCCCTTTTATGGTTTCAAATGATACAGAACGGACTCCTGAAGAAAGTTTTCTTGAGCGAACTAGGTAAATAAGCCATAGTGTTGAGATTTATTGAGAATTTTGTGACTTAATTTTGTGTCTAAAAAACCCAAAAGTTCGACCATGCCGGCATGGTCAAAATTTCAAGATTTTGGTCAAATTTTTGTTGGCGATTTTATGGTTTCAAATGATACAGAACGGACTCCTGAAGAAAGTTTACTTGAGCGAACTAGGTAAATAAGCCATAGTGTTGAGATTTATTGAGGATTTTGTGACTTAATTTTGTGTCCGAAAAAAACCAAAATTTCGACCATGCCGGCATGGTCAAAATTTCAAGATTTTTGTCAATTTTTTTTTGGCGATTTTATTGTTTCAAATGATACAGAACGGACTCCTGAAGACAGTTTACTTGTGCGGACTAGGATAAGCCATAGTTTGAGATTTATTGAGGATTTTGTGACTTAATTTTGTATCTGAAAAACCCAAAAGTTCGACCATGCTGGCATGGTCAAATTTTCAAGATTTTTGTCAATTGTTTTTTTTGGCGATTTTATGGTTTCAAATGATACAGAACGGACTCCTGAAGAAAGTTTACTTGAGTGAACTACGTAAATAAGCCATAGTTTGAGATTTATTGAGGATTTTGTGACTTAATTTTGTGTCTGAAAAACCCAAAAGTTCGACCATGCCGGCATGGTCAAAATTTCAAGATTTTTGTCAAAAATTTTTTGGCGATTTTATGGTTTCAAATGATACAGAACGGACTCCTGAAGACAGTTTACTTGTGCGGACTAGGTAAATAAGCCATAGTTTGAGATTTATTGAGGATTTTGTGACTTAATTTTGTGTCCGAAAAACTAAAAAAATCAACCATGCCGGCATGGTCAAAAATTCAAGATTTTGGTCAAATTTTTGTTGGCGATTTTATGGTTTCAAATGATACAGAACGGACTCCTGAAGACAGTTTTCTTGTGCGGACTAGGTAAATAAGCCATAGTGTTGAGATTTATTGAGGATTTTGTAACTTAATTTTGTGTCTGAAAAACCCAAAAGTTCGACCATGCCGGCATGGTCAAAATTTCAAGATTTTGGTAAAAAATTTGTTGGCGATTTTATGGTTTCAAATGATACAGAACAGACTCCTGAAGACAGTTTACTTGTGCGGACTAGGTAAATAAGTCATAAATTGAGATTTATTGAGGATTTTGTGACTTAATTTTGTGTCAGTAAAACTAAAAAAATCAACCATGCCGGCATGGTAAAAAATTCAAGATTTTGGTCAAATTTTTTTTGGCCCTTTTATGGTTTCAAATGATACAGAACGGACTCCTGAAGAAAGTTTTCTTGAGCGAACTAGGTAAATAAGCCATAGTGTTGAGATTTATTGAGAAATTTGTGACTTAATTTTGTGTCTAAAAAACCCAAAAGTTCGACCATGCCGGCATGGTCAAAATTTCAAGATTTTGGTCAAATTTTTGTTGGCGATTTTATGGTTTCAAATGATACAGAACGGACTCCTGAAGAAAGTTTACTTGAGCGAACTAGGTAAATAAGCCATAGTGTTGAGATTTATTGAGGATTTTGTGACTTAATTTTGTGTCTGAAAAACCCAAAAGTTCGACAATGCCGGCATGGTCAAAATTTCAAGATTTTGGTAAAAAAATTTGTTGGCGATTTTATGGTTTCAAATGATACAGAACAGACTCCTGAAGACAGTTTACTTGTGCCGACTAGGTAAATAAGTCATAGTTTGAGATTTATTGAGGATTTTGTGACTTAACTTTGTGTCAGGAATACTAAAAAAATCAACCAATCCGGCATGGTCAAAATTTCAAGATTTTGGTCAAATTTTTGTTGGCGATTTTATGGTTTCAAATGATACAGAACGGACTCCTGAAGACAGTTTACTTGTGCGGACTTGGTAAATAAGCCATAGTGTTGAGATTTATTGGGGATTTTTTGACTTAATTTTGTGTCTGAAAAACTAAAAAAATCTACCATGCCGGCATGGTCAAAAATTCAAGATTTTGGTCAAATTTTTTTTGGCCCTTTTATGGTTTCAAATGATACAGAACGGACTCCTGAAGAAAGTTTTCTTGAGTGAACTAGGTAAATAAGCCAAAGTGTTGAGATTTATTGAGGATTTTGTGACTTTTATGGTTTCAAATGATACAGAACGGACTCCTGAAGAAAGTTTTCTTGAGCGAACTAAGTAAATAAGCCATAGTGTTGACCTTTATTGAGGATTTTGTGACTTAATTTTGTGTCCGAAAAACTAAAAAAATCTACCAAGCCGGCATGGTCAAAATTTCAAGATTTTGGTCAAATTTTTGTTGGCGTTTTTATGGTTTGAAATTATACAGAACGGACTCCTGAAGAAAGTTTACTTGAGCGAACTAGGTAAATATGCCATAGTGTGAGATTTATTGAGGATTTCGCTTCTTAATTTTGTGTCTGAAAAACCCAAAAGTTCGACCATGCCGGCATGGTCAAAATTTCAAGGTTTTGTCAAATTTTTTTTAGCGATTTTATGGTTTCAAATGATACAGAACGGACTTCTGAAGACAGTTTACTTGTGCGGACTAGGTAAATAAGCCATAGTTTGAGATTTATTGAGGATTTTGTGACTTAATTTTGTGTCAGAAAAACCATAAAAGTCGACCAACAGTCTGTGGGGTTTCTGTCCACTCTCACTGCACTTTTTGAAGCTGCGTAAAGAGCTTGCAGAAGCCTGAATATTTTAGGTGAGTATCCAAAATCCTTGATAGCCTGCCAGAGGCTGTCCTGCCATACAGTGTCAAAAGCCTTTTGGTAATAATAATAATAATAATAAACAGTTCTTATAAAGCGCATATTACAATGAAGTCTCTTTGCGCTTGAGTGGGTAAACAGGTATGTCTTAAGTTGCAACTTAAATTGTTCCGGGGCGGGGCAGTTTTTGATGTGGTTTGGAAGATTGTTCCATAGTTCAGGAGCAGTGAATTGGAAGGCACTTTGTATGCGTTGAAGTTTATTGAGTTGTGAGTCTGGTAATCCGTTGAGAAGGCTATTACAGTTGTCTATGCGGCTCATCACGAATGCATGGATCAACCTTTCTGTTGTTGGTTGATCCAAAAACTGTCTAAGTTGTCCTATTTTGTGTAAGCCGAAGGAAGAGGCACGACATATGTTATTGATGTGCTTTGTCATAGTTAGATGGTGATCCTGGATAACCCCAAGAATCTGTGCACTTTGGACTGGTTGAATAGATGAATTATTTGCACAACTGCCATCGGTGAGGGCGGCGTAGGGTACTTCGCAGTCTCGATTATATCAGCCTACCGACCAGAAGCTTATATGTAACCGAGTGATGTTTTCACCCTTTGACGGCCGTTAGAAGCCAGCTCATAACAGATTGAGCCTTTTAAAAAGTTGACAAAAGTGGGTTTTCCCTACCCGGGACATTCTGTGAGGTGTAATAAGGTAATATAAATTCTTTTAGCGAATCTCGGGAACATTTCCATCACATGGTCGTCCGATTTGGGACCCATCGTTTGCACGCCATGAAGACACGCCTTGGTTTTCCTTTTGGTGTGGTGGTAGGGTTTAAACCTTTGTGGTTTAGAACAAGGAACACACGTGCGTTTCTTTCATCTGAGCTTCTAAAACGAGGCCTTTGTATGCCTTTCTTTACCTAAGTGGCCTTTATGCCTCGCACGCCCCGATGGTTCACTTTGAAATACGTCATAACGGTTTTCTTTGTTCGCCGGCCTTTGCGTTCCGGTGAGCGTTCTTAGATGGTGTGTAGGTGCAGTTTTAAACTCACAAGCAGCACCGTTAAGTTTCACATCATATAGGAAAACGTAACAGATTTAGCTATCGGCCATGGATCCGAAATTCGCCAAAATCGAGGTAAGATTGGTCGAATGATACAATGTACTCAGGACCATTCTGGTCGAGTCTTTCTCTTTTATTTTCTCAAGATTGTGGCATACAGATCAGTCAGCCTTATGGCACAACATTAAGGGTTTTGGCCCCGGTTCCCGTAACCTCGGGTCGAGCCCTTTACTTAAGCCAGGCAGTTTTAAATATATTATATTTATATTCATATTCAGATATTAGACCAATTTGTAGCTGGGCGCTGAATTGCACGTTTTTACAAGGGAATAAAAATACACTAAAGTTTAAACAAGGAAATTCGAAATTTCGTAGCCCAGAAAATGTTTTCGGCCAGCATTTTGGATAGCAAATTTATTTAGCCTCAACTTGTTTTGTGCACATTGAATACTAATTTTGTGTAGCAAATGGTGATTTTTTGAGTAGCCGCTGATGCATTTTTGGAGAAATTTGCTCTGCTATTTAAGGGAATTGTTCACTGTAGTCAGTGTATTATTCTAAATGCGCTCAGTATACATATAGGCATAATGGAGGTGTATAAAAAATGGCGTACTCTTATTATAATTTTATTAGCAGTTAAACCGTAGGCACCCATACGCTCTCATTTTCGGGTGCTTTCATACATTTACAGGAGAAACCAGATGCTTATCAGGGCATAAATATCGAAGCAGATGCCCTTTTTAAAGGTCTCTGCAGCTCCTTCAAGCTCTCTCCCCAATGTTTTGAGCTTTTGGTAAAAGATGGTTGGGAAGAAGTGGTCCAGTTAAGAGATATGGAGGGGCGGTGGAAAGAGCACGTCCTGGCCTTAGCGCCAAATGGAGGTCAGCGGAGAAATCTGGAGCACTTGATTCAGCGCATAGACGTTGGGCCGTTGGACCAGCCCATTCCGGCCCCCCAAAACGAAACCGCAGTGCCGGTGGGTCCCGCTGTCGGTACCAAGACAGAGGGCGACAACGTAGGCCCAGGCCCTTCGGGCAGCGTCCCTAAGAGTAGCTCAAAAGCCACAACTCCGCAGGTAAATGCTTCCTCTCCTTTTATTTTTATGGTGCACAACGGGTATATTATTTTTGTTTGCATATTTACGGTTCCAATTGAGTATCCCAATATTAATGTTGAAATGGCAAACGAAATATCACAGGTGAAAACCTTAGTAGCAATTTTAGCACGGCAAATGAGCTCAGGGAGGATGGGCCTCTTAACAAGTATAGTAGCCACAAATGTGATGGCAAAGGAAATAATATTATTAATGATAATATTGTTGGTAATTATGATGATACAAAATGATGGTGGTAATAATAGTAACAATAATAAATAATTACAACAATAATGATAATGATAAATCACTATCTTGTATGTTCCTCGAGCAAACAGTTCTGGAAAAAAAAAAAAAAAAAAAAAAAGTGTAGCTGGCCAAAATGATTTTGAACAATCTCCCTACTTACATTAGGAAATCTGTTACGCTATCTGCATTTCGTATAGTCCTAAAGGCGCACCCTTTTTCCATGTTGATTGTTTTCTAGTGCGCTATGCTCTTGATGAAATAGTGCCTTACAAATTCGAATTGTTGTGTTATGTTATGTATTGTAATTGGCAATGGGATAAGAGAGGATGGGCCTCTAAACAAGTAGTAGGTTTAAAAGTGTTGGCAAATGAGATAAGAGAGGATGGGCCTCTAAAACAAGTAGTAGCCCAAAATGTTGGTGCATGAGATAAGAGAGGATGGGCCTCTAAACAAGTAGCCACAAAATGTTGTCAAATGAGAAAGAGAGGATAGGCCTCTAAAAAAGTAGTAGCCCAAAGTGTTGGCAAATGAGATAAGAGAGGATGGGCCTCTAAACAAGTAGTAGCCACAAAATGTTGTCAAATGAGAAAGAGAGGATAGGCCTCTAAAAAAAGTAGTAGCCCAAAGTGTTGGCAAATGAGATAAGAGAGGATGGGCCTCTAAACAAGTAGCCACAAAAATGTTGGCAAATGAGATAAGAGAGGATGGGCCTCTAAACAAGTAGTAGCCACAAAAATGTAGGCAAATGAGATAAGAGAGGATGGGCCTCTAAACAAGTAGTAGCCCAAATGTGATGGCGTATGAGATAAGAGAGGATGGGCCTCTAAACAAGTAGTAGCCACAAAAATGTTGGCAAATGAGATAAGAGAGGATAGGCCTCTAAAAAAGTAGTAGCCACGAAAATGTTGGCAAATGAGATAAGAGAGGATGGGCCTCTAAACAAGTAGTAGCCATAATGTTGTCAAATGAGATAAGAGAGGATAGGCCTCTAAACAAGTAGTAGCCACAAACATGTAGGCAAATGAGATAAGAGAGGATGGGCCTCTAAACAAGTAGTAGCCCAAATGTGATGGCGTATGAGATAAGAGAGGATGGGTCTCTAAACAAGTAGTAGCCACAAAATGTAGGCGAATGAGATAAGAGAGGATGGGCCTCTAAACAAGTAGTAGCCACAAAATGTAGGCAAAGGAGATAAGAGAGAATGGGCCTCTAAACAAGTAGTAGCCACAAAATGTAGGCGAATGCGATAAGAGAGGATGGGCCTCTAAACAAGTAGTAGTTTTAAATGTGATGGCGAATGGGATAAGAGAGGATGGGCCTCTAAACAAGTAGCCACAAAATGTAGGCGTATGAGATGAGAGGGGATGGGCCGCTAAACAAGTAGTAGCCACAAAATGTAGTCGAATGACAGGCCTCGACAATTTTTTTTTTCCTAATTGCCCGATCGGGCAGGCAACGGTCGCAGACTGATTGCCTGAACTTGCCCGGCAAAAAGAGACACAATTGAGACATGCATTTTGAGGAATTTAAATCAGAAAATTAAGTGTCAACTGTCAACATTGCCAGACCTCAACTTACATGTATGTATGTTTTTATTTTATTGGCAATGTAGGCTTACTATCGTAGAATAAATAAGCATTTTGTTTTGTACTTCGTTTCGTACAATGTAAACTTTGCATCGGTATGCACGCACCACTCACACAGAACCAGCGCGCTGATGACATGGACATTGCTTGCATGCACTGTGTGTACACGTGATGCCAAGTACCCGCGATGTATTTCTTCCTAGCATTTACTGACTGCCTGGTAAAGTGTTCACCGTCACCAGCGACGTATTAAATACCGGCGATGAACTAAAAATCTGTGCAAATCTTCAGCATACTTTTACGTGGAATATTTCGGAAACGAAAGGCATGTGGGTAAACATTATTTGTCTATGAGAACAAGATTGTTTCCTTGGCTCCCCTCGATTGTACATACAAGTGTCAGTTAAGATGTCCATGCACAACAATAAATACAATCGACCGATCGCGCAAAACCATTCTTGCACGATCGGTCGATCGCGCAAAACCATTCCAGCATGATCAATCAATCGCGCAAAACCATACCAGCACTATTGGTCGATCGCGCAACATCAATCCTGCACGATCAATCGATCACGCAAAATATATTCGTAGCGCGATCAATCAATGTTCGTTGCGCGATGGACCGATTGCTGCGCGAACAATAGATCTTTCAATAGCGCAGCGCGATCGGTCGATAGTGCAGCGCTATCGGACGTTGATCGTGAAGATTGACCGATCGCGCCCAACATATACACGTCAACTTCAATGGATTTTTTAACGCTTAGATTTTGTTAATGCTTGGAACACTTTGTAGGAAATCACCAGTGGAATAAAACGGTATTTTATTTTATTAATTAATATATAACTCATTAGTTTTTCAATAAGAGCACTTGCCCGATCGGGCAGACCGATCAGGCGTCCAGGTTGCCCGACAAAGTTTTACCGTGTCCCGGGCAATCGGACAGGCGATTTGTCGAGGCCTGCGAATGAGATAAGAGAGGATGGGCCTCTAAACCAGTTGTAGCTTTAAATGTGATGGCAAATTAGATAACAATAATATTAGTACTTATAATGATAGCATCCATGATGATATGAAACGATGGTGTCCTCTGGTCCGCAAAGACCGAGAGAGGCTCCCGGTAGATCTGGCGGTTGTTTTCGTGAGTGTAAGGCAATAATATAATTCAACACCAGTCCTTAGATATTTTGCTATAATGCAAATAAGACAAGCCCTGAGTGGGAAGTGCAGTGGTTGATGACGAGTGTTAAACGATAATAATATTAATTATAGTAAAAATAATAATAACAATAATAATAATACATGTAGTATTAATATTTGTTTATGTGCGCCATTTCCAGACTAGGCTGTGCTTCAAGGCGCATGGCATTACATCAATTTAATGAATATAATTAAAATACAGCGAGGGGAATCTTACAAAGTAAAACTGCAGGTTACAAATTCTGAGAGCATGTTACAGTTTCTGAGAGCAAAGCATTTAGCAAACAAGCCGCCATTTAATAAGTTTACATTAGCCATGTAGTTCTAATAACTATTTTCTCATGTTCCTAAATCCTGGTAACACACCTCGGTGATGTTTTACGGTGCAAAATAAATCCGGTGGTGAGGCCACCGAGTCAGGAGAACACGGTTTAAATAGAGCACCAGTTATTTAAGTGTTTCGTCATAGATCACATACTCGTCAAGGTTTTAAAAATTGCCTATTGTCACTCCTTTTAGGATAACGCTTATCGACGGTATTTGGGAGCTCTGGGCAGTCACTCTTGGGAGAAGTTTCTAAACTCAACTTTTGATCCAATTGCCGCACAAGCAGCCAGGCGCACGCCTGGGCTTTTTCGATGGCTAGACATCGATGGCAACCCAAGCCACTATCCAGTTCCCAACGCGCCGAGCCCTGATGATGTTATTGCGGGTAGAGTAACCCCAAATATGCAGTCTCTTAGATTTCGAGATCCAAACCTTTTTGTAGCCGGCACTTTGAACAATGATTTAAATGTGTGGGATGATGTTTTGTCAGAATCTTCGAATAGGGAAGAGGTCCGCGGCTGGCTTCATCACGGAGTTAATTTGTTTGATTTCTTTCAGCCATTTAAGGGCGAGTACCGGGGGAGGTATTTCAATTCGGCATTTCCTTCAGAGATGTATTTTCTAAACGCACCGATTTGTCAGGAGTATGTACATTTTATCAATGATACAATCACCAAGCGTTTGATAGAAGGTTCAGTTTCGGTTTTGGGTTGGATACATGAAGTTTCAGCCCCCAGGTGTGTAAACGCACTTACAGTCGAACCTCAAAAGCCGCGTTTAATTTTTTCAATGAAGGGTCCCAATCTTTGGTGCAAGGACACGCCTTTCAATTTGGTTCCTCTGGGCAATATCGCAAAGTCAGTCAGGAAAGGCGGTCATTTCTCGGGGACAGACGATAGCCAAGGCTACAAGCAAGTTCTTCTGTCCAAAGAGTCAGCAACCTTTTGCGGTTTCGAATGGGCAGGGTTCTATTTTACAGACACTACACTACCCTTTGGTTTCAAAAATAGTGCATATGTATACACATCCATAGGCTCATGCCTTTCAACATGGCTTAGAAATAGAGGCATACATACGGAACTCTGGATCGATTCATCGGGGAATGTCACCCGAGCACTAGTTGGAAGGATTTGTCGCATCCCTAACTTTGAAGTTACGTTGTTTTGTTTCAGTTGCCGTTGGGTGCAACCGGGGAGACTTCCTACATGAGGGCTTTACGGGCACTATATGTGGTATGTTACATGCAGACTCATCTCGGCTTCTTCGTAAATCTGAAGAAAAGTCATCTTATCCCGTCCACCAGTATGGTTCATCTGGGCTTCGGCATTTGTTCTAGCTCTCTGTCATTCTGGATCCCAGAAAAGAAAAAAGTATCCTTCGCTGAGGTAAGAGAAACCATTCTAACCCAGGGCCAGGCGGTTCTGAAGCAGTTACAGCGTTTTGTTGGCAAAGCTTGAAGTTTTGCCCTGGTATTTCCGGCAGCGTCCCTCTTTCTGAGGGAATGTTGTGCTTTCATGGCAGCAATCGATGACCTGAATCCAACGCCCTTGCCTGCGGAAGTACGGGACGAGGTCCTATTTTGGCGTTTCGTCGACTCATTTTCACAGCCAATTCCTTGAAAACAAGAGCGCCACCTAGCTATTGCTCTATCAACAGACGCATCCGGCTATAGATGGGGTGGCACTTTGATTTCACCAGAAGCCAGTGTCACTTTTGGAGACTACTGGGAAGCAGATATTTTACAACTTGACGACATCTGTTTCAAAGAAGCCCTCGCTTTGTACTTTGTATTGCTTTCGGTTCTAGACTCGCTCTGGAACCGTCGGGTTGACGTCATCGGTGATTCCAGGAGCTTGGTAGACGCTTGGTCAGGCCTTAGAGCGAAATCGACTGCGTTGGCAAGGGTTTTAAGGCTCATTTTTGCACTTTCACTGGAAGCCAATTTCTCCCTCCATCTGACCTGGGTTCCCTCCAAGTCAAATCCAGCCGACGCTCCGTTGAGGGAAACGTCAAGAGCTGAAGCCCGTCTGTCTCGCCGCGTGTGGGATTACCTGCAAATGCAGTTAGGGGGTCGCCGTGGTTTCACTATGGATTTAATGGCTCTACGTTCAAACGTACAAGTGGGCCTGGATGGAGCTCCGCTAAAGTTTTTCTCAAGGTCCCTGGTTCCAGGGTCCGCAGGCGTAAATGCCTTTGCTCAGCAATGTCCACGTGGTGAAGTGGTTTACGTTTTCCCACCCTTTGTCCTGATAGCATCTCTCATCAGGCTGTTCCTGGAATGGGGAGATTTCTCGGTCACGATCGTAGTTCCGAAACACAGACTTCCCAAAGTATGGTGGCCTCATCTGAAATCCTTTGCACGTCAGTCAATTTGTTTGGCAGAGTCTGCTCATACAGGGATTCTGGAATACTCATCATCGGCTGGTTATATTCCGAACGAAAAGGAACTGGGTTTCGAGTTGTGGGCCTTCAAATGCTATTTCCCATCTAGCAATACACCTCAAGTAGAGTTTTCCCAGCCTAAGCAGCACAAAGTTCTCCTGGTGTCCGACTCAATGTTCAAGGGACTGAAGGGTTTCGGCTGGCCAGGGCCCTTAGACGTAAAGTTATCAGTCACCAGAGGAGGGGATATCTGCACTCTGTTTCGGAATCTTGCTTGGTCCTGCCGAGCTCGTCTTCCGGAGGTAGCTGTCCTGCACGGAGGCATAAATGACTTCAGTCGTTCAGCCGATCCATCAGTTGGGATGCTGGAAGTGGTTAGGGTTTTCCGGGCAGCAGCAAAGCGCCTTAAAGAAGAGTTCCCGGGTTGCACTTTTGTTATCTCTTCGGTATGCCAAACAAAGATGGTTGACATAAATCGCTCAGTTGCCGCTGTTAACTCTGCATTTAGAAAGGCAGCTTGCGAAGTTGGTTGGCTCTATTTCTCAAATGACCACATCACTCAGCTTGATCTAACCGACCAGGTTCATTTGTCCTTATTGGGATACCTCAAGCTCCACCGAAAGCTGCAGATTTTTCTAAGATCAATTCTGGGTGTGCCCACAGGGATTCACATAGAATGTTGAGTATCCTTGACCTTGATATCTGTGCTTTTATGAAGTCTTTTCTCTTTTGTTGAAGGTGGAAAAAGTAGCAGCCAGGCTCAAAGAATTGGACAACAAATTGGATAGCCGCTCATATGATTTACAGAAGAGCAGACTCGTCAAGGCGTTGGATGTCTTCTTGCAAGAACACCACGGAAAGGGATACCATACCCAGGGGCAAGGTTTGGAATCGGCAACGCCACTCGACATAGTGACATTTCTTATTGATCAGGATTCAAGGGGCCGCACTCAAGTTCACGCCTTGGGATGTACTCATCTTGGGAAACACGGTTTCTTTCATTGTGGATGTCAGGCTAAACTGGCCGCAGGCACCGTGGACTCCTACATCGGGCAATTCAGAGCCTATTTTAATTCTATTGGCAAAACAGAGGTCTGGCGTTTGAAAGCCCAATTCGGAAAACCATGTATCTCACATCAAGTTCACAGATACGCTAAAGCAGTTCAGCTGGAGCAGGCAGAGTCCCACGTCACCCCAAGGCAGGCTGTTCCTTTGTTTTCTGACAAGCTGCGATCACTTGTAAAGGAGATTGTTAGACGCATCGCAATCTCCGAACAGCACGAGAAGCCCTTTTTGCATAAGTATGTGCTTCAGTGAGATTTGGCTTTCTTTCTTTGCCTGTGGTGGGCGGGTGACCGAGCTGGCGACTTGGGAAGAGCGAGAACCTGTGAGATAACAAAGATCGAAGGGGGCGATTTTATTTTCAACCACACAATCGGCAAGACAGTAAGAGAAGGTGACTCTACATTGATCACAGTCCCGCAACTGGAGGACCAAGGGGAAATGAACCCAGCCGGTGCAGTACAGGTTTTATTTGAGTTGGCAAAATCGCACAAGCAGGATCTAACTGATGGGTATTTCTTTCGCCCTTTGGCAGCAAATAAGAAGAGCCTGGCAAACAAGCCTTTTGTAGGCAATGGGCCTAACTCTCGTTTGATAACGTATTTTTCTTCCTCGAGCAACCCCGAAGATCTCCTTCTGAGAGCCCACGGTGGACGATCAGGAGTGGCAATCACCTTGCGGTTCCTTGGCGCAACAGAAGAAGAAGTGATGGATCACTGCAGATGGGCTTCACGGAAAACATTCAAGCACTATACTGAGGTTGAAAGGGTGTTGAGGTGGCAGCGCACTGTAAAAATGCTGTCAAATGCTGTTGCTTCTTCCGAGGATCAATCCAGCGCTGCTGATGCGGCGGGTCATTTCTACAGGCTACTGAACTCTGGTTTTAGGGCTCAGAGGGCTTTCCCACCGCCTACTGTATAAGAAAAAACTTCAATTATTATGGGTTTATATGGTTGTTTTATGCCATCCCTCATCAAACCCTCAGCTTTTTCCTTGCAAAATTTCTCTTACTTCTGACGCCATGTTGTGATCTTGCAAGACACAGATGGCAAGGATTTCCTTTAGACCTTACTTTAGGTTTTACCATTGCATTTTCTGGTATTTCATCTTACAGCAGAATTGGGGGCATAGTTATCACATGTTGGTTTTTAGGGCCGTCTATTTTGCTTAAAACAATAAAGGCAACGCTTTGCTTCTCTCCCTATACCTTGGGTTTCACGCTTTCCTTTGTTCGTCGAATCCAGCTTGCTCCTTTTGAGATTTGGGTGAGATTTGGGATGTAGACGGGTTGGAGCTCTCAAAAGGCGCCCAAAAGGGTAAAAGTTTGGAGGAAACAACTTCAACTCCCATATCTAAACCTTGTAGATACCGCAGCCGCTAGAGACAATGGCAGTGGTGCAAATAGGGTACTATTTGCACCACTGCCATTGGTGAGGGCGGCGTAGGGTACTTCACAGTCTCGATTATAGCGAGGCAGAGAGTGAGGAGTTTCTTGGACCGGGAGGATCAAGTCAGGGCGGAGTTTAAAAGGTAAAGGTAAACCTACCGTTTGCATCGGGCCGGCGGTAAGTAGTTTTGCATTTTCCACACCCACCCACCCCTTCATCCATGTGACCCTTTCCCGGGCTGCGGTGTCTACAAAAACAACTTCAACTCCCATATCTAAACCTTGTAGATACCGCAGCCGCTAGAGACAATGGCAGTGGTGCAAATAGGGTACTATCGATGGTGATGGGAGGAGTAGTGAATTTATTTCTAAAACGAGATGACATTAGACTGATCAGTTTGTTTAAGAATTGAGTACAATTGGGTGTCGTCTGTGTATATGGCATGGTAAACTCCATGTGACTTGATGACATCGTCCAGTGGTGAAGAATATAAGTTGAATACAATGGGCCCGATTACTGAACCCTGGGGGACACCTCGTTGCAGAGTGTAACTGGTTGATATTTGGTCTCCTGTGATGACTGATTGACTTCGATTGGTGAAAAAGGTCCGAAGCCAATTCAGTACTTTTTCTCGGAAGCCAAACCTCTGCTCTAGTCGTTCAAATAATATGTCATGCCTTATTATGTCAAAAGCTGCTGAATAGTCTAATAGCAACATGACTGCTTCTCGACCGCCATCCAGTGCAAGCAGGAGATCCTTGCAAATCGAAGTTTTGGTAGTCTATATAGCAGCAGTATAGTGGCTTTCTGCTTTTCTGCTGTTTGTCGTGAACAGTTGATCCACCGTGCTTCTTCCTGGTCTAAAACCTGCTTGAGATTCAGACAGAATCTCTTCCGTATTGGAATGTATTCTGTGCTGGAAAATGCTGCAGAATACTTTCCCTGCAAGACTTAGGAGGCTGATGCCTCTGTAATTTGCACAGTCAAGTTTGTCCTTCTATGACTGCTTTCCCCTAGTCTTCTGGTATAATTTCAGACTTCCATATTTTGTTGCATAACTTATGGATAGTGTCAATTCCCGATTCTCCAGTGGCCATAATTTCCTCTGCTGAGATGGCATCAACACCAGGGTAGGGGGGGGGGCGGGGCTTTTCCGTCCTTAAAGACGAATTATGGCAGGGGTGACTTCACTTCTGAGTATGTAAGGTTCTGATTTGTCAATCTTTGTGACTGTAAGATGTCAATATTCGCAGGACCAGGCCGGTTGTAAAGTTCCTCATAATTTTCTTTCCATCTCTCTTTAATGTTGTTTTCATCTGTCAAAACCACACCATGTTCAATGTCCTTTATACTTTTCATTTTTGTAGCCTGTTTCCTGGTGATAGACTTGATGGTTGAATATATTTGCTGGGTTTTGTTTGATTGATGTGCTTTATCGACATCTTTGCTAAGGCTTTGAGTGAGTCCACTTGTCCTTACAATCTGTGATTTTTTTTTTATCTCCCTGTTGAGATAATTGTATCTTGTTTTTTTCAAAAAATTGTATCTCAACTCTTCTAGATTGTTCTAGGACCAACATTGTGCCCTCACATCATTTTCTCCAAGCTAGATGACATTTGGTGAAAGTTGACAAGGTGTGTCTTATTTGTTTGCAGATTGCTCAATGATTCAAGAGAAGTATCCATCATGGACAAGAGCTTCTTTCATCAGGAGATGCTTATAGCAAGGTCAACTTGGAATGTCATGTTTTTGATGGCTGTGCTGCACTTCCTCCTTTTCTGGGGTATGTTGAAAATGTAATTTTTCCTGCTGAATGTTTTTAACTTTAAAATTTTTAAGGAGCCAATGTTGTGCCTCCCCTTCAAATTTTTGGAACCTTATATTGTCCTGTCCCCCAATAACTTACCATCTTAATAGTTGTTGAAATCTCAAATTATTCTTGAGCTCGTGATGTGCTGTTTTTGGTTTTCTTGAGGCTCATGTTGTCAAGTCCCTCAAATATTAAGCTATCTGATGATATTTCAACTCTAAGATAGTTCAAGAGCCAATGTTGTGCCGTCCCTTCATTTTCTCCAAGTTAGATGAAGAAATGTTTACTGGTGGGTGTCTTATTTACGGGTGTGCGTCTTATTTTGTTTGCAGGTTATTCACTAATTCAAGAGAAGTATCCATCATGGACATGAGCTTCTTTCATCAGGAGATGCTTGTATCAAGGTCAACTTGGAGTGTCATGTTTTGGATGGCTATGCTGCACTCCCTCCTTGTCTAAGGTATGTTGACAAACTTCATTTCTCCTTAGTTCTGAAATGCTGCGCAATGATTTCCACCCCTTAATTTGTTCAAGAGCAGTTTTTTGCCATATTTTCAATTTCTTCGAACTTTACGCTGTCCTTTCCCTAATACTTTTGCCACCAGAATGATTCTGCAACTCTCAAATTTTTGTCTAGCCAATGTTATGCTGCCTTTGGTTTTCTTTGAGGCTCATGTTGTCTAGTCCCTCAAAAATTAAGCAACCTATTGTTTTTTAACTCTTAGATTGGTCACAGGCCAACGTTGTGCCATCTCTTCCTTTTCTCCAAGCAAGATGACCTTTAATGAAATGTTTACACCAGTCTGTCTTATTTTGTTTACAGATTGTTCATTGATTCAAGAGAAGTATCCATCATGGACAAGAGCTTCTTTCATCAGAAGATGCTTGTATCAAGGTCAACTTGGAATGTCATGTTTTGAATGGCTGTGCATCACTCCCGCCTTTTCTGAGGTATCTTAAAAATGTCATTTCTCATTAGTTCTAAAATCCTACGCAATAATTTTCAACTCTTAAATTGTTCACCAGCCAATGTTGATCTGTATCTTTAAATGTTTTGACCTCATCTTGTCCAGTCCAGTCGTAGCTTTCCACTTTCATAATTGTTCAACTCTTAAATTAGTAATGAGCCAATGTTGTGTTGTCTTTGGTTTTTCTTTAGGTCCTGAACAGAAAAGTGGACAACAGCTTCTTTCATCAGAAGATGCTTGTATCAAGGTCAACTTGGAATGTCATGTTTTAGATGGCTATGTACCTCTCCCTCCTTTTCTGAGGTATGTTGAAAATTGTCATTTCTCCTTAGTGCTGAGACCTTGCGCAATAGTCTTCAACTCTTAAGTTGTTCACCAGCCAATGTTGTGCTGTGCCTTCAAATGTTTCCAAACTCATGTTGTCCAGTCACTCATAACTTCCCAACTACATGATTGTTTCAATCTCAAATTATGAATGAGACAATCTTGTGCTCTCAATTACAAACGTTGTTGTTGTTGCTGTTGTTGTTGCTGTTGCTGTTGTTGACCTTTTTTTTTACATATAAGTTTGACTATACAGTCTACTTCTCTGTATGTATACATTTGAAAAGTTATGTTTACAAATATTCAACTAAGTTCTACTCACAATCTACGTCTCTGTTTTTATTTTATTGAAAATATTTTATTACAATTACCTAACTATCATATATTACATTTGTTTACATTCTACTTACTTCTCATAGTTACAGTTTACAACTTCTCTCTGTTATACATTTAAAAATCTATGATTACAAATATATCACTAGGTTCTACTTACAATCTACTTTTCTGTTTTATGCATTTGAAAATAAATGCTTACAAATAAATAACTATCTTCCTTGCTGAGATTTGTTTAAATTCTACCTCGTACTTTTAGCTACAGTTAGAACTCTCGGAATGAAAATAAATACATTTGAAAATTTATGCTTTAAAAAAGAAATTACAACCTTCCTTACTGACGTTTGTTTGAATTCTACCTACTACTATTATCATGTTGTCTAATCCCTTGAAATCTAAGTGATGTTATGTTGGTTTAACTCTTCAGTTTATTAGCGAGCCAATGTTGTGCTGTCTTTCAAATTCTCCGAACCACATGTTGTCCAGTCCCTAAATTGTGCAACTGTTCAACTCTCAAATTATTCACCAGCAAATGTTGTGCTCTCTGTGGTTATTTTTGATGGTTTACGCTCATGTTGTCTAGTCCCTGAAAAGCTATTTAATAATGTTTCAGGTCCTAGATTGTTCAAGGGCCAACATTGTGCCCTCACGCCATTT
Organism: Pisaster brevispinus; assembly: GCA_023634235.1. NCBI lineage: Eukaryota > Metazoa > Echinodermata > Asteroidea > Forcipulatida > Asteriidae > Pisaster > Pisaster brevispinus. Next base: position 11,719,830 of record JAMKCF010000005.1, on the reverse strand, counting down.
TCTCCAGGCTAGATGACATTTGAATGAGAGAGTTGTATTTATTAATAATTTTAACACTCCCTCTAATATTCACCCACACTCCCTCTAATATTCACCCACCTACCTTTTTAAAAATAATATATATATATTTTTTGTTTTTGTTTTTTATACCCCTCCCTTCTCTTAACCACAACAAACCCCCCCCCCCACACACACATTCCTGTTTTTGCATCCCTGTGGAGACATCTTTTGTTCTTTCCTTTGTCCCTGTAGTTAAGAACCTCCCATAGACTTTGTACACAAAATTCCTTGTGGAGCAGCCCAGTCTTTAGACTTTCCCTATGGAGACCCTTTGTTTTCCCTTTTCTGTTTTGCTCGGTCTCCATATGGTAGTGAATATGAAGGCGCACAAACACACACACACCCTTACCGATGGTGGCTTGTGGGGTCCTGCTATTGTTGTTCTATTATTCCCTTTTCTAAAGAATTCTCCTGTGTGGTCCAGGTTCCACAAAGAATTCCTTGTGGGGTCCATTGTTCTGTTTGTGTTTTGGACCCCACAAGGATTGGTGGGTGTGTTCACACATGCACACATACAGCCGTACGGATTCGGTTTGTGGGGTACTGCTATTGTTGTTCTATTAGTATTATTCCCTTTTCGAAAGAATTCCCTTGTGGGGCCCAATTGTTCCTATTGAAATTACCTTGTGGGGTCCATTGTTCCATTGTTGTCAGGACTCCACAAATGCCCTTCCGTGTGTCAATACACACACACACATATGTGTACACTGCAGATTGAGGACATACTTTTCATTCTATCCAATAGAGGACATTGCCAGTAGTCGAATGGTACCTATCGAGGTGAGGACATACTTATTACTGTACTTTGGTTGTGCATGACACCTTACATTTGTTGAAGTTTCATTGTATTTCTACAAAAGTCTTTAATGTTCCTCCAAGTTCGGGTCTGCAATGCCACAGGACAGGACAATTCGATGTCACGTTTTCCTGGAAGCTTCTTCAGCAAAAAGAATCTCTGCAAGCCCTCCATTACGTCTTTCTTCTCCTCGGCAGTCCAGGGGCGACGCTTTATTTGTGGAGCTTTTGGAGTTGGAGCTTTTGGAGTTGCTGGCCTTCCTACAACACACAGAAAAGAAGAGGAAAATTAAGATACATAATCAAACGGGGCCTATTTATAACAACAAATTGTACATTTCACCGATGTGAGATTTACTCCCTGAGTAAATCAATAAGCGATTTAGCACAAAATAGTGGGATGAAGCTACACCTGCATAAAATGCCGGACAAGAAACAGCCCAATTTAGGTTTAGTATGGTGCAGCCATCTTGTTCCATCCTACCGTTAAAAACGAGTAACTGAGATGGGCTGGAAAGCAATTAGGGAATAGAACCAACATATGCAAGAGATATAGGCACTCAGAAAGGCACAGAATTATGACAAACTTACTGGCATCAACACTGTCCTCCAAAGATGGGTCACACGAGTCACCGGAATCGCTGCTGTCCTCGTCGCTGGTGAAGCCTTCTGCAATACAACAAAGAGCAATTTCTACATTTAGATATGATTGCTTTTTCGCACACAAATTAAAATGTTGGCCAATCCATATGGTGGGTGAGTGGGGGGGGGGGGGTGTTAGGTGATGACGGCCCCAGGCCAAGTTATCGGGCCCCCAAAAGAATTTTCTTGGCGAGGAGGGGGAGGGGTCGGGAGCCAAGACCACAGTTTGTAGTAATTTGGAAAGACAACTTAAAAACGGGTTTATTTACCTCCAGTAACATGTAACTCCTCCAAAGATTTGCCATGTTGTGAAACCAAGTTGCCTCTCTCCAAGCTCAGGAAAAGTCGAGACAGTTTGATAACCCTCTGGACAGTGTCTGGCAACTGGTAGTACTCACGATGGACCCGCAAATCACGACCCATGAAGTCTGCAAGTGTTTCAAGCTGATGCTCCTTCAAGGCAAGAATTTGTGAAACAGTCGCTACATGTTTACGAAGCTTTGTAGACCGCATGCTATCAGCATTGTCAAGGCCCGCCTCATTTGCATATGCTCGCAGACAGTCGCTTCCTCGTATATGACCAGTGCCTCCGTAACAACTCTGTGCGAATGTGTTGTCTTGTGCCACTCCAGCTGCATTTCTATTTGCGACCAGAGCATTCAACCACGCCATCACATCAGTACCGAGTAGCCCAGGAACAGTTCGGCCCCTCTTACCAACTATTTCAACCACTTTGAACATTTTAAAGAGGTGCCGTTCAAGATCAGTCATCAAGCAATCCCCACTGACAATGGCTGGACTGCGTTTGTGCATATCTTCCAGTTTCATTTTAGATACTTCCCCCTGTCGTCTGCGGTTGAAGATAATGAGATGGCACAGTGTGACTTCATTCAATTTCTTCCAAGCTGGTGTGATTTGATGGCCCCGAGCACAGTGAAGGAGCTGCACTTCCCTGTTGCCAGTTTCATGGAGGAACGATGACATTTTCACCACATCTGCATTTGTCGGGAGAACAGCAGGTTTATTGCGTTTTCCTTGGTACAGTGTTCTGTGCGCGTGGGTTGACACATGTTCTCGCCACTTAATTTCACACAACTGCAGAAACTGTTCGGCCTGTGTTGTGCCTAAGACCACACTCTATAGCATTTCCTTTCAGTATGAGTGCACATTTCTTGATGGAATGTCCAATCTTCAGTGCTAGAGATGGAACGTGATACATCTGGTTTCCTTCACTGAAGCCGGCGACATCATGAACAGCCTTGACGATATCATTCAGATGGTGGGGATGCACGAACACTTCAAGTGATGCATTTGGTTTGTGGGTGTTTTTTCTGAGTTGTATGACAAGACGACCAAGTTCTCGTAGTTTGTTTCGAATGTAGCCATGTTGTGTAACATCGTGGCCAAGCTGAAGGTATTCACGTTCGGCCACTTCGATAATCAAAGAATCATTCTTGACTACCAGAGCAACATCGTCTCTCTTCATCAGACTAAGAACCTTGTTAATAATAATAATAATAATATTTAAAATTTATATTGCGCCCCTTACATACAAAATGATCAAGGGCGCAGAACACATGTTAAAAAGCACAGAGTGGAAGAAAAAGACAAAGAAAAAAGACTGGTCACCAGGCCAGTGCCCAAACAAAAGTATGGGGATACGTCTGTCCCGCCAACAGAGAACTGATAGTTACTTATTACATAGGCCTATCCCTGCTGGCATCGGTAATGTTTTGACCTTTTCATGAGACAGACGCCTCTAACCCTATCTATGCTAAAATACAAACTAACTGGCAAGGTGACCATAGAAGAAGACACACTAAAAAGCGGTTTTAAAAAGGTGGGTTTTTATATTACATTTAAAAGAGATGAGTTTCTGTTCGCTACGTTTCTGTTCGTATGTGAAACGGTAGCGCATTCCAAAGCTTAGGGGCTGCCACAGAAAAAGCCCTATCACCAAATGTAGTCAACATTTTACCAGAAGGATACTCCAAGAAAATACCATTATTCCCTGACCAAAGTTTATATGAAGATACTTTCCGGATGGAAACAAGATCCTGTAAGTACTTTGGAGAAAGACCATGAAGAGCTTTGAATGTCAACAACAGGATTTTAAAATTAATCCTGTACGAAACAGGCAGCCAATGTAATTGACGAATTATAGGTGTGATGTGTTCAAATCGGTGTGTGTTGGTAACAATTCTGGCAGCTGCGTTTTGAACCCTTTGTAGTTTAGCTATCTGTGACTTAGGCAGACCATACAAAAGGCTATTACAATAATCAAGTCGACTGGTCACAAATGCATGAATAAGTTTTAAAAGAGAGTCTTGTGTAAGGAATTGACTAATGCGTTTGATGTTGTGAAGATGAAAAAAGGCTGCAGAGCAAGCTTTATTGATGTGGGTGTTCATTGTAAGTTCAGAATCGAACCAAGACCCCAAGTTACGAACACATGTTGTAGGAAAAACAGTAGCTTCCCTTATCATTATATCGGAAATATTAATTTTCTTCAACTGCTGCTGCTGCTTTGATCCGATAATCAAAAATTCACTTTTGGCATCATTAATTAAAAGCCGGTCATGTAACATCCATTGCCTGATGTCCCTAATACAATCTTCGATTATAGTCACAGCAGCTTGACAAGATTTGTCGTCGTCTGGTCTAAAAGATAGATACAGCTGAGTGTCATCGGCATAGCAATGAACATCAGGCAGATGATGCTCAACGATGTCAAACAATTTAGAGGCATAGACAATAAATAGAAATGGTCCTAAGCAGGATCCCTGAGGAACACCACAGTTGATGTTAAACTTCTCTGATAAGGTACCTTGAATGGATACACGTTGACTTCTATCTGACAAATAGGACGAAAACCAATCGAGGGCCTTGCCAGTGACTCCACATTTAGACTGAAGACGTTTCAATAAAATTTCATGATCAACAGTATCGAACGCTGCACCCAGGTCTAAAAGGACAAGCAGAATAACATGTTGGGAATTCATCCTCATCAGTAAATCATTTTTAACCTTAATAAGAGCCGTCTCTGTACTGTGATGCTTCCGGTAAGATGATTGGAGAACCGGAAACATGGAATGTTTTGACATGTGACTATAAAGTTGGTCACAAACAGCCCTCTCAGTTAATTTAGAAATAAATTGTAAGTTACTGATTGGTCGGTAGTTTTCTAATTTCATATCAAGATTGTTTTTTTTTAATAAAGGGCATATTAAAGCTTCTTTCCAGTCAGTATGAAATGTACCAGAAACTAATGATGAGTTTATAATGTTGGTAATTACTGGAAGCAAAACATCAAGGTACTCACCCACAAGGTTAGTAGGCATGGGATCCAGAGCGCATGATCCCTTAGAAGAATTGACAACTAGCTGTTTTACCTGTGACTCGGTTAATGGTGCGAAACTATCAAACAGGTTATTACTGGACATTGTTTCAGGTGTAAAAGATAACGGTCTGTCAACAGAGGTTGAAACTTCCAAGTCATCAAGTTTAGCATGAATATTAGATATTTTCTTTACAAAAAAACTACCCATATCATTAGCAAGAGTCATTTTATCTTTAAAAGGTGGATAGAGGACGTCAACACTATGCCCAAGCAGCTTTTTAGATGCTCTAAATAATTTCCTCTGGTCGGAACTATTACTTTCGATAAAGTCTTTGTAAAAATTGCAGCGAGCTTTATTAAGAAGAAAGGTAACCTTATTTCTAATAAGCTTATATTCTGAAAGATCAGAGACCATGTTTGTTCAACTGGAAAGATACACCAGCAGGAGGAGGTTTTAACAAATCACTCTTGTTAGCTACTCGCCCCCTAACACGACCCTTCCTACTGCTACCATCAGTCTGTGCAGGGAGAGCAGGCTTAAACGGGCACTGATGACGCCAAAGATCAAGACGCACGTAATAGCCATAACAATGTATGCATGGTCCATATGCGTGTGGAGCTGCCTCATGATTTGGTCTGTAACCTACAATAAGCACACCCTCTCCCTCTCTATGGACTTGGCTATTGTGTCTGTGATTACCAATATTGCGGATGTATAACAGAAGTTTCTTGCGGGCACTAAGGTCGGTCTCTGATGTTATCTCTACAATTTCCCTTTCATCGACCGACATTATCGGTCTGCATGACTGTTACGGCACAGTTCGCACTACAATCATTTATGTCGGATGCTTTATGTAACTCGTCCTTTGGGCTGCTGTCACATCCTACAGCTTCATTGATTTGGTGAAGTTCTGCAGTTTCGGAAATAGCTTGTGGGTCATCGTCACCCCTGGAACTGGTGTGGGGGTTGTCAAACCTTGAAGGATCAGAACTGATGAGCTGTACACAGGATGTTCGATGGGCCATCTAGCAAGGAAAATATAAATGACACAATTAACACCACTGAGATATTATTAGGATTATCACACCAATTCAATATATGTCTTTATTGAGTGGATCAGCGTGCCCTTAAGTTGCTAGGCAAATAACACTTGACCACTTAACACTTGACTCAATCACCGCGTTTACACTAGATCCAGAAAGGTGGATTGAGATCCGGCATTTTTTTAACGACCGCAGATCAAGATCCTGTGTCGCGTTTACACCAGTGCTTGATCCGGCTCCGATCCCACTTTTGAACCGGATGTATATTGGTCACGACGTCTCCGCTCCTAGCAAAGAGCTCAAAGGTCACGATTACAGCGCGCCACTTCTAGAAATAATTGTTATCAATGTGAAGGTAGAATGCAGAAAATACAGTACAGCAAATGATACGAATAACAACGACCATGCAGGTAGAAATATTTTGTAGATGGGAATTAACAAAATACGGCAACAAGGCAAGCTCCGAACGTAACGATGTATGTATAAAAACAACAAAACGTTTCACACACGCACCAGTCCATGTGCACACAGCACACACACCCATATAAACAGCAACGGATGTCCAACCAAAGCGCAAGCAAAAAGCGCGCCATTCGTAGCGAAACCGGAAATGACCACATCGAATTGCGGTGTCTGATCCACCTTTCCGTTTACACTTGTATTTGGAATCCACTTTGCCGGATCTGATCCACCAATTGCCGGATTCAACCCTCCTCGAAAGGTGGATTAAAATTGCCGGATCTTGAACCGGGTCTGATCCGGCATTTTTGCGTTTACACTAGCCGTTAATCCACATTGCCGGATCAGACCCGGGTCTGATCCGGTAATGTGGATCTAGTGTAAACGGGGTCAATTACGTAAACCGAGGATTACTTCCAAAAGCTTAGATATCGAATTGGCGTCCAAACTGCCTACAATGCTCCATTTTTCACAATTTTTAAAAGCGAGGACGTCCTCGCTCTGATTAAAGTCCTCGATGTGCGAGTGTGTATTCACATAGAAGAGCTCGGTTTCCAGCATTGACACGTCCACCCACACACATACACAAACAATATAAATTCTGTTTGTTTGCTTGTTTGTTTTTGTTTTTTGTCCTTTTTTTTTTAATGTTTTTTTCTTCACAAAATCCTTTAACAAACCACATCAAATATATCAAACATTTCCACACATTCTTATTTTGAATTAAAACATTAATTTTATTTTATTTGTTAAATCATCAATCACAATTTGTCCTATTATAAACCACAATTTTTAATATAAACTAATAAATTACAAACCTTAAAAAAAAAAAAAACACCTTGAAAATATGTTCCATATTTTAATATTAATATAACCATGACATTCATCTTTCGTTTTTACGCAATATTCCCTTTTATACTACAAACAAAACATGCAAAAAATGAAAAGACCCAGGTTTACCACACCCCCAAAAAATAATAGAATAACCCATGCTAATTTCCCTCCATTTTTAACCAATTAAAACACAGATCACTTTTTCAACCAATCATCCTCTATTTTCAATCATAACAAAAGTCTTATATGATTTACACGCCCATCTAACATTAAAACAATACTTTACACAATAATTGATATCGTTCTCATTTTGACACCACACCACACCCGACTGTTCTCCAATTGTTCTTCATAACATCCATGTTTGTTTGTTCTTCATTATCCATTTCCATTCTCATCTCTTCACTTGGTAAGTTTTTTGTTGTTTATTAAAAGTGTTACTATCGGTTTATATTTTAGATTTTATCTTCAATGATTAATTAATTTCGAAACCCAAAAAAGAAAACATTCACAGTTATCCTCTATTAAAAATTTTTAGTTCCCTTTGAAATTTATAATTTCAGTGCCTATCAAAATATCGATATTATTTGCGATCTCATCTGCCGACATATTATTTCACCTGATATAATATAAAATCCAACATCCTTAAAGGTAAGATATTAACAAAACATTTATTTCCTCATACTCCGTTGTCACTTCCTAATTTACCATTATTACAATTTTTGTTTGTTTGTTTATTTCTGTTGTTTGTATTTATTGTTGTTGTTGTTTTTGTTGTTGTTGTTGTTGTTATTTTGTTTTTTCTTTTCCCCCATTCCATTAACTTATCCCCCATACCACCTTAAATTTAAATAAAAAATTCCTTAACTAGCAGGTAGTGCAGTCTCATGAGACGAAACCTGCCTTACCTCTTAGCATACTGCACCTGACGAGTCATGCTTTCATAAAAATAAAAATAAATTCTTTTCTTTTTCCTTTTTTACAAAAAAGAGGTTGTTAAGGAACTTTTTCACAGCTAGCATAACAAAACATCCAATCCCAAAACTAATTTTTTTTCTTCTCTTTTTCTTTTTCTTTTTAACACTCCACTCACACCTCAGTCACTTTAGCCCTTTTCACACGACGGAAAAAAAGAACATTCTTTGCGAAATTTTACAATTTTTTGTAAAAAATTACAATTTGGGCTTCGTGTGAAAGAAAAGTAATATTTTACATCGCCTACATTCCTTGCGAAATTTTCGCAAACCTTGCAAAATTTTGTAGTAGGTCCCGACCTCCGACAAAATCTTACGCTAGCGTAATTTTTCGCAAGGAATCAAGTCAAACCTTTGTGTGAAATGATCCGTTGTTTATTGACCGACAATCCTCGCGAAAGCAGTATTAACACGCATGCGTGAAGAACCTTCGGGAGCCGACCTTTGTGTGTTTACACACCGTTACCGGGCACCGGTCACCGTTGCAACCATTTGCCACCTCGTCTGCGATTTCCCGCCAAACATGGCCGTTTTGGGTCAAACCATCCATTTTAGATTGGGCGGTTTCCTTCTCCATAATGTTTATCAAGGCAATCGTTTCCTCGTAGCACCAAGATTTCTTGGCCTTCTTACTCTTATCTTTGGTTGATGTCTTCGCCGGTCGTTTTTTGGAGGATATTACGGGCATAGTATTATGAATGGACTCCCCAACGTCTTCGTGAGTGTCAGCCATTTTGAAGAATGTTTACATGGTTTATTTTTTACCGACCGCGACACACTGTGCACACGCGACATACGTCATCATTTAACTGGTATAGCGCTGTTTAAGAACAAAAACTCTATAGTTCAGTGGTAACCAGCTAAGTCTGTACTCTCGTCACATTTTTACTTGGTGTCGTGTGAAAGCTTGCGAAAGCGGTCAGGCGTGGGATGACTTCAGCGCTCGTTAAATTCGTCGCAAGGAATGTTGGTTCTTTTTTTCTCGTGTGAAAAGGGTTTATTACTACATATCCATACTTTACCACTTAAGTTTTACAAAACATATATGTATATATATAAAATTAGTAGGAGAGACAGCCTTAGCTTTCGATCCAAACCGTCAGAGGCAATAGATATATATATATATTTTTTTTTAACTCCTTCATACAGTATGAAGAACCTAATCACCTACTCCTATCAGTACATCAGATTAATATTCTACATTGACCCTGCATATCATCTTGACCATCAGGAGAAAACCAAACTAACCAAGTACCTCATCACTACCCACAGCCACGAAGAGGCAAGAACCCATAGATTTCTCGATTGTTGCGCCATTTGCCAGAATAGATGGGGTTTTTGTTAATTCTTAATATCATAATATCCAATTAATTATTAAATTTAAACTTAAACTTATTATTATATTAATTATATACCAGTTTCCCATCCAATTCACCAAAAAAATTATTGACGGATTTTAAAGTTATTTATAATATATCCAAATTCCACTTTACCATTACCATATAGTTTATTTAAACATATTTCACTTAATTCATTAAACTTGTATAAAACGATAATTTTTTCTTAATATAAGATTTCAATATACTTAATTTCAGTATTATTGTTATTGTTTTTAAAACATATTTAAGTTGTTACCCTAGAAATCTAGAACTTTGAAAACAAACCTACCACCTACTACACACATAACGTTACTCTACATATTAACATTTATTTTATTTTTCCCCAAAACCTCTACATACCAATTTTTATTTATTTTCCACAAAAACCTAGTAACTGTATTTTAATTCTCCACTATGCCTGTCAACTTCAACAACAACAAAATTGCATCAAACATTTCCAAATGTTATAAGTATTCTGAATGGTTGTCTACCCATGATTCCACTAAATGCATTTACAAACACTACACTTCTACGTTGAATAAACACATCTTAATACTAGACGAATTTATCCCAAAACTACACAAACTTCAATCTAAGTTTAACACCACTATTAAATTTGTCGAAAATAAAATCCAAAAAAGCACACTATCAGAAGAAACTTCAACAATTCACAAGACCTGCATCTTCTTTTTTCTTCTGACAATCTTCCTCTAATCGCTAAATCTGATTATAAAGAAATTTCTACATTCATACAAACACACAAAATAAACAATTATAAACTGCCATACCATCCTCTTGCGTCTTAATTTTAAACTGCCACACATTTCCTAATAATAGTAATAATATGATAATAAAACATTCAACGTTATTATTTATTAGAATCAGATTTTTTCTTCCGTTTTTAAGTAAAAATAACTTATATTCCTTATTCACCTAAAATATCATAAAACTGAAAAACAAAGGTTTTTTTTACACAACTATTAAATCATCAAACCTTCTGTATTATGATATTATTTTTCACTTTATAGCCTAGTTCCATACTATTTACTTAAGAATGCTAAATATACCCCCTCATCCATCTACTACCGGACATTTTTATGTTCACACACCAAACTGTTTTTATGTGTTATTTATATATAAAAAGATTTGCTGTTTCCTCTGTATAGTATTATCAAGTTGTTTGCCTTTCAAAACATTCAACAAAAGTTTTATTAAACTCCTTTTACTACCATTGAAAATATGTGTAGTCACCATGCATTCCTCATTTTGATTCCCCAACAAAGCGGTCCATCACTATTTTGTATTTTTTGCACTCCACAGTTGTTGCAATCCACTTTCCATTAATAATCCACCATTTTAAGAATACAAACTTGCTTTACACCTACATCATAAAGACTATACGGTTGTTTTACAACTTTTCTGTTTTCATTCACTGATGCGTCCGGTTTTTAAAAAAACTACCACTCACAACCGCGTCTCAAGCCTATGTGAATTCAATCTAGTGCTTTTACACCAATCAGTTGTGACCTTACAAATACAAAACAAACATACCCACGCGACTTATGCCCGCCACTGCATGCACAACACACGCACACACGCTCCAAATAATTGTTACATTAAATTTAATCTTTGACCTCATAATTTGTATTGTTTTTGTAATACTTATTTGAACTTCTCTTCATGCCAACTACGACATATCACACCTGTTTTTTATTCCGATAGAACACCGCCCTCTTTGTTACAATTCACCACCACTATTACGAAAAATGTTACCTCATTCCAATCCAACCTGTAATACAAATTACACAACCCCTCCCCTACTCCCTTTCAACCCATTTTCTACCCCTCCCTACACCATTTAACTCACACCCCATTTATGCCAATTCACCACCCCTCCCACCAACCCTTCCTTTTACAATAATTTTCTTGCATCCCTTTCCCTCTTCATATCACTCCATTACAACCCACTTTATACCCCTCCCCTACTCCCTTTCAACCCATTTTCTACCCCTCCCTACACCATTTAACTCACACCCCATTTATGCCAATTCACCACCCCTCCCACCAACCCTTCCTTTTACAATAATTTTCTTGCATCCCTTTCCCTCTTCATATCACTCCATTACAACCCACTTTATACCTCTCCCCTACTCCCTTTCAACCCATTTTCTACCCCTCTCTACACCCTGCTCACCCCACCACACCATATACATAAACCCCCACCCCTCCTTATACCCCTTCCTTATACCCCTTCCTTATACACCGTAATTTCATTTCCCCACTCCTACCATCACCCCTTACACCCTCCCTATCAATTCACACTCCATATTACCCTTTCTAAATGGTATTATAAATTAGTATCCACAGATCAAATTAAAGTCACCCTCCCTTATACCCTCTTATACCATAATTATACCACTTTCATCCCTCCCAATCCCTTACACTACCTTTCCATACACCCCTTACACTACCCCCTCCATTTTAACCTTCCTTTTACAACCCTTCCTCATACCACTCTCCTCCCCTCCCATTAACCCCCCCTAAAAACCACGAATACCACTCCCTTACCCCATCCCTCCCACACACACCCCCCCCCCCCCTCCGTTGTATCATATTCCCTCCACTGTATCATATTTACTTTTACCATCTTCCCCTAACCTTCCCCTTTTATCATGCCTGTACAATCACTTTCCATTTTTACCACACCTATACAATCACACCCTCTCACTTTTAGTTATATCTCCCTCCACCCATCCCTAATAAAGTTTCAATCAACCATCTATTTTACCACCCCCCCCCCCCCGATACCAAATTACACCCCTCCCTCTATTCACACCCAAAACATTATTCCAACAAACTTGCTGTTTTATTTTTTTAAATTTTTATTTTGTATTATTTTTATTCCTTTCATGCCGAGTGTATACAATGTCTAGATCTTTTCTAACTAGTCGTTACACTCATTCTCTGCATACTTTTGAACAGTGAAATCCTCTACTCCACAGTAGTGTCTTTAACGTTTCTTGTATACCATGAGGTATGCATAGGACAGTTAGACTATAGGTCTCCCTTAATAAAACAGATTATTCACTGATTCAAGAGAAATAACCATCAAGAACAAGAGCTTCTTTCATCAGAAGATGCTTGTATCAAGGTCAACTTGGAATGTCATGTTTTTGATGGCAATGCATTACTCCCTTCCCACTCTGAGGTATGTTGCAACGTTTCATTTAGCCTTAGTTCTGAAACCCTGTGTAATGATTTTCGACTTTTAAGCAAGCCAGTGTTGTGCCGCCTTATTAAGTTATTAGAAGCTTATGTGGTTCTGTACCACATAATTTGCCATTTTAATTATTGTTCAAATTTCAAATGATTCACGAGCAATGTTGTGCTGTCTTTTAATTTCTTTGAGGCTCATTTTGTCTATTCCTTAAAAATGTAAGCAGTTAAATGATATTTAAACTGTTTAATTTTTTGACAAGACAATGTTGTTCAGTTGATTTAATTTGTCCGAACCTCTCTAGTGTCTCCTAACTTGTCAACTTAATGATTGTTCAACTCACAAATAAATCTTGTGTCAAAGTTGTGCAGTCTTTGGTGTTCCTTTAGGCTCATGTTTTCTAGTCCCTCAAAAATTAAGCAGTGTAATGTTTTTCAAGTCTTAAATTGATAATGAGCTAATGTTGTTATGTCTCTTCAATTTCTCATATCCTTATGTTGTTCAGTCCCTCACAACTTGACACCTTAATGATTGTTCACGAGCAAATGTTGTCTTTGTTTTTTTTAGGCTCATGTTGTCTAGTCATTCAAATATTAATTCATGTACCATTATTGTGGCATTTGTGTTTTGTTGTCCAAGGTAGATGATATGTGATGAAATATTTTATTTTGTTTGCAGATTGCTCACTGAATCAAGAGAAGTATCCATCACGGACAGGAGCTTCTTTCATCAGGAGATGCTTGTATCAAGGTCAACTTGGAATGTCATGTTTTCAATGGCTATGCTGCACTCCCTCCTTTCCTGAGGTATGTTGAAAATGTCATTTCTCCTTAGTGCTGAAACCCTGAGGAATGATTTTCAACTCTTCAGTTGTTCAGGCGCCAATGTTGTTCAGCCGCTTCAATTTCTTCGAACCTTATGTTGTCCTATCCCTCATAACTTGCCATCTTAATGATTGTTCAACTCTCAAATTATTCTTGATCTCGTGATGTGCTGTCTTTGGTTTTCATTGAGGCTCATATTGTCTAGTCCCTTAAAAAACATTTGATGTAATGATATTACAACTCTTACATTTGTTAACAAACCAATGTTGTGACTTCTTTTCAATGTCTTTGAACCTTTTGTTGTCCTGTCCCCAATAACTTACCATCTTAATAGTTGTTGAAATCTCAAATTATTCTTGAGCTGTATTTAGTTTTCTTTGAGCCTCATGTTATCTAGTCCCTCAAAAATTAAGCAGTGTAATGTTTTTCAAGTCTTAAATTGATAATGAGCTAATGTTGTTATGTCTCTTCAATTTCTCATATCCTTATGTTGTTCAGTCCCTCACAACTTGACACCTTAATGATTGTTCACGAGCAAATGTTGTCTTTGTTTTTTTTTAGGCTCATGTTGTCTAGTCATTCAAATATTAATTCATGTACCATTATTGTGGCATTTGTGTTTTGTTGTCCAAGGTAGATGATATGTGATGAAATATTTTATTTTGTTTGCAGATTGCTCACTGAATCAAGAGAAGTATCCATCACGGACAGGAGCTTCTTTCATCAGGAGATGCTTGTATCAAGGTCAACTTGGAATGTCATGTTTTCAATGGCTATGCTGCACTCCCTCCTTTCCTGAGGTATGTTGAAAATGTCATTTCTCCTTAGTGCTGAAACCCTGAGGAATGATTTTCAACTCTTCAGTTGTTCAGGCGCCAATGTTGTTCAGCCGCTTCAATTTCTTCGAACCTTATGTTGTCCTATCCCTCATAACTTGCCATCTTAATGATTGTTCAACTCTCAAATTATTCTTGATCTCGTGATGTGCTGTCTTTGGTTTTCATTGAGGCTCATATTGTCTAGTCCCTTAAAAAACATTTGATGTAATGATATTACAACTCTTACATTTGTTAACAAACCAATGTTGTGACTTCTTTTCAATGTCTTTGAACCTTTTGTTGTCCTGTCCCCAATAACTTACCATCTTAATAGTTGTTGAAATCTCAAATTATTCTTGAGCTGTATTTAGTTTTCTTTGAGCCTCATGTTATCTAGTTCTTCAAAAATTAAGCTGATAATGTTTTAACTCTTAGATTGTTCAAGAGCCAAACATTGTGCTGTCTCTTCCTTTTCTCCAAGCATGATGACCAGTCTATCTTATTTTGTTTACAGATTTTTCACGGATTCAAGAGAAGTACCCATCCTAGACAAAAACTTCTTTCATCAGAAGATGCTTGTATCAATGTCAACTTGGAATGTTAGTAAATAAAGAGAACATTTGAGGTGAAGCAGATGTAAAGCTTTGAAATTATTGTTAAGGTTAGGGTTAAGGTAGTACTTAGGGTTAGTGATAGGGGTAGTGTTAGAGTTGGGGTTAGGGTTAGGGTTAAGGTTAGGGGTAGAAATGGGGTTAGGGGTAAGATTATGGTTAGAGGTAGGGTTAGGGCTAGAGTTGGGGTTAGGGTTAGAGATGGGGTTAGGGTTAGAGGTGAGGGTTAGAAATGGCGTTAGGGGAAGATTAAGTGTTAGGGCTAGAGGTAGTTCTAGGGTTATGTCTTATCGGGTACAGGAATAGGAAAGTGTCATAAAATGTACGGTTAGAATATATCGGGTACATGAATAGAAAACTGTCTTAAAATGGATGGATAGAATTTATCGGGTACAATAATAGTGTATTATAACACAATATTTCTTCCAAACTTTCACTACATACACTTTTGATCAATGGGGTTAGGGTTAGAGGTGAGGGTTAGAAATGGCGTTAGGGGAAGATTAAGTGTTAGGGCTAGAGGTAGTTCTAGGGTTATGTCTTATCGGGTACAGGAATAGGAAAGTGTCATAAAATGTACGGTTAGAATATATCGGGTACATGAATAGAAAACTGTCTTAAAATGGATGAATAGAATTTATCGGGTACAATAATAGTGTATTATAACACAATATTTCTTCCAAACTTTCACTACATACACTTTTGATCAACTTTCAAATTAATCAGTTGCAAATGTTGTGCTCTCTTTGGTTTCCTTGAATGCTCATGTAGTCTAGTCCCTTAAAAGTTAAGTGATGTATTGACATTTCAACCCTTAAAATTGTAAAGAGCCTACATTGTGCTGTCAATTGATTTTCTACAAGCATGATGACATTTTATAAAATGTTTGCGACTGTGTCTTATTTTTAGTTTGCAGATTATTCACTGATTCAAGAGAAGTATCCATTATGGACAAGAGCTTCTTTCATCAGAAAAATGTTTGTATCAAGGTCAACTTGGAATGTCATGTTTTGAATGGCTGTGCATCAATCCCTTCTTTTCTGAGGTATCTTGAAAATGTCATTTCTCTTTTTGGTTCTAAAATCCTACGCAATAATTTTCAACTCTTAAATTGTTCACCAGCCAATGTTGTGCTGTGTCTTCAAATGTTTTGAACCTCATCTTGTCCAGTCTCTCATAGCTTTCCACCTTCATAATTGTTCAACTCTCAAAATATTAATGAGCCAATGTTGTGATGTCTTTGGTTTTTCTTTAGGTTCTGAACAAATTAAGCAATTTAATTGTACCTCATCTTTTAAATTGTTCATGAGCCAATGTTGTCCTGTCTCTTCAATTTTTCCGAACCTCATGTTGTCCTGTCCCTCATTACTTGCCACCTTAATGATTGTTCAGCTTTCTCTCTTTTTCTGTGGTCTGTTGACAAATTTCATTTCTACTTAGTTCTGAAACCCTGCCGGTGATTTTCAACCCTTCATTTGTTGATGAGCCAATGATTCTGCAACTCTGAAATTATTTAGGAGCCGATGTTTTTCTGTCTTTGGTTTTCTTTGTGGCTCGTGTTGTTTAGTCTCTCAAAATCTAAGTGATGTAATGATATTTCAATGCTTAGATTATCAACGAACCAATGGTGTTCCGTCTCTTTAATTTCTCAGAATCTCATGTTGTCCAGTTGTTCATAACGAAATCTGAATGATCTCGAGCTGCCTTATTCTTAATTTTTGCCTTTTCTGGCAAGGTCAGAAAGGGGAACTTAATAATAATTCCGCAAGGTGCTCAGTATGCTACTGTTGGCAGGTACTACTTCCCATTTCCCAAAGTTTTGGTTTAAACGCACAAATGGAGATGGTATTTCGTGTTGAGCCCGGCAATTACCAATTTGTTAAATTTGTACATACTCTACTTTACTTAACTTTAGGTTATCACTGCTGTTGTCTTTGGTTAGTTCTCTGCACTCTGATCTCCAGTGTCCGGCCTTCCTACAAGCCAAACACACTCCTGGCCTCCGACCTCCCAGGCTCTGCCGCTGATAATTTGGGTCCAGCACTGCAGAAGCCCTGCTGGAACCTGCAGTTAATGTACGGACCTGGTCAAATATGGAGTTTCATCTACCCCACTCATCTTTTTAACGCTGCTCCTGTTCTTATTCTAGCTTTTTGTCGTCTGAATCTTATGCCGCTCATATTCGTCTACGGTTGTCCAACACGCGTCTGCACTGTCCCTGCGAGTTAAATGAGTTTTTGTAGCTTCTGCAGCTTCTTTACCAGTACCTTCTGATATTTTTGTTTTTGTGTCCCAGATATAACTGGAACCGCTGCCTGCCTCCAGTATGATGTCTGCTCCCTTCATTTCTCTGAGAGCTTTGGTGTTGACTCTGTATTGCTCCTAATTCCCTCGCTTGCGGAATTGGTAAGAATCTTTTTACATTTCCTCAATTTTGGCGACTTGCAAATCACTCAGCTCACACTTGTTCTCCTTGAGCTGCTGTTGAAAATTGCCTAACTTATTGGACATTAATTCATCCAGTTGGTTTAAAAGCACTGTTTGGCTTGCTTAAATTTTTGCTTCGACAAGATCAGAAACGTCGCTCAGCTCCATCTTTCTGCGTGTGACTGAACCAAAGTCGCAAGCTAGAATGACTTCTACGCTCATCTGCACATTCTTTATAACTTGCCAAATACCTTCTTTTGTACCTCGCATGCCATTCTTTCAGAATGCGTTCGATAACCGATCAGACAAATTTTGCCTGCTATACAACTGTAACGTAATGTAACGCAGGCAAATATAAATCCTGGTCATTTTAGAATGAGTTTTTCTTGCATCCGATTGCAGTGGTTCTTGCCTTTCTGTTACTGTTCCATTACATCATGAGTAATGGAACAGTAACAAATATAACTTTGTTGTATTGTTGAGATTGGATCAATAGGCTTTCGGGTCACAGTGATTCACTTTTATTAATTACTGGCTAATTTAGATTGAGTTTGTCTTGTCATTTGGTTTCAATAGTTGTTCTTACCTTTTTGTTACTGTTCCATTGCACAATGAGTGACAGAACAGTAACAAATATTACTTTGTTGGATTGTTGCATGTAAGTTGGTGATCTTGGCAGAATAAATTGTAATAATGACTTTATATAATCATAAAAGTAACCACACCAACTAGAGTGCAGTCAGAACATTTTAGATTTATTTCGTTATAGGATTCCTTTCTTTAGGCATGTGGTTTAGGCTATACACCTGTAGTGGTTGAGAACCAGTTTGTGGGGTTTCCGTCCACTCTCACTGCACTTTTTGAAGCTTTGTAAAGAGCTTGCAGAAGCCTGAATATTTTAGGCGAGTATCCAAAATTCCCGATAGCCTGCCAGAGGCTGTCCTGCCATACAGTTGATCCACCGTGCTTCTTCCTGGTCTAAAACCTGCTTGAGATTCAGACAGTATCTCTTCCGTATTGGAATGTATTCTGTGCTGGAAAACGCTGCAGAATACTTTCCCTGCAAGACTTAGGAGGCTGATGCCTCTGTAATTTGCACAGTCAAGTTTGTCCTTCTATGACTGCTTTCCCCCAGTCTTCTGGTGTAATTTCAGAGTTCCATATTTTGTTGCATAACTTATGGATAGTGTCAATTCCCGATTCTCCAGTGGCCGTAATTTCCTCTGCTGAGATGGCATCAACACCAGGGTTGGGGGGGGGGGGGTGGGCTTTCCATTCCTCAAGATGAATTTTGGCACGGGTGACTTCACTTCTGAGTATGTTAGGTTCTGATTTGTCAATATTTGTGACTGTAAGACATCAATATTTGCAGGACCAGGCCGGTTGTAAAGTTCCTCATAATTTTCTTTCCATCTCTCTTTAATGTTGTTTTCATCTGTCAGAACCACACCATGTTCAATGTCCTTTATACTTTTCATTTTTGTAGTCTGTTTCCCGGTGATAGACTTGATGGTTGAATATATTTGCTGGGTTTTGTTTGATTGATGTGCTCTATTGACATCTTTGCAAAGGCTTTGAGTCCACTTGTCCTTACAATCTGTGGATTTTCTTTCGATCTCCCTGTTGAGATAATTGTATCTTGGTTTTTTCACAAAATAAAGCAATGTAATTGTATTTCAACTCTTAAATTGTTCAAGGACCAACATTGTGCCGTCCCATCATTTTCTCCAAGCTAGATGACATTTGGTGAAAGTTGACAAGGTGTGTCTTATTTGTTTGCAGATTGCTCACTGATTCGAGAGAAGTATCCATCACGGACAAGAGCTTCTTTCATCAGGAGATGCTTGTATCAAGGTCAACTTGGAATGTCATGTTTTGGATGGCTGTGTTGCACTCCCTCCTTTTCTGGGGTATGTTGAAATTGTCATTTTTCCTGCTGAATGTTTTAAACTTTTAAATTGTTAAGGAGCCAATGTTGTGCCTCCCCTTCAAATTTTTGGAACCTTATGTTGTCCTGTCCCCCATAACTTGCCAATGTTAATGATTGTTCGAATCTCAAATTATTCTTGAGCTCGTGAAGTGCTGTCTTTGGTTTTCTTTGAGGCTCATGTTGTCAAGTCCCTCAAAAATTAAGCTAACTGATGATGTTTCAACTCTAAGATTGTTCAAGAGCCAATGTTGTGCCATCCCTTCATTTTCTTCGAGTTAGATGAAGAAATGTTTACTGGTGGGTGTCTTATTTACGGGTGTGCATCTTATTTTGTTTGCAGGTTATTCACTAATTCAAGAGAAGTATCCATCATGGACAAGAGCTTCTTTCATCAGGAGATGCTTGTATCAAGGTCAACTTGGAATGTCATGTTTTGAATGGCTATGCTGCACTCCCTCCTTTTCTAAGGTATGTTGACAAATTTCATTTCTCCTTAGTTCTGAAATCCTGCGCAAAGATTTCCACCCCCTAATTTGTTCAAGAGCAGTCTTTTGTTATATTTTCAATTTCTTCGAACTCTACGCTGTCCTGTCCATAATACTTTTGCCACCTTAATGATTCTGCAACTCTCATTTTTTTTTCTAGCCAATGTTGTGCTGCCTTTGGTTTTCTTTGAGGCTTATGTTGTCTAGTCCCTCAAAAATTAAGTAACTTATTGTTTTTTAACTCTTAGATTGTTCACAGGCCAACGTTGTGCTATCTCTTCCTTTTCTCCAAGCATGATGACATTTGATGAAGTGTTTACACCAGTGTGGCTTATTTTGTTTGCAGATTATTCACTGATTCAAGAGAAGTAACCATCAAGGACAGGAGCTTCTTTCATCAGGAGATGCTTGTATTAAGGTCAACTTAGAAAGTCATGTTTTGAATGGCTATGCATCAATCCCTCCTTTTCTGAGGTAAGTTGACAAACTTTATTTCTCCTTTGTTCTGAAATCCTGCGCAATGATTTTCAATCGTTAAATTGTTCAAGAGTCAGTGTTTTGCCGTCTCTTCAATTTCTTCGAACCTTGTGTTGTCTTGTCCCTCATAATTTGCCACCTTAATGATTGTTCAACTCTCAAATTTATTCTTGATGTTGATGTTGTGCTGTATTTGGGTGTTTTTTTAAGGTTCGATTGTCTAGTCCCTCAAAATCTAAGCGATGTAATGATTTTTCAACTCTTAAATTGGTTAACGAGCCAATGTTGTGCCATCTTTCCAATTCTCTGAACCACATGTCCAGTCCCTCAAAGTTTGCCACATTACTGATTGATCAACTCTAATTGATAAAATTAATCAGTTGCAAATGTTGTGCTCTCTTTGGTTTCCTTGAATGCTCATGTAGTCTAATCCCTTAAAAGTTAAGTGATGTATTGACATTTCAACCCTTAAAATTTTAAAGAGCCTACATTGTGCTGTCAATTGATTTTCTACAAGCATGATGACATTTTATTAAATGTTTATGATGGTGTCTTGTTTTGTTTGCAGATCGTTCACTGATTCCAGACAATTATCCATCATGGATGAGAATTTTTTTCATCAGAAGATGCTTGTATCAAGGTCAACTTGGAATGTCATGTTTTGAAAGGCTGTGCATCAATCCATTCTTTGCTGAGGTATCTTGAAAATGTCATTTCTCTTTTGTTATGAAATCCTACGCAATAAGTTTCAACTCTTTAATTGTTCACCAGCCAATGTTGTGCTATATCTTTAAATGTTTTGAACCTCATCTTGTCCAGTCCCTCGTAGCTTTCCACCTTCATAATTGTTCAACTCTCAAATTATTAATTAGCCAATGTTGTGCTGTCCGGTTTTTATTTAGGTCCTGAACAAATTAAGCAATTTAATTGTACTTCAACTTTTAAATTGTTCATGAGCAAATGTCTTTTATGTCTCTTCATTTTTTCCGAACTCACGCTGTCCAGTTTCTCATAGATTGCCACCTTAATGATTTATACAACTTTCAATATATTGAAGAGCCGATGACGTTCTGTTCTGATGACATTTGATGATGACAAAAATGTTCATCTATTAAGTCTGTTTTATTTCATTTGCAGATTATTCACCGATTCAAGAGAAATATTCATCATGGACAAGATCTTCTTTCATCAGAAGATGCTTGTATCAAGGTCAACTTGGAATGTCATGTTTTAAATGGCTATGCATCACTCCCTTCTTTTCTGAGGTATGCCATTTCTCCTTGGTTCTGAAACGCTACGCAAACATTTTCAACTTTGAAATTGTCACCACCCCATTTTGTTCCGTCCCTCCAATTTGTCTGAACGTCATGTTGTCCTGTCCCTCATTAACTTGCCACCTTAATGATTGTTCAGCTTTCCCTCTTTTTCTGTGGTCTGTTGACAAATTTCATTTCTACTTAGTTCTGAAACCCTGCACAATGATTTTCAACCCTTAATTTGTTGATCAGCCAATGATTCTGCAACTCTGAAATTATGTAGGAGCCGATGTTTTTCTGTCTTTGGTTTTCTTTGTGGCTCATGTTGTTTAGTCCCTCAAAATCTTAGTGATGTAATGATATTTCAATGCTTAGATTATCAATCACCAATGTTGTTCCGTCTCTTTAATTTCACAGAATCTCATCTTGTCCAGTGCTTCATAACTTGCCACCTCAACGATTGTGCAGCTCTCTAATAATTAACGAGCCGATGTTGTGCTGTCTTTGGTTCTCTTTGAAGCTCATGTTGTCTAGTCCCTGAAAAATTAAAAGTTCTAATGATGTTTCAACTCTTAGATTGTTAAAGAGCCTACATTGTGCTGGCTCTTCCTTTTCTCCAAGCATGATGACATTTGATGAAATGTCTACGACAGTGTGTCTTATTTTGTTTGCAGATTGTTTACTGATTCGAGAGAAGTATCCATCAGGGACAAGAGCTTCTTTCATCAGAAGATGCTTGTATCAAGGTCAACTTGGAATGTCATGTTTTGGATGTCTACGCACCTCTCCTTCCTTTTCTGAGGTATGTCAAAAATTTCATTCCTCCTTAGTGCTGAAACCTTGCGCAATAGTCTTTCAACTCTTATGTTGTTCACCAGCCAATGTTGTGCTGTGCCTTCAAATGTTTCCAACCTCATGTTGTCCAGTCACTCATAACTTATTGTTCTTAACTTCTGCTTTTTCTGGTAAGGTAAGAAAGGGGAGCTTATAACAGTTCCGCAAATGTGCTCAGTAAGCTACTCTTGGTAGGTACTACTTCCCATTTCGTAAGTTTCAGTTTAAAGGCACATATGGAGATAGTATTTCTTGTTGAGCTGGGTAATTACTGATTTGTTAAATTTTTACATACTCAGCTTTACTTAACTTAACGTTATCATTTGTGTCTTTGGTTAGTTCTCTGCACTTTGATCTCCAGTGACCGGCCTTCCCACAAGCCAAACACACTCCTGGCCTCTGGCCTCTGAACTCCCAGGCTCTGCCGCTGATAACTTGTGTCCGGCACTGCAGAAGCCCTGCTGGAACCTGCAGTTGTTGTATGGATCCGGTCGAATATGGAGTATATCGTCTACACCACTGCGTCTTCTTCACACTGCTCCTGTTATTCTAGCTGTTCGTTGTCTGACTCTTATGCCGCTCATCTTCATCTACGGTTGTCCAACACGCGTCTGCACTGTCCCTGCGAGTTTAATGAGCTTCTGTAGCTTCTGCATAATGTCTTTACCAGTACCTTCTGATTTTTTGTTTTTGTGTCCCAGATATAACTGGAACCGCTGCCTGCCTCCAGTATGATGTCTGCTCCCTTCATTTCTTTGAGAGCTTTGGTGTTGACTCTGTATTGCTCCTAATTCCCTCGCTTGCGGAATTGGTAAGAATCTTTTTACATTTCCTCAATTTTGGCAACTTGCAAATCACTCAGCTCACGCTTGTTCTCCTTGAGCTGCTGTTGAAAAATGCCTGACTTAGGCCTATTGGACATTATATTATCCAGATGGTTTAAAAGCACTATTTGGCTTGCTTGAATTTTTGCTTCGACAAGATCGGAAACGTCGCCAGCTTCATCTTTCTGTGTGTGACTGAGCCAAAGTCGCAAGCTAGAATGCACATTCTTACTAATTTGCCAAATAACTTCTTTTGTACCTCGCATACCATCCTGTCCGAATGCGTTTGATATTTTACGATCAGACAAATATTGCCTGCTATGCAACTGTAACGTAATGTAAAGCAGGCAAGTATAAATCCTGGTCATATTAGAATGAGTTTTTCTTGCATCCAATTCCAGTGGTTGTTCTTGCCTTTCTGTTACTATTCCATTACATCATGAGTAATGGAACAGTAACAAATATAACTTTGTTGTATTGTTAAGATTGGATCAATAGGCTTTTGGGTCACAGTGGTTTGGTTCACTTTTAGGAATACTGGCCATTTTAGATTGAGTTTGTCTTGTCATCTGGTTCCAATAGTTGTTGCCTTTCTGTTACTGTTCCATTACATCATGAGTAACGGAACAGTAACAAATATTACTTTGTTGGATTGTTGCATGTAAGTTGGTGATCTTGGCAATAAATTTTAATAATGACTTTATGTAATCATAAAAGTAACCACACCAACTGGAGCGCAGTCAGAACATTTTAGACTTTCTCTTTAGGATTCCTTTCTAAGGCATGTGGTTCAGGCTATATTCAAACCTAGGACAATTAACCGCACTACACAAAAAGAAAAGACACTCAATTCTTTTATTTTATTTTGGTACCGGTGGTAAACTGTTTCGTTTTCCAAATAATGGAATGAGGGGCCTGAAAACAAAGTAAAGAGGCTTGTGTGTGGTATGTGTCCGATAATTTGCTGTTTGTAGTGAACAAAAACTGACTTTCGGGAAGCTATGGGTCAAATTCAGATGGTAAATTTTCTTGGTAAACCAGGGATGGGGCGCACAAAAAAGTTACTATCATGTGTGTTTGGTGCAAGTGCACGAGAGCCAAGAATCGTCTGTCTAATGTTTCAGAAAATAGTAGATGCCCATTGTGCGGAGCTGCATTCCGCATCATTCAATGGGTCCATGGGGTGTTAAGCTGCAAGTGGCATTAATATTAACAAAAGAACATAATGAAGAGAAATATAAACAATTTACAGAAATTGTTACAAAGAAACAAGTGTTTTCCACTTGCATTTTAAGTGAACTTTCAGACAATCGCTACCCTAAACTGTTTGTTCAACTTAAAAAGGACGTATGTAAAGTATAATTCCTTTAAAAACGCCAAGAAACTTTTGAAGGACATAACACAACAACAAACGTAATTTGAAAAAAACATGTATAAGTATTTTTGTAAGTATTTTATTTCACTTGTTTTACAAAGTACACAATTGAAGTACATACTAAAGAATTCTAGAAAAAAAATGTGTACTTTCATGTACAATTTTTTCCAAATGTTGTTGCTGTTGCTGTTGCTGTTGCTGTTGCTGTTGTTGTTGTTGTTCTCTCTATTATACATTTACAAATCTATGATTACAAATATATCACTAGGTTCTACTTACAATCTACTTTTCTGTTTTATGCATTTGAAAATAAATGCTTACAAATAAAATAACTATCTTTCATACTGACCTTTCAAACCTCATGTTGTCCAGTCCCTCATAACTTCTCACCTTCATGATTGTTCAACTCTCAAATTATTCTTGAGCTGATGTTGTGCTGTTGTTGGTTTTTCTTTGGGTTCATGTTGTCTAGTCCCTCAAAACATTGAGTTTGACTTGACCAAAAGCTTTCCTCCCAAGGGGTTCTTGGAGATAGCTGCCTATCCACTATCAGTCTCCAAGCTTTTCTCTCGTTTCCTAGATGTCCTGCACTGACCAGTGATATGATGCTCAGATCGGCACAGGAGGACTTGATGTCATCTGTCTAGCGTTTCGATGGTCTTCCTCTGGGCCTTGATCCCTCAATAATGCCTTAGTCCCCTCAAGTAAATAAAAGTGTAGACCTGCTCCAGTTGTTTTCCCTTTATGGATACAGAAACTTTTGCTGATGACCTAGACTTCTGTTTTGCTGATATTGATTGTAAGTCCAAACTTTCTGCTCTCTTCATCAACTTTTGAATCTAAGCACTGAAGATCACTTTCTGTTTCTGCCATGATGACTATATCATCAGCAAATCTAAGATTGTTGATGACTTCACCTTGAACTGTGGCTCCTATTGATACCTCTTGTATTGAGTGTTAGAGGACTAACTCGAGTAGTACATGTATGTTAAATAGTAAGGGTGACAATATACAGCCTTGCCTTACACGTGTAGTGGTTTAGAACCAGTCTGTGAGGTTTCCGTCCACTCTCATTGCACCTTTTGAAGCTTTGTAAAGAGCTTGCCGAAGCCTGATTTTTTAGGCGAGTATCCAAAATTCTTTATAGCCTGCCAGAGGCCGTTCTTAAGATGATTTATGGCACAAGTGACTTCACTCCTGAGTATGTTAGGTTCTGATTTATCAATATTTGTGGCTGGGATTGACTGTAAGATGTCAATATTTGCATGATAAGGTAGGTTGTAAAGTTCCTCAGAATTTTCTTTCCATCTCTCTTTAATGTCGTTTTCATATGTCAAAACCACACCATGTTTGTCCTTTATACTTTTCATTTTTGTAGCCTGTTTCCCAGTGATAGACATCTTTGCAAAGACTTTGAGTCCACCTGTCCTTACAATCTGTGGATTTTCTTTTGATCTCCCTGTTGAGATAATTGTATCTTGGTTTAAAAAAAAAACTAAGCAATGTAATTGTATTTCAACTCTTAGATTGTTCAAGGACCAACATTGTGCCCTCACATCATTTTCTCCAAGCTAGATGACATTTGGTGAAAGTTGACAACGTGTGTCTTATTTGTTTGCAGATTGCTCACTGAATCAAGAGAAGTATTCATCATGGACAAGAGCTTCTTTCATCAGGAGATGCTTGTATCAAGGTCAACTTGGAATGTCATGTTTTGAATGGCTATGCTGCACTCCCTCCTTTTCTGAGGTATTTTGAAAATGTCATTTCTCCTTTTTGCTGAGACCCTGTGGAATGTTTTTCAACTCTTAAATTTTTCAGGAGCCAATGTTGTGTCTCCTCTTCAACTTTTTGGAATCTTATGGTGTCCTGTCCCCCATAATTTGCCATCTTAATGATTGTTCCAATCTCAAATTATTCTTGAGCTCGTGATGTGCTGTCTTTGGTTTTCTTTGAGACTCATATTGTTTAGTCCCTTAAAAATTAAGCTATCTGATGCTGTTTCAACTCTTAGATTGTTCAAGAGCCAATGTGCCGTCCCTTCATTTTCCCCAAGCTAGATGAAGAAATCTGTACGCATGTGTATCTTTATTTGTTTGCAGGTTATTCACTGATTCAAGAGAAGTATCCATCATCATGGACATGAGCTTCTTTCATCAGGAGATGCTTGTATCAAGGTCAACTTGGAGTGTCAGGTTTTGAATGGCTATGCTGCACTCCCTCCTTTCCTGAGGTATGTTGACAAACTTTATTTCTCTTTAGTTCTGAAATCCTGCGCAATGATTTCCACCCCTAAATTTGTTCAAGAGCAGGCTTGTGCCATATCTTCAATTTCTTTAAACTTTATGCTGTCCTGTCCCTAATATTTTTGCCACCATAATGATTTTGCAACTCTCAAGTTATTCTCTAACTGATGTTGTGCCACCATAGTTTTCTTTGAGGCTCATGTTGTCTAGTCCCTCAAAAATTAAGCAACCTGTTGTTTCTTAACTCTTAGATTATTCACAGGCCAATGTTGTGCCATCTCTTCCTTTTTTCCAAGGATGATGACATTTGATGAAATGTTTATGACAGTGTGGCTTATTTTGTTTGCAGATTGTTTAATGATTCAAGAGAAGTAACCATCAGGGACAAGAGCTTCTTTCACCAGAAGATGCTTGTATCAAGGTCAACTTGGAATGTCATGTTTTGGATGTCTACGCACCTCTCCTTCCTTTTCTGAGGTATGTCGAAAATTTCATTCCTCCTTAGTGCTGAAACCTTGCGCAATAGTCTTTCAACTCTTAAGTTGTTCACCAGCCAATGTTGTGCTGTGCCTTCAAATGTTTCCAACCTCATGTTGTCCCGCCACTCATAACTTATTGTTCTTAACTTCTGCTTTTTCTGGTAAGGTAAGAAAGGGGAGCTTATAACAGTTCCGCAATGTGCTCAGTAAGCTACTCTTGGCAGGTACTACTTTCCATTTCCTAAGTTTCAGTTTAAAGGCACATATGGAGATAGTATTTCGTGTTGAGCTGGGTAATTACTGATTTGTTAAATTTTTACGTACTCTGCTTTACTTAAAGTTATCATTGGTGTTTTTTGTTAGTTCTCTGCACTTTGATCTCCAGTGTCCGGCCTTCCCACAAGCCAAACACACTCCTGGCCTGTGTCCTCTGACCTTCAAGGTTCTGCCGCTGAAAACTTGTGTCCCGCACTGCAGAAGCCCTGCTGGAACCTGCAGTTGTTGTACGGATCCGGTCGAATATGGAGTATATCGTCTACACCACTGCGTCTTTTTCACGCTGCTCCTGTTATTCTAGCTGTTCGTCGTCTGAATCTTATGCCGCTCATCTTCGTCTACGGTTGTCCAACACACGTCTGCACTGTCCCTGCGAGTTTAATGAGCTTCTGTAGCTTCTGCATAATGTCTTTACCAGTACCTTCTGATAGTTTTGTTTTTGTGTCCCAGATATAACTGGAACTGCGGCCTGCCTCCAGTTTGATGTCTGCTCCCTTCATTTCTCTGAGAGCTTTGGTGTTGACTCTGTATTGCTCCTCATTCCCTCGCTTGCGGAATTGGTAAGAATCTTTTTACATTCCCTCAATTTTGGCAACTTTCAAATCACTCAGCTCATCCTTGAGCTGCTGTTGAAAATTGCCTAACTTATTGGACATTAATTTGTCCAGTTGGTTTAAAAGCACTGTTTGGCTTGCTTGAATTTTTGCTTCGACAAGATCAGAAACGTCGCCAGCTCCATCTTTCTGCGTGTGACTGAACCAAAGTCGCAAGCTAGAATGACTTCTACGCTTTCCTGCACATTCTTTATAACTTGCCAAATACCTTCTTTTGTACCTCGCATGCCATCCTTTAAGAATGCGTTTGATAACCGATCAGACAAATTTTGCCTGCTATACAACCGTAACGTAACATAACACAGGCAAATATAAATCCTGGTCATTTTAGAATGAGTTTTTCTTGCATCCGATTACAATAGTTGTTCTTGCCTTTCTGTTACTATTCCATTACATCATTAGTAAGGGAAAAATAACAAATATAATTTTGTTGTATTGTTGAGATTGAATCAATAGGCTTTCGGGTCACAGTGGTTCACTTTTATTAATACTGGCCAATTTAGATTGAGTTTGTTTGCCATTTGGTTTCAATAGTTGTTCTTACCTTTCTGTTACTGTTCCGTTGCACCATGAGTGACAGAACAGTAACAAATACTACTTTGTTGGATTGTTGCTTGTAAGTTGGTGATCTTGGCAGAATAAATTGTAATTATGACTTAATATAATCATAAAAGTAACCACACCAACTAGAGTGCAGTCAGAACATTTTAGATTTATTTCGTTATAGGATCCCTTTCTTTAGGCATGTGATTCAGGCTATAAACCTGTAGTGGTTGAGAACCATGGGTCAAAATTTGAAGATTTTGGTCAAATTTTTTTGGGCGATTCTATGGTTTCAAATGATACAGAACAGACTCCTGAAGACAGTTTACTTGTGCGAACTTGGTAAATAAGCTATAGTTTGATATTTATTGAGGATTTTGTGACTTAATTTTGTGTCCGAAAAACCCCCAAAATCGACCATGCCGGTATGGTCAAAATTTCAAGATTTTGGTCAAATTTTTGTTGGCGATTTTATGGTTTCAAATGATACAGAACAGATTTCTGAAGATAGTTTACTTGAGCGAACTAGGTAAATAAGCCATAGTTTGAGATTTATTGAGGATTTTGTAACTTAATTTTGTGTCCGAAAAACCCCCAAAATTGACCATGCCGGCATGGTAAAAATTTCAAGATTTTGTTCAAAATTTTTTTGGGCGATTTTATGGTTTCAAATGATACAGAACAGATACCTGAAGATAGTTTACTTGAGCGAACAAGGTAAATAAGCCATAGCTTGAGATTTTGTGAGGATTTTGTGATTTAATTTTGTGTCTGAAAAACCCCAAAGTTCGACCATGCCGGCATGGTCCAAATTTCAAGATTTTCGTCAAATTTTTTGTGGCAATTTTGTGGTTTCAAATGATACAGAACGGACTCCTGAAGAAAGTTTACTTGAACGAATCAGGTAAATAAGCCATAGTTCAAGATTTATTGAGGATTTTGTGACTTAATTTTGTGTCTGAAAAACCCATAAATTCGACCATGCCGGCATGGTCAAAATTTAACATTTTTGTCAACTTTTTGTTGGCGATTTTATGGTTTCAAATGATACAGAACAGACTCCTGAAGATAGCTTACTTGAGTGAACAAGGTAAATAAGCCAAAGTTCAAAAATTATTGAGGATTTTATGACTTAATTTTGTGTCCGAAAAACTTAAAAAACCGACCATGCCGGCATGGTTAAAATTTCAAAATTTTTGTCAACTTTTTGTTGGCGATTTTATGGTTTCAAATGATACAGAACAGACTCCTGAAGATTGTTTACTCGAGTGAACTAGGTAAATAAACCATAGTTTGAGATTTATTGAGGATTTTGTGACTTAATTTTGTGTCTGAAAAACCCCAAAGTTCGACCATGCCGGCGTGGTCAAAAATTCAAGATTTTTGTCAATTTTTTGTTGGCGATTTTATGGTTTCAAATGATACAGAACAGACTCCTGAAGAAAGTTTACTTGAGCGAATCAGGTAAATAAGCCATAGTTCAAGATTTATTGAGGATTTTGTGACTTAATTTTGTGTCTGAAAAACCCAAAAGTTCGACCATGCCGGTATGATCAAAATTTCAAGATTTTGGTCAAATTTTTGTTGGCGATTTTATGGTTTCAAATGATACAGAACGGACTCCTGAAGAAAGTTTACTTGAGCGAACTAGGTAAATAAGCCAAAGTTCAAGATTTATTGATGATTTTGTGACTTAATTTTGTGTCCGAAAACTTAAAAAACCGACCATGCCGGCGTGGTCAAAATTTCAAAATTTTGGTCAAATTTTTTGTGGTAATTTTATGGTTTCAAATGATACAGAACGGACTCCTGAAGAAAGTTTACTTGAGCGAACTAGGTAAATAAGCCAAAGTTCAAGATTTATTGATGATTTTGTGACTTAATTTTGTGTCCGAAAACTTAAAAAACCGACCATGCCGGCATGGTCAAAATTTCAAAATTTTGGTCAAATTTTTTGTGGTAATTTTATGGTTTAAAATGATACAGAACGGACTCCTGAAGAAAGTTTACTTGAGCAAACTAGGTAAATAAGCCATAGTTTGAGATTTATTGAGGATTTTGTGACTTAATTTTGTGTCTGAAAAACCCAAAAGTTCGACCATGCCAGCATGGTCAAAATTCGAGATTTTGGTCAATTTTTTTTTTGCACTTTTGTGGTTTCAAATGATACAGAATCGACTCTTGTAGAAAGTTTACTTGTGCGAACTAGGTAAATAAGCCATAGCTTGAGATATTTTGAGGATTTTGTGACTTAATTTTGTGTCTGAAAAACCCCAAAGTTCGACCATGCCGGCATGGTCAAAATTTCAAGATTTTGTCAAATTTTTGTTGGCGATTTTATGGTTTCAAATGATACAGAATGGACTCCTGAAGACAGTTTACTTGAACAAACTAGGTAAATAAGCCATAGTTTGAGATTTATTGAGGATTTTGTGACTTAATTTTGTGTCTGAAAAACCCAAAAGTTCGACCATGCCGGTATGGTCAAAATTTCATGATTTTGGTCAAATTTTTGTTGGCGATTTTATGGTTTCAAATGATACAGAACGGACTCCTGAAGACAGTTTACTTGAGCGAACTAGGTAAATAAGTTATAGTTTGAGATTTATTGAGGATTTTGTGACTTAATTTTATGTCCGAAAAACTTTAAAAATCGACCATGCCGGCATGGTAAAAAATTCAAGATTTTGGTCAAATTTTTTTTTCCCTTTTATGGTTTCAAATGATACAGAACGGACTCGTGAAGACAGTTTACTTGAGCGAACTAGGTAAATAAGCCATAGTTTGAGATTTATTGAGGATTTTGTGACTTAATTTTGTGTCTGAAAAACCCTAAAGTTCGACCATGCCGGCATGGTCAAAATTTCAAAATTTTGGTCAATTTTTATTTAGCTCTTTTATGGTTTCAAATGATACAGAACGGACTCCTGAAGAAAGTTTACTTGAGCGAACTAGAAATAAGCCATAGTTTGAAATTTATTGAGGATTTTGTGACTTAATTTTGTGTCTGAAAAACCCAAAAGTTCGACCATGCCGGTATGGTCAAAATTTCAAGATTTTTGTCAAATTTTTTGGCAATTTTATGGTTTCAAATGATGCAGAACGGACTCCTGAAGACAGTTTACTTGTGCGGACTAGGTTAATAAGCCATAGTTTGAGATTTATTGAGGATTTTGTGACTTAATTTTGTGTCTGAAAAACCCAAAAGTTCGACCATGCCGGTATGGTCAAAATTTCATGATTTTGGTCAAATTTTTGTTGGCGATTTTATGGTTTCAAATGATACAGAACGGACTCCTGAAGACAGTTTACTTGAGCGAACTAGGTAAATAAGTTATAGTTTGAGATTTATTGAGGATTTTGTGACTTAATTTTATGTCCGAAAAACTTTAAAAATCGACCATGCCGGCATGGTAAAAAATTCAAGATTTTGGTCAAATTTTTTTTTCCCTTTTATGGTTTCAAATGATACAGAACGGACTCGTGAAGACAGTTTACTTGAGCGAACTAGGTAAATAAGCCATAGTTTGAGATTTATTGAGGATTTTGTGACTTAATTTTGTGTCTGAAAAACCCTAAAGTTCGACCATGCCGGCATGGTCAAAATTTCAAAATTTTGGTCAATTTTTATTTAGCTCTTTTATGGTTTCAAATGATACAGAACGGACTCCTGAAGAAAGTTTACTTGAGCGAACTAGAAATAAGCCATAGTTTGAAATTTATTGAGGATTTTGTGACTTAATTTTGTGTCTGAAAAACCCAAAAGTTCGACCATGCCGGTATGGTCAAAATTTCAAGATTTTTGTCAAATTTTTTGGCAATTTTATGGTTTCAAATGATGCAGAACGGACTCCTGAAGACAGTTTACTTGTGCGGACTAGGTTAATAAGCCATAGTTTGAGATTTATTGAGGATTTTGTGACTTAATTTTGTGTCTGAAAAACCCAAAAATTCGACCATGCCGGCATGGTCAAAATTTCAAGATTTTTGTCAATTTTTTGGGGGGCGATTTTATGGTTTCAAATGATTCAGAACGGACTCCTGAAGATAGTTTACTTCAGTAAACTAGGTAAATAAGCCATAGTTCAAGATTTATTGAGGATTTTGTGACTTAATTTTGTGTCTGAAAAACCCAAAAATTCGACCATGCCGGCATGGTCAAAATTTCACAATTTTTGTCAACTTTTTGTTGGCGATTTTATGGTTTCAAATGATACAGAACAGACTCCTGAAGATAGCTTACTTGAGTGAACTAGGTAAATAAGCCAAAGTTCAAGATTTATTGAGGATTTTGTGACTTAATTTTGTGTCTGAAAAACCCAAAAGTTCGACCATGCCGGCATGGTCAAAATTTCAAAATTTTGGTCAAATTTTTGATGGCGATTTTATGGTTTCAAATGATACAGAACGGACTCCTGAAGAAAGTTTACTTGAGCAAACTAGGTAAATAAGCCATAGTTTGAGATTTATTGAGGATTTTGTGACTTAATTTTGTGTCCGAAAAACTTAAAAAATTGACCATGCCGGTATGATCAAAATTTCAAGATTTTGGTCAAATTTTTGTTGGCGATTTTATGGTTTCAAATGATACAGAACGGACTCCTGAAGATAGTTTACTTGAGCGAACTAGGTAAATAAGCCATAGTTTGAGATTTATTGAGGATTTTGTGACTTAATTTTGTGTCTGAAAAACCCAAAAGTTCGACCATGCCGGCATGGTCAAAATTCGAGATTTTGGTCAAATTTTTTTTTGCACTTTTGTGGTTTCAAATGATTCAGAATCGACTCTTGTAGAAAGTTTACTTGTGCGAACTAGGTAAATAAGCCATAGCTTGAGATATTTTGAGGATTTTGTGACTTAATTTTATGTCTGAAAAACCCCAAAGTTCGACCATGCCGGCATGGTCAAAATTTCAAAATTTTGGTCAATTTTTTTTTAGCCCTTTTATGGTTTCAAATGATACAGAACGGACTCCTGAAGACAGTTTACTTGAGCGAACTAGGTAAATAAGCCATAGTTTGAGATTTATTGAGGATTTTGTGACTTAATTTTGTGTCTGAAAAACCCAGAAGTTCCATGCCGGTATGGTCAAAATTTCATGATTTTGGTCAATTTTTTGGGGGCGATTTTATGGTTTCAAATGATTCAGAACGGACTCCTGAAGATAGTTTACTTGAGCGAACTAGGTAAATAAGCCATAGTTTGAGATTTATTGAGGATTTTGTGACTTAATTTTGTGTCTGAAAAACCCAAAAATTCGACCATGCCGGCACGGACTCTTGAAGAAAGTTTACTTGTGCGAACTAGGTAAATAAGCCATAGCTTGAGATATTTAGAGGATTTTGTGACTAAACTTTGTGTCTGAAAAACCCCCAAAATTGACAATGCCGGCATCGTCAAAATTTCAATACTTTTGTCAAATTTTTTGTGGCAATTTTATGGTTTCAAATGATACAGAACGGACTCCTGAAGATAGTTTACTTGAGCTAACTAGGTAAATAATCCATAGTTTGAGATTTATTGAGGATTTTGAGACTAAATTTTGTGTTCAAAACCCCCCAAAATCAACCATGCCGGCATGGTCAAAATTTCAAGATTTTGGTCAAAATGTTTTGGGCGATTTTATGGTTTTAAATGATACAGAACGGACTCCTGAAGACAGTTTACTTGTGGGGACTGGGTAATTAAGCCATAGTTTGAGATATATTGAGGATTTTGTGACTAAATTTTGTGTCTAAAAACCCCCAAAATCGACCATGCCGGCATGGTCAAAATTTCAAGATTTCGGTCAATTTTTTTGTGGCAATTTTATGGTTTCAAATGACATAGAACGGACTCCTGAAGAAAGTTTACTTGTGTGGACTATCTAATTAAGCTATAGTTTGAGATATATTGAGGATTTTGTGACTTAATTTTGTGTCTAAAAACCCCCAAAATCGACCATGCCTGCATGGTCAAAATTTCAAGATTTTGGTCAATTTTTTTGTGGTGATTTTATGGTTTCAAATGACATAGAACGGACTCCTGAAGAAAGTTTACTTGTGTGGACTATCTAATTAATCTATAGTTTGAGATATATTGAGGATTTTGTGACTTAATTTTGTGTCTGAAAAACTAAAAAAATGGACCATGCCGGCATGGTCAAAATTTCAAGATTTTGGTCAAATTTTTTTTCTTCCATTTTGATGGTTTTAAATGATACAGAATGACTCCCGAAGACAGTTTACTTGTGCTGACTGGGTAATTAAGCCATAGTTTGAGATATATTGAGGATTTTGTGACTTAATTTTGTGTCCGAAAAACCCCAAAAATCAACCATGCCGGCATGGTCAAAAATTCAAGATTTTGGTCGAATTTTTTGTGGCGATTTTATGGTTTCAAATGATATAGAACGAACTCCTGAAGAAAGTTCACTTGTGTGGACTATCTAATTAAGCTATAGTTTGAGATATATTGAGGATTTTGTGACTTAATTTTGTGTTCGAAAAACCCCAAAAATTGACCATGCCGGCATGGTCAAAATTTCAAGATTTTGGTCAAATTTTTTGGGTAAATTTTATGGTTTTAAATGATGCAGAACAGACTGCTGAAAACAGTTTACTTGTGCGGACTAGGTAAATAAGCCATAGTTTGAGATATATTGAGGATTTTGTGACTTAATTTTGTGTTCGAAAAACCCTAAAAACTTACCATGCCGGCATGGTCAAAATTTCAAGATTTTGGTCAAATTGTTTTTGTCAATTTTATGGTTTTAAATGATACAGAACGGACTCCTGAAGACAGTTTACTTGTGCGGACTGGGTAATTAAGCCATAGTTTGAAATATATTGAGGATTTTGTGACTTAATTTTGTGTCTAAAAACCCACAAAATCGTCCATGCCGGCATGGTAAAAATTTCAAGATTTTGGTCAATTTTCTTGTGGCGATTTTATGGTTTCAAATGACATAGAACGGACTCCTGAAGAAAGTTTACTTGTGTGGACTATCTAATTAAGCTATAGTTTGAGATATATTGAGGATTTTGTGACTTAATTTTTTGTCCGAAAAACTAAAAAAATCGACCATGCCGGCATGGTCAAAATTTCAAGATTTTGGTCAAATTTTTT
Organism: Pisaster brevispinus; assembly: GCA_023634235.1. Classification (NCBI taxonomy): domain Eukaryota; kingdom Metazoa; phylum Echinodermata; class Asteroidea; order Forcipulatida; family Asteriidae; genus Pisaster; species Pisaster brevispinus. The sequence goes on along the minus strand of JAMKCF010000005.1, from coordinate 11,683,959 downwards.
TTCTTCGATTTTGATGGTTTTAAATGATACAGAATGGACTCCTGAAGACAGTTTACTTGTGCTGACTGGGTAATTAAGCCATAGTTTGAGATATATTGAGGATTTTGTGACTTAATTTTGTGTCTGAAAAACCCAAAAAATCAACCATGCCAGCATGGTCAATATTTCAAGATTTTGGTCGAATTTTTTTTTGCGATTTTATGGTTTCAAATGATACAGACCAGATTCTTGAAGACAGTTTACTTGTGCGGACTAGGTAAATAAGCCATAGTTTGAGATATATTGAGGATTTTGTGACTAAATTTTGTGTTCGAAAAAAACCCCCAAAGTTCGACCATGCCGGCATGGTCAAAATTTCAAGATTTTGGTCAAAAATTTTTGGGCGATTTTATGGTTTCAAATGATACAGAACGGACTCCTGAAGACAGTTTACTTGTGCGGACTAGGTAAATAAGCCATAGTTTGAGATTTATTGAGGATTTTGTGACTTAATTTTGTGTCCAAAAAACTAAAAAAATCAACCATGCCGGCATGGTCAAAAATTCAAGATTTTGGTCAAATTTTTGTTGGCGATTTTATGGTTTCAAATGATACAGAACGGACTCTTGAAGACAGTTTACTTGTGCGGACTAGGTAAATAAGCCATAGTTTGAGATTTATTGAGGATTTTGTGACTTAATTTTGTGTCCAAAAAACAAAAAAAATTCTACCATGCCGGCATGGTAAAAAATTCAAGATTTTGGTCAAATTTTTTTTTGGCCCTTTTATGGTTTTAAATGATACAGAACGGACTCCTGAAGAAAGTTTACTTGAGGGAACTAGGTAAGTAAGCCATAGTGTTGAGATTTATTGAGGATTTTGTGACTTAATTTTGTGTTTTAAAAACCCCCAAAAATTGACCATGCCGGCATGGTCAAAATTTCAAGATTTTGGTCAAATTTTTTTTAGTCAATTTTATGGTTTTAAATGATACAGAACAGACTGCTGAAAACAGTTTACTTGTGCGGACTGGGTAATTAAGCCATAGTTTGAGATATATTGAGGATTTTGTGACTTAATTTTGTGTCTAAAAACCCCCAAAATCGACCATGCCCGGCATGGTCAAAATTTCAAGATTTTGGTCAATTTTTTTGTGGCGATTTAACAGTCTCAAATGACATAGAACGGACTCCTGAAGAAAGTTTACTTGTGTGGACTATCTTATTAAGCTATAGTTTGAGATATATTGAGGATTTTGTGACTTAATTTTGTGTCTGAAAAACTAAAAAAATCGACCATGCCGGCATGGTCAAAATTTCAAGATTTTGGTCAAATTTTTTTTGGTCGATTTTATGGTTTTAAATGATACAGAACGGACTCATGAAGACAGTTTACTTGTGCGGACTGGGTAATTAAGCCATAGTTTGAGAAATATTGAGGATTTTGTGATCTAATTTTGTGTCCCAAAAACTCAAAAAATCGACCATGCCAGCATGGTCAATATTTCAAGATTTTGGTCGAATTTTTTTGGGCGATTTTATGGTTTCAAATGATACAGACCAGATTTTTGAAGACAGTTTACTTGTGCGGACTAGGTAAATTAGCCATAGTTTGAGATATATTGAAGATTTTGTGACTAAATTTTGTGTATAAAAAACCCAAAAGTTCGACCATGCCGGCATGGTCATAATTTCAAGATTTTGGTCAAATTTTTGTTGGCGATTTTATGGTTTCAAATGATACAGAACGGACTCCTGAAGATAGTTTACTTGAGCGAACTACGTAAATAAGCCATAGTTTGAGATTCATTGAGGATTTTGTGACTTAATTTTGTGTCTGAAAAACCCAAAAGTTCGACCATGCCGGCATGGTCAAAATTTCAAAATTTTTGTCAATATTTTTGTGGCAATTTTATGGTTTCAAATGATACAGAACAGACTCCTGAAGATAGTTTACTTGAGTGAAATAGGTAAGTAAGCCATAGTTTGAGACTAATTGAGGATTTTGTGACTTAATTTTGTGTCCGAAAAACTAAAAAAATCGACCATGCCGGCATGGTCAAAATTTCAAGATTTTGGTCAAATTTTTTGTGGCAATTTTATGGTTTCAAATGATACAAAATGGACTCCTGAAGATAGTTTACTTGAGCGAACTAGGTAAATAAGCCATAGTGTTGAGTTTTATTGAGGATTTTGTGACTTAGATTTGTGTCTGAAAAACCCCAAAATTCGACCATGCCGGCATGGTCAAAATCTCAAAATTTTTGTCAACTTTTTGTTGGCGATTTTATGGTTTCAAATGATACAGAACGGACTCCTGAAGAAAGTTTACTTGAGCGAATTGGGTAAATAAGTCATAGTGTTGAGTTTTATTGAGGATTTTGTGACTTAATTTTGTGTCTGAAAAACCCAAAAGTTCGACCATGCCTGCATGGTCAAAATTTCAAGATTTTGGTCAAATTTTTGTTGGCGATTTTATGGTTTCAAATGATACAGAACAGACTCCTGAAGACAGTTAACTTGTGCGGACTAGGTAAATAAGTCATAGTTTGAGATTTATTGAGGATTTTGTGACTTAATTTTTTGTCAGAAAAACTAAAAAAATCAACCATGCCGGCATGGTCAAAATTTGAAGATTTTGGTCGATTTTTTGGGGGGGCGATTTTATGGTTTAAAATGATACAGAACGGACTCCTGAAGACAGTTTACTTGTACGGACTAGGTAAATAAGCCATAGTTTGAGATTCATTGAGGATTTTGTGACTTAATTTTGTGTCCGAAAAACCAAAAAAATCGACCATGCCGGCATGGTCAAAATTTCAAGATTTTGGTAAAATTTTTGTTGGCGATTTTATGGTTTCAAATGATACAGAACAGACTCCTGAAGACAGTTTACTTGTGCGGACTTAGTATATAAGCCATAGTTTGAGATTTATTGAGGATTTTGTGACTTAATTTTGTGTCTGAAAAACTAAAAAAATCAACCATGCCGGCATGGTCAAAAATTCAAGATTTTGGTCAAATTTTTTTTGGCCCTTTTATGGTTTCAAATGATACAAAACGGACTCCTGAAGATAGTTTACTTGAGCGAACTAGGTAAATAAGCCATAGTGTTGAGTTTTATTGAGGATTTTGTGACTTAATTTTGTGTCTGAAAAACCCAAAAATTCGACCATGCCGGCATGGTCAAAATCTCAAAATTTTTGTCAACTTTTTGTTGGCGATTTTATGGTTTCAAATGATACAGAACGGACTCCTGAAGAAAGTTTACTTGAGCGAATTGGGTAAATAAGTCATAGTGTTGAGTTTTATTGAGGATTTTGTGACTTAATTTTGTGTCTGAAAAACCCAAAAGTTCGACCATGCCTGCATGGTCAAAATTTCAAGATTTTGGTCAAATTTTTGTTGGCGATTTTATGGTTTCAAATGATACAGAACAGACTCCTGAAGACAGTTAACTTGTGCGGACTAGGTAAATAAGTCATAGTTTGAGATTTATTGAGGATTTTGTGACTTAATTTTTTGTCAGAAAAACTAAAAAAATCAACCATGCCGGCATGGTCAAAATTTCAAAAATTTTGTCAACTTTTTGTTGGCGATTTTATGGTTTCAAATGATACAGAACAGACTCCTGAAGAAAGTTTACTTGAGTGAACTATGTAAATAAGCCATAATTTATGATTTATTGAGGATTTTGTGACTTAATTTTGTGTCTGAAAAACCCAAAAATTCAACCATGCCGGTATGGTCAAAATTTCAAGATTTTGGTCAAATTTTTTGTGGCCCTTTTATGGTTTCAAATGATACAGAACAGACTCCTGAAGATAGTTTACTTGAGCAAACTAGGTAAATAAGCCATAGTTTAAAATTTATTGAGGATTTTGTGACTTAATTTTGTGTCCGAAAAACCATAAAAATCGACCAACAGTCTGTGGGGTTTCTGTCCACTCTCACTGCACTTTTTTGAAGCTGCGTAAAGAGCTTGCAGAAGCCTGAATATTTTAGGTGAGTATCCAAAATCCTTGATAGCCTGCCAGAGGCTGTCCTGCCATACAGTGTCAAAAGCCTTTTGGTAATAATAATAATAATAATAAACAGTTCTTATAAAGCGCATATTACAATGAAGTCTCTTTGCGCTTGAGTGGGTAAACAGGTATGTCTTAAGTTGCAACTTAAATTGTTCCAGGGCGGGGCAGTTTTTGATGTGGTTTGGAAGATTGTTCCATACTTCAGAAACAGTGAATTGGAAGGCACTTTGTATGCGTTGAAGTTTATTGAGTTGTGAGTCTGGTAATCCGTTGAGAAGGCTATTACAGTTGTCTATGCGGCTCATCACGAATGCATGGATCAACCTTTCTGTTGTTGGTTGATCCAAAAACTGTCTAAGTTGTCCTATTTTGTGTAAGCCGAAGGAAGAGGCACGACATATGTTATTGATGTGCTTTGTCATAGTTAGATGCTGATCCAGGATAACCCCAAGAATCCGTGCACTTTGGACTGGTTGAATAGATGAATTATCGATGGTGATGGGAGGAGTAGTGAATTTATTTCTAAAACGAGATGATATGTAGAGCATTTTTGTCTTTTCCTCATTAAGTTTCATCCCATTTGCTGAAGACCATGCCTTGATGTCATTCAAGCAGGCTTCACGATTTGAGAATAGACTGATCAGTTTGTTTAAGAATTGAGTACAATTGGGTGTCGTCTGTGTATATGGCATGGTAAACTCCATGTGACTTGATGACATCGTCCAGTGGTGAAGAATATAAGTTGAATACAATGGGCCCGATTACGAAACCCTGGGGGACACCTCGTTGCAGAGAGTAACTGGTTGATATTTGGTCTCCTGTGATGACTGATTGACTTCGATTGGTGAAAAAGGTCCAAAGCCAATTCAGTACTTTTTCTCGGAAGCCAAACCTCTGCTCTAGTCGTTCAAATAATATGTCATGCCTTATCATGTCAAAAGCTGCCGAATAGTCTAATAGCAACATGACTGCTTCTCGACCGCCATCCAGTGCAAGCAGGAGATCCTTGCAAATCGAAGTTTTGGTAGTCTATATAGCAGCAGTATAGTGGCTTTCTGCTTTTCTGCTATTTGTCATGAACATTTGATCCACCGTGCTTCTTCCTGGACTAAAACCTGCTTGAAATTCAGACAGAATCTCTTCCGTATTGGAATTTATTCTGTGCTGGAAAACGCTGCAGAATACTTTCCCTTCAAGACTTAGGAGGCTGGTGCCTCTGTAATTTGCACAGTCAAGTTTGTCCTTGTAAATAGGAACCATGACTGCTTTTCCCCAGTCTTCATATTTGTGACTGTAAGATGTCAATATTCGCAGGACCAGGCCGGTTGTAAAGTTCCTCATAATTTTCTTTCCATCTCTCTTTAATGTTGTTTTCATCTGTCAAAACCACACCATGTTCAATGTCCTTTATACTTTCATTTTTGTAGCCTGTTTCCTGGTGATAGACTTGATGGTTGAATATATTTGCTGGGTTTTGTTTGATTGATGTGCTTTATCGACATCTTTGCTAAGGCTTTGAGTCCACTTGTCCTTACAATCTGTGGATTTTCTTTTGATCTCCCTGTTGAGATAAGTGTGTCTTGGTTGAGATAATTGTATCTTGGTTATGTTGAAAAAGTCATTGGCTATGCTGCACTCCCTCCTTTTCTAAGGTATGTTGACAAATTTCATTTTTCCTTAGTTCTGAAATCCAGCGCAATGATTTCCACCCCTTAATTTGTTCAAGAGAAGTCTTTTGCCATATTTTAAATTTCTTCAAACTTTATGCTGTCCTGTCCTTAATACTTTTGCCACCATAATGATTCTGTAACTCTCAAATTTCTTTCTAGCCAACGTTGTGCTGCCTTTGGTTTTCTTTGAGGCTCATGTTGTCTAGTCCCTCAAAAATTAAGCAACCTATTGTTTTTTAACTCTTAGATTGTTCACAGGCCAACATTGTACCATCTCTTCCTTTTCTCCAAGCAAGATGACCTTTAATGAAGTATTTACGTCAGTGTGTCTTATTTTGTTTACAGATTATTCAAGAGAATTGTCCATCATGGACGAGAATTTCTTTCATCAGGAGATGCTTGTATCAAGGTCAACTTGGAATGTCATGTTTTGAATGGCTTTGCATCAATCCCTTCTTTTCTGAGGTATCTTGAAAATGTCATTTCTCCTTTGTTATGAAATCCTACACAATAAGTTTCAACTCTTTAAATGTTCACCAGCCAATGTTGTGCTGTATCTTTAAATGTTTTGAACCTCATCTTGTCCAGTCCCTTGTAGCTTTCCACCTTCATCATTGTTGAACTCTCAAATTATTAATGAGCCAATGTTGTGATGTTTTTGGCTTTTCTTTAGGTTGTGAACAAATTAAGCAATTTAATTGAACTTCAACTTTTAAATTGTTCGTGAGCCAATGTTGTCCTGTCTCTTCAATTTTTCCGAACCTCATGCTGTCCAGTTTGATTGCCACCTTAATGATTTATTCTGATGTCGTTCTTTTATTTGTCTGTTATGATGACATTTGAAGATGACAAAAATGTACATCTATTAAGTTTGTTTTATTTCATTTGCAGATTATTCACCGATTCAAGAGAATTATTCATTATGGACAAGAGCTTCTTTCATTCGAAGATGCTTGTATCAAGGTCAACTCCCTTCTTTTCTGAAGTATGTTAAAAATGCCATTGCTCCTTAGTTCTCAACCGCGACACAAACATTTTGAACTCTGAAATTGTTCACCAGCCAATTTTGTTCCACCTCTTCTATTCGTCAAAACCTCATGTTGTCCTGTCCCTCATAACTTGCCACCTTAATGATTGTTCAGCTTTCCCTCTTTTTCTGTGGTCTGTTGACAAATTTCATTCTACTTAGTTCTGAAACCCTGCACAATGATTTTCAACCCTTAATTTGTTCATGAGGCAATGATTTTGGAACTCTGAAATTATTCAGGAGCTGATGTTTTTCTGTTCTTGGTTTTCTTTGCGGCTCGTGTTGTCTAGTCCCTCAAAATCGAAGCGATGTAATGATTTTTCAACTCTTAAATTTGTAACGAGCCAATGTTGTGCCGTCTTTCCAGTTCTCTGAACCACTTGTTGTCAAGTCCCTCAAAGTTTACCACAATACTGATTGATCAACTTCAAATTAATCAGGTGCAAATGTTGTGCTCTCTTTTCTTCGGATGCTCATGTTGTCTCGTCCCTTACAAATTATTTGATGTAAAGACATTTCAACTCTTGAAATTTGTTAACTAGCCAATGTTGTGCCGTCCATTTAAGTTCTCCCAACCCTCATGTTGCCAGCCTCTCCTAATTTACCATCTTACCTTTTGTTCAAATCTCAAATTATTCTTGAGCCGTCATGGACAAAAGATTCTTTTATCAGAAGATTCTTGTATCAATTTGGAATTTCATCTTTTGAATTGCTATGCATCATTGCCTTCATTTTCTGTGGTACATTGAAAAATGCCATTTTGCCTTAGTTCTGTAAATTGTTCATGAGCCAATGTTATGCTGCCTCTTCAATTTATTCGAACGTTATGTTGTCCTTGCTCTCATAATTTTCCATCTTAATGATTGATCAAATTTTAAATTAGTCTTAGGGAGATGTTGTGCTGTCTTGGATTTTATTTGAGGCTCATCTCGTCTTTTCCCTGCAAAATTTAGCAATGCAATATCTTTCAAATTTTAAATTTTTTAACAAGCCAATGTTGTGCCGTCTCTTCAATTTCTCTGAACCTCATGTTATCCAGTTCATCATAAATTTCCTCCTTAATGTGTGTTCAACTTGCGAGAATTATTTACAACTCTTACATTGTTCAGAAGCCAATTTTGTTCCGTTTCTTCAGTTTCTTCAAACTTTTCGATGTCCTGTTCCTAATAATTAGCCACCTGAATGCTTGTTCGAATCTCAAATTATTCTTGAGCCGATGTTGTGCTGTGTTTGGTTTTCTTTAGGGCTCATGTTGTCTAGTTTCTCAAAATCTAAGACATGTAATGATTTATCAACACTTAATTTTTTTGTAACGAACCAATGTTGTCCGTCTCTTCAATGTGTCAAAATTGTATGTTTTCGAGTACCTCATAACTTGCCACCTTGACAATTGTTAAACTTTCAAATTATTCATTGGTTGATGTGCTCTCTTTGGTTTTCTTTGAGGCTCATGTTTTGTAGTCCCTGAAAAATGAAGCTATTTAATGATGTATCAACTGTTAGATTGCTGTCTCATGCTGGCCTTGGATGAAATGTGTCCTCCTTTGTTTGCAGATTATTCACTGATTCAAGAGAATTATCCATCATGGACAAGAGCTTCTTTCATCAGGAGATGCTTGTATCAAGGTCAACTTGGAATGTCATGTTTTAGATAGCCATGCATCATTCCCTTCCTGTGCTGATGGTATGTGGGAAAATGTCCATTATCTATAGTGATGAAAACCTGCAGAATGAATTCCAACTCTTAATTTGTTAGTGACCCAAAGTTGTGCCGTCTCTTCGATTTCTTTGAAGCTTATGATTTACTGTCACTTAGATTGTCCCACCTTAATGAGTTTGCAACTGTCAAGTCATTCTTGAGTCGGTGTTGTGTCTTTGATTGTCTTCGAACTTTATGTTTTCCAGTGCCGCATAGCTTGCCATGAGTAAATGTTGTTTGTTTTTCTTAGATGCTCATATTGTCTAGTCCCTCAAAAATTAAGACATGTAATGATATGTCAAGTGTTTAATTTGTTAACGAGCAAATGTTGTGCAATGTTTTCAAACTCTCTGAACCTCATGTTGTCCAGTCCTTCATAGCTATCCACCTTATTGATTGTTCATTTTTCAAAGTATTCATGTGCTGAAGTTGTCCTAACTTCGATTTTTGTTGATGAGCATCTTCTCCAAGTACAACTCTCAAATTATTCTAGAGGTGATGTCGTTCGGTTATTTGTCTGTTATGATGACATTCGATGATGACAAAAATGTACATCTATTAATTCTGTTTTATTTCTGTTTGCAGATTATTCACTGATTGAAGAGAAATATCCATCATGGACAAGATCTTCTTTCACCAGAAGATGCTTGTATCAAGGTCAACTTGGAATGTCATGTTTTGAATGGCTATGCATCATTCCCTTCTTTTCTGAGGTATGTTGAAAATGTCATTTCTCCTTAGTACTGAGACCCTGCGGAATGTTTTTCAACTCTTAAATTTTTCAGGAGCCAATGTTGTGCCTCCTCTTCAATATGGTGTCCTGTCCCCTATAACTTGCCATCTTAATGATTGTTCCAATCTCAAATTATTCTTGAGCTTGTGATGTGCTGTCTTTGGTTTTCTTTGAGGCTCTCAAAAATTTAGCTATCTGATGCTGTTTCAACTCTTAGATTGTTCAAGAGACAATGTTGTGCCATCATTTTCTCCAAGCTAGATGAAGAAATCTTTACGCCTGTGCGTCTTATTTTGTTTGCAGATTATTCACTGATTCAAGAGAAGTATCCATCAGGAGATGCTTGTATCAAAGTCAACTTGGAGTGTCATGTTTTGAATGGCTATGCTGACCAACTTCATATCTCCTGAATTCTGAAATCCTGTGTACTGATTCAGCCCTTTAATAGTTGAAGAGCAGTGGTGTGACATGTCGTTAATTTCTTCAAACTTTATGCTGTCCTGTTCCTCCTAATTTGTTACCATAATCAATATTAAAAGTTGAAAAATGTATATAGTGTTAATTAATAATGAAAATAATGGTAAATAAAGAGATTAATTGAAAGTGAAGCAGATGTAAAGTGTTGAAATTATTGTTAAGGTTAGGGTTTGGGTTAGAGATGAGGTTAGGATTATGGGTAGGGGTAGAAATGGGGTTAGGGGTAAAATTAGGGTTAGGGCTAGAGTCAGGGTTAGGGTTAGAGATGGGGGTTAGGGTTAGAGATGGGGGTTAGGGTTAGAAATGGGGTTAGGGCTAGAGATGAGGTTTGGGGGTAGAAATGGGGTTAGGGTTAGGGTAAGATTAAGGGTTAGGGATAGGGTTATGGTTAATTTGGTAGAGGAATAGAAAACTCTTAAAATGTACGGTTAGAATATATCGGGTACAGGAATCGGAAACTGTCTTAAAATGTACAGTAAGAATTTATCGGGTACAGGAATAGAAAAGTGTCTTAAAATGTACAGTAAGAAATTATCGGGTACAGGAATAGGAAACTGTCTTAAAATGTAGGGTTAGAATATATCGGGTACAGGAATAGAAAACTGTCTTAAAATGTAAGGTAAGAATTTATCGGGTATAGGAATAGGAAACTGTCTTAAAATGTACAGTAAGAATTCATCGGGTACAGGAATAGGAAACTGTCTTAAAATGTACAGTAAGAATTTATCGGGTACAGGAATAGAATACTGTCTTAAAATGTACAGTAAGAATTCATCGGGTACAGGAATAGAAAACTGTCTTAAAATGTAGGGTTGGTTTTTTGTTGCTACAGGAATAGTGCAGACATGTGTACAGTGTATTATATACTGTATTGTAAGGTGTAGTTTTATTATGGGGTAATGGGAATATGTGAAGCTATTTATTATGGGCTGGTGTAATCCAGTGTGGATTGTCATCCATCAGGGGTGTAGCCATCTAGTAGGTCCCATTGTCATAAGAATACATAAAGGGGGGATAGGGGGGCGAAGCCCCCCTGGGGCGGCGGGGCGGAGCCCCGCAGGGTGCGGCCGAAGGCCGCGCCGATTTTTAGGGTCTTTTGTCTTTCTCCTTTTTATTTTTCTTTAATTTTCATTTTTATTTTATTTTATTTTATTTTATTTTATGTATGTATGTATATTATATTATATTATATATAAAAAAATAATTTTTAATTATCCGAAGTAGTTCCTCCAAATCGACAAGTAACTTTTTACAAGTTACTTGCCGATTTGGAGGAACTACTTCGGATAATAGTTAGACTCGTGAAATAATGCGCTGTGAGTGGGTAAGAACTAAGAAGTTTATTCACGAGCAAATTTTGTGCTCTCTTTGGTTTTCTTGGATGCTCATGCTGTCTAGTCCCTTAAAAATTAAGTGATGTAGAGACATTTCAACTCATGAAATTTTAACGAGACTACATTGTGTTGTTTCTTCATTTTCTCCCAGCATGATGACATTTGATGAAATGTTTACATCAGTGTGTCTTATTTTGTTTGCAGATTATTCACTGATTCAAGAGAAGTATCCATCATGGACAAGAGCTTCTTTCATCAGAAGATGCTTGTATCAAGGTCAACTTGGAATGTCATGTTTTGGATGGCTATGCACCACTTCCTCCTTTTCTAAGGTATGTTGAAAATTTCATTTCTCAGTAGTGCTGAAACCTTGTGCAATAGTCTTCAACTCTTAAGTTGTTCACCAGCCAATGTTGTGCTGTGCCTTCAAATGGTTCCAACCTCATGTTGTCCCATCACTCATAACTTCCCAACTTCATGATTGTTTGAATCTCAAATTATGAATGAGACGATGTTGTGCTCTCAATTACAAACCTTGTTGTTGCTGTTGTTGTTGCTGATGCTGTTGTTGTTGCTGATGCTGTTGTTGTTGCTGTTGCAGTTGCTGTTGCTGTTACTGTTGCTGTTGTCATTGACATTTAAAAAAAAATATAAGTTCTATTGTACATTCCACTTCTCTGTATGTATACATTTTAAAATTCATGTTTACAAATATTCAACTAAGTTCTACTCACAATCTACGTCTCTGTTTTGGGGGCATTTTGAAATATTCTGTTACAAATAACTAACTTTCATATAATACATTTGTTTATATTCTACTTACTACTCATAGTTACAGCTTACAACTTCTCGCTTTTATACATTTACAAATCTATGATTACATATATCACTAAGTTCTACTTACAATCTTCTTTTCAGTTTTATACATTGAAAAATAAATGCTTACAAATAAACAAGTATCTTCCTTGCTGAGGTTTGTTTAAATTCTACCTCGTACTTTTAGCTATAGTTAGAACTCTCATAATGAGAGCTTCTTTACCAGTACCTTCTGATATTTTTGTTTTTGTGTCTCAGATATAACTGGAACTGCTGCCTGCCTCCAGTTTGATGTCTGCTCCCTTCATTTCTCTGAGAGCTTTGGTGTTGACTCTGTATTGCTCCTAATTCCCTCGCTTGCGGAATTGGTAAGAATCTTTTTACATTTCCTCAATTTTAGCAACTTCCAAATCACTCAGCACATGCTTGTTCTCCTTGAGCTGCTGTTGAAAATTGCCTAACTTATTGGACATTAATTTATCCAGTTGGTTTAAAAGCACTGTTTGGCTTGCTTCAATTTTTGCTTGGACAAGATCGGAAACGTCGCTCAGCTCCATCTTTCTGCATGTGACTGAACCAAAGTCGCAAGCTAGAATGACTTCTACGCTTTCCTGCACATTCTTTATAACTTGCCAAATACCTTCTTTTGTACCTCGCATGCCATTCTTTCAGAATGCGTTCGATAACCGATCAGACAAATTTTGCCTGCTATACAACTGTAACGTAATGTAACGCAGGCAAATATAAATCCTGGTCATTTTAGAATGAGTTTTTCTTGCATCCGATTCCAGTGGTTGTTCTTGCCTTTCTGTTACTGTTCCATTACATCATTAGTAATGAAACAATAACAAATATAACTTTGTTGTATTGTTGAGATTGGATCAATAGGCTTTCGGGTCACAGTGGTTCACTTTTATTAATACTGGCCAATTTAGATTGAGTTTGTCTTGTCATTTGGTTTCAATAGTTGTTCTTACCTTTCTGTTACTGTTCCGTTGCACCATGAGTGACAGAACAGTAACAAATATTACTTTGTGGATTGTTGCTTGAAGTTGGTGATATTGGCAGAATAAATTGTAATAATGACTTAATATAATCATAAAAGTAACCACTCCAACTGGAGTGCAGTCAGAACATTTTAGATTTATTTCTTTAGGATTCCTTTCTTTAGGCATGTGGTTCAGGCTATACACCTGTAGTGGTTGAGAACAAGTCTGTGGGGTTTCCGTCCACTCTCACTGCACTTTTTGAAGCTTTGTAAAGAGCTTGCAGAAGCCTGATTATTTTAGGCGAGTATCCAAAATTCCTGATTGCCTGCCAGAGGCTGTCCTGCCATACAGTGTCAAAAGCCTTTTGGTAGTCTATATAGCAGCAGTAGAGTGGCTTTCTGCTTTTCTGCTATTTGTCATGAACAGTTGATCCACCGTGCTTCTTCCTGGTCTAAAAACTCCTTTAGATTCAGACAGAATCTCTTCCGTATTGGAATGTATTCTGTGCTGGATAACGCTGCAGAATACTTTCCCTGCTAGACTTAGGAGGCTGGTGCCTCTGTAATTTGCACAGTCAAGTCTGTCCTTTTTGATAGACTTGATGGTTGATTATATTTGCTAGGTTTTGTTTGATTGATATGCTCTATCGACAACTTTGCAAAGGCTTTGAGTCCACTTGTCCTAACAATCTGTGGATTTTCTTTTGATCTCCCTGTTGAGATAATTGTATCTTGTTTTTTTTTCCAAAAATTAAGCAATGTATTTCAACCCTTAGATTGTTCTAGGACCAACGATGTGCCCTCACATCATTTTCTTCAAGCTAGATGACATTTGGTGAAAGTTGACAACGTGTGTCTTATTTGTTTGCAGATTGCTTAATGATTCAAGAGAAGTATCCATCATGGACAAGAGCTTCTTTCATCTGGAGATGCTTATAGCAAGGTCAACTTGGAATGTCATGTTTTGGATGGCTCTGCTGCACTCCCACCTTTTCTGGGGTATGTTGAAAATGTTACTTTTCCTGCTGATTGTTTTTAACTTTTAAATTGTTAAGGAACCAATGTTGTGCCTCCCCTTCAAATTTTTGGAACCTTATGTTGTCCTGTCCCCCATAACTTGCCATCTTAATGATTGTTTGAATCTCAAATTATTCTTGAGCTTGTGATGTGCTGTCTTTGGTTTTCTTGGGGCTCATGTTGTCAAGTCCCTCAAAAATTAAGCTATCTGATGATGTTTCAACTCTAAGATTGTTCAAGAGCCAATGTTGGGCCATCCCTTCATTTTCTCCAAGTTAGATGAAGAAATGTTTACTGGTGTGTGTCTTATTTACGGGTGTGCATCTTATTTTGTTTGCAGATTATTCACTGATTCAAGAGAAGTATCCATCATGGACAAGATCTTCTTTCATCAGAAGATGATTGTATCAAGGTCAACTTGGAATGTCATGTTTTAAATGGCTATGCATCATTCCCTTCTTTTCTGAGGTATGCCATTTCTCCTTGGTTCTGAAACGCTACGCAAACATTTTCAACTTTGAAATTGTTCACCACCCCATTTTGTTCCGTCCCTCCAATTTGTCTGAACGTTATGTTGTCCTGTCCCTCATAACTTGCCACCTTAATGATTGTTCAGCTTTCCCTCTTTTTCTGTGGTCTGTTGACAAATTTCATTTCTACTTGATTCTGCAACTCTGAAATTATGTAGGAGCCGATGTTTTTCTGTCTTTGGTTTTCTTTGTGGCTCATGTTGTTTAGTCCCTCAAAATCTAAGTGATGTAATGATATTTTAATGCTTAGATTATCAACCACCAATGTTGTTCCGTCTCTTTAATTTCACAGAATCTCATCTTGTCCAGTTCTTCATAACTTGCCACTTTAATGATTGTGCAACTCTCAAATAATTAACGAGCCGATGTTGTGCTGTCTTTGGTTTTCTTTGAAGCTCATGTTGTCTAGTCTCTGAAAAATTAAAAGTTCTAATGATGTTTCAACTCTTAGATTGTTAAAGAGCCTACATTGTGCTGGCTCTTTCTTTTCTCCAAGCATGATGACATTTGATGAAATGTCTATGACAGTGTGTCTTATTTTGTTTGCAGATTGTTTACTGATTCGAGAGAAGTATCCATCAGGGACAAGAGCTTCTTTCACCAGAAGATGCTTGTATCAAGGTCAACTTGGAATGTCATGTTTTGGATGGCTATGCACCTCTCCTTCCTTTTCTGAGGTATGTTGAAAATTTCATTTCTCCTTAGTGCTGAAACCTTGCACAATAGTCTTTCAACTCTTAAGTTGTTCACCAGCCAATGTTGTGCTGTGCCTTCAAATGTTTCCAACCTCATGTTGTCCCGTCACTCATAACTTATTGTTCTTAATTTCTGCCTTTTCTGGTAAGGTAAGAAAGGGGAGCTTATAAAAGTTCCGCAATGTGCTCAGTATGCTACTGTTGGCAGGTACTACTTCCCATTTGCTAAGTTTCAGTTTAAAGGCACAGAAGGAGATAGTATTTGGTGTTGAGCTGGGTAATTACCGATTTGCTAAATTTTTACATACTCAGCTTTACTTAACTTAACATTATCATTGGTGTCTTTGGTTAGTTCTCTGCACTTTGATCTCCAGTGCCCGGCCTTCCCACAAGCGAAACACATTCCTGGCCTCTGAACTCCCAGGCTCTGCCACTGATAACTTGTGTCCGGCACTGCAGAAGCCCTGCTGGAACCTGCAGTTGTTGTATGGATCCTGTCGAATATGGAGTATATCGTCTATACCACTGCGTCTTTTTCACGCTGCTCCTGTTATTCTAGCTGTTCGTCGTCTGACTCTTATGCCGCTCATCTTCGTCTACGATTGTCCAACACACGTCTGCACTGTCCCTGCGAGCTAAATGAGCTTCTGTAGCTTCTGCTTAATGTCTTTACCAGTACCTTCTGATTTTTTGTTTTTGTGTCCCAGATATAACTGGAACCGCTGCCTGCCTTCAGTATGATGTCTGCTCCCTTCATTTCTCTGAGAGCTTTGGTGTTGACTCTGTATTGCTCCTCATTCCCTCCTCCCTGCGGAATTGGTAAGAATCTTGTTACATTTCCTCAATTTTGGCAACCTGCAAATCACTCACTCAGCTCATGCTTGTTCTCCTTGAGCTGCTGTTGAAAAATGCCTGACTTAGGCCTATTGGACATTATATTATCCAGTTGGTTTAAAAGCACTATTTGGCTTGCTTGAATTTTTGCTTCGACAAGATCGGAAACGTCGCCCAGCTTCATCTTTCTGTGTGTGACTGAGCCAAAGTCACAAGCTAGAATGCACATTCTTACTAATTTGCCAATTAACTTCTTTTGTACCTCGCATACCATCCTGTCCGAATGCGTTTGATATTTCCGATCAGACAAATATTGCCTGCTATGCAACTGTAACGTAATGTAAAGCAGGCAAGTATAAATCCTGGTCATATTAGAATGAGTTTTTCTTGCATCCAATTCCAGTGGTTGTTCTTGCCTTTCTGTTACTATTCCATTACATCATGAGTAATGGAACAGTAACAAATATAACTTTGTTGTATTGTTAAGATTGGATCAATAGGCTTTTGGGTCACAGTGGTTTGGTTCACTTTTATTAATACTGGCCATTTTAGATTGCGTTTGTCTTGTCATCTGGTTCCAATAGTTGTTGCCTTTCTGTTACTGTTCCACTACATCATTAGTAACGGAACAGTAACAAATATTACTTTGTTGGATTGTTGCATGTAAGTTGGTGATCTTGGCAATAAATTTTAATAATGACTTCATGTAATCATAAAAGTAACCACACCAACTGGAGTGCAGTCAGAACATTTTAGACTTTTTCTTTAGGATTCCTTTCTTAGGCATGTGGTTCAGGCTATATTCAAACCTAGGACAATTAACCGCACTACACAAAAAGAAAAGACACTCAATTCTTTTATTTTATTTTGGTACCGGTGGTAAACTGTTTCGTTTTCCAAATAATGGAATGAGGGGCCTGAAAACAAAGTAAAGAGGCTAGTGTGGTATGTGTCCGATAATTTGCTGTTTGTAGTGAACAAAAACTGACTTTCGGGAAGCTATGGGTCAGATTCAGATGGTAAATTGTCTTGGTAAACCAGGGTTGGGGTGCACAAAAAAGTTACTATCATGTGTGTTTGGTGCAAGCGCATGACAGCCAAGAATCGTCTGTGTAATGTTTCAGAAAATGGTGGACACCCATTGTGCGGAGCTGCATTCCACATCATTCAATGGGTCCATGGGGTGTTAAGTTGCAAGTGGCATTTATGTTAACAAAAGAACATAATGAAGAGAAACATAAACAATTTACAGAAATTGTTACAAAGAAACAAGTGTTTTCCACTTGCATTTTAAGTGAACTTTCAGACAATCGCTACCCTAAACTGTTTGTTCAACTTAAAAAGGACGTATGTAAAGTATAATTCCTTTAAAAACGCCAAGAAAATTTTGAAGGACATAACACAACAACAAACGTAATTTGAAAAAAAACATGTATAAGTATTTTTGTAAGTATTTTATTCCACTTGTTTTACAAAGTACACAATTGAAGTACATACTAAAGAATTCTAGAAAAAAAATGTGTACTTTCATGTACAATTTTTTTCAAATGTTGTTGCTGTTGCTGTTGCTATTGTTGTTGTTGTTCTCTCTATTATACATTTACAAATCTATGATTACAAATATATCACTAGGTTCTACTTACAATCTACTTTTCTGTTTTATGCATTTGAAAATAAATGCTTACAAATAAATAACTATCTTCCATACTGACCTTTCAAACCTCTTGTTGTCCAGTCCCTCATAACTTTTCACCTTCATGATTGTTCAACTCTCAAATTAATCTTGAGCCGATGTTGTGCTGTTGTTGGTTTTTCTTTAGGTTCATGTTGTCTAGTCCCTCAAAACATTGACTTTGACTTGACATAAAGCTTTCCTCCCAAGGGGTTCTTGGAGATAGCTGCCTATCCACCATCAGTCTCCAAGCTTGTCTGTCGTTACCTAGATGTCCTGCTCTGACCAGTGATATGATGCCCAGATTGGCACAGGAGGACTTGATGTCATCTGTCCAGCGTTTCGGTGGTCTTCCTCTGGGCTTTGATCCCTCAATAATGCCTTTGAGCACAAGTTTTGGGCAATGACTTGCTGTCATCCTTTTAGTGTGGCTAAAGTATGATAGCTGCTTTGCCTTGACCCTGTCAGTTATCAGTTGTTGGTAGCTAGTCCAATGTATCTCTGATTGATGTGTTTTTCAACTGATCTCTTCTGGTAACCCCAAGGATTTTCCTCAGACAGGCCATCTCAAAGACTAGTTGTCTGTTTTCGTCACTTTCCTTCACTGTCTAGTCCCTCAAATCATTGACTTTGAAAGAGCCAATGTTGTGCCGTCTTTCCAATTCTCTGAACCACATGTTGTCCAATCTCTCAAAGTTTGCCACATTAATGATTGTTAAATTCTCAAATTATTCAGGAGCAAATTTTGTGCTTTCTTTGGTTATGATCTTGATAGTGCTGAAGACTCCTTTGCTCTTGTTCTGTTGCATGTTGTTTTCTATTTGCTGACACTTGTGAGATGACTCCCCCCAAGTAAATAAAAATGTTGTCATACTCCAGTTGTTTACCCTTTATGAATACAGAAACTTTTGTTTTGACCTTGCTGATGACCTGGACTTCTGTTTTGCTGATATTGATTGTAAGCTCAAACGTTCTGCTCTCTTCATCAACTTTTGAAACTAAGCACTGAAGATCACTTTCTGTTTCTGCCATGATGACTATATCATCAGCAAATCTAAGATTGTTGATTACTTCACCTTAAACTGTGGCTCCTATTGGTACCTCTTGAGTGTTAGAGGACTAACTCGAGAAGTACATGTATGTTAAATAGTTTGGGTGCCAATATACAGCCTTGCCTTACACCTGTAGTGGTTGAGAACCAGTCTGTGAGGTTTCCGTCCACTCTCATTGCACTTTTTTTAAGCTTTGTAAAGAGCTTGCAGAAGCCTGATTATTTTAGGCGAGTATCCAAAATTCCCGATAGTCTGCCAGAGGCTGTCCTGCCATACAGTGTGACTGCTATGACTGCTTTCCCAATGTTATTTTATAATTTCAGACTTCCATATTTTGTTGCATAACTTATGGATAGTGTCAATTCCCGATTCTCCAGTGGCCATAATTTCCTCTGTTGAGATGGCATCAACACCAGGGTGGGGGCGGGGCTTTCCCGTCCTTAAGACGAATTATGACACGGGTGACTTCACTTCTGAGTATGTTAGGTTGTGATTTGTCGATATTTGTGACTGTAAGACTTCAATATTTGCAGGACCAGGCTGGTTGCAAAGTTCCTCATAATTTTCTTTCCATCTCTCTTTAATGTTGTTTTCATCTGTCAGAACCACACCATGTTCAATGTCCTTTATACTTTTCATTTTTGTAGCCTGTTTCCCGGTGATAGACTTGATGGTTGAATATATTTGCTGGGTTTTGTTTGATTGATATGCTCTATCGACATCTTTGCAAAGGCTTTGAGTCCACTTGTCCTTACAATCTGTGGATTTTCTTTTGATCTCCCTGTTGAGATAAGTGTGTCTTGGTTGAGATAATTGTATCTTGGTTATGTTGAAAAAGTCATTTTTCCTGCTGAATGTTTTTAACTTTTAAATTGTTAAGGAGCCAATGTTGTGCCATCCCTTCAAATTTTTGGAACTTTATATTGTCCTGTCCACCATAACTTGCCATCTTAATGATTGTTCCAATCTCAAACTATTCTTGAGCTTGTGATGTGCTGTCTTTGGTTTTCTTGCGGCTCATGTTGTCAAGTCCCTCTAAAATTAAGGTATCTGATGATGTTTCAACTCTAAGATTGTTCAAGAGCCAATGTTGTGCCATCCCTTCATTTTCTCCAAGCTAGATGAAGAAATGTTTACTGGTGTGTGTCTTATTTACGGGTGTGCATCTTATTTTGTTTGCAGGTTATTCACTGATTCAAGAGAAGTATCCATCATGGACATGAGCTTCTTTCGTCAGGAGATGCTTGTATCATGGTCAACTTGGAATGTCATGTTTTGAATGGCTATGCTGCACTCCCTCCTTTTCTAAGGTATGTTGACAAATTTCATTTTTCCTTAGATCTGAAATCCAGCGCAATGATTTCCACCCCTTAATTTGTTCAAGAGCAGTCTTTTTTGCTATATTTTCAATTTCTTCAAACTTTATGCTGTCCTGTCCCTAATACTTTTGCCACCATAATGATTCTGTAACTCTCAAATTTCTTTCTAGCCAACTTTGTGCTGCCTTTGGTTTTCTTTGAGGCTCATGTTGTCTAGTCCCTCAAAAATTAATCAACCTATTGTTTTTTAACTCTTAGATTGTTCACAGGCCAACATTGTGCCATCTCTTCCTTTTCTCCAAGCAAGATGACCTTTAATGAAGTGTTTACGTCAGTGTGTCTTATTTTGTTTACAGATTATTCACTGATTCAAGAGAATTGTCCATCATGGACGAGAATTTCTTTCATCAGGAGATGCTTGTATCAAGGTCAACTTGGAATGTCATGTTTTGAATGGCTGTGCATCAATCCCTTCTTTTCTGAGGTATCTTGAAAATGTCATTTCTCCTTTGTTATGAAATCCTACACAATAAGTTTCAACTCTTAAAATGTTCACCAGCCAATGTTGTGCTGTATCTTTAAATGTTTTGAACCTCATCTTGTCCAGTCCCTCGTAGCTTTCCACGTTCATCATTGTTGAACTCTCAAATTATGAATGAGCCAATGTTGTGATGTTTTTGGCTTTTCTTTAGGTTGTGAACAAATTAAGCAATTTAATTGAACTTCAACTTTTAAATTGTTCGTGAGCCAATGTTGTCCTGTCTCTTCAATTTTTCCGAACCTCATGCTGTCCAGTTTCTCCTAGATTGCCACCTTAATGATTTATTCAACTCTGAAATTATTCAGGTGCAAATGTTGTGCTCTCTTTTCTTCGGATGCTCATGTTGTCTCGTCCCTTACAAATTATTTGATGTAAAGACATTTCAACTCTTGAAATTTGTTAACTAGCCAATGTTGTGCCGTCCATTTAAGTTCTCCCAACCCTCATGTTGCCAGCCTCTCCTAATTTACCATCTTACCTTTTGTTCAAATCTCAAATTATTCTTGAGCCGTCATGGACAAAAGATTCTTTTATCAGAAGATTCTTGTATCAATTTGGAATTTCATCTTTTGAATTGCTATGCATCATTGCCTTCATTTTCTGTGGTACATTGAAAAATGCCATTTTGCCTTAGTTCTGTAAATTGTTCATGAGCCAATGTTATGCTGCCTCTTCAATTTATTCGAACGTTATGTTGTCCTTGCTCTCATAATTTTCCATCTTAATGATTGATCAAATTTTAAATTAGTCTTAGGGAGATGTTGTGCTGTCTTGGATTTTATTTGAGGCTCATCTTGTCTTTTCCCTGCAAAATTTAGTAATGCAATATCTTTCAAATTTTAAATTTTTTAACAAGCCAATGTTGTGCCGTCTCTTCAATTTCTCTGAACCTCATGTTATCCAGTTCATCATAAATTTCCTCCTTAATGTGTGTTCAACTTGCGAGAATTATTTACAACTCTTACATTGTTCAGAAGCCAATTTTGTTCCGTTTCTTCAGTTTTTTCAAACTTTTCGATGTCCTGTTCCTAATAATTAGCCACCTGAATGCTTGTTCGAATCTCAAATTATTCTTGAGCCGATGTTGTGCTGTGTTTGGTTTTCTTAAGGGCTCATGTTGTCTAGTTTCTCAAAATCTGAGACATGTAATGATTTATCAACACTTAATTTTTTTGTAACGAACCAATGTTGTCCGTCTCTTCAATGTGTCAAAATTGTATGTCTTCGAGTACCTCATAACTTGCCACCTTGACAATTGTTAAACTTTCAAATTATTCATTGGTTGATGTGCTCTCTTTGGTTTTCTTTGAGGCTCATGTTTTGTAGTCCCTGAAAAATGAAGCTATTTAATGATGTATCAACTGTTAGATTGCTGTCTCATGCTGGCCTTGGATGAAATGTGTCCTTTGTTTGCAGATTATTCACTGATTCAAGAGAATTATCCATCATGGACAAGAGCTTCTTTCATCAGGAGATGCTTGTATCAAGGTCAACTTGGAATGTCATGTTTTAGATAGCCATGCATCATTCCCTTCCTGTGCTGATGGTATGTGGGAAAATGTCCATTATCTATAGTGATGAAAACCTGCAGAATGAATTCCAACTCTTAATTTGTTAGTGACCCAAAGTTGTGCCGTCTCTTCGATTTCTTTGAAGCTTATGATTTACTGTCACTTATAATGTCCCACCTTAATGAGTTTGCAACTGTCAAGTCATTCTTGAGTCGGTGTTGTGTCTTTGATTGTCTTCGAACTTTATGTTTTCCAGTGCCGCATAGCTTGCCATGAGTAAATGTTGTTTGTTTTTCTTAGATGCTCATATTGTCTAGTCCCTCAAAAATTAAGACATGTAATGATATGTCAAGTGTTTAATTTGTTAACGAGCAAATGTTGTGCAATGTTTTCAAACTCTCTGAACCTCATGTTGTCCAGTCCTTCATAGCTATCCACCTTATTGATTGTTCATTTTTCAAAGTATTCATGTGCTGAAGTTGTCCTAACTTCGATTTTTGTTGATGAGCATCTTCTCCAAGTACAACTCTCAAATTATTCTAGAGGTGATGTCGTTCGGTTATTTGTCTGTTATGATGACATTCGATGATGACAAAAATGTACATCTATTAATTCTGTTTTATTTCATTTGCAGATTATTCACTGATTGAAGAGAAATATCCATCATGGACAAGATCTTCTTTCACCAGAAGATGCTTGTATCAAGGTCAACTTGGAATGTCATGTTTTGAATGGCTATGCATCATTCCCTTCTTTTCTGAGGTATGTTGAAAATGTCATTTCTCCTTAGTACTGAGACCCTGCGGAATGTTTTTCAACTCTTAAATTTTTCAGGAGCCAATGTTGTGCCTCCTCTTCAATATGGTGTCCTGTCCCCTATAACTTGCCATCTTAATGATTGTTCCAATCTCAAATTATTCTTGAGCTTGTGATGTGCTGTCTTTGGTTTTCTTTGAGGCTCTCAAAAATTTAGCTATCTGATGCTGTTTCAACTCTTAGATTGTTCAAGAGACAATGTTGTGCCATCATTTTCTCCAAGCTAGATGAAGAAATCTTTACGCCTGTGCGTCTTATTTTGTTTACAGATTATTCACTGATTCAAGAGAAGTATCCATCAGGAGATGCTTGTATCAAAGTCAACTTGGAGTGTCATGTTTGGAATGGCTATGCTGACCAACTTCATATCTCCTGAATTCTGAAATCCTGTGTACTGATTCAGCCCTTTAATAGTTGAAGAGCAGTGGTGTGACATGTCGTTAATTTCTTCAAACTTTATGCTGTCCTGTTCCTCCTAATTTGTTACCATAATCAATATTAAAAGTTGAAAAATGTATATAGTGTTAATTAATAATGAAAATAATGGTAAATAAAGAGATTAATTGAAAAGGAAGCAGATGTAAAGTGTTGAAATTATTGTTAAGGTTAGGGTTTGGGTTAGAGATGAGGTTAGGATTATGGGTAGGGGTAGAAATGGGGTTAGGGGTAAAATTAGGGTTAGGGCTAGAGTCAGGGTTAGGGTTAGAGATGGGGGTTAGGGTTAGAAATGGGGTTAGGGCTAGAGATGAGGTTTGGGGGTAGAAATGGGGTTAGGGTTAGGGTAAAATTAAGGGTTAACGATAGGGTTATGGTTAATTTGGTAGAGGAATAGAAAAATGTCTTAAAATGTACAGTAAGAATTCATCGGGTACAGGAATAGAAAACTGTCTTAAAATGTAGGGTTGGTTTTTTGTTGCTACAGGAATAGTGCAGACATGTGTACAGTGTATTATATACTGTATTGTAAGGTGTAGTTTTATTATGGGGTAATGGGAATATGTGAAGCTATTTATTATGGGCTGGTGTAATCCAGTGTGGATTGTCATCCATCAGGGGTGTAGCCATCTAGTAGGTCCCATTGTAATAAGAATACATAAAGGGGGGATAGGGGGGCGAAGCCCCCCTGGGGCGGCGGGGCGGAGCCCCGCAGGGTGCGGCCGAAGGCCGTGCCGATTTTTAGGGTCTTTTGTCTTTCTCCTTTTTATTTTTCTTTAATTTTCATTTTTATTTTATTTTATTTTATTTTATTTTATGTATGTATGTATATTATATTATATTAAATTATATAAAAAAATAATTTTTAATTATCCGAAGTAGTTCCTCCAAATCGACAAGTAACTTTTTACAAGTTACTTGCCGATTTGGAGGAACTACTTCGGATAATAGTTAGACTCGTGAAATAATGCGCTGTGAGTGGGTAAGAACTAAGAAGTTTATTGAAGTTTCAAAAAGTACATTTTGTAACAAAGTTTCAGAGAGTAACAAAATTTAAGGAAAATATGTATTAAAAAAAATTAAGGAAACAAATTTAAACAAATTTGAAGGAAAACATTTGTAAAAAAAAAAATTAAGGAAAGAAATTTTTTTAAATATTTTCAACAAAATTTAAGAAAAATTTTCAACAAAATTTAAGAAAAATTTGTTACAAAATTTGGAAAAAAATTGTAAAAAAATTTAAGGAAAAATTTATTTTTTTTTTAATTTAAGGAAAATTTTAAACAAAATTTAAGAAAAATTTAAGGAAAAAAATTAAAGGAAAACATTTGTAAAAAAAAATAAGGAAAAAATATAAACAAAATTTAAGGGAATTCAAGGAAAAATTTGAAAAAAATTTAAGGAACAAATTTGTAACTAAATTTAAGGAAAATTTTTAACAGAATTTTAGGAAAGTCTTACACAAAAATGTCAGTAAAATGCAAGTTTTGCCGCCATTTCTCGCAAAGTTAAAATTTCTACTAACATAACCAAATGCAATGTTTACAATTTTTAAGGAAATCTTGATGTTGTGGGGTGTTGTACATCAGCTCTTCTACAACCAGTTCTTGATAGCTCATTTTAAGGAGTTGTCTTGATGTAGAGATGCAAAATCACTGCCTTGTTTGTTGTTCAGTATCACCTGTATATAACATAAATAAAAAGAACTTCAAATAAAGCAAATAATTTAACAAAATGTGCCCTGTGTATAGTTAATGCAGCCAACAAAGAAAGTTTGACACAGTTTTTAGCAAAGTTTGATGCAATTTCAAGTAAAGTTTTTCCACAACTTTAAGCAAAGTTTGATGTCATTTCTATCAAAGTTTTGGGCCATTTCAATCAAATACAAATGCAATTTGCAGCAAGGGTTAACAGCAATTTAAACCAAATTGTTATGCATTTTGTAGCAACCAAGTAAAAATGCAATTTGTAGTAAAGGTTTGCAGCAATTACAACCAAATATAAATGCAATTTGCAGCAAAGGTTCACAGCAGTTTCAGTCAAATACAAATGCACTTTGCAGCAAAGGTTAACAGCAATTGAAACCATATTAAAATGCATTTTGTAGCAACCAAGTATAAATGCAATTTGTAGTAAAGGTTTGCAGCAATTTCAACCAAATTTAAATGCAAATTGTTGCTACCAAATATAAATGCAGTTTGTAGCAACCAAATATAAATGCATTCGTAGCTAAATATAAATGCAATTGTGGCCAAGTGTAAAGAAACTTCAACCAAATATAAAAAATCACATTTTGCAGCAACCAAATTTAAATGCAATTTGTTTAAGGTGTGTGGCAATGCAATTTGTAGCAAAGTTTGAAGCAATTTCAGATAAATACAAAATGCAATTTGTGGCAAAGTTCAAAAGGTTTATCAAATTTTAGCCAAATTTAAATGCAATTTGTTTAAGGTGTGTGGCAATTTGAAGAAAAAAATTAAAAAATTAACACATGTTTTAAGAACTTCAACCAAATACATAGGCAAATTGTTGCAAAGTTTAACAGCACTTTCAACCAAATTTAAATGCTCTTTGTAGTAATCAAATATAAATGCAACTTGTGGCAAAGTTCAAAACAATTTCAACAAAATTTAAATGCATTTTTAAGGTTTTTGGCAATATACACAAATCCAAAAAGCAATTTGCAGCAAAGTTTAAACAATTTCAACCAAATATAAATGCACTTTGTGGGAAGGTTTGAAATCTAATACAAGTTTTAGATGGGATGGCAAGTTCAGATCTGTGATGTAATAGAAATATAACTTACAATGTTCTCGCATCATGGGTTGGCTGGTGCAGGCTGCATGCATCAGGCACCCCCATAAATCATTGACTTTATCATCATCATCATCATCATCATCATCAGGCCATGGGGAACTGCCAGGCTGAAATTAAACCAGAAAACACACTGTGAATGTCATTGCAAATAAATACATTGAGAAAAACTGTAATAATCATACTAGAGCCTTTGTTTTAATTGTCAAGCCCAATGCAGAAAAACATCACCGTTCAAAATTGGTAGAACACTTGAGCAAAGGTTAACAGCAATTGAAACAATTTTTATGCATTTTGTAACAACCAAGTAATGCAATTTGTAGTAAAGGTTTGCAGCAATTTCAACCAAATTTAAATGCAATTTGTGGCAAAGTTCAAAAGGTTTAACAAATTTTAGCCAAATTTAAATGCAATTTGTTTAAGGGGTGTGGCAATTTGAAAAAAAAATGTTAACAACTGTTTTGACAACTTCAACCAAATACATAGGCAAATTGTTGCAAAGTTTAACAGCACTTTCAACCAAATTTATATGCTTTTTGTAGTAATCAAATATAATTGCAACTTGTGGCAAAGTTCAAAACAATTTCAACAAAATTTAAATGCATTTTTAAGGTTTGTGGCAATATACACAAATCCAAAATGCAATTTGCAGCAAAGTTTAAACAATTTCAACCAAATATAAATGCATTTTGTAGCAATGTTCGTGGCAATTTCAACAAAATTTAAATGCAATTTGTAGCAAACTTTGAAGCAATTTCAGATAAATAAAAATGCACTTTGTGGGAAGGTTTGAAATCTAATACAAGTTTTAGATGGGATGGCAAGTTCAGATCTGTGATGTAATAGAAATATAACTTACATTGTTCTTGCATCATGGGTTGGCTTGTGCAGGCTGCATGCATCAGGCACCCCCATAAATCATTGACTTTATCATCATCATTATCATCATCATCATCAGGCCATGGGGAACTGCCAGGCTGAAATTAAACCAGAAAACACATTGTGAATGTCATTGCAAATAAATACATTGCGATAATCATACTAGAGCCTTTGTTTTAATTGTCAAGCTCAATGCAGAAAACATCACGTTCAAAATTGGTAGAACACTTGATAATAAACGGAAATCGTACAACAAATCAGAAGAAGAGACACTTACAATGTTGTATTTACATCATCAGGCTCAGAAAATGGTTGCAAATAATAAACACATTTGGATTTGAATGTTCAAACATACTTGATAAAAAGCTCAATGTGCACAACGAATTTACAAGGAAAATACAGTAAAGTAATGCATGAGGAAGGAGAGACACTTACATGTTGTTGTAGTGTGGGTCTGATAGTCAAATTGAAACCACCAAGAGACCCGAGGGTTGACATCACCAGCCTTGGCCAAAGTGGGGCTACACCAGCCTCAGGCCATCGAGAGCATCAGCAGAGCGGTGCACCGTCTAACACCAGCACCAGAAGAGGCATGAGGGCCGCCCGTGCTGACCCCCCGCATTTATACCCTGCGTACGGGGCGCCCTCAGCTACACAAAAACCACCTTTTCACTACGAGGTTTTCGCACAACAGCTCTCTGTAACACAATAATAATATATGGGTTAACTTCAATGGAGTCCAGGCTATTTTGAGAGTAACTTCAATAGGATTAAAGGCGTTAACGGTTGCTGCTCTTGTTCAACCTAAACGCCGTAGCTCCAACTCTATATAAGTGCTTCCAGCTTTATTCCAGTTCTTTTCATTGCGCTAAACGCACGTTCCTCAATTTAAATTAATTAGCTGCGTTTTTCGTGATGTTAGGACTCACTGAATTATTCAGAAGCATCCTTAATCTGCTGTTCTTTAAACTGATTGGTGGAATACTGGACCATCCAGACGACCCGGGATCTATCTGTTTCACTTGAATGGTTGGAACTGTGAGATGTTGGACCATCCAGCGGACAACCCGGGAATTAGTTGGTGAATAATTTAAGTTCCAAGAGACCGATTGCGCAACCAATGTTTACATGTTATCACGTGACGTATGGTGGGTGCTACGTCATCGTAGCTGAAAGCAAAGACGTGCAAAGACTATGCTGTGACCCATCCATACACCGAGAGTTGGCTTTATTAATTTTTTTAGTAAATAATAACACAGTTACTAAGCCCTTGCATTAAAGTTGTATGTTGTGAAAGTGGTATAAATCCCATTACTGTTTCATAAATTACCGGTATTTAGGCCTAAGCACAGAGGGGTTTATTTTGAGTTATGCATTACCGTTTTTTTGTTTTCATTCTTTCTTTTTTATTTATTTGAGGGGGCGTGGCAGGTGGGGCGTGGGGCAGGGTAGTGATACCGTGCATGTATTACCCGGGCGTTTTGTATAATACGCAACCATCTTGTATTTCCTCCGTTAAAACGTATGCAATGAAAGCGAGGCTGCGAGGGAATTGTTGTTACATGACAAATGTTTGCTATTAGATATTGGGAATGTTTTTATGACCGAAATATAACTGCACCCAGATAAATCTTTAAATTGAGTGCCCCGTATATTTCATTGTTCAGTCATGCGATGGCTGGCAAGCGAACAGTCTCAACCAAAAAGTTACAATTTGTGGGTCACAAGTTTACAGATCAAAGACCTGCTTGCCGCGCGTGGAGCGTCAACGCAAGGCTCTTCGTTTTGTTATACATTGTATCAATCTGCACTTACATGATGACGTCAAGTTTCTAGGCTCAGTTTGTTTACAAAAATAGCGCCCGCTGCGGCAAGGAGCTTATAAATATAACGATGTCAGTCAGTATATTCCCTACAAATTCAATAACAAACAGAGCCATCATGAACGAAAAGGAATTTTGACACAGCGACCCTTGCCCACAGCTAAATAGACTTTGGTACAGCCATGTTTCTCCGCCCCCCCCCCCATCCTGTCAAATCAAAGAAACCAAAACGAGACTAAGTGGGAACTTGGTCTGATGCTTATGGTAAATAATGTTTGTTGTGTACAAGTCAGGCAGACCACACAATCTGGGTGGAAATTGGGAAATTAGGATAAAACCATGACATTTTGTATAAACAGACATGCTATTCCTCCTACTTTAATCTAATTTCCGATGTTTTGGCCCTCAGAAAAAAAACGCAGCAAAATTGTTGTTAAAATAGTCTGAAAAGTCCATACCATTTTACTCAATTGTTTTATTAAATTTTTCAAAGGGCCATTTACCATGCCTACACATGCCACTCTACAAATCTATCTGGGTCAAGATTTCTATTGGTTTAAAGTGCAGAATCACAGTAAGCAGAAACATTAAATTGGGCCCAGGACACTTGAAAAAAAAAAAAAAAAAAACACTTTTCAAGATGGCTGCCAAATATTCGTGTCAATAACTCTTCAGTTTGTTTAAAATGGAAGTGAAAAAATTTGATAAGTTTCCATGTTCTACAGGTCAATAGCTCACATTTTCAATTTACCAATTATGGCCATCAACTTTACCTGCCATATTACCCAAGTTAATTCTTTACTGAAAGGGATAAACATTTTGATAATTTACTCACAATGGTCACAATTTTAAACCAACAACGCAAATAAAAAATGGGACTGTTTTTCCACATGAACTCCAAGTTCAACTGCAAGAATTATTTAGTATAAAATATGATGGAATGATCAGTTGACTTCATGATGAGTATTTATGGAGAGTTTATGCGTTCTGAAGACTGGTCACGTGGTGGTGTATTAACATGTGAAAGACAAGCTCTGTGAACTGGTGAATAAATAAGTCTCTCTAAAACAAGCATGCTGTTGTGTAAAAAGTTCTGAATGCACTTTCCTTGTTGTGTTCTATCAAATCAACTGTTTTCTTTTTGCGTATTCTTTCTGTTTTTGGCAAGGACAGATTGTGCCACGTCCACGCAACTTAATGCAAAGCATAAAGCCGAACACCAACCAAAGTTTGTGTATTTATGGTTAATTTCGAAGCTTTTATTCTGGTTCATGAAAATACATGTCTACGAGATTAGGACTTATGCAAACATTGGACAGCCTAAACAATGGCCCTAACTGCACATGAATAGAACAATTCTAAAAATATCGGTTAAAAAGAAAGATCACAAATGCTGATGATTTTCACCAGCTTTTGTTGTTAAAGGTGATTATTACTGGCAACACAGTGTGAGGAGCCAATCTTCACTCTTCACTATGTGGTAATGACCTTGGTTGGTGGCTGGCTGCTGTTGATTAACAAAGAGTGACAACAGCTTTTAGATTATACAAACATATTTTCCTCTTGTTTTTCCATTGTCTTTTTCTTCTTATTTTTGTGAGCAATTTTGCAATTCCCCCCCCCCCCCCCCGAGGCCCTCCTTGGCTATGCCACTGCTGTTTGTTCAGATGAAACAAAGCGTATCATGGTAGTTGTCTGTCTGTGCAGTGTTATGTACTTTGGATGACATGTTTTTTCAAAGATTCTTTTTGGACATACTTATGGCAGAAATTTTTTAACGCCCAGAACAACTATAGCCTTTCCTCTTTTTAGAGGATAGACACCTACCACGATATGCTTTGTTTCACCTGAACAAAGAATGACAACAGTTTCTGGAAAACATGCCTTGTTAAATCCCTTTCTGTGGCCCATTGCCTAATTGTCTCTCAGATGGAAATCATAAGGAGACAGAAGGTGGGATTTAATGGGAAGGCCTGGCAGGGTGTAATCCATGGGAGTGGCATCTGATATTAAATCAGATGATTACCAATACAAATACCAAAACGTGACTCCCATGACCAATTGTGCCAAACTGTTCACAGGTTTGTACTTTCATTTATATGTTGGGTCTCATAAAGTAAGGCTACTGGTCTATGTACATGTGCTTTAATTACATTTCACTGTTTTGGAGAGCTGTCTGATTTTGGGAGGTGACGTCACGTAAGATTTGTAAATAATGTGTAAGGTCAAGCATCAATCGAGAGAGGTACGACCTCAGTGCATGGAACAAGTTTTGCTTGATGAGAATAACAAAACTTCAAATGAGGTAGATTTAGTTCAAAACGGATCCTAACTTACCCGTTGTAAACAAAATTGACTTCACTCGGAGAGGCAGCTCAATATCTCCTTCATGGTGACACATCAGTGAATGGCAACAGTCTAAAAACTTTTTGAACAGGATGTCTGCAAACTATGCAACATGAAAAGCTGTTAACAATTGATAACTGATGCCTGACATGTCTTGTAAACTGACTGTTTTCAATCAGTATTTTGATGCACTGCATGACGCCGTATCAATATAGTTTTCAAATTAAAGTTACACCATGGGGATGCATGATCTACTTTCTCGGAGTAGAATATAATTTTGATAAGAACTTGTCCTGTAAATTTATTTACTGCCACAGGGTAAAATAAGTGGATAGAGAGGATACTGAAGATAATGATGAGAGGTCCGACCCCTCACAGAATCACAAATCTACTCCACGACAGTAGTTTTGAGGTACTGGAGAACATGTTTTGGGAAAATTTAAGAGAGTGCAAAACATCAGATTTTGAGAGTTGAGATGGCACAGAATCCACTGGGGTTTGAGAGTTGAAACATCATTTGATTTGTAAGTATTTGAGTGACTGGACAGCAAATTGTTTGGGCAAATTGAAGAGAAGTCACAGCATTGGATCTGGAACAATCTGAATACTATTAGACTGCCAAGTGTTTGAGGGACAGGATATGAATTGGCACAACAACAGCTCAGAAAAACATTTATGGATAAAAACATAAGATTGGCATGTTTTTTTGAGGGACTACAGGACATGTGCTTGAGTAAAACTACAAAGATGGCCCAACATTGGCTCATGAACAATTAAAGAGTTAAAAGAAACATGAGAGTGGCAAGTTTTGAGGGACTGAACTACATGTGCTTTGGAAAAATGTAAGAGATGACACAACAGCGGCTCGGCAACAATTTGAGTGATTACAAATTTGAGAGATGAAATTTCATTATATCACCAAGAGACTAGAAAACAAAACATGAGCCTCTGGGAAAACCAAATACAGCAAAACATCCACTCTGGAATAATTTTAGTTGAAACTCTAATAGATTGTCAAAGTTTGAGAGACTTGACAGCATTGGGTTTGGAGAAATTTAAGAGAAGGTACAAATCATTACCCAGGGTTTCAATACTAAGAATAATTGACATTTTTCAACATACCTCAGAAAAGGAAGAGTGTAGCATAGCCTTCCCAAACGTGACATTCCAAGTTGACCTTGATAGAAGCAACTTCAGATAAAGGAAGCTCTTGTCCATGAAGGATACTGCTCTTCAATCAGTGAATAATCTGCAAGCAAAGCAAAACATATGGTTTGAAACATTTCATCATATATCATCATGCTTGAGGAAATATCGTTGAAATATCGTTAGATCCCAAAATTTTTGAGGGTCTAGACAATATTAGCAGAGAGGAAGACCAAAGACATTACAGTATCTGCTGTGGAATATTTGAGAGTTGACAAATCATTTAGGGACTGGACATAATG
Source organism: Pisaster brevispinus (assembly GCA_023634235.1). NCBI lineage: Eukaryota > Metazoa > Echinodermata > Asteroidea > Forcipulatida > Asteriidae > Pisaster > Pisaster brevispinus. The sequence continues at coordinate 11,651,477 of JAMKCF010000005.1, read as the reverse complement.
CATTTTGGAGACAGCAAAACATTGGCTGGTGAACAATTTGAACATTGACAAATCATTACGATGGAAAGCTTTGAGAGACTAGACAGCATCGGCTTTTGAGAGTTGAGACAACACAGAATTCATTGGAATTTAGTTTCAAAGTTGAAAAATCATTCGCCTTTGTAAAATTTTGAGGGACTGGACAGCATTTGCTTTGGGAAAATTTAAGAGGCGGCACATCATCAGCTCTCGTCCATGATGAACACTGCTTTTCAATAAGTGAATAATCTGCAAGCAAAGTAAAAACACACGATTGTAAAGGATGGCAAGTTTTGAGGGACTGGACAGCATCCGCTTTGGAGAGTTGAGACGACACAGAATCCTCTGGGGTTTATTTTTAAAGTTAAAAAAACATTGCATTTTGTAAGATTTTGACAGACTGGACAGCATGTGCTGTGGGAAATTTTAAGCGACAGCACAACATCAGCTCTGAGTCACTGGAAATTTCATTAGATTGCTATATCTTATAGACAGTAGACAACATGAGCCTCAAAGAAAACCAAAGACAGCAAAACATCCGTTCTGGAATAATTTCAGAGTTGAAGTTTCATTAGATAGCCAAATTTTGAGGGACTTGAGAAATTTAAGAGATGGCACAACATTGTCATCATGCTTGGGGAAAATTTAAGAAACAGAACAATATCCACTCATGAAATATTTGAGAGTTGAAATATCATTCAATTGTCAAAGTTTTGAGGGACTAGACAACAGTAGCAAAGAGGAGGACCAAAGACGGCACAACATCAGCTGTTGAGTAATTTGAGGAGTTGAAAAATCATTAGAGTGGCAAGTTTTTAGGGATGGAAACACATGGTTTTGAGAAATTTAAGAAATGGCACAATATTGGCTCAGGAACAATTTGAGAGTTAAAAACACATCAGGTTAAAAAGTTCTGCAAATATCTTTAATGATGCCACCGCAGTTTATCTTGGCGTACCTTCATCCATGTTCTGATGTTCTATGTTGCCATGCTCTCATTATCCGTACTGGCAGCAGTCAAACCTGTCAAAGAAACAACTAGCATGGCAAACTAAGCAAAATCAAGTCAAACATGACATTATCAACCAACCACAAATTAAAAATTGTAAGGTTTGCAAATTTTAAGTAAAGTAGATATTGGATCAAAATACAAGACTTACCAGTTGTAAGTAAGTTGTTTTCACTCAGAGAGGCAGCTCAGTCCTTAAATGATGTTACATCAGTGATCGGCAACAGTGAAATAAATTCTAGAACAGGATGTCTTCAAAATATGAAACATGACAAACTGTTAACATTTGATAACATATGCATTACATGTCTTGTAAACTGACTATTGTTAATCAATATTGTGGCAGATGGAGTGTGTTGGCCAAACTCATGTTCTGATGTTGTCAGAGTGTGGGTTCAAATCCTGGTCATGGCAACTGTGAACTGCGTCACATAATACCATGGATCTCGTTTGTAGTTTGATGCACATAAAATAACACAGAGGGGGGGGGGCATTGCTTTTAAGTGGGGGGCCAAGGGGGATTTGGCTTGTTGGGGGGGGGGGGGGGTTCATGCTTATATTTTAGGAAAACGGACGCTGCAGGGGGCCACCATCTAATGGCATTTTCATTTTGTGGCCGTGATAGAGAACCCGATTGTGATCGTTCACTACATTTTGATTATACAAACATGCACTTTCCTCTTTTTTTTCCTTTTTTTTGTGAGCATTATCGCAATTTTTTTGTGGGGGGGGCACCTGGGGGAGGCACTGGAAATTTGTGGGGGGGGCACCGTGCCCCCCAGGCCCCCCTTGGCTTTGCTGCTGCTTAAAAGTCAACAAAGTCTTTTCTGAGTTTAAAGTTCTCTCCATGTAAAGTAATGGTAAGTCATCAATCAATCAATCAATCAATCAAGTCGACTCTCGTCGGACTGCAACAAAAGCACGCCACACATCACGATCTCCCATGGCTGTCCTGATCTCAGCTGCAGAGGTTAGCTCAGTATCACGACGCAACTGGTCCACGTAGGTTAGCGTCTGCCCACCTCGAGAAGCTACTCCATGTGTGGGTTCCCAAAGAATGAGTTGGCTTGCAGCTATATCTGGATGTCGAACGCAGTGTCCAGCCAATCGCAGACGCCTAAGCCTGATAGTTGTAGAGATCTTTGGCAGGTTGCCATAGAGCACCCCGTTGCTGACTTTGTCTCTCCAACTCACGTCTAGAGCCATCCTCAGCATGCGAGTGTAACAGCCATCAAGTCGAGCCTCTTGCCTTGTGGTAAGGGTCCATGCCTCACAGCCGTAGAGTAGGATGGACTCCACGGTTGCACGGAATAGAGCTCGTTTGAGTTTGCCCGGCATCATAGACCTCCAGAACTTCTTGAGGTTTTGGCAAGCCTTCCAAGCCTGTGCTTTCCTTACTCGGATGTCCTTGTCTGTTGAGCTGATGTGAGAGCCCAGGTATTTTATTAAGGTTTACCAATATTCTTTGAAACTATTGTGAAGCTCTAAGAAATGGCTTGAACATGGGTATCTTTTCAACAGGAATGACGCTTACCAAATTTTTAACCTACAGGCCTGCTATCAACATTTTCAATATTTCAAAACAAAAAGAAGAATACCAACAGATAGACAATTCTTACCTTCTTGAGTTTACAAATCAGCACAGCCTGTGCCGTCACATGGCTGACCTGCATCTGTTGGAGTGTAACAGTAAGTTTACTAATCAGCACAGCCTGTGCCGTCACATGGATGACCCGCAGTGGAGTGTAGCAGTGAGTTTACTAATCAGCACAGTCTGCCGTCACATAGATGACCTGCAGAAGTTGGGGTGTAACAGCGAGTTTACTAGTCACCACAACCTGTGCCGTCACATGGATGACCTGCAGTGGTTAAAGTGTAGCAGTGAGTTTACTAATCAGCACAACCTGTGCCGTCACATGGAGGTCCAGCCATTTACGCTCTTGGAAATTCAAGATTCACAACTGGCTAAAAATATGAATGCCATATTTGTACTAATTTATAAAAGTAAGAGTTGATTAAACACATGAGATAAGACCCAGGTGCTTGGAAAATACTTTGTTTGTAACAAGGTGTGATGAAGCAGAGTAGATATTGGATCTAAAATCAATACTCACCCGTAGTAAAGAGAGTTGAATTTGCTCAGAGTGGCAGCTCAATATCACGTTTGCGATGTAACATCAGTGAAAACTTCTTGTACAAGATGTCTGCAAAATATAAAACATGTAAAGCTGTTAACATTTGATATGAGATGCATAACATTTCTCTTTAACAGGCTGTTTTCAATCAATATTTTCATCATGATGTAGCTTTTATTTATAAAAAATTGATGCACTGCGCGGCGGAGTATCGATATGGTTTTCAATTTGCAGTAACACCATGTATTATCTACCTGCCTTGAAATAGAACATAATTTTGATAACAACTTGTCCTGTACATTTATCTACTGTCACAGAGTAAAAAAAGAGGATAGAGAGAATAGTGAAAACAATTATGAGAGGTCCACTCCCTCCCAGAATCACAAATCTACTCCATGAAAGTAAACAAGAATCTGCTGGACAGTCAGTTTCTTTTCAGGAACTACAATTCTACTCAAATGCAATAGTGCAAACCGAAAATCCTGACTTCTTTATGTGAGTCAAAGCTGGAGCTCCCAAAAAGATATTTCAATAGAAATCTAAATTGGTTCAAATCCCAACCAAGTAGGCTTGTAAGTGTTTCAGCAGGACTCAGGAAAGCATTGAGTGTACAGTGTAAATCACAAAACGGTGTGAAATAAAACCGAAACTAATACGCTCTAGCTCCAATGCAATCATTAACGTGGTACCCGCTGCTAACAACAGGATTCCAATTGGTGTCTTATCACCAGGCACGCTCAGTGATCTAGTGCTTAAGACATCTGCTTTAGAATGTGGGGGTCCTGGGTTAAAAAAAATCCAAGACTCTGGAAAGCACTCAGTATACATTGGTGTAGGGTAGAACCCACAAAATAGTAAACTCCAATAGCTACGGCGAACAGCCAAATAAAGGTCACTCTAAGGTTATGTCTGGAATTGACAATGTTCTATATTCAATATCTCTTAACATTGGATTTTTGATTGCTATTTTCACTGGAAAGAATCTGCAAAATAGTTTTTTACAAACCTGTCTTGCCTGTGTGCATTTTAATGATTAAACAGAAATGAATGATCTTATGATTAGCAAATTGGGATTTTTAAGAAGAGAGCAATGTAGAATACAAATTCTCCTCTAATGCTTTATCAATAGACATGGCCGGTTGGGGAGAGGGCATTACTTGTAGAATGAGAGACCTAAGTTTACCAAATAGATCTAATATAGTTCAAAAAGAAACAGAAAGAGATGCAAGGCTTACCCTCTGTGGACAAGGGCTTCTTTTCCACAGAGACAATTTTAAGACATTTCCTTCATGAAGTGATGTTGGTGAGTGCGACTATGGAGAAACAACTTCATGCACAAGGAACCTAAAACGTATAAAACATTCCAATCAAATCAATAATCAATAATATATTAACTTTTGGTAAAAAAACACAATCTCTTGATGAGGTACAGAGTATACAGTTTGAAACGACAAGTAAACCCCTGTCTTTATCAGAACCACACATTGACAATTCTTTTGTCTTCATAAAGATAGTTTGTTTTTCAGCAACTATCTTCATGGAGACAAGAGAATTACAGTGATGCACTCTTCCAAAATTCAATCAGTATGGGTTTTTTTAAATGGACACTGGCACAAAGTTAACGCTTGTGTAGCAGTGAGTTTACTAACCAGCACAACGTGTGCCATCACATGGATGACCTGCAGTGCTTGGAGTGTACTCAGCACAGCCTGTGCCATCACATGGATGACCTGCAGTGGTTGGAGTGAAGCAGGGAGTTTACTAACCAGCACACCTGTGCCATCACACTGATGACCTGCAGTGCTTGGAGTGTACTCAGCACAACCCGTGCTGTCACATGGATGACCTGCAGTGGTTGGAGTGTAGCAGTGAGTTTACTAATCAGCACAACCTGTGCCGTCACATGGATGACCTGCAGTGGTTGGAGTGTAGCAGTGAGTTTACTTATCAGCACAACCTTTGCCATCAGTTTGTATAAAATGACAGCAAGAGAAAAATTGCCATTTATGCTCTTGAAAGATTTGTAAGAGATTTCTCTCTTGAAGTGATGTTGGTGAGTGATGACTACAGAGGAACAACTTCATGAGCAACAAATCTGAAACATGTAAAACATTCAAATCAAATCAAAATACTTAATATTATATTCACTTTTGGTAAAAAACAAAATCTCTCAATGATGTACAGAGCTTACAGTTTGAAACAACAAGTAAACCACACACTGTGCCTTCACTATGTACATGTAAACAATCAAATATTAAAGTATTTTCTTCGCACTGTGCCTTCACCAAGCATATCTTTAAATCTCAAAGTTATTTCTTCCAAGTATTACTTTTAAAACAAACTTTAACATGGTGCCAGTGTCCAATTTAAAAAACAACATACTGACCGAATTTTGGAGGAGAACATTGCCTTAATTATCTTGTCTTCTAAAAGTAGATGCTTTTGTTTTTCCGAGAAATAAGCATGAAGTGTCATGGTTTTTGCATCAATATAAACAGATTCAAACACAATTTGATTTCGCAAATATAACAGCATTCATTACAAAATTATTACCGGTACTCAAAGTTTAAACCATGAAATTGAAGTTTTATGGCTGAAATTTTGACGATCATAAATGCTCAACAATGTCTGATGTAAACTTACAGCTCTCTGACTGTAAATTCATGGTAGTCAAGGCTTAACAATATTCTTTGAAACTATTGTGGAGTTCTCGGAAATTGCTTAAACATGAGTACATTTTTAAAAACCAACATTGCTTGGAAAATATTTGACCTTCAGGCCATCAACATTTTAAATATAAATAGAATTTCCAGATACATAAAACATTGTTACCGATACACAAATTTTTACAAACAGAAGCATTAAAGGGACATTGAGGAAAATAAAAGGAAGTCATAATTATGACTTAGTACAAGTCATAACTATAACTTATATCTCATATTTATGAGTCAGCATAAGTCATTGATATGACTTGTGGCAATGATGTAATATTGATGAGACACACAAGTCATAATAATGACTTCAATCTCACTCAATGTCCCTTTAACACTTCCTTACTTAGTCTCTTGTAGTGTGAACTAAATTCTGCTCACTTTGGAAGATTTCTCAACAATTCCTTCAGGAAGGTGAATGGGAAAATGGAAATAACCTGGACAAGAGGCCTGTAAAAGATCAAGAAGATAAAGTTACAACATCTAAAATATATCTTAATAGTCGGTAAATTTGTATTGGGGTTAAAGAATATTATTTCTTTTAACATTTTACCAATACACCAGTATGTGTTATGCATTGTATATGCCCCTTGCAAACACGTCACAGCAGGGTATATGCTAAGCTCACAGTTTTGGGAGTCAACAGGTAAATGTAGGAGTGAGTTTACTAATCAGCACAACCTGTGCTGTCACATGGATGACCTGCAGTGGTTGGAGTGATAAGGACCACTAAGTTTAACAGCCACATTAAAAAGACAGAGTTTAACTGCTTCCAAAACTACGGGTTGGAGTGTAACAGTGAGTTTACTAATCAGCACAGCCTGTGCCGTCACATGGATGACCTGCAGTGGTTGGAGTGTAGCAGTGAGTCAACAAATCAGCAAAACCTACCATCTCATGGATGACCTGCAGTGGTTGGAGTGTAGCAGTGAGTTTAAATGCATGACTTACTTGTGGTAAAGAAAGCTGACTTCACTCAAAGAGGCAGCTCAATACCCCCTTCGTGATGTAACATCGATGTATGGCAACAGTCTAACAGCTTCTTGTACAGGATGTCTGCAAAATATGAAACATAAAAACCTATTAACAATTTATAACAGATGCATGAAATGTCTCGTTAACTGGCTGCTTTCAATCAATATTTCTATCATGATGTAACTTTATATGTAGTATTTGATGCACTGCATGACAGAGTATTAATACGGTTTTCAATTAGCAGTTGCACGATATTTTATCTACTTTTTTAAGGTAGAAAAGACCCCTTGCATATGATATCACACTCTCAAACACGGCCCTCACTGAGGCAAAAAGAGGCAGCTCATTGGATGACAGCTGCTCTTGGAGCAAAAAATGTGCGTGTGACTTCAACGCACCAATAGCATTGTGCGTTATGCAGGGGGTCTTTTATAATGTTGAACAGAACTTGTCCTGTAAATGTATCTACTGCAACAGGGTAAAATAAGAAAATAGAGAGGTTAGTGAAGATATTTCTGAGAGGTCCAACCCCACCCAGAATCACAAATCTTCTCAATGACAGTTAATAAGAACTTGCGAGGCAGTTTCTTACCAGAACTGTAATTCTACTCCAAGAAAAGTAATGCACTAGTACAAACCGAAAAACATAACTTTTTTGTGAGTCAAAGTTGGAGCTTCCACAAAGATTTTTTGTAGAAGTTTAAACTCCAATGCCGGTTGAGAAACCTAATCTACGAGGGTTATTGGTTCAAATCCAAACTGAGTTGGCCTGCAGTGGTTTGAGTGTAGCAGTGAGTTTACTAATCAGCACAACCAGTGTCATCACATGGATGACCTGCAGTGGTTTGAGTGTAGCAATGAATTTACTAATCAGCACAACCTGTGCCGTCACATGGATGACCTGCAGTGGTTGGAGTGTAACAGTGAGTTTACTAATCAGCACAACCTGTGCCGTCACATGGATGACCTGCAGTGGTTGGAGTGTAACAGCGAGTTTACTAATCAGCACAACCTGTACCGTCACATGGATGACCTGCAGTGGTTGGAGTGTAACAGTGAGTTTACTAATCAGCACAACCTGTGATGTCACATGGATGACCTGCAGTGCTTGGAGTGTAATAGTGAGTTTACTAATCAGCACAACCTGTACCGTCACATGGATGACCTGCAGTGCTTGGAGTGTAACAGTGAGTTTACTAATCAGCACATCCTGTGCCGTCACATGGATGACCTGCAGTGGTTGAAGTGTAACAGTGAGTTTACTAATCAGCACAACCTGTACTGTCACATGGATGACCTGCAGTGGTTGGAGTGTAACAGTGAGTTTACTAATCAGCACAACCTGTACCGTCACATGGATGACCTGCAGTGGTTGGAGTGTAACAGTGAGTTTACTAATCAGTACAACCTGTGCCGTCACATGGATGACCTGCAGTGGTTGGAGTGTAACAGTGAGTTTACTAATCAGCACAACCTGTGCTGTCACATTGATAACCTGCAGTGGAGTGTAGCAGTGAGTTTACTAATCAGCACAATCTGTGCCGTCACATGGATGACCTACAGTGGTTGGAGTGTAATAGTGAGTTTACTAATTAGCACAACCTGTGCCGTCACATGGATGACCTGCAGTGGTTGGAGTGTAACAGTGAGTTTACTAAAGTGCCACTTACTTCGAATGAGTAACACCGGTTGTCCTTGCTGTATTTATGGATGCTAATAAGTTGTATTTCTGGAGTAAAACTGATGTGAATTTGAGTCCGAAATGTGCACAAAGTTTCAGTCCAGGTCGCCATTTTTGGAAAAGCTGCGCTTTGCATGTGCTATTTTTCCCATCAGGCACGCACCTGTGCAGTATTCTAAAGGGGATATTTTTACACTTCAAATAACAATTATTATTTATTTTCTGCAACTCACCCTGCATATCAACTAACAAATTTAATTAGATGACAGATTATTGAATACTGTGCATGATAACAGATTAAAAAACATCGTTTTGATGTGTTTACTGCTGTATTAACAATGGATATCAAAAGAGCACCCCTACCTTTCTAATAGAAAGTTCCAAAGCTGTTCCTGTTCCTGTTCCTGCGAAGCGAATGTTTGTGATGTAATAATCGTTACGCGCAGTCCTTCCAATTGTGACGCAAGAAAATTGGCTTCGCACGAAGTATTACCAGGGCCCAATTTCATAAAGCCTGCAAGCACAAAAACTTGATAAAAACAGAATAATATTGCTTAGCAGACACAGGTTACCAACCAACATTCCATAAAGTTTACATTGTTGCCACTGGTACCTCCCTCATTTCTTGCTAAGTAAAGAAATTGGCTCAGCAGAATTTTCTGCTTAACAACTTTATAAAATTGGGCCCTGAGTTTATGAACCAGGCTTTACCCCTTTTTAGTAATGTATAAATTTGCGACTTTCGTCGATGACACACGCCTGCGTCTACGCCGACAGAAAATAGTTCCCTTTCTCATCCCATGTGGGGGGGGGGGTAAATACCCTAGACCAACGATTTCAATAGTTTGAAGGGCTGGATCAGCTCTTCTCCCAAAATCATTTGTCAGTTCTTTAAATTTCTTCTTTAAAATTTTTTTTTTTAAATAAATAATTGTTTAAAAGTTTGACTGTAATAATGTGATTTTTAAACAAAACCATTTCTAAAGCTTCACTTTAAAAAACATTATTATTGAAAAAATAATAGTATAAAACATCCCTTTTGTGTGTGTACATTTTCCTACTTTGTGTGTGTAGGATATTTAGCATTCCTTTTTGTTTTTGTTTGTTTGTTTGTGTATAATCTTTCCAAAAAGAGAAATTGGTTTACCTCTGTGATTATGAATTGCACAACTTCATATATTGTGATTCAGTAACTAAACAACAGTGACTATTCTAGTCACTGTGAGATCAGCGGTTGGTTTCACGTTCATGTAACCCCCCAAAATGTTCTTAATTATAAAATAAGCTGGCATGATGTTTCATGAAGATATGTTTTAATGGTGTAAAATATACCATAAAAAATTAATAATAAAACCACGCAATATATTACTATAATTGCAGAAAACTTCCCTTGGAAATAATACTGTCATATGTTAACCACAACATTAAATTTTAATCAAAGAATATGATTTTTCCCAAAACCTAACTGGCCTCAACTATAAGGTTACTTGACTTTGTATTTTGTTCTGGGAAACAATATTTAAAGTTAGTCCAAAGAACCAAATAAAGTCCTGTTGTTGTTTTTTTAATTCACCTTTTCTTCTGTATATTTTCCTAGATTAAGACACAAATTGAAGTCTAGAAAAAAGCCATAGCTTGAATCCTCTTCCCTTTCAACCCTCAGTTGGAATTTTTGGTTAAAATGTTTGCTTCCTGTGTAAATGCATTCAAATTTAACTTGGGTTAACAAATTAAAGACTAATTTGCCAATCTATCATAAACTGGCACCAATTGGGCCTAATTAAGGACAACTAAGTGCTAGGTCGGTAAGTTTATATGTCTGGATTTGTAAAATAACAGGCAATTGTTTGTCATTTGTAGCCATGTTGGCCTGTAACACACATTCCACTTTCCCAGTTTGGATACACAGGCTCTAAGGTTCAACATAATTTCTATATACTTTTTGAGGCTTTGCATGGTGAGGTATCAATGTATATTCGGTTTGCAGTAACACCATGTGTGTATCTACAGGCTATGTAGATTTGTTCTTAGATAACTAGGTCTTGCTTTTTATTCTACTGCAGCTAATTAGATTTTGGAAATCGGGAGACTACTTCGGGAGACTGCTTAGTTCTGAAAAGAACTGTCTAGCTTATTACCTTCTACCTGGGCGGAAGGTAGGAATTCGCTTTGTGGATCGGATCGAGGGGACTTCACCGCCGCGGAGTGAGTTCTTAATTGGTCTCAACGTTTTGACTAGTCTACTCTAGTCATCTCCGCCGATTTCCTACCCTCCGCCCAGGTAGTAGCTTTTCAGAACTAAGTAGTCTCCCGAAGTAGTCTCCTGATTTCCAAAATCTACTCCACGGCAGTAGAATAAAAAGCAAGACCTAGTTCTCTAAGAACAAATCTACATAGCAAGTAGATATACACATGGTGTTACCGCAAACCGAATAAACATAATTTCTGTTTATGGAATTGACAATATGAAATCCAAATGTTGTTAGCAAATAAACATTTTCAAAGTAATAATTCCCCAAATAAATTGTCATCCTTTTCCAGTCTGATATTAAATAACACAATAATCAAAGAGAGCAGTAGGACTGGATTTGACTTTTGAAACTAAATGTTTAAAGAATGTTTCCCCTTGCTTTTTTTCTCTCAAACATAAAAATAAATCAAAGTTAACACAAACAAAATATCAAGGAAAATTAACTGAGCGCATACCCTTTTAATACCAAATTGTGATAACGATAATGTTATAAAATAAGTTCATTGTCAAAAAATTATAATGGTTTAAAATTGTTGAGGGGTGAAGCACGTCACTGTTAAACAGACTATTATGTCATGAATTGTTATTTACATGTACTTGTTTCCTTATTTTTTTAAACGATTATCTACTATATTTTGTTACTTATTTTATTTGTGTTCTTATATCAAACCTGAAAGGAAACAACATAATTTATGAGATGAATTAACAATGGAAAACAAAACAGTCCTTCACCAGACAACATGTCGGACAACAAACTACCAGGCACCATGCTTGATTTTAGGTTGAAAATCGGCATTTCTCATCCGAGAAAACTTCAGCTTGTTGCGTTCTCAACTTTGGAAGTTAATGAATTCATAATGCATTCATTAAATTAGAAACTCAAAAACACCTTGTCCAAAATCATCAGTAGTTAAAGTAAGGCCAAAATAACAGCATTTGTATATCTTTCTCATGTTCGTTGTCATACCCAAGCAAATTGATGAACCCTGACAAAAACAGTGAAACAGAAATCCAGTTTCATCACTTTTTCTCTCAGTTAAAGGGGCCGTTGCCTTCGGATTGGGCGCTTTAACCTATAAAAAGTGTCTGTTTTGAAATTTATATGGTCGGAAAGATATTTTAAAAGTAGAATATAACGATTCACATAAATATCCCTTGTAATTGTGTGGCTTTTGTGTAATTTCATGACAGAAAACAGTCCGCTATTTTGTACAACCAAATTTATGACTCCACAAAATTGGGAACCGTGTGTTCCACTGATTCTATTTTGAGAGGAAAATTTGTGCTTTTTTAATCACTGCTCAATAATTATAACACACTGTGGGTGTTTTAGTGCATGACCAACCCGTAAAACGAATAAGAAGTAATTCCAATCAGCAAATTGTACCCCTTAAGCGTCAATAATAAATAACTGAAAAAAAGAATGATGCAACCTCAAAAATTCCAGTTTTCATTTAAGAATATGGAAATAAGAAAGCTTGTCAATGAAAGTACAGGTGCCTGACTAGTGTAAAAAGTGTCACTGAAAATGAAAGTCAACACTCTCACGACCTTTTGTCTGATATTTCTTTACATCAAAATAAGCTTTACAACACTGATTTGATAATTTGTAAATTAAGTTGTAACCAACCCAGTAGCCTGTTGAACCTTTGTAAATTTGGAGCTTTGTTTTGAGCGAGTCTTATTAAAAATCAGCCACCAGTCCGCTTGTCCACAAATAAACACAAACATAATACAAAACAATTAACTGCAAGACGACAGAGCCTAATACATATCACCTTTATCATGAAACAGCCATCTTGATTTTATCCCATTCAAACTAATGTGACCAAACTAAGGTTGGGAGGGCAAAATAGTCTGACCCCCCTGTTTGGTATGATGAGAACCAGTATACATTATTGCTGTTTTAAACAGGGAACAAGGCAGAAATGGTGGCCAGCATGATAAAGGTCTATCCATACAAACAAACAAAACATTGTATTCAAAAATAAAATTGTAGGCTATAAGAAAATACCGACTTTCCATTAGTGGTTATCTTGTTAATGCTGTTTCTGTACAAGATATTATTTCATTTTTACCTTGGAGTTGATTTGTGGTGAGCACAGTATGCTCAGTCCTTTCCAAGTCCTGTTTTAACAAAAACTCGCACAGGCTACTTGGAAGGGATACGCACCAACAACTCCAAGGCAGATGGCAGATGTCTAACCCACCTGGGCCCAATTTCATAGAGCTGCTTAATGGCTGATTTTGTGCTTACTGTGCGATTTCCATTTCATAGCGCTGCTAACCGTAAGCACACGAAAAGCATGTTATTCTTCCGGTGCTTACTGTATGAAAATGAATGGCGTAACAATACAAATCCATGGTGAACACGCAAGATGTCTGCCTAATTTTCTTGCTAACCTGTGAAATACGCTTGCGCTTAAGCAAATTTGCTTACCGTTAAGCAGCGCTATGAAATTGGGCCGAGATCACCCTACGTGCCGGTGACGAGACGAGGGGTCAATTTGAATGCTATAATTAGAACTGATGTCATTATAAATTTTACATCATTTAAACTGGTACAAAGTACATTCCAAACACTTTAGTTTTTGATCTGGCATCAGCCGCAGATCCAGGTCTCCCCTTCTCTAGACCACCAAATTTATTTTATTTGCAGTAACAGCAATATAACAAGTCTTAAACACCCCACAGCTGGGAAACCAGAGGACTCTGTACAGACCCTACACTCGAATATATAGCTCCTTAACTATTAAGTAATAAAACACTAGGGAAACTGACTAGGTAAACTTGAAACAATTTTGGATTGTGCAAAGAAAAATTTACTAGAGCAGGACTTGAACCTGCGACCTGCGACCCCGGATTAATGTGCCATCAATCAACCAACTAAGCCATCTAGCCCTAATGTTGGCGGTCTCCCTATTTTATCAATATTTTTGTTCGGGTGACAGTCAGAAGCCATTCAAACCATAACTGCCGTATCGCCAGGGATCACACCCCTGTTTACGATACAACCTGGGAAGCGGAAGCAGAGGGACCAACCAAAGTTATTTATCCAGTCAGTTCCCTTGTGATTTATTACTTCATATTTGAAATGAATTGCATCCCCTTAAGGTGATCCCTCTGCTGCCACTTCCCAGGCTGTATCATAAACTTGGGTGTGATCCTTGGCTATTCAGCAGTTACAGGTTAAATTGTTTCTACCTGGCACCCTGAAATTTTTGTTGTTGACACAATAGGAAAACTGCCAACATTAAGGCCCTGTCACGCTAACTTATGCCTAGTGTACTGAATTTTTTTCTGAAAAGCATGCACAGCGTCCATCCACCAAATGCTGAATGTACGCAACAAATGGCCAATGAATGCGCAACCTATCCCTAACATGCTGCAGCCGGTCACTTGATGTGTCTCAACTGATCCATAAGTACGCTCTCTAAGCTGGTTCAGGTCTTGTTCAGGTTGATGAATGGCCAAAAGATATTGAATCCCGAGTCTCTGAGCATCCTCCATCTCTGATGACCAGCTGAGCAGGAATGATGAAGGAGCTAGGTCGGTGACGTCACAGATGTGACTGAAAAACACTACCTATACTGTAGCTGTACTGTACACGTACGTTACTATATCGGTACTCTCGCGTCATGCACATTAGATAGACGTCTGGTGAAAGTTGATGTACGTCAGAATATGCTGCGTGTTCGTTGGCCATTCATTCCACCATTCGTTAGATAAACACTATGTTAACGTTGGGCATTCGCTATGACAAAGTTCCAGATGGGTTGGACATATATGGGCCAACAGCGAATGAAGAAGCAACCTACACCCAATGTACGAAACGATCACACAGTGAATGTTCAATGTATACATTGTATTGATCACTACATTGTCACCCCCTCAAAATTGTGAACATGTTAAAAAAAAAATTTACAGACCCTAGAGCACCTCTGTGAACCGCTAACGAATACAACTAATGCCAATCGTGGCAGGAATGAATGACAACTTACACGAACGTACACCCAAGGTTCCTAAAACGTCAGGCACACATTAGCTCTATTCGCAACAGTGTGACAGGGCCTTTAGCGCTAGACAGCTCAGTTGGTCAAGCACCAGCACGTTAATTCAAAGGTCCCAGGTTCAAATAATGCTTAAGTACATTTGTCTTTGATCAACCCAAAAAATTGTTTCTTAATTAAGTAGATTACTTGGGAAAGGATACAGAATAAGTATACAAAAATATAGAGGTATCTTCAAACATCTGGTACCGACTTGTTGTCTTGTGTGCCCTCGATGCTGGGTTCATCTTCATTCTTTTTTGCCAATCTGGAAAGACAAAATCAACATAATGACAATAACAAGGAAAGACACAAAATTGATTAAAAAAAAGGAATAGTAATTCAAATTATTCCACCTTAGAAAATAGGAACAAAAACTAAAAAATAAAACCAAAAAACCCAAAACAAAACAAACAAACCTGTGATCCGGTGTTTAATTGCCTTAACTTTTGGACTGTATCAGGGACATTTTGTCTCTGTACTTAAATTCTCAAATTCTCAAACCTCAATTCCCACAGAGGTTGCACAGGGAACAAAACCATCTTTGTAAGTGTCTTGTTTCAAGTGTTTTAACTTTAAGAAAACACAAGGTTGTTGCTCTGTTGTTATAGCACAATTATTGATATCCAAGCAATAGTTGTTTCCTTAAAGAACGGAAGAACTATCAAGTAGCAACTTTCTGTTTTTCTTGAAACCCGAGAATTTGATTAAACCCTTGGTTCCGAATATACCTTTTATACTTTCCTGATAACAAAATCAAGGCTGGAGTAACATACGCACCTAACCCACTTAAGCCATTCGTTCTTTTGAATTAGTGAGAGCTAAATTTACTGAGGTGCCATATTTACATGCTCAGTTGCAAACTGTGGACAATTTGTGGCTGTGTTTTAATAATGGTCAATGCTTTTTAATAATGCTCAGTATGATTAATGATGATAACTAATTTTAAATAAGGGTAAATATTGTTCTTTTCTTTCAACATATTAAAGAGAAATAATTTGTGGATCGCGATGAAAAGCACAAAACAAAGGATACCCCCAATCTAAGTTTCTTAAATGAAAGTAAAAGGAAGCATTGATATATTAAAAGTATATTTCAATTTCAGGATATGGTAATTCAATTATTATCATTTCCTCAAAGTGACACACAGACATTCATATTAAGTTAGAAAGTTAGAAATGCATACCCCAAAAAAAAAAAACCCCAAACCCAAAACAAAACTTACTAACCAAAGAACCAGACATAGTTTTGAATGGCGCTATTTTGGAAGTGATGAGGTTAATCTAAGTGCAAAGATAAGAAGAAAAGTAACTCAGAAAAGTTAATACACAGATGAAAAATGAACCAAAACGACACATTATGATTTTAAGTTTTGCAACAGGAAAGTAGGATCCGGTTTGCTTTCAGAGATCTAGTTTTTTCAACAATGCACAAGATAATTTGATGACTGCATATACGTACATGAAATGATAAGCTTTTCTTAAAAGTACATGCATCACACATCATTGATTGAGTGCATTGATTTCAATCCACTTGTTGTCAATAGACACATCTATGCAATCGATCTGTCAAAGTTCCATCATTCACAGTCATGTTTTGAGACCAATGCAACATTAGGGTTTCTGATTGTTACTGTACATAAATGGCAGTCTTTCAGACTAAAACATGATGCTTGGCATTCGTATTAGTAGTTGACAAAAACTTTTTAAAACATATTCTTTTAACCAAGGGTGCTTGTAAGCTTATCTCATGCTGGCTAAGAAACAGTTGCAATACACAACTGACCTACAACCCTGTGCAAAATTAGTTGTTTTTTAAAAAGCCTGTCACCAAGACTGAAGCAAGCTAAACTACTGTCTTAGCTTTACCAATTCTCCATGTAGTATTTTATCACTCAAGGAAGATGCCGTTCACAGTGTTGCTGATAGTATTGACTTCACCACACCGGCATTTTTCAAGCCTTAATGCCTTTTAGTCATAATTGCAATATGAAAAGTTCGTGTTTGAAACTTGAACAAAGACAAATGCAACTCAGAGTAATTTAACTGCTATCAAAACCCCAACAAAAACTTTCTGGTTTGTTTTTATTACTTCATGAAAGTAAAGATCAGTTTACCAATCCCACAAGAAGCTTCCTAGAACCGTCTCCGAGATGAAAGTTAATTTTCCACATGAAGCCAATACATTTAAAAACACACAGGATAAAAAGTTGTCTGTTAATTGTAGTTATGAAAAGTGGAATTCATGACAAATGTAAACAAGTTTACAAAAAAGAGATAACAGCTTCAGTAGGTAAAGAATTCACGTATGAGGTATGGTGCACTAAAGCCAAATCTTTGGAGGAAATGGCGGTTGAAACTGAGCTTTTTCTTCAAACTGCCGTTTTTAAACAAAATATTTAATACAAAAATAAAGCTGACAGAATTGTTGATGTGTTTTCAATCTTGCAACTGTTTTGATGAGTTATTAATTCCTAACTACATATGTCACTTTCTGAAAACAAAAAACCCGAGACGTGCATGCAGAGTGCTGTGTACAAAACAACGCATACGTCGCTTTGTGACACTAAACTTCAAAACAGACGTGAAAATGCAGATGTCATACTTTGCATGTTGGCAACTTGCCAGCACTATGTGTTTCAATAGTCACTTCAAGGAAACACAGAATGGAAAATCTAGTGATACGTCGGTCATGCTAGTTAGTGTAATTACAAAACTGTTATGTATTAGGTCCTGAAACTTGTTGAAAATGTTAACAATAAGTAATGAATATATCAATAATTTGTACAAAAACTGATTTCATGATTTTTAACCCATTTGTCAGTTCCTAGCACGACCGACGAATTAAACAGGTGTGTAGAAGCTCTAGCATGTGTGCTTGGCAAGGTTAACCAGTTGGAAAGCATCAATACAGCACCTTTGTTTGTCAGCTGCAACCATCCATTGCTTGACTCTGTTAACTAACACCCCTCCAAGGAGAATCTGAGTTGGATGATAAACTAGAAGAGGAATGGAGATCAAGGACAGATGCTCATAACCTGCAAAGACTATCTTCAGCATTGGGATTCCTGTATTGGTTACGATCGGTGAAGAGGGCAAGAGAAAACAAACAAGAGAAAATCATTAAAAAAATCCAAACTCCACACTTTAAGACATCACTTTTAAGCATGCAGACAATATTGATAATTGTCACAGACCAGTCTGCACACTATGTAGCCATTCATTGAGGCTTTCATGGCATAGACAGCTGTGTAGCCGCAAAATGACTGGAATCGCAGAATACACACGAGAGTGGTGAAGCTAAGAGGGCCTTTTCCAACTCGGCAGGAGTTTCTACTGGTTTTTCATTCATTCCTGATTTTTGCTACTCTTCAGGGGTAGCAAAATTCCAAACTAATCACAAGTGTTGGGGTCAGCATACATTAACCTTTAAATGCAATGTGACTGGTTAACCTTCCGGCACTTTACATATTTGCATAATAATATGTATAAAAATAAAAAAACGCAGAATCAAGTTGGAAATTACCTCGTGGCTTTGCCACTTGCACACACGCACGAAGTCTCCTAGTCATCGAAGTCACAAGTGAATAATAAGACCCTCACCCCCTTTGATTTTCACCCATCAGGTTTTTCAGACTTTTGAGATCAATATTTTTACTTGTTTTACAAAAACAACAGCATTTCAAGCAAAAATATTTCAAGGAAAGTTTTCTACCACGACCATCTTTATACCATGTAGGTTTTATCTACATCTGTGAACATTAATGTTTTTAATCTGAACAATGTTTTCCACACCCTTTAAAGGAAAAAATGTGGCTTACAAACCGACTTCAACATGACCAAACTAACACCGCTTTTAGAAAATGTAAGGGGAAAGACAAATAATTTACCAACCTAGTGTGAGTGATTTGTGCGTGGAGCAGAACATAATTGCTACAGTGTCGCTTGGAGTAAACCCAAAATATTGCACTTGGGAGATGAAAAAGGTGAATGATATGAGGCAAACTTGAAGAACAAACACTGTGGAGAGAAACAAAAAGACTTTCTTCTTTATTCATAATATCAGTGTGACCATGCTTGATTTCTTTGTTGCAATTGAGAAGATGTAATTTGCAAGCATGGATGTTTGGAGATTTTCAGATCTTAACAATATGTAAATAAATTGGTCTTATAATTCGAACATAGCTCCACATACCTTGCAGATAAACTAATGCATGCTTTGAGACAGGGATTAAGCGCTATAGAAAAATGAAAGCCTTCATCTATGTGCAATTTAACTTGACTTGGTTTTTACTTTTGGGGCGAAAAAGAACAATTGAACTGTAGTTCCACTGAGCTAACTGAAGTATGGAGGGATTATGCAAGATTGCGCGAGACATATCCACGATTCAGTAAGTCAAATGTTCACATCACATGTTTAAGATTCTTGGAGGGTATGCATAAAATTGCATGGGAGGGCGCATAATCCCTTTGCACGTCAGTTAGCTTGGTGGGAATACAACCAAACTTCACTTAGTAAGTTTGTTTAATTTTTAATTCCACCTCACTAACTTCTGCTTACTACGGGCTTCTGCGAGGTGTTTTGAACTTGTGGGCATTTTGACCATCCCACAACAGCAAAAAGTGAATACCTATGTAGAGGTGCTCTTTGCAAGAAGAACTGCTGCCAGTTTCAGCTTTTTTTACCACAGCCTTTTTGTAGTATCTTGCAAAGGTTCTTTCACTTGCCCATCCTACTGAGTCTAAAATTGCTTGCACTAGCATACTTCCATGAAAAGCACTCACAACTGACGACCTAGTGGAATGATGGGTAAATTATTCCATATCTATCCCCGCCCATTTCACAACTTTTCTGGTCCATCTAAGTAGGATATCTCTGGAGATTGGCTGGTAAGGTCTCTTGTAGATACGTGACAGCTGTGAGTGGTTATTTCTTTCTGTCTCTATTCTACAGATTTAAGACACATAACCTCCTACAAAAGTAGTGCATAGGCTGGAATTTCCACTGCAGTCTTATGGGCACCTGGCATTCAAAGTTAGTTAACTCAAAATACACGTTCCTAGTGTTGAAAACTCAGAGCAGTTTGCCCCCTCTCTGCAGAGAGCGATAATAACAACATTGCAAACCTAAGTGAAAGTTACATCCTCTGTAAACTCTTCGCGGGTGACCAGTTCCTTAGTAGCTTGAAAATTATTCTGACATCCCAAACGAATGAAATTAAGGCTAGCCTTGCATGAAACACACGCTTAAGGAATCTAGCAATCGTTGGGTGTTTGCTTTATGATTCTGAAGATGCAACCTGCCAATCAATGGAAGATGTCCCATCCTTACGAGCAACACCATCCTCCTGACGATGACTAGAGCAGGCTAGTCGAAGCATTGAGACCAATTAAGAGCTCATCCCGCGGCAGTTAATAACGAGTAGGTGCCTCAATCCACTGAGCGAAAGTAGTAGTCCCGGCTGATTTCCTACCTTCCCCCCAGGTAGTAGTTACATAAGCAGGGCAGTTCTTTTCAGAGCTAAGTAGTCTCCCGAATTGCGATATCTACTCTACGGCAGTAAAATAAAAAGCAAGACTCAGTTCCCAATGAACAAATCTACACAGCAAAGTAGATTTACACATGGTGTTACCGCAAAGCGAATATACATCAGCACCATCCTCAAACATGGCTTCAATCAACCCACAAGAAAAACGCATAGCTCTGTACATTACCGTCCAATGACAATCAGACAGGTGCACTACTAAAAAGGGTATTCTTGAAATAAGAAAAACATCTTATTTTGAGAAAATATTTCTTGTGTCACTCCCTAAAAAAAGTTTCAAGGGAGTGACACAAGAAATATTTTCTCAAAATAAGATGTTTTTCTTATTTCAGGAATACCATTTTTAGCAGTGTGGTATCCAGAAATGCAAGTCATCAGCGATCCTTCACACCATACTACACCCGCCTTTGGAATTAATCTTCCCGAGACTATCGTGGGGATCAAGAGGCCTGAGAAATTTAGACAATCTTTGACCAGACATTTTTTCAGTTATGCCCGAGTCTCTCCCCAACAATTTTGGAAAAATAAAAATTAAAAAAAAAATACATTTGCACATTTGGCAGTATATATCGCACTGTACTCAGTTCTTTTTTGCATAAATATGAATTGAAAACTGTATACATATGGCTGCAATAGATTAACTTTCCTGATGCAACAAATTTGCAGCCATTGAGAGATACATGATATATGTCACATTGACTCTTTGTGCTACCGCTCCATGACTGAAATAATATGGTTCTTGTCTTTCCTGAAAGCCCCCCCCCCCCCGGCTTCCTGGTCTTTTCCTGATAATCTGCAGTCTCATTTTGTGATGTAGTGGGTGTGGGTATGGAATTTGCAGGTGTAACAGCAAATCTTTCCTCATTTAGAGCTATGACTTCACTACACTCATGACTTGTTTCAAAAGAGTTACATTTGCTATGACGCCTCTTGAGTCTTTTGTCGGGTCAATTCTTTTGATTTCATTTTGGCATTCAAACTTCAAATTCAAAGTTTCTGGATTGGCAGTTGGTTACAACCAAACTGATACAACAGGCTGGTCTACGTGTCTGTTTGGCCAATGCCTTGATTTTCTCATCTTGGATAAGTGAAGAGACTCTACATCGAGCCTGGTTGTGCCTTTAAAAAAAAAAACAGCCAAAGCCTCAACCATCTGTTGGAAATCAGGATCTGTCTCTTTCTTCCAGGCAGTGCATACAGAACTCTCTGTCCCTGGGTGCATAAATCCCCTTCCTCCTCGGTACTCGGTAGAGTCTGAATCATAACCAAAAAGCTCCAATACGGAGCAGTTTTCTGGCCCTGGTCTACCACGGCCACACAAGGGGGCGATAAGTATTCTTTATGCACAATCTTTGGTCTTTTTCCTGCGTTGGGTGACGAGTCAGAGATCACCTGGATTGCAGGTATATTTGACAGCCAAGGTTGGTCCACCCCACACAAAACAGTAGCACCATGTACACTTTCGACCAGCTGTTCAGCGTCTGTAGGCACCTATTGAATCAGTGGTGCAGGACGCAATTTGCAAGACAATCTTAGCAAATTCGGACATCATTCCCTTTATGACAGTCATTTGCTTGTGCTGGAAATCTTGAAGCCACGCGGCTCCTGTGGAACTGAGTTTGTTCTTCTTTCCCTGCTGAACGTAAAGTTAAAGGTTCTGTACTTTCTGCCCACCAATTTGGAACATGTTTGGGATGAAAGTGCCACTGGATCAGACAATCCTCCTTCAACTGTTTTTTTTTTTTTTTCAGCTGGTATTTGTTAAAAATTTCCCTCCTTGTTCTTGGTGCTGAGAATTTGTTACTGACAATGTCAGAGGTTTTCTCAATTAACGTCGGTCTAAAGCAGACTGCCTGTGGCATTGCCTTCTGGGTACTGCAGTGCAGCCTTGTGATCTGAGACGGTGTCCTGACCACCAACATTTTTGTTGACTTGTTCTTCCTGGAAACCTAGAATTATGGACCCTGCGTGCATTTAAGGGTGCTCTGTCAATGAAGTTTAACAAATCTGGGGTGTTTGATGAACAAGGAAAATTTTTATGAAGAGTCCATACAAATTTGACATG
This sequence comes from Pisaster brevispinus, assembly GCA_023634235.1. Taxonomy (NCBI): domain Eukaryota; kingdom Metazoa; phylum Echinodermata; class Asteroidea; order Forcipulatida; family Asteriidae; genus Pisaster; species Pisaster brevispinus. The sequence continues at coordinate 11,629,038 of JAMKCF010000005.1, read as the reverse complement.
GCTATGAGATCCATGATCAAACAATGCAGGGTAAGTTAGCACACTGAATTGTGGGTAAGACTTGCACAATCTTGCAGAAGCCCTTGGTTAGTGAGGTGGAAAAGGATCTGAACCTGCGACCTCCGGATTAACATGCAGGCGCTCTAACAACTGAACTATCTAGCCCTAATGGTGGCGGTTCCAGTCAGAAGCCATTCAACCTGTAACTACCGTATAGCCAGGGATCACAGTCAAGTTTTCGATACAACCTGGGTAAATTTTAATTAAATTTCGAGGCAAAAAAAAAAGTTTTTTTTACTTTTCCCGGTACTTCCCAAAGAAAACACTTCAATCTATTACCATTTGTGTACACATCTTTTTAAAATCTAAAAAAAAACAACCCCAAAACCCAAAACGGTTTAGCCCAGGTTTGAGGACTAGGGTCAAAACTTGAATTGCATCTTTTTGTGACTTGGGACTTGAATAAATTGACTCGAGAGTTGATGTGGAAAAACTTGAGATGTGGTCTAATAAATTTGATGACCTCGGATCAGCTTAGTGCATAGTATTCAAAAACAAAACAAAAAGAGAAAAAAAAAGAAGAAAGCTGAAGGAAAATGTGAACAAAGCCAAGCTTACCTATGAAAACCATTGCACATAAACTATAGTGATCAATATGAAGAGCAGTATTTGAGAACGTATCGCAGAATGTGGAGTAGATGATAAGTAGAAGTACAGCTTTGCCCAAGGTTCCAAACGGAGGCTTGGTTCTTTCCAACCATCCCTTGATAAACATTCGCACAATCTACAAAAGAACAAAGTAAGTGGATTATTGGTTTTATGGTGAGGTAAAGGTAAGTGTGATGAGATAGTGATGAGGGCTTGAGGTTCAGGAGTTATTTACAGTTCTTCAGATAGTTTAATAGGTTAGTAAGACTTTACTTTCAGGAAACACATATTTCAATTTGTCTTCCTTTCGGTTTTGTTTATACATATACATTGATATGTCTCATCAAAATGAAAGAAAAATTGGGTTTTTTTAAGAAATAGTTTTTAGTAACTTTAAAACAAAAATTCATGCTTTATTTTCCTTTGAATAGTTCAAAAGAAATTAGACCACGTGTGTTCCAGAAATAAAGCGAATACAAATCAAAGGAAGTTTCTCTATCACTGTTAGACCATTATATGGCCAAACATCACTCAAGGAGCATGAGGGATCAAGAAACTTGTTATAAAGTCTACTAAAACAATCAAGAATATATAAAAACTGGTAAAAGACAGTTGTAGTCAATGACTATTTGACACATACAATTATAACGAACTGCAAATTTATTAACTGAATTACGCCAAACATCCTCGCATACAATGAGCGTTTGCAAAACACTTTGGGCTCCAAGAGCCAACAAACTTGAAAATATAATTCCACAGGTTATCGTCTGCAGGGATGGGACCCTACTTCACGACTGAAAAAGTTCACTCACACAGGTTGAATTTTGTTAATTAAACTTCAAATCTGGCTCCTACAAGTTTGAAAAAAAGATAAAAATCGCAATGCTATTTTTTCTAGCAACATACATGCACAAGTAGGCACGTGATCAGTATTGCCTAATGTCATGGTCTAGGACAAAGTAATTCAAGAAGCATTTCCTTGTTTCTATGTCGTCAATACTAAGGCAGGAGTTTTCACTATCATTAACAATCTGAATTCAAAACAGTTTAGCAACTGGTATCCTGATGCAGTACATCAACCTGATAAGTTCTTTCTTCTTTCACTTGTACTTCTTACCTGAAGTGAACGAGAAGCATCTCTGAGTCGGACCAGTGTTTTGTTTAAATCCACTTATATTAGACAAGTGAGAGATTCAAGTATTAATCAAGTTTTATTGGCCTTCGTATCAGAATGGCATCAGAGAACATTTCTGATAAGCTATTGCTGTCTGACACCATGCATGGTGCCTTTGAGAATCACACTTCACTGTATACCTATGGTGAGAGAGTAGCTATTGCATCTACTGTACTCATCATTTCCCTGACGGGGATTGTTGGCAATGCAATCGTTCTGATCGCTGTTGCAGTGTCATGCCGGCTCCAGACAGTCACAAATATCTTTGTGGCCAACCTCAGTGTTGCAGATTTCCTGATGAGCATCTGTGCCTTGTTCAACACCATCATCTTATACATCAAAGGTGGCCCGCCCAAATCGCTGGATTTCCTGTGCCGAGCTACAGCATTGTTTTCTCCCATCATGGCCGGGGTGATCATGTTCAGCATTGCCTCTATTGCAGTGAATCGAATGTTACTGATAACCAGGCGCTCATCCTTTTACAGACAAATCTACACCACCAACAAACTGGTACCAATGGTGGCATTTCTTTGGCTGTTTCCAACAGCAATAACAACAGTGTTGCTCGCAACAGGGGTTGGGCAGCTGAACTACAACAAAAACATCCATGCATGCTTAGATGACAGTGAGCATGACTTGTCAGGTGTCTATAAGATGCTACTGGCTGGGATCTTCTTTCCGGTCCCAGTAACTGTAACTCTTGTATCTTATGCTCTCATCTTTGTGTTCATCCAACGCCACTTCAAGAATGAGCGCCGAGTCTTCAGTAATAACTTCTCCACTCGTACAAGTTCTCAAGAACAAAGCACGGTGGAGCAGCCAGTAGTCAACCAAAAAAAGCGTAAGAAGCGTATCCACCAGCACCAGATTGAGATCACCAAAAACCTCTTCATTGTTTCCTGTGTTTGCTTCATCCTTCCGCTTCCCAACTGCATCTTCATCATGCTGGAAGTGGATCATCTCTTCTTGTATGGCGTAATATTCCTCTTTGCCAACAGCGCGATCAACCCACTGCTCTACGGAGCTAAGCACCCTATGTTCAAGGAGGTCATGCTCTGTATACTCCGCTGCAGATGGTCCACAATCCCTGAACCATCTCATATTCTGAAATATTTTCTTTCAATTGGAAAAAGATAAACTAGTTTCAGTACTAATAGATATTTGAATACCTCGTGAATCTCATAAACGCTTTCCATACAATTGCTTGGTATACTTTCAAACTTTGCTGTACAAAGTCTGCTATTCCTGAACCTCTCTTGAATACGGTGCCTTCACTTGGAAAAAGAAACGCATGTAAGTTTGTCTACAAAAGTTTTTTGGATAAAGTTTTTAAAGATAAATCAACTGACCTGTCCAAGCACGAGAGGCACGACCACCGTTAAGGAGAGCTGGGTGAAGATTGAAGAGAAAGGCACTGAACTTGATGAACCCATCTGAAACAGAACAAAATTGGCAAAATTTTTTTTAAATTATTATGATAAATTTGCTTTTGAAAGTATTAGGTAACTAAAAAAGATACTTGCTAATAACTGGCACCAGAATCCAAGCTAGATGGATGCGCATAATATTGTACATCCTGTATATATCTAATTTACATCTGGGTTGATTTTTATAAATAGCAAACCATAAAAAACAGCCATAAGATTTGTTGTATGTTTCTGTTGTATACCATCTGTAAAAAAAATTCGCTTAATGGATTATAATTAACGAAATTCATTTTTCTTAACGAAGGTGAAGACTTTCTATTCAGATCAACTAATTTAGTTTCAAAATAATGATATACAGAATAATAGTGCCTAAAATGCACAGATGCCTTTTTGTTAAACAGTAGTTGTAATCACTTTAATGAGTAAATCAAGACAAGTCAGTCAGTACAAACAGAGGAAATTAAGAGGCATATTAAAAACTTTACATGGGCCTTATCCATAAGTTTGCCATTTTGAGTCTTATTCCCCGAATACAAAGGTTCTCTGCACATGTAGTCCTGATTGTAGTAGGGGGCGTAATTCCAAATAAGTGAACAAACAGTCTATGGGTGCCGAACCAATACATGCTGGCAATGATTCTGGTAACCAGACTAATTTTGTCTGTTTAAGGAGCAACTTTGTTTTCCAAATATCGTCTGTTTTGGTGTAAAAAACGCTGCATCTACACCTGTAGTCAGGGCTCGAAATTGACACTGGACTGCAGGTTCGAGGCCAGTGTTTTTGGCATTGGGCCAGTAAACTTACGACTGGAAAAGTCCGCCGGTCTTGTGCTTTTGAATCATTATACCTCACCTCATCTTTGATGTAACAATTTATGTTCAAATGTTGACTTTGGGTCAGTTGAGTATGAAAGTAAAACCAATAAGATCAACAACAAAAAATAAAAAAAATAAGAACAGTTCAATTGTGACACTGTATAGAAAGTTTTTTTTCTCATAATATGATTCTGATCTTTTTAACAAATGTTCTGGTCCTGTAGAATTTGTGAACAACAAGCCCTGCAGTCGTGTTGATTTTGTCACCAGATTCAATCCCTGGTAGTTCTTTATCACTTCTCTTATTTCTTAAGGTAGTTATTAACTATCAAGCATGATACTGAACCTTGAAAAAGAGGTAAGGAAACTGTATTGAGTACATAAGTATAGGCTTTTAAAAACTTTTTTCAAGCTATTTAATAATAATAATAATCTTGTCCTGATTTTCTGAAGAAAAAAGACAACAACCCAGCAATCAAATTAAGTAGGAATAATATTATGGCTACTATCATCAGAACATTGGTAATTTGTGCAGCATATAAGCTTTAAGGTAGGGTCATAGATTGATTTTTGTCAACATAATGCTGATTTATAGGCAAAATTACAAAGAAAGATACAATAAAAGTCACATTTGAAAGTTTCAGCTGAATACAGTGTCTACTAGCTGAGAAAAAAGCAAAAAACTATCACAGTATTTTCACATAAATGTCAAATACATCCACATTTAGCGAGGTGAGAGCAAGTACCTACCGCATCTCTGGCCGCAGCAATCTCTTGAACAGACACCAACCCTCAGAAATCTGAGAATTGACTCAAGCTTGAATCGTTTCTCAGATTCAAATGTTTTTTGGGTGAAACATTATCGAAACCATACTACTTCGAATGGAATCCTTTCTAAAATAGTTTACACTATCAACAGCTGCAGTGCTTCTCACCAAGTAAGTTTTTATTGTCATTTGTTTTTGGAGAATTTACCAATCCATGGCCCTATCTTTAAGAAAGGGGTAATTTATATCGCAGCATCACTTTGAAATCATTCATGAAAAAAAGGTAAACTGCACTTCTTTGATGCATTTTGCAAATAATGGATGAACTTCAAGATTTCAAAGGGTCTTAAAAACCACTGGTAATTAAACTACCCGAACATATTTTTGAAAGTAATATAATGGTAGTAATATTTCACTGAGTATTATTAATTTTCCCAGAAAATGTAAGATGTACAAACAGAAAGCAACCAACTGTTTAGGAAATTTCCAGCTTTTGTATCTAATGCAAAAGGTTCCAAACTTGTAAAGGCATAGGAAATGTTTCTTAAAGTAAATGCAGCTATCCAATTACATCAAATGAGACCAAACGCAAGTTGTACAAGTTTGACTGGTTTACAGTACCATAATTTCCTGCGTATAAGACGCGTCTTATCTGACTTTCAAAGGTCCAAAACAATCACTGCGTCTCATCTACAGGTGCGCCTTATCTGATATTGATTGAGTTCATTACAATGATCACTATGTGAAATCTTAAATTTATACTGTAAAATAATTCATTTCTTTTGTCCAGGGTAATTCTACTTGTTATCATCTTTCTTATAATACAATATAGACCGTTCACGTTGTGTAGTACTAACAAGCTTTGAGGAAAGTTGCTGAAGAACGAATGCTGCTTTTTGAAAAACCTGTGACGAGTTATGCTGTAAACGGTACACTGCTATAGCGTGCACACTATTGACATACTTGTCTTTATGAGTCTGGTCGTTTTTGTATGTTACAGTCAGATTTCGCCAACAGAGGTTCTTATGGTGAAAGCATTTTTGTGAAAGCGCCCTCTAGTGTTCGCTAGTTCTTGCATATATTTTAACATGCAAAAACACATTGGGACAACGTATGTGTGTACGGGCTCATTGTGTCCAGAGAAAAGCCATGAAAAAAAAAAACCTTCATAACGAAAATGAAGGAAGAAAAGAAAGAAAAGCGCCATGTTTTACTAATCTTCATAAAAAAAACCCCAAACAATCCCTTTATGTTATGGTACAACTGTAAGTGTTTTTATACCATCGCAATGACCCCTAGTGAGCCTGTGTGTGAGAATGATGTTGCGTCTTATCCAGCAGTGCGCATTATACATTAACACTTGAATCTTATTTCAGTAATTTAAGGGTACTGCGCCTTCTACACTGAGCACCTAGTAAGTGTACAGAGTTTGGCCTGAAACTAAGTCTTGCATACCTTAAAACACCTTTAAATAATAAGAAGCTAACAGAGAAAATAAAATTTTACAACCAAGTGAAAAGCATTCTTTTTAGTTCAATTATTTATCATTGCAAAAAAACTTATAAGGAGCCTTTTCAGCTTTGGTTTGACAAAAGTGGCTGTAAAATATATCTTTTTATTAAAAGATGGATGAATATGAGGTCGTTCAGACACAGTACTAAAGACTTCAGACAGTTTTAACTCCTTCGGGTTTAACTTTGTGTGTCTGAACGCTCTTAAAACTTAACTGGTTTAACCCAAATGAGTTAAATCGGTCAGCGAGGGTGGTTTAAAGCTAAACCACTTCGAGTTTATCTTTTAGCAATGTGTGTGGACAGAATAAAAATGACAACATCCGGTTTAACTCACAACAGATGACCACTGACCTGTGTATGGTCACTAAGTAAATAGGCCTACGTACGCCTCAACGTGCGCCTCAACAGGGCAGTGCGCGTGCTTTTGTGAATAAACCGGATGTTGTTGTGTTGGGTCACGGTGCTGTTTGACCTCTTAAAACCAAAGATAAACCGTATCAGGTTTAACTTCGAGCTGTCTGAACGCAAGGTAGTTTTATTTTTACGACCGCTACTCGTAAAGTTAAACCGGTTCGGGTCTAACTTTAGTACGCTGTCTGAACATGGCCTTTCTTGGAAAATTTCAGACAATGGTCGACTTTTCGCACATTGCACTGCTAACCCTGGCAAGCCCCAAGGAAATTCCTAGAGTAGGGTGAAGTGAGATAATCCTGTGGTTAGCATACAAGTGTTCATTTTCCCCCAGGAAAACTGCATCAAGCATGAAACAAACATGGGGATGTTGTGACAGACTTAGGGACCATGGATAAATTAAGAACGCGTTCGCACGCATGCAGACGCGTGGCTGCACGGAGTCGTTCCAAAATTGTCACGGCCCAGTGCAACGATGGGATTTGCGCTCCAGTGATTTTTAGGTTCCGAACTATTATCAAACTCTATAGTTGGTGCCTTTTGTTGGTTGGATTACACGGACAAGGCAGCGCGAAAGTAGCCCACAACGGAGTGAAGGATTGGTGTTTGCGGTCTAGCTCAGATATACCGGACAATGGGTTGGAGAGATGTACAGTCAATCCTTGAGTTTGCGAAAGCCAATATGCTACAATACTACTACAAGTACATGTATTTCCTGAAAAGTTGAACGTTAGTTTGATTTCCATTGGTATATCAGAGCTGGCGACACGTTCTGTGGCCCTTTTTACCACAAAATTATACTCTTAAACATCGCCCTAAATGCTTGTGATATAATAATAATAATAGTATGAGCCGTAAGGGCAAACTTTTGTCATCCTTTCTTAAAACAACAGCTACAAGCTTGTATTTTTCACCAATTAAGAAATCAAGCATGATAATTCGACAACGGATATGAATAATTGCAATACATGTAAACGCAAAGTTTTAATGTAACACCATATCTTTTTCTTTTAATATTTTAGTGTCACACATATATACCAGGAAATGCATCATTGTTTTGCGTCAAAAACATGTGATCACTAGTTTAAGGAATAAAAACAAATACACATTTTAAGCAATTAATACAATTTTTGGTGGAATTGTTGATATACAAAAAAAACTTTACTGTTATGTTGACAAACCTTTTTTTTTTAAACCAAGTCATTTTTACACACTTCAATACAAATTTCTTGTTTTTCTCTTCTTTGTCCCGGGAGTTATTAAAATTTGATTTACATTTACAACGTCAGTTTATTGGAGGTTCTGACATAATTTATAACAAATGTTCCCAGGGTTTATACAGGGTGCTTGGTGTGTAAAACCTACTCAAATTCAGCTCATCTGATGAATTGACCAACCAGTCTTTATCAGCATCTTCTGGATCCCCATTAATAAGTCTAAATTCTATCCGTTTTGCAAGATCCAGTTTACGCTAGAACAGTCCATGTTGAAATAGCTGTCCTTTTGCAAATGGTTACATATGCATAGATCTTTGCTGATACTGTTACTAGTGATTTCAAAAAGTCTGCACAGAATGCCATAATATTCATTGGGTATTCATTGCATCCACGGGCTTTCCCTTCTCAAACGATGTGGTTCTGCGCAGTCAAAGGGCACACAACGTTGGCTGGAAGGACGCATTGTTTAGATTGCGCGACCCGTTGGTCAAAGGGGGGTTACCTACACAATTTGCGAAGAGTCTTCCGACCCATTTTTGTGGCAGGTTTGTGGTTCCGCGCGGTCAACTTCACAAACCAAACTACCAATGTGCGCCCCTGCTCCACATAGGCTTCTACCACACTGGACACACTTCTGGACCTGGTTGTTTTTTTGTGTGCATTGTTTCTTGCGCGACCCGTTGGTAAAAGGAGTATTACCGGATCTGCGATCGATCGCAGTATTTTCACTATCATGCCAAGATTTTGGGAAGAAAATAATGCTACACAGAACAATATGACTTGAACGAATAAAGAAGAGCTGGTGCAAGGATTAAATAATTATTTGAAGTTGCATTCCTGTTTCAGGGTACTTGAGCAAAAACAGGTGTTTTAGAGACATAGGCCTGTCCCACTCATTCGCATTTGAGATCTTAACAAAGCAACAGCAAGACCCACTTCCTCTGTAGGAAAGTCGACCAAAAACATTCTCAAAATATTATCGGTTATCAACAAAGCTCTTTCTCTAAAAAAAATTATAATAATAGTAATTTATTCTTCATATAGCATTTTAAATAAAAATCTGACGACGATGTGCAGGAAATAACTTTTTGAAAATAACAAACTATATATGTATAAACCAGGCCAGAAAATACAGCAACAAGGCAAGCTTCAAACGTAACGATGTATGTATAAGGATGCTGAAAACAACAAAACGTTTCACACACGCACAGTCCATGTGTACACAGCATGACACAACAACGAAGACGCACACAAAAATATAAAGAAGCGACGGATGTCCCACCAAAGCACAAGCAAAAAGCGCGCCATTTGTAGCAAAACCGGAAATGACCACATCGAATTGTGGTGTCTGATTCACCTTTGCGTTTGCACTTGTATTTGGAATCCACTTTGCCGGATCTGATCCACCAATTGCCGGATTCAACCCTCCTTGAAAGGTGGATTAAAATTGCCGGATCTTGAACCGGGTCTGATCCTGCTTTTTTGCGTTTACACTAGCCGTTAATCCACATTGCCGGATCAGACCCGGGTCTGATCCACCTTTCTGGATCTAGTGTAAACGGGGTCACAGTAGACTTATTGCGGGGAAAAGATTATGGTTTATCTAGTAAGCCGACTATAACTACAAAGTGGCATTTGGCCAACACCATTGTTCCTTTGTTATACAGTGAGTCTCCCTCAAGACTGGGCGATTGCAGAAGAGCGCGTGGTTTTCTTTTGTTTGAGCTTACACGCACAGGAATGCGTTGGATTGCGGCCGTGCCCGTGACATAATTTATCCATGCTCCCTTAAATACAATCAAAACCAGTTATCCGTGCAGATAACTTTTGGCCTTATGACAAGAGGACCTGAAAACATCAAGATTGTCGGCAGCGGCATCACCGCAGAAGACTCGATTTTGCCACACTTATTTCAAACAATAATTGAATTGGCCGGTCAACATGACCAGTGCATGGTGAGTTTACACTTGCTGCAGCATGGACAGCGTGTTGGTCGTTTTTCCTTCATGTTCACCAAAGATTTTGAGTACAATTTCCGGCTGAATCATGCTTCCCCTATTTAAAAGCACTCTTATATTTTATCCCTATTACTAACTTTGAGCGGTTTTATTTTGGTGACCTTTCCTCTTTTTTTGGTGTCTTTCTTTTCTCCTTCTTTTTTTTTTTTGGGGGGGGGGGGTGTACATGTAGGGTTTACAGATACATGTAATTTCATATGCTGCTGCTACATATGACTTCTGTGCCAAGTTCTTTTGTTTTTAATGCTTTTTCCCCCTCCATTTGTACACTTTTACAGGGAAACATTTTATTTCAGGTGCATACATGAATATGTTTCCTTTGTCAGAGTTTCACAAATGCAACAGTCAGGAAAGTAAAAGTATTGCTTTAATATAGGGGGCCTATAATAAAACCGTTAAAAAATATCACTCAGTTGTGTAAGTTTTGCTTTTTCTTTGTTTTCTTTTTAAAACTTGTGTATGACTTTTTGTGTGTGCATAATATAACTGGCCTTGGCCTCTGAAACTGTGGACTTGGCCTCGAAGGCTGTGTCTTGGCCCTTGGCCTCGGCCTTGGAGACCCTGGACTCAGACTCGGCCTTGAGACCCCGTTTACACTAGATCCAGAAAGGTGGATCAGACCCGGGTCTGATCCGGCAATGTGGATTAACGGCTAGTGTAAACACAAAAAAGCAGGATCAGACCCGGTTCAAGATCCGGCAATTTTAATCCACCTTTCGAGGAGGGTTGAATCCGGCAATTGGTGGATCAGATCCGGCAAAGTGGATTCCAAATACAAGTGTACACGCAAAGGTGGATCAGACACCGCAATTCGATGTGGTCATTTCCCGTTTTGCTTCGAATGGCGCGCTTTTTGCTTGTACTTTGGTGGGACATGCGTTGCTGTTTATATTTTTGTGTGTGTGCTGTGTACACATGGACTGTGCATGTGTGAAACGTTTTGTTGTTTTAAGTGTCCTTATACATACCGTAATTTTCGGATTATAAACCGCCCGGCGTATAAACCGCAATGCTCCAAAATATGGAAAAAAATATTTAGTGTCAGCGTATAAACCGCGCGGCGTATAAACCGCGGCCAAAATGTTACAAAAAACTAACCTCAAAACACGTGAAGTGAAGTTCGCAAAACTGCGTTTTGGGTGATTTTTTATCTCATACTATCAGTCCTGAATTATACTTTTTCCATCAACACACGTTTTCAAGAATTCGTGATTTGATGATCGGTTGTTTTGACCATGTTTTGAACTTCGTTGGCAACAAAATCTTCGTGAATCAACGATCGGTCGACAAAGCACACCGAGAAATAGTTTAACTTTGCCCTGCATCGCATCGCCCTCTGTTGACAAAATCTGTTCACGTTTGATTAGACTTCGACTGGGCCCCGAGCCTCGAAGTGTGGCGTCAGATGTTCAGGCTATGTGTTGTACAATGTGCAGCAGGCGCTATCTACTCGAGCCGTCAGAAGTCTAGCCAAGATCTTATGAATGGAACTATCAACGGCCAATCATCAACGGCCAATCACAGCATGTGTATGTGTACACACACACACAGAGGGGCCGTGCGTGTTTGCGGTCCTCTTTGTGGCGATGTAGCCTGAATGTCTGACGTCGGCATATGGAGATCGCTGGGATAAATAGACAGGGGACCAGTGTAGTCTAACTCGAGTTTCGCTTGTTGCTCATTTTCTTCCTCCATGATCTGAGGGGGACTGAACTCTAACAATAGGGCGGTTGATAAACGTTTTATAAAGGCATAACGGAATGTACAAATGAGGTGGGATTTTCAACAGGCATTTTCAACAGGATTTTGTCATCACACAGGCATGTTTTGCAGGATTTTATTTCGTTTAAGAACATTGTTTTTATTTAGAATATTTTACAAACGATCTTTCTTAAAAAATGCTGTTTTTTCTCTTCAATATTTATACGTCGGCGTATAAGCCGCCCGGCGCATAAACCGCAGGAGTACAAAAAAATGTCAAAATCAACGTATAAACCGCGGTTTATAATCCGAAAATTACGGTACATCGTTACGTTCGGAGCTTGCCTTGTTATCAGTATCATTTGCTGTACTGTATTTTCTGCATTCTACCTTCACATTGATAATAATTATTTCTAGAAGTGGCGCGCTGTAATCGTGACCTTTGCGCTCTTTGCGAGGAGCGGTGACGTCGTGACCAATATACATCCGGTTCAAAAGTGGGATCGGAGCCAGATCAAGCGCTGGTGTAAACGCGACACAGGATCTTGATCTGCGGTGGTTAAAAAAATGCCGGATCTCAATCCACCTTTCTGGATCTAGTGTAAACGCGGTGTGATGAACAACTGAGTGATTAGCATTCAAAGAACCTTTGAAAATGCTTTGCACTGTAACTTGTTTGCCTGGAATGACCCCTTGGTTTGAAATCTAACGGTCTTATTCAAACTTGAAACCTCTTTCTAATCAAAACATTTATTGAAGACTAATGCAGCCAACCCCTTTCTTTTCTCTGACAAATATTGAAAAAGCGATAATTGATTTAATTGTTTCAAAATGTTAAATGTTTGATTTGTTACAATGCATTACTATCCCTGAAATCAACAATGCTGAAGGAAAATGGAATGAAAGCGACAGCCTTATTAATTTCATCCTTCAATACTTTCAACTTTCCTTACTCTTATCTTACAAACCAAACTACATCCTAACAATCAGTTTCAATGAAATTTAAAACCAAGCGGAATTACATAAAGGGTCCATGAGATAGAGAAACAAAATGATGGGTCATGATTAACGACAACAGTTTGGGGGTAAGTACCGTGTAATGTATATATAAGAAAGAAAAACAAAACTGTAACAACATCTGGGAAGTGAGCAGGAACGTTTAAACTTGTTCTACAATTATTACATGTATTAAAACCTCCTGAGCTTTCAGTATGTCATTGTTTTACAGTCTCTTCACACGCCTAATAAATACAAAACCTCGACCCAGTAACGCAATCTACAACTGTTGTGTAAGGCTCCATGCCCTTCTTCTAAGCACTCAAAAAACTTTTAGTCCTTAATCAGATGGTCATAAGCAATAAAATGTCTCCTGACAAAACAAAATTATGGCATAATTTCCCATTCCTACAACGAACTATACCAACTATCCAAACCAGAGGTATCTTCTAGGAGAGAACAAACATGACAAATAACACCAGCACTGACAAGACTGAAACTAATGTAATGATAGCAACATCTCCCTCAGGTCTAAACTGAAACTGATGCATTCCCTTTCCATGTCGCTTTTTTCTATACACCCGTGAACCCCACAGTAGAGTCTGACCAATGGAAATGCGATCCTACCAACATATTTTAAGCATCTCATATAAAGATCATATCACAGATCAGCAGCCACTTGCATAACAAAAAACAATCAAAGATAATGGCAGCTTGAGTTGATAAAACACCACTTTCCTTCAAAACTTCAGGGTGTTTTCAATTAGCTTTCTCATTGTGGACATTTGATGGTTTGAACTTGATTTAACATTCTGGTTTTGACACTTTTAAGTACTAAATTCAGCAGCGATAAAAAGAGAAAAGATGATTGTTAGTTCGTGAAACAAACCAAAAAGAAAAACAGTTCAATTTTTCTTTTTATATGAATCTACTGTACATGTCAGTTGCAATATTTGATTCAAGTTTTAGGTCAGTACATCATTGCAACAAGGAGTTATGACCATTTGAGGTTGTCATTGTTTTAGCTCATTCAACTGGAACTGGTGACATAATTATGACTTTGGTTTTTGTTTAAACAATATCTGCATGTCTGTTGTGTTGTAGAAAGTCCATTCAAATTTAGTTTTAAAACATCAATGTTTAGTCTAAAGTTGGTTATTTAATGTTGAACATCGTAAACAAAACTTCAAAATTTGTTTTTATTCCGAAAGCATTTCTGTAAACAAATTGTTGAGAAACACAATACATGGCTGTCACTGTATAAAGATTCCATAAAACAACTCAAAACAAAATGGTGAAGCTTAATGCTAAAAATTTTACATCTATTGAGTGCAGAAGGCGGACTCCAAACCCAGGCAGGTGAGGCTCATCAGCCATGGGAGGCAGTCTACCTATTAGATGGTAACCTGACTCCAAACCCAGGCAGGTGAGGCTCATCAGCCATGGGAGGCAGTCTACCTATTAGATGGTAACCTGACTCCAAACCCAGGCAGGTGAGGCTCATCAGCCATGGGAGGCAGTCTACCTATTAGATGGTAAACCAATTCTCCAAACCCGGGCAGGTGAGGCTGTTTAGTCATGGGAGGTAAACCATCTAGGAAATGGCACTCTGACTCCAAACCCAGGCAGGTGAGGCTCATCAGCCATGGGAGGCAGTCTACCTATTAGATGGTAACCTGACTCCAAACCCAGGCAGGTGAGGCTCATCAGCCATGGGAGGCAGTCTACCTATTAGATGGTAAACCAATTCTCCAAACCCGGGCAGGTGAGGCTGTTTAGTCATGGGAGGTAAACCATCTAGGAAATGGCACTCTGACTCCAAACCCTGGCAGGTGGGCTAGTTAGCCATGGAAAGCACCAATGTCCACTGCAACAGAAGATGGTATCAACAACTTCTATGACCAGCCACAGGACACGTTCAATTGAAGAAAAAAACTGAAAAAACCTTTGAAACCATTGCATCTCTCTTGTTATGGAACCCCATGGCTATGAAGAAAGAAACTCACGAGGAGACAGTCTGGTTGACTTTTGCATGGAAAACAACCTCACTGCTGCACACTCCTGGTTTCCCAAACCAGCTTGGATCAGCAGGACACAAAAACGCAAGAAATGCCATTGACCACCTCTTACTTAGCACAGAAGCAAGGAATAACCTGACTGACTGCCAGTCCTACAGCTCTTGCTTTGACACAGACCATTGGTTTAGCAATCTGCAACTGAAGTGGAAACTCTGTTGTCATGCTACTGTACATGGACTGCGACCTAAACACAAGTGCCTTCAGAAAACATGTACATATGCCTATGGTGAACATCACAGATGCAAATGATCGGGTATTGGAGACAGGTGAAGAAGAAATACAGTGTTGGCATCAGTATGCCGTTGAGTCCAACCGGCCACGTCCTCCCCAGCACACACTGAGGTTGAACGAAATCCACATACACTGAAAGAGACCCAGAAAGCCAAACAGGCACTAAAAAACCACAAGGCTCCCGGAGTTGATTGGTTCACATCTTAAGCTCTCAAAGCTGTGACACAGGATCCACAGGTAGTCAGGCCCCTTCATGATGCAATGTGGAACATCTGGAACTCTGGAAAATGGCCACCGCTGATGACCAAGTCGGTGGATATCTGATGGGTATGGACTAGCCATCCACCCTGATTCACCCTGATAAGACTGAATATATGATCATCCAGCCAACAACCAATGGCAACACCATCCCATACCACTCTCGGCACAAATATCTCCTGTCAAATATTATTTCAAGTACTTGGGCATGTCAATAAGCCAAATGCTAGATGATAGCAAGGAGGGTTTGACTGCGTTTAGGTACGGGCAATCCACCTTTCAGCAGAGCAAATACCTCCCCTCAAATCAGCCTTGAGGTAAAGATACAGCTTACTCCGGCACTAACCATGTCATGGGTACTGTATGGTGCCACTACCCTGTTGCTGAAGGCAGCTAACACATAAAACACTGAAACAGTTTCAGCCGAACCATATGGCATCAACTGCTCAACATTAAGTGGCAAGACTAATAGACTGATAGAGATGATCGGCCGACCGATGGCGCTTCAGCAGTAGTGCTGCAATTGAACAAAAGGCAGATTGATTGGGCCATTTGGTTCGGCAAAGCAGCTTGGTGGCAGTCATTGTGGATGGGATGCCAGAGGGATGTCATCATTCTGTGGGCTGATCAAAGATGTGCTGAATGGACAACATCCCAGAATGGTCAGGGTGTGTTACCACTGGACTGAAAGCAGCAGCATTGGAAAGATGGGTTGTTGTGGGAGCTGCACTAGTGATTCCAGCGGTGTACGATTTGAGGACGAGAACACAGGCAAATGCCTATATCTAATGAATGAATAAATGAATGAAACACCAATAATGCACATAACTACGTGTGTCAAACTTACAAAGCGCACACGATTCGATATCTTAAACAAAAAGATAAATAGCGTGAATCTAGTGACAAATAACAACACATGATGAATTGTGAGGTTGGACAAACTGACTAATAACTTTATAATAAAAAAAACACCCAAAAGAGTCAAGGTTAACACCCAAAAATGTGTTAAACTTCAACTGCAGTTTCACACATTACGGGCTCTATGTTTATTTTTGTACGGCAGCACTGTGGCAATTTATCTCAATTTGATAAACCAGTGTAAGTGTAAAAATGAAAATACTGCCCTTCTTAAACCTGTCGCTAGGGGGGGGGGAATATTTATGATGACCTCATCAAACCAACACTCCTAAAGGAATCCTACACAGAAACCATATCGAAGTTCCGAACAATTTGTTGTAGACCTCTGACAAAATTTCAACTTCCGGTTCGACCTGACGCTACAGTAAAAATGGGGTCATGTTTGTGCTCGAAAGGAACCTTTAATACTGACCTACAAAAAGATTAAAGATTATATATTGATGTCATGTAGTTCAGGAGATATGAATGTCTTATTAATAGTTTTTGATTTAATGTTCGTTAATTACCCAATGATGTTACCTGCTTCAAAGACAAAGTTAAGTTATTGAGCCAATGAGTTCATGATGATGTTACCTGCTTCAAAGACAAAGTTAAGTTATTGAGCCAATGAGTTCATGATGATGTTACCTGCTTCAAAGACAAAGTTAAGTTATTGAGCCAATGAGTTCATGATGATGTTACCTGCTTCAAAGACAAAGTTAAGTTATTGACCCCATTCACCTGACGCCATCATCAAAATAATCTCAGTTGCCCCATTTTGGGAGTCAACTTCCCGGTATGTTATGCATTTTAATTGATTTGGGTTTGAACAAAGAAAAATCGACTGAAGTGAGACTTGGTACAGCGCCGGTATGTTAATCCGGAGGTCATTGGTTCAAGTCCCGCTTCAGTCAATTTCTCTTTGTTCAAACCCAAATTATTAAAAAATTTACCCAGTCAGTTTCCCTTGTGGTTTATTACTTGACATTTTAATTGATGCGCTTACACGCTGACCACAATTGATATAAGCAGTTCGCCTCCCAAAACGATGCGTGTGGCAGACAGTACCCACAATGTATATAACTAAGCCAAAACTAGCACTGGTATGACGCCATTCTCCGTTGCAATGCAATGTATGCAACAGAGGAGTCCAACCTCGCCTAGGCCACATCCCCTGCAAATCATGAAATCTGGGAGAACTGACAAATCAAAAGCCTGGTAACAATAAGATGTGATAGCACTCCTGATCATAATTATGGACAATACTGAGTAGCGAGTACCATAAATCAATCAGTAGAGGGCAGTAGTAAAGCCAACTAAGCCAACACTACATTCTGATCAGCAAAATAGGTCAACACCAACAGAGGGCAGTGTTCAAGTACCATGCTATAAGCAGGATATCAGGCTTGCTTTTGTACAGTCACACTCACAGTAGACATACATGTACACATGCCTGAACTAGACACACTAAGTCATTCATGATGGAGACCATACATAGAGATCCACAATCAGCCAAACAGCCCCCCTGACTTTTTTTTATATCCATTCTGACCGGTCCATTTCCAAAGATTGTTGTTATCAAACAAGTTAAATTACTACAAATTAACAAACACTGATTGTTGTGTCTTTGGTGTCCCAAAATATCAAACATAACCAATATTTTGAAAATGGAGGTTTCTTTTCCTAAAGTCAACCACAAAGACAGTTTTACAAGTTGTGCTGAAGTTTCTCCTGATCTTTACAAAGAATAGAGAATTATAACCTAGAAGTCCTTTCTGCTCTTGTAGAAGTCCTACACAGGCTTTGATCTTGCAATGCAGTGTAGGTACATGTATACAGTACAACTTGCATCCATGAATCTTTGAATGGAATTCATATCTATTACTCAACTAAATTAACTATACTTTTAGAAAATAGGCATGGTATTGGCTCTCCGAAAAGAGTAGGAGATTTTATTGAGTACAAGGACTGACCAAGCTAATTAATTACAATGTCACTGTTTCCCCCCCCCCCCCAGTACAAACAATTGTCAGACTGAGAGTGGGAAGATTATCACGCCAGAAAAAAATATTGACTGGATGTTAAAATAGAGGCATTACATCCAAGAGCAGAACGTCTACACAACCGGATGTAATTTTCGCCTCAGGAAAACAATATTGACTTGTTGTCATCTTCATAGACCATTTTCTGACCAGACTGTTGTCTGCATGATGGGTATTGCTGTCAACACACCCTGGGGCCATGTTCCCGTAGGCCATACCTATTGTTCACGACACAAAACAAGTTTGGATAAAGCGGACAATGCTGTTTCCCCCCCACCAGTACAAAAAGATGGAACTGTTTACAGTGATCATCCTAATCTCCCCCTTTGTACCCATTGTACGATGATCTCCTCTCACCAAATATTTGCTAGTTGTTAACAGTAGTGATGGCGGGAAATTTGGTTTTTTGAGAGTGCGTTTGCGAGAAAAAAATCTATAACTAGTGGAAGGATGTTTCATGAAAGCAAAGAGGTGTCTCGCAGTTTGTTTGGGGGGATTACAAATTGCGTTCACTTCTTCATACAGAGGAAATGTGAGGTAGAGAAGCTATTCAAATATTTGTGACTAAAAAACGAGTTACCATAATAAAAAGCACATCAATTATGAAGACAATTGTTTTGATTTTGAAAATTAGGTCAATGTAATACATTTTGTGGATTGGTCCCATACCCATTAAAAAAGGCATGTGTTTCAAAGACAAAGTTTGTTTAAACTAAAGCAAGAGGTAAATAAGAAAATCAAAAGTCAACATCCATCAAGATATAGAAAAACATTTTAACATAATTCTTTGTTTTAATACTGGAGGAGTAGAGATTGCTTGTCTGTAACAATTTTAAAATCCAAAGAAGATTGAAATAAAGAAGGATAATAGAACATATACTCGTTATAACAGAGGGGTCATTGTTTGCATTAATGTAGAAAAGATCATTTTAAAGAAATATAATTTGAAAAACACTTAAGCACAAGGACAACATTGATTATTTTCAAAGACCAATACCTACACTTTGTGACCCAACATATACATGAAATAACAAACCTGTGAAAGTTTAAGCTCAATCGGTTGTCAGAGTTTCAAAAAAATTTGTGACAAATACCATTAAATACATTTTCATTGTTTTCAAACATTTAGTTTTGGACTTGCAAGATAAAAACTAATTGTTTTGCTCATTTCTAAAAAAAACATAACATTTTAGGCAAACATTTTGCAAGGGAGGTTTTCCATCATGACCATATTATACCATGTAAGCTAATGTGTGAATCTGTGAGCATTTATTCATCCAATCTCACCAGTGTTGTGCAAGCCCCTTAAACACCAACAAGAAAAACCTCTCTCTTATGAGAACTTCTTTTAAACACCTTCACAGCAAGTGTTTATAATTGGTCATCTACATGTATGCTAATATTTAATTATGTCATTCGATTACATGGTTTTTGAATCGTACCACTCGTCTTCAAGCCTAATATTAATGAAACAAACACAAATCATAAAAGCGATATCTCTGACAACATATCCTCACAGCTTCTGACACAAATTACCAGTGGACAAGATTTATGACAGTTTGAAATGACATAATCCGCTATAAATCAGCAGCAATAACCTCCTAATTGTAATCCAATTCAAACTGTTATCACCATGCTCTAAGAGTTCACTTCCAAACAAACCGTTCTCCGACATCACATAACAAAATGGTACTCCCAAAGGCTGTATGTAACCAGCAATTCATTCTTGCCGCATAAAAGTTGACCACGGTCCCGCACGTGCTGCGATGAATCTTTGATTCTTTCCATGCAAAATTCACAACAAAGCTCATCGCAAATGCAATCACGGTAACCGCCTTTTAGTAAAACGTCCCCGTAACCATGCTGTGCAAAATTTATAGATTTTTTCTTTCTCACTTTCGCTGTTGTTTCCATCGACAAGAGGCTTTCCACACTCGTGTCGCTGCTGCGTACAAAAGTGATTAATGCATTTTTTATGCATTCCAATCTGAATGAACTCACATACTTGAACAAACCAGTCATGCCTTTACAATACTAAATTTAACTTGCGTGCAAATTGTAAACCTTCAGTGTTGTCTGGGAAAGCACAGACTAGAAAATTGTCAATTTCATTTTCATATAATTTGAAACAAATGAAAAACTGAGAGATTCAAGATGAAAGCCTACAGGCTAGTAGAAATCTTGTTTCCCAAAAGATAACAAAATCTTCACACTCATTCTGATCCATTTTCAATCAAACTATTTGAAATTAAAATCATTATTCATGTCAAAATGAAGCAAATAACAAAATCTTGGCTTACAAATTGAAGTAAGTTGCTGAAGCAATTCATATTGCATAATTGCTGGCATCTTTTAAAACTTTCCCAAACACTCTTTTGCCAAATTTGGCTCCAACTTTCTAGTTTTTTTTTCCCACCACCTCTCCTCCTCACTCTACATAATAATTTATGAAGAACCCTTATTATTTATTGAGATCTCTCTCTAACGAATTGTTTGCAGTTGTAATTCTTTTGGAGTTCTTATCAGTCAAAGGATCTTTGTAACTAACTATCTTTATTATTTATAAAGACTACCCAAGCACATCATTTATTCAAGGAGTGTCAACCCTCAAAGAAAAAAAAAACATCCTAAAATGTAGTACTTCATCGCAACCAGGAACATCAAAAATGCATGTCAGAAGTACTAAATAATTCTATTCATTGGGTTAAGCCAGGTAGTAATAATCAAGGCGAAACTTGCATCCAATCACGAAGCTACATGCACACAACACCCAAACTGTGCAAAGTCAAAAGTCGAAAGGCTAAGTTCCTTCTACAACTCAGATCAGATCCAATGAAGACGTTTTTTATCAATGTAGTCGATTAAATCCCCCCGCTTTTATAGAATAGAGCCTACTACAATATTCATTATGACAAGTGGTTCTCTAGATCAAACTGATGTACCCAATAAATGGCATGGAAATGTTTAACACGTCCAGCCCTTTCTGTCTGAGTAGGATTACATATGTAGGTACAAGGGCTGGAATTATTCAGTTTGATGAGCTAATCATTAAAAAGGGGATTAACGTCCACATCGATACCGACCCCCAAGAAAAGACAGGAGTGGAATTGGTGGCGGGAATCTTTGAGCTATTAAAAAAAACCATGTCAGTTCCACCCTTACACTCATTAAATATTAGGTAGGGCTCTCAAAGTCTACCCCCTTAATCACTTACAAAGCAAGTCAAGTGGTGCTAATGCTACAGTCCTCACCGGGGTCTATTGTCACGCCCAATACAACTGTTTTCCAAACAAGAGCAGGTTTCCTCTCACGAAGGACAACAGAGATGGAGTAAACAAGCGGATTTAGGGGCAACGGTGATAAAAATAAGTGCGTGCGTATTCTGTCGGATTACTCCATTCAAGTAAGCAATGAGAGTGTACCAGACAGCTGATCAATATAAATCCTGCATGATTTATGCCTCTTGGCAAGATGTCTAGTCATCACCACAAACTTCTTTTTTTTGTACAACCTTGCAAAAAAAAAAAGGTACTTCAGAACACCAGAGAGAAGACTATTCTAATACTTAAGGAACTCAATTTTTGTCCGGATAAAGAAAAAAGGTTAGCTGTACTACAGCGTTTCCCTCAACAGTGGTCCGCTGGCCAGTTAAAACACATGAGGACAAGTCAGAATTCTCTCCAAGTGGTCTGGCTTACTAAGTCAAAGTTGAAAAGCATTCATATTTCATTTTAAACATTGACTAGTGAAAAAGCTTGTAACCTTGCTCTAGCCGCCAGCAGAAAACTAGGTATGATGCGGAAAGCAAAGCGGAAGAACCTAGACTGTAGAACTACTGCTACCATCTACAAGTCATTCATCAGACCTAACCTTGAATATTGCAGTCCAGTTTGGGGTACAGCAGCAAAATCAAAACTGGAGATCCTTGACAGACTCCAAAACAAAGCTTTGGTTTCCATTCTACCAAATCTTTATGCAGAGCTCGGTATCCAACCCCTTAGCCACCGAAGACGAGTTGCTGGCTTAACAGTTTTCAAAAAAGTTCAGTGCTCTCTTTTACCCCATCCACTTGACAGTCTCAAACTTCCCCTACAAATAGCACGCCGCTCTACTAGGCAGTCATGTACACAACATCCAAATACTGTCATCATCCCTAAATCACGCACTTCTCAACATCAGAGATCCTTCATACCATCCTGTGCTAGGCTTTGGAACTCACTACCTGCTTCTGTCGTTGTAGCCCAATCAGCCCAGTCTTTCAAATCCAGAATTCATAATATGCTTATGAACATGCCCCCTGCTCACAATTTATGAACTCTAGCTATAGTTTATTACTACTAGCTTCTTGTTCACTTGAGTAAGGTAAAAAAAAAAGAAGAAAAAAAAAAGCTGATGGACTAGTAAAATGACAAGCTAACTGGTCCTGCTGGCCAGACACTAAAAATTTCAAGACAAACCCTGGGTAGGAATTGACTTTAAATTGTATTCATTTTTGTTCATTTAAAGGAGAATCGTTTCCTCAAACAAACAAACAAACAAGCAAACAAACAAAAAACCCAAATAAACAAATAAAGCAAAAGCAAAGGAGTCAAGTGAAATGTAAGGAGAGAACTTAGGTTTTCTGTTTTCTGTTGGGAATTAATTATGTTCATAGTGTGCATTACCACCCAACCAACTCAGATCTTAGAGAAATTATTAGCATTTCTGTTGTATACAAACAGTTTAACATTTTTATTTCAATTTGCGACTCTTCTTATCAACAAACGGCACTTTAAGACATCAGAAAGTACTTGTAATGATTAGGAGTAAACAGAATTTAGTATTTCAGGTCTGCATACACTTCAACTGTCTGATGTTGTTCGGAATTGTTGCTATGTTTAACGTTTACTCCCCCCCAAAAAAAAAAATAAATAAATAAATTTACAAGACAAAAGGAAAAACAACAGGTTTGAAAAAACTAAAATCAAAATTGACAAGTTCTGTCTGCATACACAGGTAAGAGGAAAACTCTGTTAAAATGAGTTTCACCTGAATTTTAAAATTAAGGAGAGGTACATTGTAAGATCCCTTGTCAGTTTTTATAGGAATTGTCATCTAAATTCTAAAGCAAACTTTAGAAGAAAGCTCGATATGAGAGGCAAGTTCTCTCACTACCTTGTTGATGTGCAAGTGAGATAAAATTATCCTATATCTCACTTTTCATTTCCCAAGCATGCATGGTTCTAAGATAGACAATAAGACTTGGCAAAGATCCAGGGGGCACTAAAAACTCTTCCCTGCTGGCCCCCAGTTTGATCTTCCCGCCCAATACGGTCAAATGAAGCAGAAACAGTTACTTACAAATACAAGCAGCAACACTGGCGTGACAACAATACCCTGAAAATGAACACAAGAACTTTA
Source organism: Pisaster brevispinus (assembly GCA_023634235.1). Lineage (NCBI taxonomy): Eukaryota > Metazoa > Echinodermata > Asteroidea > Forcipulatida > Asteriidae > Pisaster > Pisaster brevispinus. The sequence continues at coordinate 11,605,444 of JAMKCF010000005.1, read as the reverse complement.
CTCATACGGATTACCACACAGTGAATGACTTGTGTTTGGAGGCCACATTATTCAAGATGGTGTAATTGGTAGGGTTTACTTAGACTATAGAAGGCATGAATTAAACTTGAATGAAGGCTGATCAAATATGGATGAAGAGTTTCTGGTGGCTGACAGGCAAAGGGAGGGGGGGGGGGTTATCAACTGCAAGCCTTTTGAAAGTGGTATTATTTGGGTATCTGATTCGGGTTTAGAGATTGGAATAGATTGATGTGCAATGTTCTCATGCTGATGAAGTGAATCAATCACACTAATGAAACTACGTGCAAATTTCTCCCGTTCCTGTTTTTCCCTTTCGAAAATGGCTCCATGATTTTTTTCCCTTTTCATCACATCAGAAGTCCTTCGTAAGGCACAGAGCATTGTTAACTCAGACACAATTCAAGCACTTTTTCTTGATTCTTTAAGAATGCATATCCTCCCATGTCTGCAGGAGTTTTTCTATTTGGACCCATTCTTTAGGAAAGGGTGATTAATTATGTAGAACTACTGCAGAATGGTTATCATTGAGGGTTTCTCTTCGGCAACTGCTTTTTTCTTCGTACGTAGAAATAGACCTTATGCATATGTATGTCATCATTTGAGTAGGGCGCCCTCGCCTGGAGGTCAAAAGGAGGTTGCTCATTGGCCAATCATGTGCGCCGTGCATACATATGTTCGCGTTTCCATTGTTTCATCATCAGTTTACCTCTAAGATGGCAGCGGGATGACGTCAATGCGTAAGGTCTATAATGCTAGAAGTCAAAAAGACTCACCAAAAAACTTCCAAATGCTGAATTGAATATTGCACCAGCCTGTGGGAAGAAAAAGACACAAAGTGAATAGGGATTATTCTTTATATCCACATGAAATATTCCCCAAATTTGACAATAGAGAGAGCAATTCAACAATGTATACAATGTATACAATGTATACAATGTATAACATAAGTTTTTTTGAAATATCGCCATGTGGTTAAATCTCTCTTCCGAGGAAGTGTGGTTCTGATGGAGATTTCAACCACATGGTAATTCTGCAAATATTCTCGCTTGTTGTATTTCCACCATGCAAACCTTCAAAATTGTAAAACCATATATTTACCAGGGTCCAATTTCATAGAGTAATCAGCAAATAGTGCTTAAAAATTGTCTGCTCAGCACAATCACACAATCATGACACAGGTAGAATAGTATTTTGGCTGGTGACCTTACTCTGGTAAGCATTATTTTGTTGTGCTTAGCTACTTTTTTATGCTTAAACAGCTCTATGAAATTGGGCCACTTTGAGCACAAATACAAAGCTGAAGAAAAAACAAAAACGGCGTTCTCCCTTAAATCAGTGGTCCGCTGGCCAAAGGTCACAACCAAAGGCCAGATAAAACACCTGAGGACCAGTCAAAATTCACTCTAAGTGGTCCGGCTGACTAGCTCAGTGTTGAAAAGCATTCCTATTTCATTCGAAATAAGAACTCATTGAAAAAGCTGACCAGTGAAATGACAAGCCAACTGGGCCCAATTTCATGTACAATCTGTGACTGGTATCATGCTTAGTTTTGCTTAGCAGAAAACTGTTAAATAACATTTGCTGTTTAAGCAGCTCTATGAAATTGGACCCTTGTCTTGCTAGTCACTGAAAGAGTTAATAGGGCGAACCCTGAAAGCAAAATGCATGTACCACTGCTACCTCCAAGTGCATACAAAAGTGCAGGTCATCATCTTAATTGACTCCTTTTTTTTAATTCAAGAAAGATTGCTATCTATATCAAACGAAAGTACATCTAAGTTCAAATAATGCTTCAGTCAAGAAAGCTATAGTCAATAATTCATATTTATGATCCTGAAGCTGCACCCACAATTATTGGCATTGTATCTAGAGCATGCATCAGCTTCGTACGTGTACATACATGTGGGCTTGTGCCACAGATGGGAACTGTCTTTAAAACACAAAGTCTTACATTAGGCCGAGTAAAAAAAAAAAAAAGTTTAGCATCCGGGTTTCTAAAAAAAAGGAAGGAGGAGGGGCTTTTTATTTTTTATTTTTTATTTTCAAGATGGCTGCCATTCTTTTTTAAATTTCAAATATCCGTTTTTTTTCTACTGTTCAAACACACAATACATAAAAGAAACATGTTGGACAAGACATTGAACATGTCTGGACTTTTTCAAAAAGAGGAGGAGACAGGGCGCTACTATTTACTATTTTCCAATCTTTTGCTATTTTTTCCAAGATGGCCGCCATGCTAAATATGGCTGGCCAAGGTATATTTATTCACAGATTTTGTGCTATTTTATTGCATCAGTACACTTAAAAAGCACAAAACAAATGATTTGTATCATTTTAGTCTTTTTTTCTTTCTTTTTTTATGGTAAAAAAAAAAAGAAAAGAAAAAGGAGGAGGCGGCCAAAAAGGAGGCGGGCGGGGACGCTAAACATGTTTGTTTTTTTACTCGGCCTTATCATAGCAGCAATAATATTGTCCATATTTAACCACTTGGCTATCATATTCAAGTCCCATCTTAAATCCCAGAGGGATATTGTCTTTGCGTTGATGACTTCCACAGATTTAAAAATACTACGCAGCACACTTTCCGCCTATCTTTGACATCCTATAAATGTCAAAATAAGTCCCCATTCTCCCATACCTGTCATCATTAATAACCAAATCTGGGATCCCCGTTAAGCTGTGACCAATTCACAGGTCCATTTGCGGACTAGTATCTCTCTGCATGGTTTGCCACTTGTATCTGCACGCTCCAGGCTGTGGTAAATCAATTTGTGTGCATATATGCTATGAAATTTTCATTCAGCGAATTTGTGCGTTTACAAATTCATGATTCTCACAGGTTTGCTAAATTTAAAACTCCCAAGATTTGTTTAAATATTAGTTCTTCCTGTAGGTTAGTCACCTTTGAAAATTAAAACATTTTTTTACGACTTCAATTTAGCACTGAATATTTTATAAGAGTAGGCAGTGTAAAACAAGTGGAGTTAGTTAGGGTACACGAACAGGTACAGACATCTTTGCTGCTTCTGGGGGGATTTCACAAAGAGTTAAGACTAGTCTTATCTCGAGTCCTAACTTAGGACTAGCCTTACGTTTTTAATAACTCCTAGGACTAGTCCTAAGTTAGGACTATCTTTGTCAAATCGACCCCTGATATCATAACAGTATTGACAGGATGATTAGTGAATTGATGATATTTGAGTTTTGAAACAGGCAAAAATAAGACAAATACACAACTGTAATATCAATAATAATAATAGTGGCTTCTTATATAGTGCTCAAATCGGTCACTAAGTGACGCTCATGGCGCTCCAACATTGTTACCCCTGGTCACTGGGCCATTCATTTCATTCCTTAAACCATCTCAGCTCCCTAGGGAGTATACCGCCTGCCCTGCCGAATAATGTACACACATGTAGCGCACCAACATCCCTGCCCTCACAGGTACATGTACCCATGAACCCCTTGGCTTGGTGAAGAGAAACAATTATAGTTAAGTGTCTGGCTCAAGGACACAAGTCTGAGATTCAAACCCACACTCTGATGTATTAACCACCACAACTTAAGTCCTATGAGCTAAACCGCTCGGCCACAACATGCCAAATAGCTGTTTTCACTTGAAATGTAATGTATTGTATGCGATGCAACCTTTTCTTTTCTGTTTCAGAGTTGTAAAAGAAAAAAATTATTGTCCACACAAAAAATACTTAACTTTTCCGAAACCAATAATATTCAAAATGAACAGTTCACTTTTTATCAGACGAACAACTCTTAAATCAGAATAAAGTGGTCTTCTTTATGTAAAAGTCACTGTTGTGTGCGATGAACTGAGGCAATTGCCTCCTTGGTGCCCCTTGAAATGTTCCAGTACATTTCCCTGGTAAAGGTGCCCATCAAAGGAAATAACTGCCCTGCCCTTTACAACAACAAAGTACTAGGCCTAGATAATTCAATATACAAATTCCTCAAATGTTTAGCTACTTAACAGGGGTTTCTGAAATGTTTTCATGCCCAGGGATGGGGATAATTTTTCCGAACTAGTGGAATAATTTGTTTTTGAGAATATCGTTGTGAAAATGAAACCCTAACTGAACAAAGTAAAGACAACAAATTTTCTCATAAAAAGCATCGTGATTTGTTGTTCTCTCTCAAGAAAAAATATGAGATGCAGTCACTGTGGATGGCAAAACCTTGGCTGTGAGCCAAGGCCAATAATCAGCCATGGTACGCTGGAATCTTGGACCACTCTTTTACCTCCCATTTAGCCAAATGCAATGATAAACAATGGTGGCAGCCTATCGATCTCTTGTGATCCTAGTTTATACAACAAAAGTTCAAAAGGTCTAGAATCGGGGATTACACAACAACCCCTGGAAAAAGGGAAATTTTGAGCATGAACTCCAGTACTCTTTTCCCTCTTTGCACAAGGGAAACAAAGTTTTGCATGGTGAGTAAATGCACTGTGCATGCTACAGATGGATTGTCCGGGTGCGTCAATGTTCTGGTATTTTGAGTTTATACAAACTCGTCATCCAATTTCTGGCACAGAAAATATTGGCCTTAACAAATAACAGTCTCTTTCAAATAACATTTGTTTTTACAAAGTGTTATTTTAAAACACCTGTTAAATAATTTTTTTAACTATGGACCTTTTTTTTAATTGACAATTTGATTTTTTTTGTCAAAAAGCAAGGTCTTTTGTCGGCAAGTATTGTTCTGTTATAACAAAACATTACTTCATGAAAAAAACCTAACTTTGAGGGAAACTGAAACATGAACGAATTTTTTACTTAGTGTGACAGATTTTCTAATCTTCACAGTTATAAATTTTCATTCCTAAAATAAATTTATATGGACAACATCTAACTATCACTATGTGATAGTAAAATGTACAGGTATTCCAAACAAATATCATGTAATAAAAAAAATATAAAAAACTCTTTACCAAAACTCATGATTGTTTAATATTGTCAAAGTTAACATCTACTGTGTGTCCAGCCCAGCTTAGTTTCTTTCAAGATTGGAGGTATTTTGTGTGTGATCAAGTGGACCCACTCTAGATCCTCCAGGCTGACAAAAACACACACCAGGTGGGTTTTACATTATCATTACACACTCAGTTCACATGGACCGGGAAATGACCAAAAATAAATCACATTGAAATCTTAGACTGGTGCCGGGAAACTCATTTAATGTCCATCTCGTTGGTTGTTTATGCCGGTTAATTGATGTGGCCTCACAGGCGGCCGGCCAAGCATGGACACTTAAACAGATTTCAGCAAGCTTTACTTACAGCGATACCAGGGTAGTTCCGCTGTAGTGACTAAGATTATAGTACGGTTCCACATGGTAGACTTGTTGATCGGATTTGAATGAGACTTAATGCCTTAGCTATGCAATCTGATCGTTCCCCAATCATGATAAATCTCTGCTACAATCTTCTGAGACCGTCTAGTTGCTAACATCCACTGCGGCGTCAGTCAGTGATTATGCCCTCATTTCTAAACTACTAAAGCACTGTGTCACGCATCAAAGCAGTTTCTCTGCATTACTTTCGTTGGCAAATCAAATTATTTAAATAAAAATTGAAGAAGATGATTTTTTGTTTACATTAATTTCAAGCTTGCGAACAACATTGATTTTTGTCAAAGACACATATACGCACTTTATGTGACCTGACATACATGAACAACACTGTGAAAGTTTAAGGTCAAATGGTCATCAAAGTCACCAGAAAAAAAGTGAGAAAAACCTTGAGGTTTTCCACTGTTTTCAAACATCACGCTTTGTACTTGCCAGATTAATTGCTATACTCTTTTCTCTAAAACTAAGGCATTTCAAGGGAAAATATTTTAAGGGAAGTTTTTTACCATGACCATCCTCATACCATGTAAGTTATGTGCAAATCTTTGAATTGTATTATTTTGTATAAGTTATATGCAAATCTTTGAACATTGTTTTCAATCTTACCAATGTTGTGCACGCACATTAAAGGGAATAGAATACTACTATATTTGACAATTTAAGTAGATTTGTATCCTGAAAATGTTCTTTGCATCTTATCATATTTTAGCTGAGCATACTTTTTAGACAACAGTCCACTGTCACAACTCAAATCAGCAAACCACTTTTTGCCAATTGTGCATTTCTGTTTAAAACACCTAATTACTTTAATAGATATCTTGTCCAAGAGATTAATTTAAGTGAATAATGGTTAATATCATATAAATATTGGATGCATATGAGTCAGGAGTACATATATAGATGAATATAATCACAAGGTGAAATCTGGAATGTTCCATTTTATGAGGCAAAGGCCAGTGAAATGGAGTCCGTCCAAATTTCAATGAGTGATTATATTATCAGGGTTCCAATTTGACACTGGACTGCCGGCCCGAGGCCAGTGATTTTAGCCCCAGGCCAGTAAACTTATGACCGGACAAGGCCAGCAGTCATGTGTTTTTTCAAATGAATAACAATACCTCACTGTGAAATATCTTTAACAGAAAGAAATTATGTTCAAATGTTGACTTTGAGTCTGTCAGGGTACATACAATTCCATTGAATATCAAAACATACTAAACCAGAATAAAAAAGAGATAAACCTTCTCTGAGGGCTTGTTCAAAGAAAACCAATTTACGTGTTAAACTGTGTAGAAAGCTCCTTCTCGTGAAGATTCTGGTCTTGTAAAACAAATTCTGGTCCAGTAAACATTTTGAGCTACAAGCCCTGCAGTCTTGTGGAATTTTACCCCAAATTCGAGCCCTGATTATGCTATATTGTATGAATAAAAAGGAATCCTACATTGTTTTATATACCTCAAACACAGATCCTTGTCATTTGATTATTTTCATATAATTCATAATTCATTTCAATAACAAATAAGACAAAGTTTTGAACAGTTTATCATTTATTTTAACAATAAGGTATTAAATGGCTGATAAAGACATAGCTGGAGCTGTTTAAGACCGGTTGGCTAAAGCACGATTGGCATCCATAACTATATGCATGCGTGTTGGCGCGCAAGCTTTAATACGCGGGCACTTTTAGCACAGAACGCTATCAACACACACAATGTAAAATCTGTTGGTACGTGCGAAGTGTAGCTACGAAGCATCCCAAGTGTCCTATATTTTTCAATAGAGGACTCCTATTAAATTTTGGAGTGTAATTGGAACATGTAGGCCTACATCACATGGCAAAAGAAACTATGTTCCAGCAATCAAATGAGAAGAAATGAGATGAAAGTGCAGTATATAATAAAGGTTGTAACCTATGGAACCTAGATATAACAACAAGAAAGACAAAATCCCAAGATTTTGTTTCCATGGAACTTAGGGGTGGAAATGAGGCCCCAGGGCTTTGAACATGGCTTTGAATCTCAAATTAATACATTTTTTTAAAACAAAAATCAGTCTTAAACTTTCTGTACTGACCCCATCACGTCATTTATGGCAACAACAAAATTCCACTTGATTTTGCCTATTTCTGTTTGGAAACTAAGGTTACCATTTTTACAAATAACTTTTGGTGTCCATATAGTTCAGATTGGATCTCAAGATAATTGTTATTAAATGTGAAAACACATGAAACTATTTCCATTTGCATTGTGTGAAACATGCACCGTTTTTACAAAATACCAATGTTATAGCGAGTCTCTCTTGTGGCGAGCTATAAAAGTCCATTTATTTTAACCCTTCAGCCCCAATGGCGACTGGTAGTCCACTGTGCACTAAACCCTGATTGGGGCTCAATGGGGACTTTACCAAGCTTACCATAAATGGAAAGAGAAAGATAAGGGCCCAATTTCATGGCTCTGCGTACTGCTGAATTCTGCGCTTATGATCACCATTCTCCGCTTACTGTGAAAGCACAAAATTTCTGTGCTAGCTGTGTAAGCAAAGAATGCCTAATAACGTGGAGTACGCACGCGCACAAGCAAAATTCTCTGCTAACCCGTGAAATACGCTTGAAGTAAGCACGGAATTCCCTGCTTCCGTAAGTGCCGATTCTTTGCTTACGGTAAGCAGAGCCATGAAATTGGGCCAAGATCTTTCCAATGATGGTAAAATAAAATAGGGTTGCTATAATGCAATCACTTCAAATTGGAGTGGAAAGCACCAGAATGCCAAACACCTATGGAGCGCCATAATGGTTGTGTGCAAAAAAGTTTGGGTTTAAAGAAAACACTGGGGAAACAAAGACCGAGAACTTGGACATTTATTGGCTGACTTCAATGGTTTTTTAATTAAATGAAAGGAAATTCAATGAGACAATTTTTCAAGGTAATAATAGAGTTTGTAAAACACAAATTTTTAACACAAGCTTCCTGTTGTGTGAGAATGTGTGCGTCATGCTGGAGTGGTCAAACAATGTGGGCACCAGCGGTTGTTTAATGTCAACAGAACTTGGGGCTGAAGGGGTTAACGTTGCTTTTATTTTTTATGTCCACTAGTGATGTACGTATGCCAAGCTCATTTGGCAAACTTTCCATTTCCAATTTTTAGCAAGGTAAGGGGCAGGGCTCACCCCTTAACACTAGCCCAATGTACGTTGTCTAGTTAAAAAAACAGCTGTGGGCTAGTAAACACTACTTCTAAAAACTGTGCAACCTACTTGTTGAAAATGCTCATACTTGTTCCTTTTCAGATGTGAATAATAAATGTTTAAAATGTATTAAATTGTTTTTGAGTGTGTGAATGTCACTTCATTTGACCATTAAACTGGTTGTGATCGCTACCATTAGTAAATTAGAAAGATACATTTATGACAAAACGTGTTTAAAATCCTTGGGGCCAGTTTACTAGCCCGGTGGCCTATTTTACACAAAGGTTAAGCACAAGGCCTGTAAAGGGTCATCTTTGATATGGCCTGAACCTAGGATTGGCAGCTATTGGTTGTAGTTTGTGATCGCATGATGTACCTTCATACTAGCCATACATGTACATGTACATGAAAACGAAGTTATGCACAGCCACAGTAGACATCATTTCTCACACCATTGCTGCCCAACTTCACAGCAGGAATACTGAACACTTATCTTTCTTTCTTTTTTTACCATCTTTTGTCCATATAATTTGGTTTCAACCTTACACCGATGTGTATGAAGCACTGTATACTCAGTATTTTCCCCGAGTTCTGTGAAAAAAATCCACATGCAATCTACTCGGTTGGGATTCGAACGCTCGACCTTTGCATTTGCTAGAGCAAATGTCCTACCACTAGACCACCGAGCTACCCGATGATTAGAGGCAGGTCCAAATCCTTGGCAGCGGGTACCGCAACGATTTTAATAGACAAAATAGGCCCTGGAGCAAGACATCTCAAAATAAAAGAAAAAAGGATGTTCATTTTTGCATCCTGGATAATAATTTGGTTTTACCCTTACACCAATGTGTCTTAAGCACTGTATACTCAGTTCTTTCCTGAGTTATGTGGGTTCGAATCCCAATACGATAATAATAACAATAACTAGTTCTTATATAGCGCATTTCACAATAACGTCTCAATGCGCTTTACATTAGTGCCCTGGTCATTGGGTCAATAACATTCCTGTAATCTTTCTCAGCTCCCTGGGGAGTATACAGCCCGGGCTGCCGTGGCACTCTGAAGGCTTTTTCAAACACAATGTCAACCTCTACCCTCGCAGGTACCCATTTATACCCCTGGGTGAAGAGAAGCAATTATAGTAAAGTATCTTGCGCAAGGACACAAGTGTCATGACCGGGATTCGAACCCACACCCCAATGACTTAACCATGGAAACTTGAATTCGATGCTCTAAACCACTCGGCCACATGACACCCCAATCAAGTGATTTGCCTGTGGATTTCTTTTCACAGACCTCTGGAAAGTACTGAGTATACAGTGCTTAATACACATCGGTGTAAGGGGAAAAACCAAATTATATTGTCTTGCTTCAGGGCCTATTTTTTTGTTTGTTTTTAGAATGTATTAACCACTTCACCTCGAATGATGTGTTTATCCGCAAATATTTTTGGACAGACTAACAGCAGACTTTTTTAAACACTCAGAACAACTTCAGATTTTCCTAAATATTTTGCTGGCAGTGGCAGCCAGACGGCTGATGATTATGTCAACCTGTAGCTTGCACAGGCAGGCACCTACTGTGATATGCTTTGTTTCACCCGTACAAAGAGCGACAACAGGTTCTGGAAAACATGCCTTGTAAATTCCCTTTCCGGGGGTTATTGTGTAACCCCTGATTCCAGACTTTTGTCCTGTTGTTGTACAAGTGTGGCAAACAAGAGTGGAACTAACTGCCACCATTGTTTGTCATTTTATTCGGCTTAATGGGAGTTAAGTCTGAGCGCTCCGAGATTCCAGCAGTGGCAGATTTTCAGCCTAGGTTCACGGCAGAATCACAGTGAGTGCCTACTTATCTTTCTCACATGACAACATCAAATCCTGGAGCTTATTATGAAAACCTTTGTTTTTCCTTTCTCATGTCAGGGTTTCACTGTGGCAACAATATTTTCAAAGGAAAATGATTATTCAAGAAGCTCCAAAAAGTCCAAAAATAATACCATTGGTGGACACAGACAAATTTTCAGAATGCCGACAAACAAGCATCTGTTGTCCATTTAAGGGTATATTTTGTGACACAAATGTATCGGTGTCATACCCCTGCACATTTGACAAATGCTTTCTAATTTTCTTACAATTGATAATATTTCAACTAAACATTCACAGGTAAAAAAGTAAAGAAATGAATGTTTACCTCATTTCCTCCAACAGCTTTTGTTAGTATGACGGCAGAAGACACAGGTGGTGGCATACACCCAACTACTTGTAACCTGCGAAGATCGGGAATTAATAAGGGTTTGGGTGAGGTCTTTCAAAGGTACACATGCCATCTCAAAGTTGAACCGACAATTAGAGCAAAGTTCTTTCCAGCTAGAAGTGCAACTAGGGCAAATCATTAACATGCTACTTTTAAGTCTGTCATATGAACCATTTGAATAAGGGAGTAAAAGAGTGGCGATGAGGTCTCAAAAGGTCTGTTGAAACTGGCAGGGTCGTGGCTGTGCGATAAAGCACTGAGTCACATGAGGTTCTTTATTGCATGGCTAACAACCCTGCAAGGTTTTAAATGGCCGTATCAGACTGAGTCACCACTCTTTTATTCCCGTTCATAAATATCTTTATGTTAAAAACATCAGAAACCTTTAAAAGTTGAGAGAAAATCTGATCGTTTAGCCTCAACTCGCCTTGAATTTCTAACCATGATGAGTGCTAAGTAGCTCCCCATGCAAGTTTAAAACTTGTGCGCTTAAGTTTCAAACTATCACACGCAAGTTTCAAACTTGCACGAGTCAAATATGCGACCTGGAAGTAAGGTCTAATTCTCTCGTGTTTCAACAAACATTTCAGTTAACCAACCTCTCAAAAAATTACTGCAGTAGGCCACCATTGTTTTAAGAAAACAGCTAATAAATATGTGCACAATAGTGTTACAATATGTGCCTACACTGTATTTTGATACACCCTTCATAAAAATAAGAATTTGGAGGGACCCTTTTCTTAGATGTGGTAAATATCGCATACAAGAATGTTCCTCAAGACAAATGATACCAATTTCTCAAGACAAATAATCACAATGTATGTTTTAACACGTGGCTTTGTGCATGTTCCTGTAATACACGCTTATTTTGATATCTTTCTCAAGATAAATGATACAAAACAATCAGATTTTTAAAATGTTATTTATTTTTCAAACTATTACCAATCCTGCACTACACGGTTTGCCCTTACTTTTTTCAGTGACTAGCCAGCAGAACCAGTTAACTTGTCATTTCACTGGTCCCCCCTGCTTTTCCACTAGTCCATACTTTATATTAATTGGGATGCTTTTCAACACTGATCTAGCTAGCTGGACCAGTTAGAGTGAATTTTGACTGGTCCTCAGGTGAGTTAACTGGCATTTGGCCAGGGGACCACTGTTAACGGAAAACGCTTTATTATATCTATAAAAAATAACTTTGTTTCGAAAATCTGTCGTGCTTGGAGGGCAAACACCAAGGAGTGTAAATGTTAGTACATGTATAAACTGTCTCCTCACCCTTTCAGCAGCCATTCATCTACTGGTGTCATGAGGAGGAAGTGAACCAAGACCCACACAAGACATGGCACAACAACAAGGGTAAAGGACTGAATAAAGAAGTGCAGCTTGACATTGAACAGTGCAGAGCGTAGATCCTATGAGAAAGAAACAAACAGTGCGTGTTAATAGCAGAGGAAGATTCTTGGCCATAAAGAGATAAAACTACAAGAACAACTTTGAAATCGCCTTGGTTGAAATCACAGTTCTGTTTGAGCAAATACGGTTATCTCAGCCCAGGCGCTGGGGTACCTGTGGTTTGTCCTTGTTGTATGAGATTCCAAAACCCCATCAACCCCACAGTAAAGCTTGGTTCATACTTCAAGTGAAAGTGAATGCAAAGCGTGCGGTACATGCCGGTTTTTTTTTCAATTGTGGCGCACGCTTTGCTTTTGCATGAAGTACATGTATGAACCGGGCTTAAGCCTATTGTAACCACTTTTCGAAGGTTCTGAATTACGGTCGACATATAGAAATGCTTGGAACAACTTTGGAGTGCCCTTTTTTGGTTGCAGTCAGTTGACCAGTCTGATGTATAAACAGGCTGCTGGCAAATCCATTGTGTATCGATCGGGCACAGGATGAACCTACCGTGCTACATGTATGCTAACATTAGGGCTAGATAGCTCAGTTGATAGAGTGCGAGGCACATTGATCGGGAGGTCACAGGTTCAAGTCCCGCTCTTGCCAATTTATCTCTATTCCACCCAAAATAATTTTTTAATACCTACGTGAAGTGGTTAACATAACATCCCCACAGTACTAATACAAGCAATACGTAATGCCAGCCTGTCTTGAGGTTGCATTGAATATGGAAGTGGCGAGCTTGAGTAAAGACCCTGGACAAAGCTAACCCCTACACTTTGCTTTCTGTGAACTCTGTACACATTATGACTTGTCTAGTCTTTAAACAAAGTACATTGCATCCTAAATGATATACTGCAGAACGAGAAATGCCCTTTGACCCTTTGCACTGCACATTAAATGCATGATGGCGTCTATGATCTAGCATTGCAGCCTACACTAAAGCCTTTTATGGGGTTTTCTGTTTTTGAGCTTATTTCAGGAAATATTTGCATTTACCTTTCTCCATTGTGGGCAAGATGGGCAAAAGGCACATTCTTGAGTTAAGAGAAACATAATTGAGCCCCTGGGTTGCCGCAGTATTGGAGTTATGCATACTACAAAGCAATAAGACTTGAAAAAAAATTTTTTTTCCGAATCACCACAAAATCTCTGCCATTTCACGGGTAGAGACAACTCAAGAACTATCAAAGCAGTGTTCAAATACAGTACTTGCTTAGTGATCTTTAAGCTTATGTTCGATGTGCTTTTTTTTTTTAACACAGACAGACAGCAGATTAAACAGCTGGCTTTTCTTATCTGTAAATACATTTTGGCAAATGTGTGTGTGCTGTGTTTGACATACATGTATATACACATGTAATAAAGGCATGAGAAAATAGGGTGGGTAGGTTAGATTTGATGTGTTGTATTCATTATTATTATTATTTTAATAAGCTTAAATGCTTATTAGTCTGTCAGAACTCTGCACTACATCAATGTAGTGAAATATTTCAAATTGTATTTGAAAACCAAATACTTCAACACAAATGTTTTGCGAACATAAACTCATGTTGGTAATGTCTATGTCAAGGTCAGTATCATATTTCAAACTTGTGAAAAGAGTTTTTAAAATAACATTTTATTCTATTTCCCCTTAAAATAGAGTCAGCTGCATTTTTAGGGTTGGTCGGGTAATGGGCCTTAGTTGGCTATGGCTTTATTAAAGAAAGGTTCAAAGGTCAAATTCAGTTTTGTGGCGCACTCATTCTTCAATAGATAGAGTTGTCATGAAAGTGGGTGGAAAATTACAAACCTAACCTAACCTCTAACCTCAGGTCAAAACGGTGCAAAATGCCACCGGTTTGATACTCCTCAAGTGCAATTTTTACATGGTTTTAATATGAGGTTAGAGACCCGTATTTTTTCTTAAGGAGTGTTTCTGTTGGAAAATGAGTGGATCACAAAACTGAATTTGACTTTTGAGTCCCTCTTCCGTAGTCAGGGAATTTGTCTTTAACTATATGTTTCTCATTGCAATTAAGGATTTGTAAACCTTGACAAGCATATCTTACTTCCGTCTTCAAAGACAATCCGCTATTGAAGAAGATAAAAGAAACTGCTAGGTACTTCACTGTAATCTCTGGTTTGATGGGTCCTGCAACAAAATAGAAACAAAATGGGGAGTTCACTTTTAATTGTAAATATTTTTCAAAGGTTTGATGCATGATGGGTAATAATTGACAAAATGAAACTTATGACTGATTTCTAATCAAAGCTTACTTTAAAAAATCTTGAAACCAGGTCCGGTACCAATCAGCCTAAGAAATGTTTCCCTCAGAATTACTACTTCATGTATTTCATAAAAATTGGCCTAAAGTGTTCACTATATATTAACCATTCATAGTATGGCAACTAACGCTTACAACTAACATATATCTGAACATATAAAAGAGCAGGATTTTTTTATTCATGTGGCGGCACTATGCTTCCGTAGTGTACAAACCAAGCCCGTAGAAAGTCCAGGCTCTGTGGCTCTTTTGTAAACAAGTGCTATCACTAAAAACTGCATGCACTGTAAATACCATAACCTAGGCATAATTCACTATTTTTTTTCACATGAAGGAGTAAATAAACCAACTTTTTTTTTATCACACAAGTAAACTGGATACAAAGTATTATTGAAAAAAAAAAAGTAAATCTGTCAGTAATGTCCCACGTTGTCAAATAACCACTTACAGGCGGACCCATATTCCTGGGGTCTAAAAAATGATGAAAAGTCAGTACGCAGTCTAAAATGTCCGTTTAAAAGACATATACCTTGATATTGAAATGACCTGTGCTACTTTTGACAGTATAATTTAGTAGATGGGATACCAGATACCCTTTATATTAATTAGTAGTTATATATCATACCTCCATTTGTAGATACAGACCTCTAAAAATGCCGAAAACACAAAAAGTCAATTTGAAGGGGGCAGGGCTTAATTTTTAGGGGGTCATATCTCAGAAATGTTGAGGAGTAGGATTCTAAAATGCTGTATGTGTTCATGGCACCCACAGGGGATTGTTTAAAAAAAAATTGCAAAATCTGAGATGGAGCCTGCCAATCCATCAGGTGAGTTGGCACGGAATGACCCTCTTTCAAGTAATTAGCCCAAAGCAAATTGTGAAAAAGTTGTCGCTGTGTTACGCCATGCACTTTGCACATGAACCCTTGTTTGGCTTGTCGTCCAGGGTTCTCCCAAAGTTTTTTCAAAGCTGTGGGGCATTCTGAACCTAAATTTTTTTGATGTTTGATCGAAGCACGCTAAATTGAAACAACTTCTTCGAAATGTTTTCTACTTAATGTTTATCTTGGTTTTAAAAGCCCTACTGTGCAATTTTCTCTCGATTTTTTGATATATAAAAAAATATATTAAATGTTATTGTTTTTGTGCTTATCAGCTGCAATTAGCGCATATCGGCACACAATTCGCACGTAACGATACGACCCGATATGCTAGCTGTTACATGGGGAGAACCCTAGTCATCCACAGAAAATAGTAACAAAATACACAGAAAATGTCATAGCTACCGGCAGCAATACCTACTTTACTACC
Organism: Pisaster brevispinus; assembly: GCA_023634235.1. Classification (NCBI taxonomy): domain Eukaryota; kingdom Metazoa; phylum Echinodermata; class Asteroidea; order Forcipulatida; family Asteriidae; genus Pisaster; species Pisaster brevispinus. Next base: position 11,589,637 of record JAMKCF010000005.1, on the reverse strand, counting down.
TCCCTTTAATATATGGGAGTAGGGTATACATGTAGTTAACCTCAGTTAAAAAATTGGCAATTGTTTTTCAAATAAATTATATTAATTTCAATATAGTTAATTAAATTAATCTATTCAAATAAATCATAATTATAATGACGCTGATTTAATTTTAGGAAGTACACGTAAATTTAGCCGGGTTCTCTACAGATTACTTTTAGTGGAAAACAGTCAACTCGCTCCCCCAGCAAAGTCGCTCACTACAAGTTGCCCACTACAAAGTCGCCCCCTCTCAAAGTCGCCCCCTGAAATACAAAGTGGCCCCCTAGCAGAGTCGCCCCCTCACAAAGTCACCCCTACTTTATTCCCTACATATGTACTTTATAGGGGTGATAGGATGGTTATTTACTTTAATTACTCGTTTTTATTTACTTGTTTTTAAATTGTTGTTTAAACTTTCATAAGTTGTTGTACTTTATTTTTTTCACATTCAAAATGTCAGGTGGCTAACAAATAATTTGCACCCTCACTTTGTGAAATGACTTTAAAGGGTCCGTATACATTTGGTAATCACTCTTAAAATTAATGGCAATAAAAACTACTTGGTTAGAAGTACAGCAGCTTTCGATAGTATAAAGCATTTTGAGAATCATTTCACTTCGAAGTAATGTGGTTATGGAAAAAGATATCAGTTTTTATCCCCCATAATTTGAATCTGAGAACCGTTACTGTCAGTAACGGTTCTCAGATTGTGTATTCCAATTACGGATTTTTCTTCCTGCATGGACGTAACCGCTACGGATTTTCGGCAATATCTCAAAAACACTACCACCTTTTGAAATCACAGGTCAGTTTTTTGTATTATCTACTTTTGTATAGGATTACAACAATCAATTGGCTCAAAAAACCGAAGGTATGCATTCCCTTTAATGTTTAAAATCGCTCAAACTTTTACACGGGGCAACTTTGTCGGGGGGTGACTCTGTTGGAATGTGACTCTGTCGAGGGGCGACTGTGTGAAGTGCGACTTTGAGAGGGGGGCGAGTTTGTATGTGAAGGGGTGACTCTGTGGTGGGCAACTTTGTAGTGGGCAACTTTGCTAGGGGCTAGTTGACATGGTTGACTGGTATTCCTTTTAGTTTTAAGGAGTCCAGCGTATTGGCACTATTTATGGGGCTATCCTTTAAGTAAACGATATAGACAGCCGGCCTGGCACTGAACTAAACTTTTGAACAGCAACAAGTGATTAGTCATTTAGTGAAGTGACAATAAATTGTTAGACCCAACCAAACGTTTACTAAAGAAACCTGTCCGTAAACTGTGACTAACACTACAGGAAATATTTAAAAGAATTTCACTTTAAGTTTAATTGGCATATTAATATTAAGATACACGAAACATCACAAAGCCGACCTTGCCCTTCCCATCGACATCCCACCCATCATCTGACATTAACCACTACACTAGTGAGTAGTACTGCGTACTGCCGTAGTACCATCATCATGGAGACACAGTAACTCCAGATCCAGGAACTCCATGCTAAACACGAAGGAAGGCACACTATTGATTGTTATGCCACGTGTACATACATAAAACACATTGTGTGATACAGGGTACAAGACCAAAGAGCAGACAAAATTTGCTCTCCATTTCACAGGCAAAAAACCTAGAAACTTACCCCCTTTGGCGCCAAGGTAGGGTGCTATATCTGCCAAAGATATAACTAAGACTATAGCTAACAGAAACCAGTTGCCCTTGACCTTTTCAAAAGCCGACATTTTGATGAATTTACTCAGTTTTTGTTGTACGAATTATTCCACCATGACAGTGAGCAGCTAGCATGTTTGTGTGTAACAATATGCTTACACATTTATCTAGGACCATAAAGTCAATGAAAAACATACTTTGGCATATTATATTTACTGCAAGTATGATAAATTTGATATTAAAATACTTACAAACCATCCAAAGTTACTGAAATATATCTAATTTAAAAGAAAAGTGGGAGTAAAGGAGGCTCGCGGATCAATATTGTTATTGACCTTACAAGTTATCAGGTCATACAAGATGGCGGAAAATTCGTCTGGGAAAAGGATGTTGATATCGTTTACTTTGCCAATATCATGTCAAATCTGTCTTGGAAAGGTAATCAATTATACTACTCTTACACAATATAACATAAGGATCATATCAGTCTAAATTTTGTGCGTAGTTATATCCTGAGTTAACAGTAAATGTCAAAAAAGTGTGCCGTTAACATAAACGGATGTATGTTCCCGATGTATGTTTTATCCTACCGTTGTTCCGGGCATGTTATCATTGCAGGGTGAATTGTGCTCGGACCAAAGCAGCGGTAGGATTACAACCTATAGGATACTCTCTACGACCAGGCACTATTATTACAAACAATAACATTACAAAAATGCACTACGAAAGCACAACTTTTCCCAATCATTCATCATTCTGATTGTTATAAATATTGGGTTTTATTTGTTGCTAACTATTGTCCTAGATTACTGAGATCAGGTTATGTACCATAACTTATGCAGTTTGTATGTTTGCCTAACTTTATAATTAAAATGCAGGAAGATCTTCAATAATTTGTGTGATAAAAGTACAGTTTACACTCGGCAAATACCGGTAAAACAACAATTTACATGTATAAATCAGTTTGAAAAGTTGCGTTTTATTATCACTTGCTTTTGTGTTTTCAAACTACCTCTCAGGAATATGTTTTGTTGCTTTTTTGTTTTGAGAAAAAATGTAAATAAATGGAATAAAGTGATTTTATGAATGAAAACAGAAGAAATGTTTAATAAAAAAAATCTAGTGGCTGATTGATCAACAGTCACTGTTTTTATGGTTAAATTGAACGATTTTGATCATAAATAATTATTTAATCTGCAATCTGTAGTGTTGCATGTTCTTGAGTATTTGTATCACCGGTACCAAAACAAAAACTAGGTTTTTAAGTAGGGGATGGGTTTTGGAAAGTGCAGGGTAGAAATTTCAGACATTTATCAGAATTCAGACCTCTTTGTGTCTGCTTGGTGAGAAAAGGAGCTGTTGGATTCTTCAGCTGCAAAGAAATCATGCTCGCTGATCTGCTTTTTTGTTTTGCACGAAGGATACTGCTTCTTAAAGCTCATTGAAATCTTTAATTCCAGGGATTATCAAAATGTGGAAATGCCATCATTTCAACATACCTCCAAAAACTTAGACCCTTGTTTCAGATCTATTTGTCAGCACTGACTCTCACCCCCATAAAAGTGTACGCCTATACCTTCCAGTTGTCAAGAAAAAAAACACCTTCTTAAAGATGAAATTAAGTTGTGGAATTTTTTAGATACCCCCCAAAAATGGCGGAGTACCGACTTTTTAATTAAAAACTGTTACTCAATATTAAGTGGAACGATGGTGTCACGGGAGGTTAACCACTTCACGTTGAATGATATGTTTATCCGCAAATATTTGTGGACAGACTTTTTAAAATCCAGATAAATAACCAAGTGTGATTTAATAGGGGGAAAACGATGAGACATAAGTCGTGTTCCCATTGGACTTATTTTTGCTAAAGTACCGCAACTTTTCTGTAGAATGACAACATTAAATCCAATGGGAACGCATGTTAAACTGACCTCCCTGTCAACTTACCGCGACCGTGATGTAAAACTAACAGGCCGAATGAGGTCGCGGAAGACTTCCGCGCAGCCACGGTAAGTTATCAGGGCCGATAAAAAGTCCAATGGGATCGCTCCGCGCTGTAAACCTACCGCGACCACGGTGTAAAACGCTATGCAAATAACACCACTTCCAGCCTAAAGTTTACGAGTGTAGAGCTGACAAAATAGTCGCAGGCAGTGTTCATGTTTTGTGTGATCACCTATGAAATTTAACAAACCTGTGAAAATATTGGCTTATTCGGTTGTGTGAGTCAGGAGAAAATAGTGAAAAACCATGCACAAGTTTCAGCATGTAGGCCTAAGCACATTCTCCTTAATTTTGATTGCAACATCCGAAATCAGTGTCTTTTTATTGGTTTTCAGAGAAACAGTTTTCTTGGATATGACTTCATTTCAAAGGGAAATATTTAACAGAAACAAAATGCTTCAAGTATGAACTTCATAATCAGGAAGCTTTCAGACTAAAATGTATCCATCAATCCTGTATAATAAATATATGGAGTAAACAAATTTAAAATACCCTTTTTTGTACTTTGTGTATTGCAGGTGAAGCAGCCTATAGTGTGCCCAAACCAACATGTATTCTGCAGTTCATGCATTGAGTTGTGGCTGCAACATAATCAGCAGTGTCCAACATGCCGTGTACCCATAACACCAGAGAATCCCTGCAAACAAATACTGGGTAGGTGCTACTCTTTGTCTAATGGACCCCCTTACACCCAATCGCTGAGGTCACACAAAAAATACGATAAAAGTCACATGTGAAAGTTTCAGCTGAATACAGCAATTGACTTTTGTTTTTTGTTGCAAAACAAAAGACTCACCCAGGCACTTCAGACGAAATATTTTTGCAAGTCCCATTACCATCTTTTTAACAAGTTGGCTTTTGGATAAAAATTACACAATTTCTTTTTAGGATCATTGCTTAATTAAGTATGACTCTACCTTTAAATGGAGCACTTCAGTTGACATTTACACTTTACTTAACACTTCCTTTACACTTTGAATTGGGAGGATTTTGGGAGGATTGTAATGTAAATTACATTCGGTCAGAAATGGAATTAACTGAAGCAAATTTCTTACCAACCAAACGATATATATGCTACAGTAGCCTATAAGTGCAAAAAATAATAATAATACAATTTAATGGCCTGACTTTTTACCCTAGCAGACTTTCTACACAACACAACACACTAAAACAGGTGTGTGTTGTGTTGTCATTTCGCCTTTGAGAAAGAAATATCAGTCCATTAATTTATTTATTTTTTTTGCCATTACATCCATTCATTTTTTGTCTTGACTTTCACTTTCGGTGAATACACAGCTTATCAACACTAATAACCCAATCCAGAGACAAATGCCTAAGGAAATGCTCGTAAAAGCAATTTATCAAGTAATTGAAAAGCAATTTATTTACGCATACAGAGACAACAACGCCTCACTGTCAATTGATTGGATGTAATTTTAAAGTGGGGCGGGGGACAAGTGTTAGAAAATAGACATTGTATTTTTGAGTGGGCAGACTAATTTAGTGTAAAGTAGCACAACTGCACTTGTTTGGCGGTGCCCATCTCACTAATTGCTCTTGTTATTTATGATGCATGAGAGGGGGGGAGGGACGCTGCTTGCTTTATGGTGCATACGATACGAAGCAGTGCTATTTGAATAATTAAACATTAACAACTTTTTAATTCAGAACTAATTAGTCTTCTGAATTCCGATATCTACTCCGCGGCGGTCATAAAAAGCAAGACCTAGTTCCTTAAGAACAAATCTACACAGCAAAGTAGATATGCACATGGTGTTACTGCAAAGCGAATATACATTGTATGCTGTTCTGATGAGAAATGCTGCTTGTGCCTTGCACACAGGTCAGTACCCATGATTAAAGTTAACCCTTTTTTACTTGTGATGGGTTGGTACTTGAGGTCCCAACCAGCCTTGCATGGCTGGCTAAGATCAGCCTGGTAGAGTCTGGTTTACCATGACTCCCCTCAGTCCCCTGACTACCAGAACAGTTTCAACCTACAAAACGTGGAGTTTTGCGGTAACACTGAGTAACAGAGGGGTGAACCCATTTGCTGTTTTGCAGTCCCTCATTCTGATATATATGGGAAGGGTTCTTGACTTATATTCTGTTTACTCATTTAAAAAAAAAAACAATTCTGAGGGTTTATGCATTATAGAGGGAATAATCAGGGGCCTACAAATCGTCCATGAATTTCATTCTTTACAAAAAATGTTTTTTTCTACATGCTGTTACAGATAAATTTATATGGTTATTTGACAAAGTTATTTAAAAAAAAAAATTAAGCAAACTCAATCTTCTATTAATGCAGTCAACTTTGCATTTTGTTGCTGCCGGTGCTGCATACTCATAAGGAGTTGAGACGGTTTTATAATTGGTTAGGGCCCAATGAACAGGGGTAATAACATAACCGCACTTTGCGAGGCCTATTTGGCTTGACAAAGCGCACACACAACAATAGTTTGCAGTATTGCAGTGTCTTCTCAGACTTGCCATTGTTTTAATACCTAATTATCTTTCAGACAAAGCTTTAAAGTTAATTGAAAACCTTCCACACAATATAATAAAGACACCTGTTTTAAAGGTATTCTTTAAAATTAACTCCAGCGGGTAAAAAGATGACTTTTTTTTTTTAATTGTTCATTTTAAGTATGGGGCTATTGAAAGAGTTAAGCCACATGGCCGTGGCTTGGTCATCATGCATTACCAGTAAGGTTGATCTCTTCTTATGTGTCCTTTGTATGAAACGTAATTAATGATCCTTAACTTATGGCTAAACAGGAGAAAATACTCCTGGTTCGGACAACATAAACCACTAAATACATCAATCATGCATCAGTTGCTCAAGAGGGACTTATTACACTGCCAAATGCACTTTACAGGATTGCCCAAGTTTTGCGATGATAATGAAAAATGCATGGCTCCCTCATCGATAACAGTTACAGCCCGAAGTCACAATGCAACAAACAAACTCACGGAAGATCCACTTTTTGATGAATCGTTGCGGTCCATCTATGATTTATCCTTTCCCCGCTATGGCAAGTCTAGGGTGATTCAGGTGGGTTATACGGGCCTGCTGTGTTTGTACAGCAGAGGCAGCCATTATTCTTTACAATAAAAGTTTCAATGATTCAGGAGAATTTTGTGCATAGACAAAGCAAGCTCGTTTTGTAAAGTACGCGTTCCTCATAAATGTATTAGGTGGCAATCCTAGTCTTCCGCCATAGCAATGTTTGATAAATATTTCAGTTGATGGCTGGCCATTGAATAGGGCTTCCCTGAGTGCTACAGTTAAAAAATAAACACCAGACCTTGTTAATGATTAACACGCTTAAGATCAATACAGTTGATTTTTTTATTCTTCACTCATTAATGTGTAAATGTTTCCCGGTAGCTGTACGTGGTTTTGATACAATCTTTGCAAGATTTATGGCTTTTGCTGTCTATTATAAGTTGTAGAGCTTGTGTAGAGTATTTATAAATGAGTGAGTTGGGTTGTTCAGTCATTTCTTTGAAGTGTTGTTGCAGATCAACTACCTTTTGGAGTTTGTTTGGGAACCGAGCAAAACTGCCATTTTGGATTATTCAACTTGTGAACTAGCTAACATTGGAATTATTACTGCACCAGCTAAAACCATAAATACTGGGTTTTTTCTTGAAGGATCTCCAACTTCTGATTCGCAACATTTTGGATTGAGGATTCATGTATATGTGTCATCAGGATTTCTTTAATTTAATTTAAGGATTGTGACTCTGGAATTACAAGTATGCGCAGCTTTCATACTTCATGTCTCTCTTTTTTTCCTTCAAATTTTTATATATTTAAAAAAATAATAATTCCCAGAAAACGTGCACTGTAAAGGAAGGTACATTATTTGTAGATGGACAAAGTTTTGTTTCAGCAAGTATATAGTTGCTGTTTCAGACTCTTTGAACTTTTAACCTAAACAAGTTACAGGCTATACATGGACTAATGTTTTGATGTTGGCAAGAAAAGAACAAAACAGAAGACGAGAAATGTATACATGTCAACATTTGCTTTTCATTCTTGCTACTAGAGTGCGATTTAATTCAAAGCAATTACTTGGTTATCTCTGAGTTGAAAAGGCATTACTCTGAACACACAAGCAGTTCGCCGAATTAATGGAAATGGATCGTCAAAGTTTATTCTTGTCGTTGACCCCTTGAACTAATGCCTCACATGGCCACATTCACGCTACATGTTCACCATTTTGGGAACTGAAAGTGCACGAAAAAAAGCATGGTAAGCGTGTAAACGCTGCGTTGCCTAAGATGCGCATTAAACTGTATAACACATTGGGACATTGACTCCCAAACTGATGCAGCCAAGATGTGATGGGTCAATACACAAAATGCTCATGACATTTACAAGAGAATTGTATGGACATCAAGTGTACGCCATTGGTAGTAACTTTGACCAGTCCATCTTGAGGGGTTGATCCTCTGATACACTTGCATCAGGGTAGAAACGGAAAGTTGAGTCGGCTGGAAATTGTGTTTTTATACTCAGAATCTTCGACCCTTATCAGGATGAGGAGAAAAGGCTTGGAATGAATGTACAACTATGTGCAATTCTGTTTAGATCAAAATTTGGTTCTTGTTAACAGGAGGACAGACTCAAGATGGGGAGAGTGATTCATACATGTCGACCCCTGCTCTGCGAAGAACTCGCTTTGACATACTTTATCAGGACTGCGAGGTAAGAGCATCTCAGAATATCTCAAACAATGTAAACACATCTCTCAAATTGAGCATCGGTCAGTCATTGTGCATTTATTGTGCAAGGGTGGTCAGGTTGGCATAGTGGTATCTTGCCTTGCCTTTCACCTCTGGGGACCCCGGTTCAAATCCCACCGGGGGGCACTATGTGGATTGGGTTTTCAGTCGCTGCCTGATTGCGTGGGTTTTCTCTGGAATAATTCTCTGGGGTTTTTCTCCCACATCTAAAACTGAAATTGTCTTCATTGTTTTCTCTCCATTGGGTTCTCGGCTAGTGTAGTGTTTAAGTTGGCTTTTCTGAGAGGCATTGGCTTCACTACCAGAATAAGTAAATAAACAAATAAATGAATTCATTCTATGCTACTAGTATTTTTATTTGATTAACAAACTGTGTTTGAAATTTAATTGATCTCAAAATGATGAAGCACAAAGTCTTTGGATTTCAATGATGTACAAGCTGGTTGGTAAAAGAGAGCTGATTTTTAAAGCCTTGCAGTGTGGGCGGCTGTCAGCACATGTTGAATATATTTTAAATTTGTTTACTGTTTTAACCACATCGTACACACTGGTCAGCTCAAGTGCCATGATATCTTATGCTGGACCATGCTAAACGTCCTAGAGGGGGGGTGTCAATCAAAAGGGTCAGTGATTTGGTTAGAAGGGGGAAGGACAAAACTCTGGCAGCACCGTCTGGGTACAAAGTCGGTGTGTCAATTGTCAATGGTAGATGAAACCAAATTATAAAACTGAATAAATTAAGCAAACAAGAGAGCTTAAACTAACCCAGGCAATACATGGACATGTAAACAGCACACTTAAGTAGAAAAAAATGCAAAACAAACCCTCTTTACCTGTGGAAATTTTTTGTTAGCATGTGCTGACAATGTACTACAGGGTCCGATCAGGTCCCTCGCTGCTGGGCTTAAAGCATGGAAACAATTTTTAGCTGTTATGCATGCAGCAAAGTTTAGAAGAAGACAAAAAAGTGCATTTCAAAAGGGAGTGACTTTTTGACAAAAGACTGCAGCAGAAGTTTGAGACTTTATCAGAGCTGATCGTGTACATTTTGTTTGTCATCAGAGAGAAATCAAAAGACTTGAAGATGAAAACGAATTCCTCAAGAACTCCAACTGTGAACTGCAAGACCGGCTCGCAGAAATGGAGGAAATGGTTGCGTCAAAGTCAGAGCTCATCTCAAATGAAGCAGGGGCTGCATCATCCCCCACCACTTCGTCTTCATCAACCACTGAACCCAAACTCCAGCTTCACTCCAAAGCATGGAGGGATTACACAAATTCGTCTCCCAAATCATCCCCTTCTAGGGGTAAGTTGAAAGCAAGAGGAGAAAAGAGAGAGAGTTTTTCGTCAACGGATCGAGATGGAAATTATAATTGTGAGGAAGGAGGGAATAGCGAAGTACTAGCCACACTGAGGTCAAAGTTGAAGCAAGCCACAACAACCTATGATAGAATTAAGCAAGACATGGACAAGCTGAAGGAGGTAATGCAAAATAATAAATAAATGAATTAAGTATGGGGGAAATTTGTAAAATTGCAAAAGCAAACTTGAAACTGAATGTACTGTAACTACTTTGTGTATGACATATTTACTGCCATGACTACGCGACTCCCACCCAAGGGACAGCACTCAAATGGTCCATTGACATAATGAATCAGGTGATATGACAAATTAATTAGGAATTAATTATTGATCCGGCCCAGCCAATATGATGCACTGTTGTGCCATTTCTGTGAATGTGAGCAGTAAGTGGAACCAATTGATGAATTGGGTGATTTTACTGATTGTAGGTTGGAAGATGTAGACAGGCTTTATTTGGTGTTACTTTTCATTGTCTCTCGGGACTCTGTGTTCCAGTATACATCCCATTTTACTTTCCTTTTTTTTTTTTACATTGTCAGTACTTATTATTGGGACTCCTAAACTGTGTTACATTAGTTCGGTTGCTGGCAGTGCATTCAACAAAAGCCTATTAAAAAATAGGAAATAAAAAGATTAATAACATAATTACTATGTTCTTTTGCACTTCATCAGCCCAATGTGTGCTCTAATGACCACATTTTTTAATAGGTCGATTTTACTAATGTAGTTCACATTTAAATGTACATGTACTTTGCCATTCATTGTACATTGAAATGTACAGCCAAATTTAAAACCAATATTTCTATAGATGCCTGCATGTAAAAAGTTCACATATATTTCTTGTTTTACTCCAATGCAAAATGTTAAAAGACACAGACTAGTTAATAAGTTATATCTGTTGTCCACATTTCAAACCTTTGTTTGCATTTGTCTGTTCTCTTCTCTTGGCCTTCTCTCTTTCTGTGTCGTTTAAAAAAAACAACCTTCTATGTATTGTTTTTATTGTAGACAAACTTGAAGTTGAGTACGGACAACCGGACTCTGTTAGCTGAGAATGGTCGTTTAAAACAGACAGCTGCCGCCCGCTCACCTCATAAGTAAGTAACAAACTATCGCTTCAGTTTTAACCACACATTATACACCATTCATTTCAGTGAAGTCGTCGATATTTTAAGATCTGAGATAGACCCCTGGCGTATGACGTCACACTGTCAAAGAGCGCCTTCACTGTTCTTTGTCCGTAAAAATGCGCACTTGACCGCGGTTTACCAGCAGAGTTTTGCATTATGCCAGGGGGGTTCTATCTCACCTTCTAAAAAGATACTTGTTTTTTGTCTCAGAAATATTAAACAAATATGTGTACACTGATCTTGTTTATAAATTCCTTCTAACTGAACTAACTGTGTATGTTGTCGATCATTTTTGTCTCTCTAAACACAACACACTCCTCCAAAGCATGGACACCAAGTTACAACAGTTGTATAGAAATGAAATAGATAAATAAATCCTTATCAATCCACTACTTTCCTTTGGGTAGGTACCTAGGGTATGGACAGTTATTTGCTGAAAATAATTTTTTTCATCGGAAAAAACTTTTCCATTAGTGGTATGGAAAAGTTTTTTCCGATGTTCTTTTTGAATGTCTGCTCTTGGGCTAGGTTTTGAAAGTTTCATGGATGGTCATTGATAAGAGTTTGACAGAAGTGATTTGGTTATTAAAAAACTCTTTCACTTGTAGTTAAACTAAGTTGCGTTATCCCAAGTTTTAAACCAAGGTCAGGAAACCAGGGCCCAATTTAATAGAGCTGCTTAAGCACAAAAAGTAGTTAAGCACAACAAAATTATGGTTACCAGCCAAAACACTATGTCACACGTACCATCTGTCGCTGTTATCTTGCCGGTTTTTGCTTAGCAGAAAATTGTTGAGCAACACTTTTCTGCTTAAGCAGCACCATGAAACTGGTTATAAGTATATTTTGACACCTATTTGACAAACAGCTTGTCAAGAAAGCTGTCACCACAGTGTAAATAGTAGGGTGATAAATATTCCCCACTTTTTAGACTGGGTGGGGGGGTGGTGGTAGGGTTATGGCCCATGGGACCATGAGATCATTCTCTCCCCCCCCCCCCCCCCCGAACTTCCAAGCCTTGGGAAAATAAATTGGCTTATTAATGGGTGATTTATATATATATTTTTTTTAACTAGCAAAAAATACTGAGAATAGTAATCAAATTGTATCATACAACATGCATTGAGCACACTTCATCTTTTTATGTCTTCCTAATGTAAATTAAACGACCTAAATACACTTGACTGTGCTGTAAAAATGCATTTGAAATGTGCAAACAATCAGGGCGGACTATGGGGATGCATGTGGCACACCTTATATTTCACTAACTCATTTGTTTACTTTCTAAAAAAAAGTAGGGACAAACAAATTCTCCAACTTGAAGATTCTTTGCCTCAAAAGATAACTCAGAAAGGATGAAAATGCACTAAAGTGTTTCTTAATCTTGAACATAATCCCGGAGCCCACTTAAAAGGGCCCCGAACCCAATACTGTGGCAGCCAAAGGCAGAGAGAAAGGTAAACAGAAAACCCAAACCCTTTGAAGATCCACACAAAAAAGGCTCAGAATGCACCAGAGAGCATGGTGTAACATTTTCCTGGGCCTTCGATAGAGTTTTGGACCCCTTTGACAAGGCACAATCGCATGCCCCCCTTCCCAACCATTATTATCGCAGAATGACTTTTGTCCCTTTTTGTAGAAGAGAACCACAAACCATTTTACCTACATTTACTCAAAGGATAACCTGGAGAGGCTCAGAATGCTCCAGAGAGCATCTTGTCATAGCATCGCAGACCCCAGTGAGTCCCCACTGAAAATACTGCTTGCATTGTTTGGGTCTCCAGACCCTTCACCCCAAATCCTAGATCCTGACAATAGTTAAGTTGGTTTGGCATACATACTTAATACATAATATACATAATAAATTTATCTCACATTGGTATTGTAGTCATCCCACCCACTTCATAACATGGATCTACGCCAGTAGCTATGAAAAAAAGCGAACAGTTTTAAATAAATGAAAACAGGTAGAATGTTGGTGTCAGTAAAATGACTGTTATTGGTTGTAGAGCACTCATTTGAACACTTTGTCAGCTACCAGCAGTTCCGTGTTGGAATGAGGAAGGTGCCACCAGTGTTCCCATTGTAGTATGGATCTATAGTAGCATAGAGTAAGGAAGAATTACTGATCTTGTTATTGTGTAAACATGTTTGAGCACACCTGCTGAACACGCCGCTCAACAAAGGAATTGCTGGCATGTTGAATTTTTTAAAAGTGCCGCCATGAATTAAGATGACATTGAAGTGCCGAGCGGGTATAGACAGACAAGGCCCCACCTGAAATATTCATATCTGATTGGCAGCTAAGAGGCATTTTAAAATTGCAACACACCATTATCTCCACCCAGACTCCAAGATACTTCCTGTATATTTGATGAGTCTTGCAACAATGGGAAAGCACAAAAGGCAAGATGGTTAAAATTTCATACAGCTCATCAGTGCAGGGGGTCTTATGAATAAATGAGGAGGTGTCTCCATGGTTATTGCTGAATGCCAGAGTCTGTTTTTGGAGCAGTTGAAGGACAAAGCAATTGTTGTTTGGGTATTGATTTGAATGTATTATTTAGTATTGGGGTTTTTCTTAGTGGTTTTGAAAAGCTGCCACAACGTCGTAGGAGAGGAGGATTGTGGGATGAATAGTGGGCAGCATTTGACAGTAAGGAGGTCATTTAAATAATTTAGTTCCATTTCGTTTGCTGTTTAATTCTGCCGCTTGTAAAGTTGATCATAAACAATACACCCAATCAGCTGTTGGTGCTAAGTGAGTTTACGTGACTGTTGGTGTGTGCCTAGGTCGGCATTGTGTTTTACATTCAGTGTGGCTCTTTACAGTTGATTCAGATGAAGATATTAGATCAAGCAAACAATGATTCGTATGGTTTTGTTACAATCTAGGGAAAAAGTGCGTTCCTCTTCCAACAAAAAAACATTGAACTTCTCCTAAATTGGGTGAAATTTGTTCATACGTTTCTGAAATAAGAGTTGATTTTTCATAATGTTGGTAAAATTTAAAATTGAAAATTGGTGAAACTGCAAAGGGCTTCCTCTTTTGTTCAAGATTATTAGCTATATGGGAGTCAATTATGAAGAGACAAGTTACAAAAACATACAAAAGCAAGCTCTATAACAAAAATAACTTTAAAATGGAGCGAGAGGAAAACTTTTAGCATGCAATCACACTAAATGGGAGTCAATTATGAAGAGACAAGTTACAAAAACATACAAAAGCAAGACCTAGAAAGAAAACAACTTTAAAATGGAGCGAGAAGAAACCTTTTAGCAAGCAATCACACTAAAAAATGATGTGCAATGCATTTTCTTTCGTCTGTCTCCTGAAAAGATCAAAACATTACCGATGCCAGCAGGGATAAGCCTATATGTAATTGTAATAAGTAACTATTAGTTCTCTGTTGGCGGGACAGACGTATCCCCATACTGTGGTTTGGGCACTGGCCTGGTGACCAGTCTTTATTCTTTGTCTTTTTCTCCCATTCTGTGCATTTTAACATTTGTTATGCGCCTGTGATCATTTTGTATGTAAGGGGCGCAATATAAATTTTAAATATTATTTATTATTATTAAAACATTAATAATTCCTATAAGACCACTATGTGCACTTTGTGCGACCCAACATTCACACAGTATAACAAACCTGTAAAAGTTTAAGCTTAATCGATCTTCAGAGTCACATGAAAATAGTTAAAGACCCCTCACATTTTCCCACTGTTTCCACTGGTGCGCAAAATGAGGGAGTATCATGCCTTTTTGTATGGGGCTGATGGTGGCATGACGCTTACGCATTTGTACATCTGCCTAGTGCACAACATTATGGCATTTGCCAACTCATGGTGTCCGTAGGGGTGCGTTTCATGGGAATAGCTAATTGTTTTATCCGTTTTTCAAAAATTGCAGCATTTCAGGCAAATATTGAAAAGGAAGTTTTCCATCATGACCATCTTTACACCGTGTAATATTTTAGCAGATCTGTGAATTCATTATTTTTTTCAATGTAACTAATGTTGTGCACACACTCAAAGGGGCGGAAATCGAGCAAACCATCAACTTACATGTATGTTGTGACTTCATATGTCTCTAAGTACCAAATCTATCTATTCAATACTTGCTGTTATAATAGACTAGTTTACTAAACAACTGTAGACCTTGCTTTTGGTCAATGGGTAACTTGATATACCTAAATGTATTAATCAATTTAATCAAATTAGTGTATTTGGGAAGATTTACCTTGATGTACTCATCTATAATTTCTGGTTAATGACAGTACTGTACCACTTCAGGTTAAGAGTCGCAGTTGAATGTAAACTGTGATCAAGTTTTCTGGAGCTGATCTGTTCAAGACAGTTCATAAACAAGTTTGCCTGCCCTCCCCTAACCCCTTCCCCCCCCCCCCCCACAAACAAAAGGAAGGAAAGGGGAGAAAGTTTTAGCCATGTTTCCAAGAATGTGTGAAATTAATTATTCCTTCCATTTAAATTGAATTTAATTGAATCAGACAAAGGTGTTGGTAGGCCTATTAATTGACGTTTGTAACAATTAAATTCAAAAAGATTTGTGACTTGCTACTGTCATGTCAATTCAGTTGTGATAATCACAATTGAATCATTTCTGTAGGCCTATATCACTGATAACACTAATTAAAACTGGTTTCCCCTTAATATGTAAATGCAATGATTTCGAAGGCACTCTCTGCCACCGTGATCTATGACTTGAATTTGTCTTTCTGGTGAACATTTGTACTCTCAAATTTGTCTTAATTTAACTGAGCATTAAATGCCTGAAAACATTTGCATCATGGGAAAGCAAACAGTTGTTATTGACCATATGGTGGTCAGTTCATCAGGCATAAGAAGTTCAATGGCAAGAGTGAGTGGAACACAAATACAGGCTGAAAGAGAATCAATACCTAGAGTGTATTAATTAATTAGTGTTTTTAATGAACATTTAGCAGGGTGTATAGTCCATAGCCATAAAGCTTACAACTGTAATTAACTGTTGGTGTTAGGACTGTTAAATCCAACTGAAGTTTGGTCTTTAGATCGCGAAGGAACAGGTTTTGAAAACGGGGGTTAAGTTTTTGAGAGACCTGGTACCGCAGATGTACAGTAGTAACGTAAGAAGATCCCTTGACTGGCAAGAGCAACTGTCTTAATCAAATAACCAGCTAGACTGCACCTATAGACATCAATATCATAAGATCCTGGACTTGTTGTCTGGATCAATTCCCAGTGCATATCATTTGATCATACCGATCAGACAATTAAGAAGGGTATAGCTCCCGTGTGGAATGAGACCCCTTCACTGTGAAACAATTATTATTTGGGCATGACAATGAGTTCACTTAGTCAGGTGATGGGGATTTAATACTAGCAAACCACTGACCAAGGTCATAACATGTGAGAAATTCATGAACGGTGGACAGCTGGTGAGTGTGGAGAGCCATCCATGCGGAAGAAGTCAGGAAAGTACGCTCTCCAGACTCAATACACTCTTATAGGGACACTTGTGACTTGTTGAAGCAATACACAATTATCGGTCAAACACAACTACAGAATTTGGTGGATTATTAAAAATTATTGGCATTCTCACTTCAGAAGTGACTTGACATGGGGTTTTAAAGGGAAGCTATGACGGTGGTATTTACCTGATTAACTTAAAGGAAGGGTGGTACTTTGGTAATGCCCCCAAAAAGAAATTAAGCAATTTTTAATTGAGTGATAGCCTACTTATTATAAATAATTCTTGAGGCACTGCATGGTGAGCAGGGCTCGAGTTTGGAGGAAAAATCCAGAAGACTGCAGGGCTTGTAGCTCAAAACTTTTACTTGACCAGAAAATTGTTTACAAGACCGGAATCCAAATGAGAAGAACACTCTACACAGTTTAACATGTAAGCTGTTTTTGTATCAAGTACTAAGAGAAGATTGATCAAGTCTTTCCTATGGGTAATACTTCAATAGTCAATGGAATTGAAAGATATTTGTAGTGATCAGTTTAAATAAAAAATGGAGTGAGGTGCTCTTATTCAAAAACTCAAGACCGCGGGACTTGTACGATTGTAAGTTTACTGGCCCAACGCTAAAATCACTGGCCTCGGGCCTGCGGTCCAGTGTTAATTTTGAGCCCTGGTGAGGTATCAATGTATATTCGGTTTGCGGTAACACCATGTGTATATAATAGATGTTAATTTTGCATCGGGGATAAAGAATATTAATTTAGGTTTTTACCCTACACCGATGTGTGTTAGCACTGTATACTCAGTACTTTCCCGAGTTCTGTGAAAAAATCTATTAAATCGTAGCGATACCCGCTGCAATATAGGATTCGAACTGCCTCTAGCTACCGGGCAATCTCGGTGGTCTAGTTGGCAAGACACTGCTCTAGAATTGCAAAGGTCGTGGGTTTGAATCCCACCCGAGTAATATGCCTGTGATTTTTTTCACAGTGCTAACACACATCGGTGTAGGGTAAAATCCAAAATTAATACCATGTGTATACTTTGCTGTGTACATTTGTTCTTTGTGAACTAGGTCTTGCTTTATTCTACTGCCGCGGAGTAGATTTTGGAAATTCGGGAGACTACTTAGTTCTGAAAAGAACTGTCCAGCTTATTAACTACTATCGGGGCGGAAGGTAGGAAATCGGCCGGGACTACTACTTTTGCTTAGTGGATCGAGGGGACTTCTCGTTATTAACTTCACTCCTGCGGAGTGAGTTCTTATTTGGTCTCAATGTTTGGACTAGCCTGCTCTAGTCATCTCCTAGACAGTTTATTCAACTGAAACTTTGACAGGTGACTTTCATTGCATCTTTCTTGATAATTTTGCCCACAAGTCATTAATATACAGTGACAAAAACCAAATTATCTGAATGCCCACTTAGTGTTCAGAATGTTTGCGAGGTCTACTCATGTGGCTTAGAAGTATAAAATGTTGTGTGAAACAACAACAAAATATAAGAGATTTTAGGAAAACTCTTTTCTTTCTAAAATTATGAGAGCCTGGATAAAACTTCAATTGTATTTTGTTTGTAATTGAAGAGTAACAAAAGGTTTCTTGTGGGAGTGTGTGAGTGACTTCATTTACAAACGAAGAACAAATTAATAAAACAAAAGCAAGTAATTGATCAAAAATATTAGTGTTCAAATCAGTAAGTTTTATTCTTCCATTCCAACATTGAGGGAAATTAAAAACATGTAGTCCAATCTTAGATAAATAAGTCATGCAATCAATAAAAACACACCAAACTGGCCTATGACATGAATATTTTGTTCAACAGTTCTTCACTACCAATTTGTGGATTATTGCTTAGTCTATATTCAATCCAAATCTCTATTTCTCCTTAAACAAAGAGGTGATTATTCAGTCAATTTGTTCCAAGCACATGTGATGTTTGTCTTTTTTTAGAGTTCCATTCCAAACAGCATATAGTTTCCCATTACCAGAAAGAAAGGTGTTACATTCTGTTTGATCTACAGTGCAGTACCCTATTTATGAAATTTTAATCGGTACTAGGCACACTGGTTCACACCTCATCCATGGTCATCTGTTTTCACTGAACAGTGGTGTCGGGACAACAGGCATTCATATTTTAAACACATGTGGTATATTGCTAGTCGCAATGTGCCAAACGTCAAGTTCATATAAATTTTGCAGTATTCAGGCTTTCATCTTTATGTGTTTTGATCTCCTGTTTATATGCATCTGGTTTGTGCTGTCAGCCATTCATATTTAAAAGCTGTCAGTGGCCTGGATGAATCTTTCAGGGTGGAGTGGAGGGTGTTGTCAGGCACTATATTACTTCAAACACAAACAAGCTCTGGGGTGTCCTCTGCATTTGACATAACACAGTTGGGTTCAACTGTTTTCATTTTTAAAGAAAGCTTGCTGGACCAAAGTGTTTTTCCATCTCTAAACAACAGAAGCGCATCAAGACATTTCTCTTGGATAGTTTTAACTGTAAGCGCTTCACACCAAATGAGGCTCCAGATTGCCCTGTTGACATCACACCAATATTGAACTACCCTTAAATTAGTCCATAAACACGTTAAAAGGACATAGCTATTCCGCCCACATTTTTTTCCCAATCAAATGGTAGTTATGGTTAAAGAAAATGTATGTTTAGGAGCTTTAATGTGGGGCACCAAGACCAAAATGAAGACAATATAAAACAAATGTAGGTACTTTCATTGCACAGTGTCCTCTTCACACTTCTGAGGCAATTCCCAGGAACTGAAACCCCATGATTTTCTTAGGAATTTTAATCAAAACCGACCGCCACCCCATGTTTGTTTCACGCTGGATGTCATTTTTCTGGGGAAAATGAACACACAGTATCCTTATCCGAGGGGTTTCTCGCTTAACCCTACTCCCAAGCAGGGGTAGCTGTTCCCCAGGAAATAGTAGTTCCTGGGAAACTGCCAGGGTTAGCAGTTTAAGTGTCCAGTGTGAAAGGGTTTTAGCTTCCTTGGGGTATCCCCTACACACTTCGTCAGATCATAACAGGATGGTCGTTTCAGAGTCTTAAGAGCAGTGTATTGCTTGCAGTTCAAAGTGCTCATGACTAAAGATGAGATGGAATCAAAGATTCATGAGACAAGTGTTGATCTGATGAAACTGTTACTGGAATGACAGTGCTTTTCATCAATGCCTGATGGTGTGGCTCACTGTACTGGCATAATGATAGAGAGGATCGCGTCAAGAAGTTGCAAAGGCCAACAAAAAAAAGTTTGGATTTGTCTGGAGACTTTCCAGGAACTTTGTTTGATATTATGCTTGTGATGAATCAATGGTTAGTACACGCTTGTTTAAGATGGGACATTGCATTGACGTCACACTGTCTGCTCATTATCTGCCATTTTGGGGTCACACTACATGTAAAGATGTAGGGTGAACCCTGTACTGTGGCATCTGACTCCCCAAAAGTTGCTACCAACATTTATGTGGTGATGATGTCAGGTGAATTGGATCAAAACTACAAGTCGAGATCTAATAAAAACTTCTCCACTTAAAGGCAGGGTATAAATTGTCAAAGACCAGTATCCTCACTTGGTGCATCCCAACAGCTGCATCAAATAAGTAACCTGTGAAAATTTGGGCTAAATTGGTCATCGAAGTTGCAAGAAAATAATGAAAGAAAAAACAGGCTTGTTGTATAGAATTGTGTGCTTTCAGATGTCTGAGAAAGAAGCCTTTCTCAGATTCAAGCTTTTGGGTGAAAAATGACCTCTTTCTCTAAATCTACACTACTTCAAATGGGTTTGTTTCTACTTTCTAACAATATTTTATAATATCAACATCTCTCCAGTGCTCTTTACCTAGTAAGTTTTTATGGTTGTTAACTTGTGGAGTAACTATCAAAGGTACACTCTGCCATTAATCAGCCCAAATGTTCACTTTGTGTAAAGTTGAAGTCTTATTAGATAAAGGTCCTATCGCATCACACTTTTCCTCAACAAATGTTTATCTTTATCTTGGATGTTAGTTTTTAAGTCAAGTCTGGCAAAGAGGAAACGCGTGCCTTTAAATTCTGTACACTTATGCAGCTAGTTCTAGAGTACGGTAAGTCGGCAAAAGAATTATTACCCTAAGAGCTGTAAAGAAACTATGAATTAATGCATTAAGTAATCAGTTTATTGTGGCAGAGGTTTTCTTATTTTTCTATATTTTGGGTTTGAACAAAGAAACATTACCTGGAGCGGGACTTGAACCAACGACCTCCAGATTAACGTACCGGCGCTCTACCAATTGAGCTATCTAGCCTCCCTATTAGTCAATATCTTTGTTCGGGGGTGCCAGTCAGAAGCCATTCAACCAAGAAGCAATACTTATTTTTCACATTTTTTACTGTTGGAAAATCAATGAACCTTCATTTATATTTTCCAATCTTATTTTAAATTCTTGTTTGACCAATAAAAAACAAGTAATAAACCACAAGGGGAAACTGACTGGGTAAATTTTACATAATTTTGGCTTGATCAAAGAAAAATTGACTAGAGAAAAAAAATGAACAAAGTGTTCTCTCGGTCAATATTCACCACAATCTGGTGAAATCTCAGTCCTCAGCAAATGCAGCAAAAAAAAATGTCATTAACACTATCTTTCCCCGCCCACTAAGAAAAGAAAACGCCTGAATTATGCAGGATATTTTGCTGCGGCAGAATAGCGTCATATGAAATTTTCATGACTGTTGACACTTACTCCACTGTACCTGACCTGCACCAATGTACTGCCCCATAGAGTTGGCTTTACCAATCGATAATCTTCTTTGGGGGATTAGTCTATAGGATCTGAAAAGATGCTTTGTAGCATTATACGCTAATCTTCTGTAATCCATGTAATCAATACTTGGGGATCTAAGCACACAAAACCCAGAGCATCTCATCCAATAGAACGCCTTCACAATGTAACCATACTGGAATATCGATATTCAAAGTACTCAATACACAGTTTACCTGTGTTTAGTGCTTGAGGGAACTTTATTCAATTTGGGGGTCTATGTGTTGTTTGTGAGAATTTGAAAGCTGTTTAATAGTTGACTATGAGTGTTTTACAGAAATAATTATGGACAGGCTATTCAGATGTTATCCCATGGTGAGAACCAAGGGGCTGTTTCATTGATGACTGGATGTGATGTCTCTAACAACACATACCTTGACTCAATGTGCATTAGGGGCAGAACAAATGGATCACAAAACTAAAGCCATGGTTGGTTTCACCACAGAGGCAAGGACCAGACTCTATGGTTTTATACAGGATACATTCCTAACCTGTAGGACTCAATAACGGTTTACGAATCACCATGAAATTATGCACTGTGCAAAGCTACCAATAATTTCAATAATTTCAAAAATCCAGACTATTATATTTTTCAATTTCTTTTTGGAATATGTCATTTATTTTGCATGATGGCCGACAGCTAACTCCATTCTATATTGATAGTTGAAACCCTTTAAAAGTAAAAGCTACTCTTGGTCCATTTTATTCCTTACAAGTTGGCTTTTTCTTAAGTTACTGATAGATTCGTTCTCTATTTGGAAGCACTGAGTTTTCAGTGCCAGTCTAAATTGAGGAAGGTAAAAACTAAGTACTTAACCATCTTCTTATCATTTTTTTGCTGATATATATAGATATATATACATTATTTGATTACTTACAATTTTCAAGCGATTACACAAGTTGTTCCCAAGGATGAATTAGGACTTCAACTGCATGAGGATTTAATCTATTATGTTTCATTTAATTTATGTATAACCCAGGTATGAGAAGTACACCTCCATGGCCCAGCAATCCAAACTTGACCAAAGCAGACGAGAGGTGAGCCAGTTAAAGCGTGCCCTGGACAGAAGTGACACTTACATCGATGAGCTAGAGGCGGAACTACAAGGCTACAAGTCCCAATGTGGACCCCTCACCAAGGAGACAGGTGGATCTGGAGACAAATCAAACGGGGCCTCGTCAAGGGACTCTTCTGATGATCCGGGGACTCGAGGTAAAACAAACAAATCAGGTGATGGAAACATACCATCAGCTTCCTCCTGTGGAATCTTCAAGTCAATGGATACGAGCAAGAGCAGGAATCCACTGATAGTTTTGGGTAAAGACAGACACAGCACAATGCCAGTTTACACTAACCAGGACCCCAAAATGAGCACAGATATGTTCACGTATGATGATACGTATCGGAACTATATTAAGAACAAGAAGGCAAGCCGTGTATGTGTAACTCAGCAACATGAGCATCGTGAGGGCGGTGCAAGTTTATCCCGAGATGATGACAGTGATGATGCATCGGATCTGGCCGATTCAGACACTATGATGACGAATACCCCATCAACAGCTTTGGACAGATTGTCCTTAGATTCTTCCAAGAAGAGATCGCTTTCCTCTCTTGATGAAACTCTCTCCTCAGAGCACTCAAAGACTTCTCCATCTTGCCACCGCCATCTTAACTTTGGGAAAGATCATTCAAAAGACTTACATATTAAGGACCGGACTGTAGATGATGATGACCCTCTTGATCAGAATGCAACCTTTTCTGATCTGAACTTTACAATGACTTCAGAGCTCTCTGACTGTGCAAGGCTGATGAAAGACGCAGAGAGGAGAGTGAAGAATAAGAGGCTGAACAGTCAAGATATAAATCCTGAAGATCAGTCAGGTATGAAGGCACTTCAATGCAGCAGCGATAAACCAGCTTTCAAGGATAGCAAACTCAAGCACTTTGAAAATCTCGCCTCGCACAGTCACCCAACATCAGACAGAGAGCATCATGAAAAGATCACTGCCAGCATGTCTCAGATTAACCAAGAGTCAGCAAATACACGTCTGACATGGTCGGGATTTAAGCCAGGCTTTCGATCCACACCACGGTGTGTCTCATTCAAATCCACAGAGCCAGTGATCAACACAAGCAGCATCCACACTCTGACCAGCACTGGATTCGTCACAACTTCTCAATCCGCTAACTATACAGTGCGCAACTTCAGTACTTCCCCTCCGCCTAGTGGTAAAACTGGTACACTATCACTTCCTTGCACTGAGAAAGAACAGTTGAAAAGTTCTGACACTGCTGGAGGCTATTCTGCTACCACCAAATCAGTGCAGAAAACAAGCCTTGCTCATCCAACGATCAAATCCCAGCTGAAGCCTACTGGGCATCTGGATGCTGCTCAATTTAGGAATGGCCAAGGGACAGGGAGCAGATCAAGGTCTAACGTGGACTCGGAGCGTAATGCGTGTACCTTTGATTTCCTATGTAACAAACCTTATGCAAACGACAAAAGTGACAAAGTCAACTCTGAATGGGTGAGCCTGAGTGCAAATAATCCAAAAGTGCAAACAAGTAGTGGTGCGATCTCGAATGAAGCTGATATAAAAGGGTACTTGCCTAGTGCAATCAGGGGAAGCCGCAAGAGATACGTTCCTCAGGATAAGGGCAGCAACAGTCCAAGTAAATCCTTCAAGTACTGAAATATTTAAAATAGGGGGGAAAAAGGACAAAAAATGTTAACCGACTTCAAACCACTCTTCCGATTGTTGTCATGATGAAGTGCCGATAGATGATGCTGATGCAATTCTTACCAACAAATTATGCATGAGATTTTTCTACCTCAGTTTTTGAAACTGGTAAATTCCCAAGAACTATTTCTCTTTGTCTTTCATTAATTTATCACTCAGGGTTTAAAAAAAAAGAAGACTCCAACTGAAATGAACGTGCACTATAAAAAGCTCCCGGTCAGAATTGACCTGGATTCCAGGGCCCAATTTCATAGAGCTGCTTAAGCAGAAAATAATGCTTAACAATTTCCTGCTAAGCAGAAATGAGCAGGATACCAGTCACACATTGTACACGTGACATGGTAGTTTGGCTGGTAACCTTATTCTGGTAAATTTTATTGTGCTTAGCAAATTTTTGTGCTTAAGCAGCTCTATGAAATTGGGCCCTGGTCGTAGGAGGGCCTGATCTATTTCTGGGTCAGCATGATCCAAAACTGTGTCAAACTGACGCAGAATCCAAGTCAAAATCCCATTTTGTGACCACTTTCCGGCTTAGACTGACCCAGAAATGTATACGGCCCCTTGGGACCCCGGAATCCGAGTCAGTTCTGACCCTAGTGGTGTTTTTTTTTAGTGTGGAATGCTGATGGAAGTTTCAAGTTATGTTTAAATTTCTTGATATGCTTAACTAAACCGGAATTGTTTTTACTCTATTCCAGTTGATGATATTATTTCCAATATCTATAAAGACTTAAACTTCCATTTTTTAATTACAACTTTTAAGAGAAGAAACAATGTTGTTGGAAGACATCTTCTAGCCTTTTAAGAAGCATCTTTAAGACTAAATTGTGTGAGTCTCACCAGGGCATTATACTTGGTCCTTTTATCGAGTGCAAGGATTGACCTACATGTACACAAGGTGTAGGCTTTTATAGGCTTTTGTTCGAGGCTAATTGATCACAATTTTTTCTGATTTTTCCAAGGTAAAACAAAAAATCTGAAATCAGACTAAAGTAGGACAAATATCATGCTTAACCTCACCACTACAGCCTATCAAGTAAGAGAGTGAGCAATAACAAGAGATATATGCTTGGTACATGTATGTGATTTTGATGATGGTAACAAATCATACTTTACTATTTTACGGTAAATCTTTGAACAACCATTGAAACCGTCATTTTAAAAATTTGTTACTCACGTTTTAATTGATGTTTTTTCTTTCCTATGGAAGTACAGTTTACTATTTTTTGAAGCAAAGTATTTGCTCTTGGTTTATACCTTACAAAATGTTCTGTGGTTTTAGTTGTTGAACTTTTAATAGTTAAATAAAAAACTTTTAAGCATAAAGGATACCATGTACTGAGTTCATAGTTACCAGTTTGCTGATTTGTACACCAATTTGTAATGTTAAGATTCTATCACTGGGTGTGGTAAAGAAATATTGCTGTGTGTGGAGCACTGCTGCATACTCAGTACTTTCCGAGTCCTGTGAAAAAAATGTCTACAGGCATATTACTCGGGTAGGATTCGAACCCACGACCTTTGCCATTCCAGAGCAGATTTCTTACCAACTAGACCACTGAGATTGCACGGTAGCTAGAGGCTGTTTGAATTCTATATTTTAGCAGCGGGTACTGCAAAAACAAAAAGGCTACTTTGCATGTGTGGTTTGTTGTTTAGGTAATGTAACAGACCTGATACTTCACACAGGCATTTGCCTCCATGCCCGTGGTCATTGCCTTGGTGCCATTTTCAATGTTCCTGTACACATTTAAAATGTTTCTCTCACAGAGGTGCCCTAGTTTTGAGCTGTATCCAATTTTAGGTACAATGCAATCTCCATACATGAGTAATAATTAATGTTCCCACGTTGAGCTGTGTACACATTGTGTCTGCTGGAAGTCCAGGCTATGTGGCTCATTTGTTGTAACATAATGCGATGTCACAGGTTACATGGTCTATAGTGTTCATAGGTTAGGAACTGAAAGTTACAACAATTACTAGCCAAAACAGTGGTTTAAAGAAAACTGTTTGATTAATTATAATCAAACTGGACAACAGATTGAAGAATAGACTTTGGGGGTAAATACAACACGACCCTTACCGTTTGCAATGTTTCTGTTATGGAGTGTCATAGATATTTGACTGCAATTCACTATGCAAGACGTGGTAGCTTATCTATGCCACGCCCACAGTATGAAGAGAATAGAATTGTGTTTGACACCCTTCGCCGATTGAGTACTTTGTTATTAATAAATGGACTCCAAATAAAAGAGTAAGTGAGTTTATAGATTTTTCTAATTTTTAAAGTAACTTTTCTGTACCAGTTACCGGCATTGTTCCTGGACCATAAAAATTGGCCTTGGTGCCCTATTAGCAAAATTACAAGAAATATAAGCTTTATGTTACAATGGTAATGAAAAGATGTATGGGTTTATGATATAGCTGTCTTCTCTCTCTCTAAGGTGTGTCACAGTCTAATAGCCAAACTCAATGGCCTGTCATGTGTTGGGCGCGTTCATAGCAATCCCCCATCGTATTAGTTCTCAATTAAAATGTCGTAAAGTCGCAATCAATTATAAAGATACGATGGGGCTGGCGGATGGCTCGCGCGGCAGGTGCGCTTACACCTCACTTTCGTTCCATTAAATTACACGCGTGACTAGGGTAGCGAGCCGCGTCGAGGCTGTGGTCGAACGCAGTCAACCTCGGCTGGATGGAGAGACGATCCCCTCCTACAACCACTGAACTATGATATCAACCTCCTTTTTTGTTTGAATCATTGCGATGTGCCGAACAGCCCCGCGAAAGTTAAAGTTCCGCTGACGTTCCGCCCCCCCCCCCAAAAAAAAACAACAACAACAAAACAACAACAACAACACACCACTACTCCGGTGAATGATTTACTGTAATCTAAATTTAAATAAAAGTTACGATCCCCGTCAGTCTCAGCCACAGAGAAACCTGTTGGGAAAAGAGAACTAACTTTTAAGAATATATTTCAAATAATAAATATTTTGTAAAAAGGAAATACGACTTTCAGCACATTTTCAAACTAAGCTTGTCCCGTTTCTTTTGACAAAAGTTCTGTTCGAGGACCTGTTTACAACTTGTGATCATGCGCAGAGCTGCCAATATTTGTATCTCGCAACCAGGGGAGATTTAGGCAATCAATATAATAGGAAAAACGTTTCCATAATCGGGGAGATTAATGTGTTCATCAGAATTTGGAAAGATTTGTATATTTTCAGGGAACTTTCTGCAGAATCAGATAGAGTTGGCACACTGCATGTATGTGATTGGTCACTTCCTCCCAATTTCCAGTCGATAAACTCCTAATTCGTGGGTATTCCCCTATCTGATAACGGATTCATCCCGAGCATCGGCGTCCTGACACTGATCGATGGTTTAATTACAACTTAGTAACTGTTCACACCACCAAGACTGCACCGTGATCTTAGCCCGTGGTTTGCCCGTTTCGCCCAGGGATTTACCGGGCTCGTCCAAAGCCAAAGGAAGATGGGACGGCGATGAAATAGACAGCCGTGGGACTTGGTGCCTTATTATTCAACCAAGAAAGGGTGTCAAGCATCACGGATGACAAAAAGGAAGGAAGGATCGCAACACTTTGTGTTGGTGGCATATACAAAGTTTTGTTTGACTTTTCTACCACATGTTTTGTTGGTTTCTCGCGAAGACTTGTCAAATTTCCAATGCAAAATTCTATTTTTAATGTGAATTTTCTGGTGATGTATCAACCGGTGTGAACAAAATAAATCCCTAGTAGACTGCAAAGTGCGGGCGTAAAACATTCCACAGTCACTTCAAAAGAAAACACACAATCAATGAATTGTCACCACTTTTCTTTCCTAAATTACATGCCTCAGTAGAATCCATCATGCCCTGGAATGCCTCCCTTTTAGAGTGAAAATGGGAGAGAGCAAAAAATGTTAAGAAAAGATTACTGTCGTTGCATTTATTACGATTAAATATTTGATGACATATTTAAACGAACAGTCTTCGTTACATTGGACTGTATATGGGGCACTTTGTTCAGCAGCTGTCACAGATGTTGTCCATGCTTAAATTAAAATACACATGATAGTCTTTTCAACAAATAAGAGTCCCCAAATAGTATTTCCCCAAAAAATGTTAGACCACAAAAATGACAAGAGAGTGAAAACAAAATTAAGTCGATACAAAACAATGATCGGGTACATTAAAACTGACTGATAATCATAGAGTGCAAGTCCAGAAGAAAATAATTGTTTCTTTTATTTTCAATATTAGCCAAAGTCTGAGAGTCTGATTCGGCAAAACACGATCTGTTTTGTCACTTAAATATTTTGGGACGGGGTGATGGTTAAAGAAAACATGTAATCGTTATATTTTCTCCGATTTAAATTTACGTACGTAGTATCTGACGGGTGCTACATCACAATCATGCAGTTTCACGTTTATCGAGCGAGGGAAACACGACGCAGCTGCCAAAGTGCTACGGGGAAGGACGCCGTACCTCTCGGTCGCTCATCCCGCTACGTGATGAGCCGCCACCGGCCTCGCTTAGCACACCTTAATACTCCATAAAAATAATATACGGTCTCATTTTGGTACAAAGGATGAACCTTAAGTCTCCCAAATACACAGGAAATTGTACCGAAAATGAACAATTTGTGTTTAAAGCTTTTCAAGGGTGATAAGTTTTATGATGTGGCTGCCGTGACCTCCAGGGTACGAGTGAGTTCAATCCCCCGTCCGGCACGCCAATCTCCCCGCTGAAATCTTTCTCTGCGCGCGTGGACCCGAGCCGGTGGATCGTCTTTGAGCAGTCCCTAACCGGCGGGAATGTACGTACTTTTTCTTTTAACAAATATTTAATTGACTTGCAAACCGGTTTTAGGGGATAGAATCATATTAGCTTTACGCAAAGCACGTCATTCGGATCAGCAATGAATTTGCTATCTTGGTTTAGCCCTTAAGACATTCGTCATGCACATCTATGGTCGGATGTACCGCCATCATAGCCGTCGATGATACGACGCCCAAAGAAGCTGCATCATTATTCATATAAGTAGACCTACAGATTCGTGTTTTGGAGTGTGACATTAAAATTAAACCATGTTCCTTCAAAGGGCATAGATCGTTTAACGTTGTCCCAGAAACACTCGGCATTCGCCCATTGTATAATTTCCACAGATCGTCCAGTTAAAGACAAAAGTTCCTTTCTTTGTTTAATCTCTGCCTTTTTTAAACGTTGGAAATGCTCAAGTGGGCCGTCCATGTTATTATGCGTAATTGACTTGATCACCTTGCTCAATCGTGTCTTTAGTTTCACGGTTGGCTGTCAACAAACAATCTCGTTATAAATGTGATTTTTTTAATTTCCACGGATGGCTGTTTTTGAGTTTGATGTTGTTGGCTGACCAGCTCCGTGCAGGCTTAGTGGATGGGTGCAGCTGGCTGGCCGGAAAGGTCTGGCGCGCATCCTGCTGATGGCGATGCACATGGTGGTCGAATTTAATTTTCAGCCAATTTGTTTAACACATAACACACTTCATATTTTTTTTGAGTGTTTTTTGTGAGTTTTGTGAGTGTGTATCAAATCTACATAATAATCGGAAGCGCTTACAGTTTTAGAATGAAGCGAAGGTACAGCAGACCTGTATATATTATTTCTATATTGGTGTTTCAACCGGCTTATAAAAATAGATCCAAATTATCCTCAGTATAAGAAAATACCATTAGGTCTATAGGGCCTAGCACAAAATAATCAAAATGTGTACAAGGTATAGGGAATACTTGACAATGAAATATCCATACAATTAATTAATAATGCGTAGTTTTAAACTTAACTGGTAAAAAGTGTATCTAAAAACTAAGAACAGTCTGTGTTGAACGCTCATACAAATTGTACAAGTTTAACAAAGTTGAATAACATGAAAATCCAACACAGAGTCCTTACTTATTATTTTCTAATTACAATGTTGTTATTCCATGTCAGGAGAGACATGTTGGTAGATATCCCCGACCGTAAATGCATCTAATTTACCGGAGTGTCACATCAATCAAATTGTACTCAGTTGGTGCGGGCGGGCACTGAATGGCGGCACACGTCCAAGGGGGGGTTATCCCGCCTGAGAGAGCGGCAAGCAGGGACCGGGGATGATGACTAGAGATCGCCGCTCGGACCTTAAAGCTCTTTTTTTCTCGCCTGGTGGGACATTATTGTCGGTAATCTTATCCCGACAGACGTTCGCATGTACTTGCTTTATATGCTTAGCTCCTGTAATCCGACTCTCAGTGGACTCATGAATGTCAGAAACGACCCATCAGCTTCGGCTCGCGTTGGCAGCGGCCAGCACAGCGTACACGGCGGCGGTCTACCGGAGAATCTTCGAAAATAACGGCTTTGCTCTTGGGGAATTGACCCTTTAGCCCACCGACTGGTGTTTGAATATTAGAGAGCTGTCAGAATAAAAAATTCATGATCAAAGCCAAAAAGGCCAGCGGTATCATTAAAAGTCTATTTAGAGCTCATCGACTAGGTAGGAACAGAAGGGGAACGATGTGTACAGGGGAGATGGGCGGGGTTGATACTCGGCTAACAATTATATGAATTGACTGGTACAGCTATACGTGCGGTTGACATTGAATCACTTCACATGACTATCACCTTACATTGGAACATTATACCACATTACAGACAGGCATTCATGTATTGCAATACAAAGAACATGAATGTTGAAGATGCATGAATATTTGATAGTAGGCCTACACCTATAGTTAATACCTAGTCGACTTGGCAGGTTAAATTACAATTTAAAATACGACTATAAATTATTACAAAGCCACGTAAACTATATCAACAGTAAGTTGTTCTGCTACCAGTTCAGTGATAAAATACTGAAGGTGGATGCGAGAAAATAGCGCATCAAAATGCAACAATACTTTTAAAAAAATAATTAATTCCGGTCATAAAACTAACAGTAGAAGTCTTTATGGCTGTAACCTGTCTTATAATATTTAAGGAATACAAAGGTGAACAAAATAAATAAAAAATAAAATAAAATAAAATGAGCTGTTGCAAACTGCTTACCAACCAAAAGGACCTATGGTATAAATGCAACAAATAGTTAATGGACTGACGTTCCGACCCTAGCAGATGCTTTCTCGAAGGCTAAAAGGAAAGACTCTGCTAGGGTCGACACGTCAGGCCATTAACCATTTTTTTTGTAGGGAAAAAAATAAGAAGAATCTGTCTCTTACAATAAGCCGCTTTGGGGGACCCATAATGGGTGATTCCAAAGAGGTAGTGGCGCCATGTACTACATCATCACGAGAAAAAAAACTTATTTGTGAGGTAGATATACAGCATGACTCAATTTGAATACAGAAATAAACCACTCTTAGTCTTATCACATAAAGGTATTCTTATTTGACTCCGTGATTCAGCTCGTCTAACTGCAAGTGGCACGTTGTACATCACGGCTGTCCTTACACGAGTTGCTTTACACTTGGGAACACAATGCAAGCACTTCCTGTAGACAACAAATACTGTTCCCCCGTCCCCTTGCTTAAATATTTTATTACCAAAATCCCCGTTTTCCAATCCGTTCTTTCCAGCGTTGTATGACCGCTATAGTCCTACCCAAAAGGAAATCCATAAAGTACACTGGAACCGCTGCCGGGCTATTTAGTAGGCGTTTTAAATATTCAAGAGCTTGCTTGTTCGGCGAGTTCCTGTTGAACTGACTAGATTGTCAGTTAATGTTATCAGGTATATACTCTTGCCGGAGCAATCCCAATCACCCAGGGAGAAGTCCAAGCCTACGACTCTACAGCAAGCTACAGACCCAAATTGAAATCTAGTTTAAAAGTAATGGAAATTGGGGGTGGGGATGGGGGGGGGGTTGGGAAACACTACATCAATGATGAAACATACGGAGTTGAGTCATGTAAAAAAAGATTACTACTTGGAACTTGTTAAGACTTTTTGAGCTAACCAACAAATGTGCAACTTTCGTGAAGAAACAATAGCGAAACCTTATTTTATTATGCTGCATTCAATGATATATAACAGCACATTGAGTGGTCAACAAAATGATAACTTCGAATTATTCAACCAAAGATTGTAACCTAAATTTTCCGGGTACTCTTCACGAGCTAAGGAGCATCGATTGAACATTGTCATTCAGCTCTTACCAATAGATAGATCGTTAGACTTCTTATATAAGTTACAATCTATCGATCCAAACTTCCAAAGTGGAGTCAAGACACGCCGGAGAGAAATAAAGACAGCTAACCAATGAAACGGATGTTGGGAGAAAACACACACCCCTTCATGGCGATGTATTGCCACATAATTGCAAACAAAGTGAGCCACGAATTGCAGAGACTAAGGCCCTTCTTGAAGGAGATGTTAAAGAGATCTCTGATGTAATCATGCACAAACTTCTTCAGCTATTGTAGGTTTAATTTCAATTTGTTCCCCCCAAACGTCTTAATAAAATTCAGGTGTATTGTGTTTGATTCAGTTATTGAAACGACCCGGATGACTTTCCATAAAGAGCAATTAAGCTTAACAATGCAATTAAATTTCAACTTCATTGAACAATATTGTCTTATTTGTCTTCAAAGATGAATTTATCAATACGGAAAGACAGCCGTTCTGCTGGAGTTTTTGTCCATGCCCATTACACGGTATACGATGGACCCCACCGTGTATAAAACAACCACGCACACCGGGGTACTACGCCATGCAGCTGCACCCGTGTGTGTCCGCCACGCGCTGGCGCGGCATGATCCCGTCCGAATACCATTGTCCGGCCACTCGCCATTCAATTGCGATTCTCGTTAAGCTGGAAAGAGTCAGGACTTTTTTGTTTTGGGAGAAATTGATACCGTGAAATTTGCCGACTGTTTGCTGACACGTGCTGTTTGTTTTGTAGTTTTTAAAATAATTTTTTTGCATCATTATTCCAGGAGTATTTATTACTTTTATACCGCGTAATTGTTGAGATACCGGTGTTTCGTGTGAGTCTGGATAATGGTATATCCCATTCCATTTCGTTCTAATCTCCGAATGTCCAAGCGTGGCTGGCTTAAATAAACGCCACTAATTGATGTATTTTTAGGTACCGTACATGTCTATCAAAACCCAACTTCCTGTTCCATGCACGTGGTTCATTTTTTTCATATGTCTCTTCGAGAAACACAGTCGGCCATTTAAAAAATATTTTTAAGACCCCATAAAACAAGTTTACAACCATCCATTTATCTAAATCAGCCGTCACTAGCTCTACGAAGATGGGGTTATATTTCATATACACAATCTACCTGTTCAGCGTACTATTGTTTGAAGCAATTTGCAGATAATACTGCCATTGTTCCTGATAATTTATTTAGACTAAACTGCGTTCCACGCATGAGGACCTGCGGAAGCCAGCACGCGAACTGTAGAGTGGATATAACGGTTGACTGGCAGACTTGCGACAAGCGGCACGCGCCGCTACCGACGGACGGCCCACACACGACCGGCATGGTGGAGTCACTACCGATAAAACACATCAAACGACCCCTGTAGATTATGAAGCTCCAGTATTTTTACCATCAAGGAGAGTGACACACATATCAAAGTGTTGACTTATTGCACATCAATTAGAAAGTGTATATTGAAACGATAACTCCAGCAGAATCCAAAGACTTTCACCAACATGGTTCAGCTTATTTTATTTCATCACTTTATAATGTTTGAATTTTTATCAGTGGTGGAAATAAATCAGCATTCATTTGGGGTCTTCCACATTGTAACCTTTCAAAAGGGAAATGGACAGGGAAACTTGTTGGGCAGATTACAGTCGCAGACAAGGGTACGATTTGGGGACTAATGTGAAGTAAGTTATGCCAGCATACTGTCCATGCTTTGGTTGTTTGTTGAGACAAGAGTGCTTTCTTCCATGTATATCATTATCAACTACAAAATGGAAAAAAAAAACCTTCAAAAACGAAACTACGAAACTGTCCTGTCACTTCGCTTGTAAAACTTGGAAAAACACAACAACAAAAACACTGGCGGCCAAGAGCTACGTGACTATACACACACACCACGCCCGTTCGATATTCATAACTTTTATCCCAGCATGTAAGCCCATGGGCACGCATTTTGTTGAAAAAGAAGAATAAAAAAAGACAAGTCCACGGCTACGAGGCCTTTTAGCGGATCCATCTGAAAAGGCGCCTGGACAGTCGGGGCTACGCCTGTGCTGGTCCGATGTGTCTCGTCGCGCACCGCGCCCGTCTAGCGCCCCGCTGCTCAAGGCGTGTACTTTGCGGATTAGCCCAACGAACATTACCCCATCACAGCTTTTGTTCAGTATTATTAGAAGGAGCTTGATCGCATTACAACAAAAACTTGCCTGTGGTTAGAGGAAAGATACAGTTTCATTCGGTTTTTAGCGGGTTTTCACTCCTATGGCTGAGCTCATGTTAACCCGCTGTGAGTGCAAGAAGCATGTGGTACGATTTATATAGCCCGAGGCTAACGAATTTCATGTAGTTCCTATCCCATACATATTACAATACAAACACCAGTACCACTTCCCCACACAATCATAGAAAATATAACTTTCCCGCTTTCAATTTATACTTTGTGATTTCGCCTTGGAAATTAAGCAGTCTTAAGAAAAGGAGAGGTTTATTTTGATAACAAAAAACTAAAGCAGGAGCCACATTATAATGATAAGGCTGCGAGTGAGTGAAAATGCAAACTCAATAATCATGATTATATTAGACGGGTACACAAAGTGCGGCAGCATCGACCTATGTTATTAGGCCTATGTAACTTTGGCGACTTGTGTACACGGAAAGGCCCGGGCATCAATACAGCGATCAGTCAAACCTTTTCATAAATATTTCAGCATCTGGACCGGTTCTCATCATGTTGCGCTTACGGTATTGCCAATTCACCTACACGAGCATACATACTTGAGGTCACGATCAAGGTAAACACACATGACACTATGGGTAAAAATATATCACTCTTATAATACTAGTAACCATAAATTGAAAATATTCAACTTATGTAAAGTAGTCTTGAATCAAATTGTTCCCCATTCTTATGGAGAGATTGAACAAGAAATAAGGGGGAGACCAAGTCTGTCTACAAAAGCAATGGAGTGCCGCATGAAAAAGAACTTGGCTCGCTATTTCTTACAGAGAAGCAAGAACATACATGTATACTACCGTACAGTTTGGAATGTGAATGTATGTAAACGAATGGGGGCAGTTGAATGTTGGAATGACGGTTTCAGTGACGCAATCACATCGCGATGAAGTCTTGGGTACAGTTATATGCCGCAAAGAATGAAGGGAGTAAGACTTGAATGGGGACTGAATTATGAGAAATTATCAATAATGGCATCGTAGACAGCACGATCTCATACACAAGCTCATTTTTGGGAAAACATGATTAAACAAGTAAAGAAAGTGAACAAAATGACAATTAAAGACCTCAAATCCCATGCAGGTTCCTGCTCCATGGAAGGAACCACTGTTTGGTAGTTCAATCAAAATTGTCCTCAAGCCAAATCTCATGGGCATCCCACGGCTCATGGAGATGGTCAAGCCCGCTGGTGCAACAACCTCGCACAGGGTCATTAACTCCTCAAGGGGCAATTAATATAGTCCCATCTACTACTACATGGCATTTGGAAAAATTAAGATACTATTAAAAACTACTGCATTCGCTACAGGGGTAATACTTATTCGGCAAGGTTGATTTGGTCGGAACAGATGGAAAGGCCGTTAAAGGAAATATGAATCGAGCCCATGAATAGGTGAGAAACTGAAGTGAACGTAGTGGGGTACGGCACGTGGGACGATTGATCAGTGATTACAATTGCTTAAGGCACTTCAAACCAATATTTAAACCCTACAGTGGAGGACTAGTACAGTGCTGAGATGGTGTGGGTGGGTGGGTGTGGTTTGGGGGATGATAGTTTAGTTAAATGTCTTTGAGAATAGACATTCAAAGTTGTGTTTGTTTATTAAGTGACGTATAGCTATAGCGTATGCCTGGGTTTCTACAGAAAAGAAGAGTCCCTGCTGTAAAGGGATTGCTTTCTTCCCGATGGTAGAAACATGTTTTATGCCTCTGCTAGTGATAATCACGCAAATAAATATACAGCATTTAAACAAATAATGATGTACAAATCGTGAAACTTCTCTTACGGCTACTCAATCAAGAAATGTAAAAATAGTGGTTGACATTTTGAACTTGGGGTGTAATGGCACCTAGGACCTGTCCCATGTCAGTTCGTTAGGTTTTTAAAAACATTATTTAAATGTTTTCAAAGAGAAATTAACAGATGGGTCACCTTTACTGACAGGATGGCAGTACGAAGATTATCACTCACCAATGAGCGACGTGTGGGTAGTACACTACAGGACTTTGTCGGCGGCACTCTGCCGGTTTTGGGCAAACCATGCTGACGGTCCGGAAATCTCTTCAGATTGTCATCAAACAAACCAAGTTTCAATCATAGCAAGACCGACTGATCTCATCACTTCGAAAACATGGCGGACAATCATCTTTTTTTCAGTAATAACAGTAATTCTATCACAGTAAATCGGATGTATACCTCATACATGAACATCACACGTACTACAGGATAGGGCATGCTGACTGGCTTCAGCTCAAATCAACAACTGGTACCTCGAACATGCACGTTTTATTTTGACAAAGTCAATTCAAAGTCTCCAATATAAAACAGTTACCGGTATGGGTTTGAGGTAAACAGACGAAGCCCAGAAAGGCATCGGTCTTGTCCACGACCCAATCAGGTTACACCATTCAATTCGTATTGGGGTTTTGATCATTACGGGTAGTAAAAAAAAAAAAGGCAAGCGTTGCCTGATAGGATAGAAAAGTACAACCTGGCATGTGTACATTAAATACAGCATCCAGATCAACCATTATAATCTCTTATGAGGGAGTTTTGCCGTCGCAGATGTGGTAGCTAGTGTTCACCGGGCCCCTCAATTCAATCGTACCGGGTATCGTCGCACTTAATCCCCTTCACATTATGCCCCGGTGTCTGGGGAACCGAATTATACCATAGATTAATTTTTACCGTGGACAATAGCCTTTATACTGGTGCCTTTATTCTTAGTTCCTGTACGGGCGGCAACTTCTGACACCAACGGATACTTAAATTGTTTTCGCCTATTAGTGCTTGTCGTCTGAGAGGGACACTGGATGGAGAGCATGACCTGTGGTTGCGCTACACGCGTATGGGTGTAAGACCCGTAGCTCTTAGGCATGGACCGGGTTGTTTTGGATTGCAACGTTATGGGCTTGGGCCTTACGCCCTGGGTGTTTCCCCAATAACAATGATTCTGGGAAGATATCGGGCAAATCAGAGGATGGAAGCAACATGGAAATCGCACAATTTTCAAATCTAAAACGAATGAACCGTTTCATAGTTTTACCCCCCCCCCATTTTCTTAGGAGTGCGTTAATTTTCACACATTAATTGGTACCGTACGGTGTGAGCAGCCACTACACGCCCATTCTAGGTGCGCTTTAAGTTCAAGATCAAGCTACTTATGTGAGACATTTGACAAATAACACGAACAAAATGACATGGACATTTTTTTCTCCAGCCAAGTCTTCAAACCAAATGTAAATTCGCATTTTTAAAAACATCCACGATTTCATCATAATCATATGATTTGGGAAGAAATATCCGCATGAAATATTCAAAACCTTTACGGAGATTATCGCAGCCCCCAAGAAATTCGACTAACTTTAGAGTTTGATGAGAATTTCATGGACGAAGCGGGTGCTTTTTTAGAGGTTTGAACGAAAGGCGCTTCTGGCACTGGAAAATGAAAAGAAAGAAAATCCTTCTTTAATCCATGAAAAAAAAATCTGAGAAAGTCGGTACCTTATCGATAATTCATGGAGTCGGTGCGAAGCTTTGGCGAGACGGTAAAATGCCTTGGCATGTGTCATGATGGAGCAAGGGACGGGTGAAACTGCGCATATCTCAAGGGAGCTCCGACGGGCCCTTCTAGCATTCTGAGAGAGATGAAGAGACCCCATGACAGTACTGCCAAGTTTGCTCTTTTCAAAAAGTACTCGTGTGATCTACGGGTTGTCATAGGTTCAAGCCAAGTTCTATAAACAAAATAGCAACTGGATAACCCGATGCTTGCCTTTTATAAAGGATTGGCATTTCAAATTAGGCCATCTTGCATTTATAGATTAAATGCTTTCTTTAAGAGCGCTGATTTCGTTGTACTCGCCCTATCTCTGTAATATTGAAATGATAGCAGTCAGATCAAACGTCACGTTTTAAAAATCGACACCCATTTTTGCATCACTATGTGCCTGGTTCGCGATCAGGCAATTATTTAATTATCCCTCAAAATCCAATAACTTGATGATCGGGTGGGACTAACAATTAAGGGCTACTCCACTTTGGTTAGTTGCTCAACTAACAACAATGCAATGCTAGCAACTGAGGCGTGTTACATCAATACACGGTTATTATTCAACGTGGAACCCTTTTTGTCTTCTCGCGTGGCCTAGTTTTATGTTTCATTGGTGGAATTGGTTAACGGGAATAAGAAGTGGCTTAGGTTGAGTCAAAAGCAGCTGCGTGTTTCAACAATCCCTCCTTTAACTCAAGACATTGACGGTCTTAGTTTCTTAAGGGTAAACAAGATGAGAGTGGAAGCGAAGGAGATGGAAGAGAGTGGGTGTGTTGAAGAGGAAGACCATTTCAAATTTACCTATGAGATGGCTAGCACTGATGGAAGTTGGGTTTACAGCAGCCGTATCACTGATTCATGAGGACTTCAATACAAATATACCTACATGTTATTCTTTTTCAGGAAATGAACCCCTCTTTGTGTTGAGCTTCATCCAAAGTTTTTAAGTTGAGTTTAGACTTCATTCTTTACCTGCCTTTTCTACACTCATCGTGATAATTGTTCGTTATGGTCAAAGGATCATCTTCCCCCCGTATGGGTTTTTAGTGAACAATGTGTCAATTTTTTATGAGCTTCAGTTATAAACCGACTCCATTGTACCCGGACCATCAAAACTGAGTCTACTCACGTGTAACGTGTGGAAAGATACAACGACTGCAACAAATTCGGTAAAGTGGCTTTTCTCGCCTGTATAGCTCATTTTCTACCGACCACGTTATTTTTTTTTCCTTCACAAAGTGTCCATTTTCAAGGGCGTCCATTTTAACGCGCTTTATTAAAAATTGATGCTAATTGCTTATTTCTGTATGCCCACCTTTCGCTGGAAGAATTTTGCATGGTTCACCTTTTATATGTTTTTGTTATATTTTATAAGCTCTGAAAAATTGAAAGTTTTCCTTATCTCGAGGTTGAACTATTAAAAGTTTGATTACGGTCATGTAACAATGTGCAGAATAGCACAGCAGGTTTCTGCATTGTGCATAATTCGCTTGTTATAGCCAAAGATGAAGTGGCTTCAAAATAACCACGATTTGATGCAAATTGATACGCCAAACAACAGCGAACATATTTCATGTATTGTTTTTTTATTATTATGGAAACCATTAAGCAGTTAATAGCCGTCGTTAGGCACAGTTAAGGCAGTTTTTACTATATTAGTCATTTTCCTTGACATCCCTCGACATTGTTTATGTCATGTACTTTCAATTAAACATACAAGTTGAGGATGGTACGCAATAATCAGCGGTAGGGCATCTCGTCCTAATGGGTTTGTCATTTTAGACCAACGGATATCATCAAACGAACCATTGTTTCTAATTATCACCCTCTTGAAAACAATACGCAACAGCTACGAACTTTTATCAATTAAACATGTCTCTTAATGACGCAGCAGGGTAACCAGAGCGAATGAAATGGCTCCATCGTGGATGGGTCCAACTTTTCGAAGGACATCTGTGGTGCCCTTCCATTCATACAAAGGCCATCTTTTGTCAATCGCTAATTTAAAAAAAAAAAATTAGGCGTGCTTGGAAATTGCTGTGCTGATAATCACTGAAATGGGTAGGTACAAGCTTGACTTGTTACTACACGAGGCCTGATAATTGTGCTAATGCGATCGCCGATGATTGGGGGCTGTGTTTGTTGCCAACCTAACGGGTAGGGATCGTTTGATCT
This sequence comes from Pisaster brevispinus, assembly GCA_023634235.1. Classification (NCBI taxonomy): domain Eukaryota; kingdom Metazoa; phylum Echinodermata; class Asteroidea; order Forcipulatida; family Asteriidae; genus Pisaster; species Pisaster brevispinus. The sequence goes on along the minus strand of JAMKCF010000005.1, from coordinate 11,549,515 downwards.
TCAGCCATCTCCAATTGCTCTCTCAATGGTTCCGCTAACCGCAAAGGTAAAATTTAATGAAGGCTGATCAATTACAGAACAATTTGCAATTAATTTAGACGATTTCCTGGAAGTAACAATTGCGGTAGGTGTGTGTACGGAAGGCACGGAGGAGGCAGTGGGTGGGGTGATATGTGTATATAGCGCAAAATTTTCGGACAGTGCCTAACCATTTAAATGGTGGTACAAGCATTTGTTTTCACCTTACAAATTAGGAAGCTGGTGCATCCCAAAGTGCAACTTGACCCATCAACCGGTCGGAGTAGACAAGAGGGGATGGTGGATCCACGAAAAAACTGCTTGCTGTTGCGATGTACCATTGTGATGCGATGGTGTGGTGACAAAATGTTTCACCAACAATCTACCACACATTGTATTAAAACTTGAAAAATAGCAGGCGTGAATGATCAAACTCATACACCCATGGACGGAGCAAGAAGCGGCTAAACTATTCAGTATATCGGAGGGTTTATACTTGGAGGGCTGTGAGCAAAGGAAATATTTCAACTGTCAAAGTATTCAATTCGAATGGAGTTGGTACTGTTGTATATTGAACGAACCCAGAGATAAGAAGAAGAAGAAAACAAAACCCAAACCAAACAAACAAACAAAAACAAAAACAGACGCATGTCATTGAGACAATTTCTGAAAAAAAAGAAGCTTCTTGTGATGAAATGAAACGTTTACACACAAGTCAGGTTTTGGGGCGTTTTCAAACACATTGGTTCCTTTTTTTGTAACCTGGGCCCATTTCACAAAGAGATACGATTGATCTTAACTGTGTATTAATCTTAATTGCTAAGCAAAGTGTGATGCCACAATACAAATCACTATGGCAATATTTTAAGACGAATCTTTGCGCTTTGTAAAGCCAAGCCCTAGTCACTCCAAATCAACAACTCAAATCAGTCTTCCTGTTAGATTTATATGGCTCCCATTGTCATGTATGTCAAAACATACTTGAACATCCATGTTAAAACAGCTAGAGCGCCCCCACTCATAGAAGCCATTTCAAGGCCGGCCGAAGACTGTGACCGTAGTGCGTGAACCGAATAAGAAACTATATATTCCAAGACGATTATCAGAATACCAAATAGGTAATTATATTATAATGTTATAAGGACAGGATTTGTGGATAAGCAGAACTCTTCGGATTATGGAAGTCAGATTTTTTAGTAAGAAAATAATCTTTTAAATCTCCTCAATTTTCCAAATCTATTTAACCCTCTTATTAAGCTCATGAGACAGAAAATTTGTAGATTTTAAGTTCCTCGAGAAATAAGTCTATTAAAAGTTTTTTAAACCGCAGAATGAGAAACTTCAAGTTTTTAACAACTTCTTTCATAGTAATCACAATTACCATGACAGACGAATAGGGTCATTGTTTGTGGAAATACCACTACAATCATGTCACTCATAAAACCCTAATTTTGTTCCCCCTAAAAAGGCTGGTGTGTTGTGCAGGGTAGGACAGTAACCCTCTCTTGACGAATCAAGCATTCATACATTGTGACAAATACAAACGCTTCCGCAAGAGGGTTTTTCACACATACCAGGCACCCCTGGGTCTTACTGTTGTGCCCGGGCACAGACCATCTGTGGAGGTACCATACTACCCGTCCCTCTATGGTGATGGTGTTATCATTATAGATTCTCTCTCCCCCGGTATCGCTTTGGATGGTGATGCGGTGAGTGCACGCTGGAGAAGTGGGTAAAAGAAACGAGGTCGACGATAATAAATAGCGGGCAAGATATCGTCTGTTCATTTTCAATAATTCCCCATAGGTGGGCGCCGCAAGGGAGGGTCGATTCGATTCGAACGGCAGGGTCTGCGGCATTGGACCTGGGTCTCTTGGTTTAAAGGAAAGTCAACGAATCAAAGCACATGTCAATGTATCGTGATGGGAAATGATCACCAACGCACGCACAAACCCCATCAAATACTAAAATGCTGTCAATTACCTCTAAAAGTATATGTGCGCGTTCTTTTAATGCCATTTGCCCCATGTCGCACCGATTGTGTTCGAAAATTGTGGTTAATGTTGGAAATTTTTTTTACGGGATTTACAGTTCATGTCTCTCTTTTAAAATATCCACAGAGCCTCTTTAAATGAAATACCTTGTGTACAGGCAGCGGAAAAATTCATGCACGTACTCAATCGCCGGGCGCGCTGCTGACGGCCGCGCCGGACCCCAACGGCCGTACGTGTTCATTTCATACATGACTGACTTCATAAAGTCAGCCCCAAACTGGCCGCATTCTGGGTCTGTTTTGTGTATCATTCCCACAAGTCCCTGATTAATTAGCATACAGTTAATGGTTAGCATTAGCTTCCTTTTTCAAAGTGTGAGAAGACCTGGTACTGCATTCTGGTCTATCATTTTTTGGGGGGTGAATTAGCCACACACCATTGCTTTACGAGAACGAGCGCAGAAAATAAACGAAGGGCCTAGAGAATGCACCTATGCGGGCAAGATGACCGGGGGAGACTGTTTACCTTGTGAATGACATTGGGATGGGCACAATTATTATTGCTTCATTAAACTGAAAAGTACAACTTACAGAATAGCCAGAAGTTTTTTCGAACTTGCGGATTCTCGCATGGACTCTCGTGTGGTTTGACACAACTTTGACGTTGAACCATTCAATCATGTCGACAATGGAGTGTTAATGATCATAACCGTGAACGAACATTGGTAATTTTTTACCAGTCATGTTTACATGAAATGACGTCACGGCTGCCTAAATTGCGATGTTAACTTACTTGAATCTTGACACGAAAGGGTCGGAAACGTAATAAGTCATGACGACTCACTTCAGTCAAAACTGGTATTCCACCTTCCTTGCTTAAAATGGATGAGCAGTTTGCCAAACCTTCAGCCTGTCAGGGGATGTTAATTGTGTACTTCCAAAGTGACACTTTTGGTGCACAATCTAAACCCTGACTGGTCCAAACTTTATATCGTATTATACATAAATGAAATTTGCTCTGAAAGAGCGGCTGTGACAAGACACGACTCAATGCTCTTATTGCATCGTTTGCACGATTTAGAGAATGTGCAGATAGATGATGTACCCGTAGGTGACAATGTGTGATTTATCATGCCGCCATAAACATTAAATTTACAGAGCAAACACCAGAAAACCAGCCGACACTTTGATCATCACATTGAGAGGAACCAGTGACAGTTTAAAAAGGTCGTTGCACAACCGTTCATGTTCTCGTCACGTGACTTACAACATAACTTATTGTACTCTATCCTATCAACAAGGACTTGAAATATATCTGTGACAACTACGGAAGTGCAGGGACAGCCTTCATGTTTCAAGTTGTTACAACACCCGTTATCACCCTGTCTCCCACAGCTATGCGCTTTGTTCGCTCACCTGTCCCTACGCTTGCTCCATCGATTCGACTTTCCGTTTAGGATACGGAGTTTGACTCAATGCGGATGTCATCTTTTCAGATGACGCATGGGCCGTGGTTTTCTCATTTTTATCCGGTATGATTTTTATCAAGACGTCGGTAGTGGTCGTGCCACGGCGAAGCAATGGAGCTAAAAGGGAAACCTAATTGGCACAATGTTACACATTAACCACTGTATATACTCTCACCAATAGATTCACGTCACACGGTAGTTACAACACATTAACACCCGGTTAAATATTCACGGGAAAAAAAATCATGAAAACAAAGCTTGGATTCAAGATATATATACACAACTCACCGGTATCCTTCTCGAGTATGTTTACCATTTGTTTCGAATACCAAGGTTGGTTCACTGCAACTCTAGCACCTTGCTGATTGAGTTTCTTGTAATCGACTAGCAATACAAAGAAATAAAGTATATTGAACTTACTTAAAGTCGGCGTTTGGGGATATTTAAGAATGTGTAAGTTACGCTAGTTTCTCCAAATCAAAGTCAGGAGTTGTCTTTAGGCTTATACGGGGCATAATAGCAACAATGAAGCAAGCAACGGCTCTTTGTGTGTGACTTGCCCTCAGAGAAAGCAACAGGATTGATAACAAGCGAGACATTTTAAATGCGTTGTGCTGATGAAAAGTAATATGAAAGCCCAAGTTGCAAAAAGGTTTTAGGAGAAAATAATATTACTTTACCAAGTTGTTATTTAGCAAACACACAATCAACAATAACCTTTTGCTTAGGCCTTGGTAGACTTGAGTGATAACTGTTATCTGCTTCCACCTGAATAACAATTTGACTTTTGGAAAATATGACTTTAACTCCTTTTTTTGACGAGTGGATATTACATTTTTATAATCTGTAAATGACTACACAGTTTGAATCAGATAGGAGACACACAAACTGATGCAAAATTGTAATATTCCAGCACGACTGCCTTCCTTTACAAATACAGTGTTTATAAAGTAGTGACGACAACCTGTATTGTAACCTGTATTGTAATTATTCCTTTGAGTTTCCGGTTCTATAATTATTATGACTGACACACTTGTTTTGACTTAAGGACGCGTGTATGAAGTAAGTATGATATTTTGGAGGGATTTGTCGCGGTTTTTCTGGCAGTGGCTGCCGCGTGCACTGCAGCACATTGTAAAGCCTTACATGGTGTAACATAAAATATGAGTGCAAAAAATAGTTACTGGCCCGACTTTTTGATCCTATATAGCAGAATTTTTCTCGAAATCTTTCTCATTTAACCTTCAGAATGACTCTGCTTGGGTCGAAACGTCAGGCCACTAACTATTTTTGTTGCATTTATACCATAGGTCCTTTTGGTTGGTAAGCAGTTTGCAATCAGCTAATACTATTTTCTCACAATGAGTCTCATAATTCAAAAACGTCAAAAACCTGTCTGGAAAGAAATAATGATAAGCGCTTTGAGACGCCCGTAGATAAAGCACCATATAAAAACTAGTTGTTATTATTTTCACGATTGCCTGTGCTGGTTTTCGGCATCTCGTACTAATCATGAGTGATTAACGTCTTGCATTCATTACTTCGTACTGGGAGGTGTAACGGCATCATGTGTCTCTTTAACGTACTGTACTTTTAATGCACATGTGGGCTATCTCAATCACTATAGCATGCCTCTCAATTTGTTCTGTTTTTTTGGGTGGTTAAAAACCCATCATCAAACTTTTTTGTATAAAACTTGTGGAAACATTGCAATATAGAGGCCAATGTCTTCCATAGAACAAAAAATCACCTATTAAGGCTTTTTTATTTTGTTTAAAGGAACTTGGGAGCGTGTTTGTGTATAAATATGAGGGGAGCTTTTGGCCGTAGTACTTGTGAGTCACAGGGCATAGAAGCTATCTTGCTCGGTCGAGGGCGGCAGAGGCGTTAAAGCGAGGAGCAGCGCCGACCACCAGTCGATAATTCCCCGGTGACTTGCCGTCGCTAGCCCGCTGTCGCTTGCTTAGGACGTCGGGTCGGTATCGAATACATTTGTCACTTTGGAGGCTTTGTCACCGTGCATAATGTGGCCACACTGCGCCTGCGCGGAACTCGTAGCCAATAAGAACGTGAGAAAGGAAACAGGTGCATGCATAATGGCGTGCGCAGCGCCCCTCTACGATACTATAAACCAATGAATACATTGGGTGCGAGTGCAGGTGTATAGAGGACCCACACGAATCAATTGTTACAGTGAGTGAAAGCGCGCTCCCGAGTAAACATTGCCCAAGACGTAAGAGATCGAACGCGGTTCATACGAAAGTCCAGAACCTCCTCGGTATTCATACGAAAATAGCTCGACAAACATTAAAGTGGCGTCAATACAGAGCTACGGGGGAAGCTGGCGCACCCAAGGAGTCGTCATGAACGTGAAGGACCATGTCAGTATGCATCCGCCTATACCGGCAGCGCCCAAGTATTCACCGCTTCACCATCGTCACCACGACCGGGGGGCAGAGATGATGAGACGGCACTGCATGAGCAATGCTCCGGTTAGTACATTTTACGTAATTTCGACATCAGCCCAAACTGAAGCTACCAATAATCTATACAAGTTAAGAAATTGCCAAAATACAAGTGTTTTATTCTGACTCGATACGTTGGGTCCACAAAGCTTAAGCTAACTAAAGACGTGCATCTGTTCTTTGCACCAACACAAACACACAGTTCGGATAAATAAATAAAAAATAAGTATATATAAAAAAAAAAAATACACATATTGACTTTTGAACACAAATATTTTTGAGTGACGCCCAAAAATCAAGTTAGAAAAAACTTCAATAAAGGAGAATTTAAAATGATAAAGGAACAAATAGTTTACTACTTTATGAATTTGGTGGTATTCTTTGCCATTTAGTTTGAATTTGGGACGATTCATTTGCATAAAATGGAAATATTCGAAGTTTTACTAATTCCGAAATCTAAATTTCTAATGAGATAATCGAATAATGGCAGTTTGGACAAGACCGGACTATTTTTTTGATGACACACGCTACCAGCTGATGCAGCCGGCCGGCAAGCCAGCCGGCCACACGACACCCTTATCTCTCACTCCCGCGCTGAATAATGTATACAGCAGACAATCCTAGAAGCAACTTTCAGGGTAGCGGCGCTGTGTGTTTGTACAGGGAAGACCCCCTCGCTTGTCAAATCTTTCGCTAAACGACGGCAATTACGCGTGTGTCCTCTTATATTATGCATGGCGTTTGTTCATATTTTATGAATTCGTATTAGCACAGGTTTTGCTTGAGTTTAACGAGTCAAGGCACTTTGATGAGCATTGGTAGAACACGGGCAAATCCCACTCACTTACCGACAACATACCCATCTAAAATCATAACTTGTTGCAATAAATGGAGATTAAAACAAACCCGTATTATACAATGCATGACCAGCTTCAAATTGTACAATGATATCTTGATGTCTGCTGTCAGTTTTGATAACCCGTCATGACATTAGTTATTATGGGTGTAAATTTTTTGTGCAAAATCAACCTGAGACAAATGATCTTCAAATGAACATGAGCAATTGTTAAATATGGACCTATGCTCCCTCGCTCTCTCAAAATACTACTAGTAATAATACTAATTAATAACAATAATAGTAATAAAAAAAACAAGGCTCACCAAAGTGCCATGACTCGTTATACTCAAAAATAATATTTGTAAAATGTCCGGAAATGATTTCTTAAAGGGATTTAATCACAATAATTAAAGGGGAACTATGAGCAATGAAAACAATCAGACACCATTATGCTAATTTTATGAAACAAGTATCAACGCGTCAGTTCATCGAGTTTTATGTAAACTGGATATTGGACCAAAAAGTAATCATATCATCATTGCAATGGTGTTATATAAACCTTGCTATGTACACAGTCAATTTAGGATCGAATTACGATGTGTTGATCGTTGGTATAGCAAACAGCCAGCTCCGTTCGGGATGTAATTAGGCAATAATTCATTTTCCCCCTGCCAATGTCATGATTTTGTAACTCGATAATTTCGTTTGATTCAATTTTTTTTTAACGTGCAGTAAAATGATTTGATTCTGATGAAATGCTTATATTATGTGAGATTTACTGTGAGCCTTTGGTATATGCGTGTTGGGCACTAATTTTGTGTACTGCTCGGCTAAAATAAAATTCAAATTTCATACAACTCTTTGTACTTACACAGCTGTTTTGTGTTTTAAAGTATATTCAGCTCATTTTTTTCGGAGCCACTTATAGCGCTCAAGATTTCTATGTGAGACATTTGTGTCCACGGAATTGTTGACAGTTCTAATTAGAAACTGACAAAGTCATATTCTTTTGATCAACATTCTTATAGCGTTCTTATAACCTAAATTCTACATTTGATATTTTCAATGACGATCTGGTGCATGATTGTCGCTTTATTTATTGGGCATTTTTCTTTGTGTACGTTTTACAGAGTAATCTCTTCGGCGGTATTGACGAAGGGCTACTGGCCAGGGCTGAGGCTCTAGCTGCGGTAGATGTCATGTCATCTATGGTCAAGAACAACCAGACACACATGAATATCAAGAATGACCACGTCTCCAGCTACTCCCCTCACCATATGAACGGGGGAATGCACCCAGCTTCTCACCATTACGGCAGCAGCACCTCGTGTGGCTCAAGGAGCATCCATGGCCACATGGACCACGGGGAATTCTTGGACCAAATATCGGCCACTGCGTCGCTACCAGGGGCCAACAACACCAGTTTATCCGGAGCTGACATGCAAGGGATGGTTGTCACATCGCCCCATCAGAGCTTTGCTACAATATCCGGGCAGCCTGGTCACTTCAACGCGGCTCATTCGATGATGTCGCACAATATGACTATGCACGATTTAGACACTGATCCCAGAGAGTTAGAGGCGTTTGCTGAAAGGTTTAAACAGCGTAGGATCAAGTTAGGGGTGACCCAGTGTGACGTCGGTAAGGCACTGGCTAATCTGAAACTACCCGGGGTCGGGTCTCTGAGTCAGAGCACGATATGCAGGTTCGAATCCCTCACGCTCAGTCACAACAACATGATCGCGCTGAAACCCATCCTTGCCGCCTGGCTCGACGAGGCCGAAGCTGCGGCCAGGGACAAGAGGAACTCGCCCGGGATCTTGAACAACATCGAGAAGAAACGAAAGCGAACCAGCATTGCAGCCCCAGAGAAGCGTTCATTAGAAGCCTACTTTGCAGTTCAACCTCGGCCATCAAGTGAGAAAATCGCAGCCATAGCGGACAAATTGGACTTAAAGAAAAATGTTGTGCGGGTCTGGTTCTGTAACCAAAGACAGAAACAGAAACGTATGAAATTCTCGGCACAGCCGAGATAAAACTTTCATTAGACATTAACTACTTTGTACACTTTAATTGAAAAGGCATACGGAGACATCAAATGAACTTTCACCTTTGCAGAAACTGATCGATCAATCAATAAAACGCGGGCTGTGCTCAGACGGTGCATGACCGGCACATTGCCGGCACAAAAGCAGCCTTTAGAAAAATGGCAAGAGGTGGACAAAACAATTCTTTGAAACTGAAAATTAGTGTGGCATTGAAACACCACGTATCACCTTCTGGAGAGGAATCGTCAATAAGACCAACATGATTCTAAAGACAATACCTTGGGAGTTAGACAATATTTCAGTATGGACGAACACTGCAATATTGCAAACCAACTTTTGAAGGTGTTTACTTTCTCCATTGTTAACACTGATAGCTCCTTCACTAATAACATTATTTATACCCAACTTAGATCTAAGATCAGAAACTCATCTTATATTCTTTGGACTCTCACCATTGATAAAGCAAATTACTGTTATTGCAGGGTGTATGTTGAAATACCGCTCAGTTGAATTTTCTAAGCCCACTATTTATTTTCATGAGCAATCTGATAGATATTGTGTAAGATTTGTGTGCAGCTTGCTGGCAGAGCGCTGGTTTTTTTGGCGCTGCACCATTCAGTATCAAAGAGATCCGGATCTCGCCTGCTCAGTCCTTGATCGCAACACATCATCGTCGCGCCATTCATTCAACAAACTCCCTCGACTTGTGCCTAAGCTGTTGCTTGTTGGCCGATCGATTGCACCAAACACCAACCGAGCCTCTTAGGGCAGACCATCGGCGGATGTTGGAGACGCAGCAACATTATCGATCCCCGAGCAAATGCAAAGATGTGCGAAGCATGTGGAAATGGAATTTTATGGTGACGAAAAACCTTTATTTTGCTAGAACGTGACATGGTTGAAATTTTTCTTTGTCGGAACTCAGCAAAGATCTAAACAAGTTTCTTATGGGTTTTTTTCGAGTCATGCTACAATCTTTTTTGAAGGATCCAAGAAAAGAGGTGTAGTTGATCAAAATACCCATTACTAAGTACATAAAAATTGCATAACAAATGTTTACTTTTTGCATAATTCCCTCTGTTCAAACATAAGCAAGCAGCCTAGATAGCTACTTAGAGTAAGAATTATACTTCTCAGAAGAAGTATTTATTTAGAATATTTTACTTGGAGGGACAGTCTGTTGTTTAAGCAGTACATTACAACTTAAACCAAACGAAATGGTGATTATTATTTTGGATTTTTCATTTGTGTTGATTAGCTTCAATTTTCTTTGAAAGCTGGCTAGTCCAGCACGCTGCTGCATCGTAGCATTCCATTTTTTTCAGCGGAGCTTTCATTTACAAGAAAATGCTTAACGGGAATTTTATGGGTAGTCACACATCCAATGATCATTTCCTCTTTAATTGGTAATCAGCATTCCCGGGTACTCATTATGCACAATTGAAGAGGAAAGTGTTTGGGCCGCTATCTCGCTACAATTTGTTAATTTAATTGATAGCGACATAAATACGAGTTCTTGAACCACCTGAGACAGTAAGCTAACAAAATTGCTTTACAAAAAGTATTGGAATAAAATGAATAACTATTATTACGACATCCTCTGCAATTTATGACTGTTGAGGCTAACTGGTTTGTTTTGATTCCCTCAATATTACTCATTGTGATTTGCAATAGCCAGCCTGGTGCTGTAACTGATAATTGTTAAGATTCTGTCTGGATGAAATTTCCTTCGATTATTATTTTACTGGGCAATGCTAAACACTGACCGGCCGTATCATTTCTAATTTACCACTGACTTGACTCGATCCATCGACGCAGCCATGCGATGGAAATTACCCGGCGAAGCAGAGTGTGATTGACTCGGTCGGCCAAGCGTTACGCCCGATCCCGCATGGAATTCCATCCCCTTAATTCCGGTCTCCATCTTGTTACTCGTACACGCTATTTTCTTTCTCTTCTTTCTACCTATTCCTCATTTGGAACGCTTGGGTCGCCACGAAAAACCCATTTCCCCCGTCATCCAAGTGTGTTATCCCTCATGTTGGCCGACTGAAGATAAATCAAACACCTTTACCAGCGATAATTTCATTTGGATAGCTCATTTTTTTTCCCTCGAAGTAAAACAAAAACAAAGAACAGACGGCCATAGTCAGAAAACGTGAATGGTGTATAATGCAGGTTATCCGCACTTGAACACGCTACTAAAACAATAACCAAAAAATTAAATTGATTAGTAATTGTTGTTATCAAGATGGTACAATATACATGTTAAAAAACCTCACCTGGCAGAAGTAAACATATGTTTTTTTAAGCATTTGGTGCGCCCTTTTCAAGCATTTCATTTGGCAAAGTTTGAGGGGACGAGCAGTCCGTTATTACCCAAAGCACGTTGTTTGCCATTATGTACCACGGGGCTTTCCCTTACTCTCTTGGTATCAAATATTCACGAAGCTCGCGCTTCTTCAGTCCTGCCAAGTTTGTATTAATTATTTCTAGGTTGTGTCACTTTCCCTTAACAAGCCGGCATGTTAGGCCTGAAATAGATCATACAGTAGCAATCGTATACAGGTTGATATGAGGAGGACAATCTTCTAGCGAAGTACAGCATAATTCATTCATTGTTTGTACTTAAAAAATCAAACTATTTAAAGTTAATGTTGTACAATACTATGTTCCTCTCATACATCTAACAAATGATAAAAAATTACAAAATGCTAAATGTTTGTTTTCTTCTTTTGATAGTGATGTCCCTCCTCCTTTGGAATAAAACAATATTGGTAGAAGGGCATATTGATTATTTTGTTTTATGTATTAACAAAACAAGTAATATAACAATCGATTTGATCCATGGCGTGGTTTGTTTGAATAAGAAGTGTACCTAACGGAGAAAGTATACTTAGCAATGAAATTTACAAAACACTCGCCTGGCTGGAAGAAGCACCAGACCAAAATATGCCGCACTTGTTCAAGTTTTTTTTACAGTGAATGAACAACTACAGCATTTATTCTATCAAGTATCTAAACAAATCTCCAGATTAAAAAAAAATCCCAGGATTGAACTAATTGAAATGTTTATAAAAAGCTTTTAATTATTACAGGCAAAAAGTAACATCTAATTGCCAAATTTTACCTGTTAAACTTGTGTAAATAATTTGTAAGAAATTATTTATTGATTTAGCTCCCTGTTTATTCTCCACACCTTTTCTTGACTTACCAAACTATTTTGTTTTAAGTACTGTTTTGTAAATAGTTATATCATAATCGTACACAGCATCTGATGGCTTTATTTTGATCTAATTTACACGAAATAAAGTGGAATAGCTCCTTTATTAAGTTATCTGCGTCTTATCATGTTTCATTAAAAGTGTTCTTAGAAATAAATTGTAACAAATTTGTGTAGGATATCGCCATGGTTTTCAACACGAATATTTCTCACACAATCAATTACAACCTTTATGTACCTCATTGAATCGATGCGTTCAACGAGCCAGCTTGATTTAAAACAACATTTCATCATTTTTTCAAAGGTTGAATTTTCTGAGAAACAAACTGCCTCCTGTCCCATGAGATTGCAATGGCTCCCTTGAAAAACGGTTCACTCGACTGGATTTTGCATACAATTGCAAGTGAATATGCAGCAGCATGAAGTTGTACATAGATTGTGGTAAATTGCAACTACTATCACTATCGCATAAAAGGGAGAGGTCCTTAAGAGCACTCGGCTCGATTTCACAAAGTACTAAGATTCATCTTAAGATGAGTTGACAATATCACCATAGTGATTTGTATTGTGACATCACACTTTGCTTAGCAATAAAGATTGATTCATAGTTAAGAGCAATCTGTCCTCTTTGTGAAATCGGCCCACCGTCTCTTTACATCTATATCTTGAAATACACACGAACTGACTAACTCAATCAATACGAATGTGCAGCATGTCCCTGTAGTCAATCGGCGAAAACCAAAAATTATTATTTTGACGGCTTGAATAAATTATTTAGACTTGTGGATTGCGTCGCGTTGAATTTTGGGTTGATAACTTTATCATCTAAAGATAAAGACTATTGCCATGAGGAAATGGGAGAGGTGATGGACATGGCAATCACTGTGGTGTATTCACACTGGTAACCGAAAGCAGGAAACTAAATCTTATCATTCTGGATCAAAGAAATCATTATTTTCCATATTGATAAATCAAATATCATAGAAAGGCTAGCTCAAGAGAGTATCAGCTTGAATAAAACAGCCGCCGGCAAACGGGTCATAACGTATCCGAATGCCGCAGACTGTATGCATGCCCGTATCACATCACATATGGACAGAACCCATCAACCTCATTATTTACACGAATAATTATTCCCAAACCAACTCCGAATTAAGAAAAAAGAAAAGAAGAAAAAAAGAAAGAAGTAACGGTTGATCAAAAAGCCCAAACGGATGAAAAACAGTACCGGTTCATCTCACATCTCTCGAATGCCACAGACGGCTTGGATCACATCACCGAAGGACAAAAAACTCTCTTTTACCGATGGACGGGTTCTGTCCAAGAATCTTAACATCCCGATCACTCACAACTTCCGCTATTCATCTGCTGGGAGAGAGTAAACGGGCCCCGGCATCTCCACGCCGTGCGTTAAGCACCTGCTCCGAAGGGGGAGCGGCGAGGCTTTTTACCCCTTCATCCAGTGTCTCATGCCAGCCATCCCGGATCAGTTTACTAATGAGGAACTGTACTGTTGGATTACTGAGAGGGAGAGAGGCCGTTGGAAAACACCCGGTGTATATAAGGGGCTGTTTCTTTGTGGATTTTGCGAGGGGTAAGGGAACGGCGGAAATACGGCGTGGCAGGTGGCAGCGTGTTGCATGCACGCCCCGTTGCTGACAAGACGGCGAGGCGACAATACGCGGACGGGACCACTGTTTGTAATGATGGTTCTTCTTTACTATAGGCAAATTGCACAAAATAATGTTAAATTTACCTATAAAAAAGCGAACCGAATGGAGAGTTTTCTGGCTTAAAAACACTCGTATTTAACAACTAAATTGAAACAATATGTACCTTAATAGTACACAGCATACCATGGGGATAGTTTAGTATTAAGGCAAAATGCCCTTTATAAGTGAATTAACACCATAAGCATATAAACAGGCTTACTCAATTAGTTTGGGGACTTAATTTGGTTTCATTTTAAACTTCGCCAAACAACACAAAGGGTTGGTGGGGTCAGAGATACAAACAACGTCGCGTAGGGATTGGGCGACATTACAAGTGCAATGGTAGATGGGTTGGCAGTCATATACAGTAGTCCAACACTACTCTCATTAGGTTTAATCTGCTTACAAGAAAGAGTATAACTAGAAAACACAACACTCCAATTTAGAGTTAAGAGGGATGTTTGGTGGCGGGGTACAACAACTTAAATTAACCCCTAAGCTCTTATTTTTATTGGCAAGCTTCATAAAACACTATGGGATATTCGCTGCAAATTGGTCTTTGGTACCGACACTCCGAGACATCTTGGCTATGTATGAAAACGGCTCAAAAGATTCATCCTTCGTGAAAGAACCAGAAAGAACCAGACTTTGAGAAAATATGTTTAAGACTATGTACCAATGAACGATGCTCCTTGTGCCGTCGCTAACAACACGATTCATTATCCGTTTGCGATCACATTATTTGTCTTCTATTTATTTTTGTAATATTTTGTTTCCCTTTTTTTATAGTATGTTGTTATTATTTCTGTATTTGTTTTGCCTGTTGTTATCTTCAAATGTGTGTTACATGAATTTGCTTAATGTCATTTAAGTTATTTATTTATATTTCTGTCGTTATCCAATTAGTATTTGTTTTCAACCCCTTGCAAATATATGTTGGCTTTCGTATGCATTCGCTTCTTTTTAGATTTTGTTTACTTTTCATTTGTTTTTGTTTGCTTACTTTGTTATTCGTTCTATTTGTTTTTATGTTTATTGTGCTGTATTATTGTTTAATATTCTGTCAAGAATCTTGGTTGCTAAATGTATTTTCTTTAAAATATTTTTATTTGTTTATGTTTTTAATGTATCAAGTAATAAAACACAGGATTTTTAATGTAAAATCATTTGTTATTACAATATCCTGTTTGTATGTATTTCTGTCGTTTTTGTGGAATATGGATGAGAATAAATGAAGATATATGACGCTTCTTACGAAGAAAAAACCCCCACACCTAACTAAATTCTTTAACTATGCAAGTTGTTTTTGAAATTAGAATAATTCTGACGGTTGTATCTCGCCATTTTCTATTACCAAGGTAATGAACGTGATAGCTGCAACAGGACCGACCATCTTGTGCCAAGTACACTGGCATTACGGCGAACGGCCACGCGTCCCACTGTGTGATTGTTAGCGATGGACACAATGTCAATACTGTCCACATCTATTCATCATATACACATCAAATAATATAAATTTCTTGGACAAACAGTGCACACGTGCACACGCTGGTCTGTCGTGCGTTCACACGTAGACGTCCGATATAATGATATTATTTTTGTCATGACTGCAACCTTGATAGTTGTGCATTGACTATCTGACTCTGACCGTGGATCATTGGCACATCATGGGTATAAATACAAGCAGGAAAGGGCTGGGACGGTGTGTGGCACCTTACTTTTGAAATTCAAATAACGTACGTCTAATTTGAGAACACGTCTCAACAGGATGGCATCATTGCCTTTCAAACTACACCAGTTGTAAACAACTCAGACAGATTACAAAAAGAATTCTAGTAATATACTACAAAATAAAAATTAAAAACCCCACAAGAACAACAAAAATAGGTAGTTTACAAGAACATAGTGTATAATGGTATATCGTTCTTCCTTGCATGATACCAGGGCAAGATTTAAAATTCGAAAATGACATCATTTGTAGACCAACATATCGGTATACAACGGAACAGTGCAAACTTCGACAATAAAAAACTCAAGTTTAGTATTTTCTTTTAAAGTTCACTAAAATCCGCCCCATCGATGCTATTGTACGAGCAAGCAGATGGATTTCAGCCCATTGCCCATAACGCGGCATGTCAGTGACGATATTTCGCTTACAGAAATGATCTCGGTAAGTGCGGAAATGTGACTGTCACTCTCGAGTGTGTTCTTACAGCAGAAGGACTAGTCTGAGAACGCAAAAATAGTTAAGTAGGTCAACGGGAAGACGATTTCCTAGTAGATTCAATCAATGTCCAACTCGCAGATTCTACTTGAACAATCTTCTATTACAGAGAGTATATGACTCCTCTTGTATATTGTACTTTTTACACTGTAGTTTGTTCAGCCATCTTATTTGTTGATTCACAAATTTATATCGAGCTGAAGAAAAGATTGTCCTATTTACGACCGATGTTTGAGACAATCAAAACAAGTGATAATCTATAATGGTTCTCAGAGGGTACTAATCACTGTTTTTTTAAAGTAACATTTCGGAAAACGCCTATATATAAATACATTTGGGTTATCAAAAACAATTATCTACAAGTCTATCAATTTCCATTTCTATCAATTTCCAGACCTACCTGTTTAAACAGTATTTTTTTAAATGATGTTGCTCTTGAATATTATTTTTTAATTTTTGTATTGCCAAAGGCTGGCAGGACCAGTGAGCGGTGCTTATTTTATCTAGTCTCTGGGTGTAATTTTATAACTTTTAAACAATTGTTCTGCTATTGTCTTTTGCCTATATCTGTTTTCCAGTATTCTACCCCTTGTATTACCTAACACTTTCAGGACCAGTGTGTGGTACTTATTATTGTCAATTCTCCTGTAATATGTAATGTTGTAAATTTGGAGCAATTTTTCTGCTTTTGACTTTT
Organism: Pisaster brevispinus; assembly: GCA_023634235.1. NCBI lineage: Eukaryota > Metazoa > Echinodermata > Asteroidea > Forcipulatida > Asteriidae > Pisaster > Pisaster brevispinus. Next base: position 11,532,828 of record JAMKCF010000005.1, on the reverse strand, counting down.
GTCTTTTTAGCCAGCTTTGTTTTTGTACACAGCGCTTTGAGGCTGGTTTGCGGCAATACTGCGCTTTTTAAGTTCCTTTTATTATTATTATTATTTACATCACATTATTCATGCACAGGGACAACAATAAAACAAATAACAACAAATTAAAAATATTGGGAATACGTAGTAAGTATTTTGTGACTTCAAATCACATCAAACAATGTTTAAACTACCCTTATTGCTTCAATGAAATCTCATGAGAGAGAAAGAGACAGAGAGGGGAGGAGAGAAAAAAAGAAAAGAAAAGTGCAGTCCATATTTCACATACCATAAAAAAGGGAAACGATTTTTTTTTTTCATGATGAGAATCTATCTCATTTTGTATTTTCCCTACAGCAAATGCAATATCCATCTTAATTGACTTCTTGAAGACGCCCGGAGCTGGGGACCTCAGAGAGTCACCGTACACCAAAAGTGTAATTTTGACACAATGAGCAGAATCAGATCTATTCTTAGTGAGGGGGACTCGCTGTTTACTGTTCCACTTGTTTACAGAGTCTAACCCAAGTGCAAAACGACTTGTGGAAATATAGCACAATGAGTACTGCAAAAATGTACTATAGGCGTAGAGGGCATGCGCTGACAGGGGATAACAAGGCAACGGATAGAAAAATAATTGCATATTATATCGAGACAGTGAATTACTGATGTGTGTTTAAGAAATGAACCCTGCTATAAACGAAATTAAGGCTCTTCGTCTCTCGTTGAGCATCTTGGAGCCCGCCAGATGTCATTAAGTCATCAAAATGTGCCCTGCATAATTGGGAAAAAATCGAGTCCGCGTACTTAGGCTATATACTCCGAGGATCTGCGGTAAATAAAGCGAGTCAAGTCATTACGCTCACTGAAGCGCGACCGGGTCGCAAGGGAATATTGCCTCCGGAACGATTTCTCCGCTGCACGGTGCTCCAGCCAGTCCACGGTCGTGCTGCCGCGGCGTAGTTGCGATACGGCCGTATCACTCGAGCGAGCCGGGCTGAGCTGCTCAACCGAGAGGTGCAAAAACGACCCGATAAAAGGACACTTCGGATGGGTTTATCCAGTCAATTAGAAGGTCGGATGGCGGGAAGGAAATGCCATTTTTGCATGATTACCATGGGTTTAGCATAGATGAAGTAATTCGTCCATTGCGCTAGATGAAGCTAACATGCTGATGATGAATGTTGCATCGGAGGTGTCTTGGCTTGCTTCGATGGCCAGAAATCATCGGACATTGCCTTTTGTTGACCTTCACAGTACAAAAATAATGCCAAGTGCTAGTTCTTATGAATTTAATATTAAAAATATCGCATTCGTAGAGCACGTTGCACCATCAGGTTTTTTCGTTCATTCACATTGACAGAAAAGCTGTTCGTCGCAGTGCATAGGAACCCAAAGCGAAAATGATGGAGTGTACATGAGGAGATATGATAAGCAATTTGTGTTGCTAAATTAAGTTTCCCCATATCTCGCTGGTGTTTGTTTAGACATTATCAAAAGGATGGTGCAAACAGTTTGCTGAATCAAAATGTGCTGATCTTACAAAACAAAGGCCGCGTTGGCGAGCCAGCGCAATCTCTTCAAATCTAAGCTATTATTGCGTCACCCCAGAAATATGTTTTCAAGAAAGCATACGATTTTACGTGCAAAACAATACCGACCAGATGCAAATATTTTGTAAAGTACACAAACTCGTAAGCACGCGGCGATAGTTTAAATCATTAAGTTAACGCAGCGGACCAATCAGTTAATCACGGCCTCACTTGGCCGTCCTCGTAGGCGTATCATCGACAGGAGGACGCCTCAACTCCTTCACTCAATGATTTCTGCTTTTACTACACCTTAGTACACATGCCTGCCACACCACTTTGCCACGTCCTGTAGGTCTGAAAATCATTATCCACCAAACCAGGCTACTTCGCACTGATGACCAAAAACAACGATTCACTAGGGACATTCGAGGTATCACATTATCAGAAACCTATTATAACACGCGCGGATTAGTCCTGGATTGCGGGGTTGATCATTTTTAAATCATCAAGAGTTCAATCATACAATAATACCACAAGGTTCCTAATTATTTAAACAAACTGTCGGAGAAACCAGCAGATAAAGAGTTACTTATAGATCTGTTCGAATACCAAATCCGTTTGTTTTCCTAGTGTATGAATGAAACTGTTTTGCGCATGGTGAGCGTTTTGGAGACAATTTGAGGCTTGATTGCCCTGTTATCAACTGATTAAGGTTTTTTGGGGGAGAACTTTACTTGTATTGAATATCGAGATGCTGAAAGAATTTGCTTAAGCTTCGTAAAATGTCATGGGTACAGGAGGCTTGGATATGAATATAATACGGTAATGACATGATTATGCAGCCGCCGGGCAGGTACGGTCGACTGCAACCGTGCCAAAATAATTACAACATCCTCGATGTCATATGATGCCGTCCTCGTACTGGCGGGAGTCTGAGACGTAATATTCCCCGGGGGCATGGCTGCGGCTTTGCCCCGTGTCGATTCCCCCCTCAAGACCCCCGTGCCGTAATCGAACTTCATCCTTATGTCATCAAAAGCGGCTGTTCAAAAGAGCGGGAACAATTCAAGGTTTTTTTGTTTCCCTAGCTCAGTACAAAAACTTGGATATAATGAATTATTTGAAATTTAATTAGCTATTTTCTGTTAATTTGGTTCGACATTAATAATAATGGTGTGAGTCGATTTTGCTTGCCTGGAGCGATTCGTTGATTGCGAAGATGTTTGTGTGTAATTTGCAATCAAACAAAATAAAACAAAACCCTAAGCTAAAAATAATTAGAACACAACATGACAAGTGTTATCAAGGACAAGGTGTGGTTTATCTGGACAGTAGGTACAGCAAGGCCAGGTCACAAACAACTACAACATACTACGTGCAGTTGGTTTTGAAAGCCCGGAGGGTACAACAGTTCAAAACGAACCTACATTAGTGATGGATTTTTTGTTGGTGAACAACGAAACAGATAACACGCATTGAATACATCAAAGCCTGAGCACCGAATTTCCTGCATACAATGTACTACTCGTAGTCCTCGTAACCTACTGACAAATACTGAGCAATTGGATGAGCTCTGAAACATAGCTGATGAATGATACGAGGAGGACTCCGATCAACACACGTAATTCAAGCAGCTATGCTTAGAAACATTATCACAACAGGCCGATACTTCGTATCCGGTGCATAGGCCTACATTGATTTACAAAATCTGAAACAAAGTATTGCGCCCATTGGAAAACACAGACGTACACACATCCTCAGCTATCTCCAATGACGCCATTAGTATTTTCCAAAAGACTCTAGCCCTTCTCGAAGCTACGGCTCCACCTCGGCCCCGGATTTATGGGCTTCGTCAGCTATTTTGAATTGTGCGCTTTCGATGTACGGGGCCGGTAATTCGCAGCCGTAGCTTCGAAAAGGGCAAATTTAGCTAAAACTTTCCAAAAGCAGTTTCCAATGGACCAATGTAAGTTCGCACTTGACAAAAGAGGGCGCTAGAGCATTTTAACTGCGCTTCACACGAATATTTCACGTATTTAAATGTGCATACCATCTTATGGTAGCGTTCAATTACACCGAATGAGGGCGGGGTTGCAAAAGAACTAATTACTAATTATTGTTCCCATCTTCTTTTGCATGATATTTACAAAAATACACGGTATGTCAATAAATAACCACCAGAAATCTTTTTTAAAAAGATTAAAAAAAATTGTGTACCCATTCAAAGAGCAAACTACGAAACCAAATCAGCAACAAAAACATGAGTGTGATTTACCGAGTCGTCAGTGGGCGGGGGAATGTACAATTAGATTAGAAACGGAAACTTTTTCAAGTTTCACTCAAAGATGACGATAATTATCAGTGGGCAACACAACAACGAACACATTTTCACTGATACTTGTGAATGCGCAACAATAACTTTACAAAAAGATATTCATTATCAATTGGTGATATGTTTGTTCACAGAACAAGGTAAAAATAATCCTCCTTAGTTTATTGATGATTCACGTCATGTGATCATCAGTGGTCATGAATGCGAGAAAGACGACGCAGTGTCGTCTGCTGCACTGTTCTTGTAAACAACGGCTCCAAACCGTACGTAGTCGTACACTTCAGACGTGTTTACTTTGAAACGCGATTTGTTACATTATTGATTTACATAAACTATGAGTCTACTGAATAGCATTTTGGAATCATGTTTGTATTGTTAACCGTCTGCATTATTGAAGTTGACCTGCTTTTTATTTGGTTCATAGTAACATTGTCTGTGACCGCGGGTAGACAGGTAATCTCCTCCATTACAAGTCAAAAACCCGGCTTGTTTCGCGACTAACGGTTCAAAGGTCAATTTAGTCATCTGGTCCGTGCTGCTGCGTATCGGACAGAAAAGACGATCGAAATTAGAACGTTGGGGAGGGTCAAAGGTGTCGCATTTTACCACAGAAAGCATTAAAAGAACTCTTTGTATGTTACAACTACAACTGGAACAAATCAGACTAGTGAATGTTCACTTGAAAAGCTTCGCTCAACAACGTGTACGTTGTCACTCACGGCCGGCACTGACTGGATCTGATTTCCTTGGTTTGTTGTAAACAAACATGGCGGAGTTTTCAGGCTACCGCGACAGACTGACCCGATCATGTAGTTTTGACTCTACATTTGAGCAGATTTTACATCCGGATCAGTGGAAGATTTATTTGAGCAATGACTCTGATATAAAGAGAGGGCATAAACTTGATCGATCAACGTTTAATGGGTTTATGGACGCTGATGGAAGGTTGGTTGATGTACAAAGCTTTCGTCAGGCTGTATTTAGAGGTATGTATCTCTCTGTATACTATAAATAAATGAGTTTTATATTTAATATCAAAATGTGGAACTCACAAACTCTCATTTTTTAAAGAATTGTCCATAACTTAACCTCCAAATTGTATTTTTTTTTTTTACGTGGGTTAGGCCTAAATCCTTAAATTGTTTCATTCAATGTGAGGAAATAAATCACAATACAAGCCTACACAAACTACAAAGTCTATTTATTAGACAAATCTATTTTAGAGACAGTTTTGGATTGGATGCATTTACGTTCCCATAAACCTACCAGGCAAGCTTTACTTTCGTCATGCTTGCATATTGCGATAATTGTAACCCTCGACCCTTCCGACAGTCATAGGTTTTTTTCTTACGGGACGCGACGGTACCAAGAGCTACGATTACCACAGCTATTTACTAGTGTAGTTGTGCTAAGAGACCATTGGTTTGAGCTGCCATTGAATGTGATGCGTAAACACAATAAATGCTGGGTGTTTACATTTCACAAAACAACACTCAAAACAACTTTTTTTTCCCCCAACATAGTCAATTAAATATATCTCTTTTAGCTTGTTCAGTGTTTTTTTTTCTTCCTTGTTTTGATTTTGATTTGTGTTGTTCACAAAATCATTTCAAGAACATCCTTGTTTGTCAAACCCATATCTCTTTTGTTAAGGTCCGTGGTGTCAATGTGTAGGAATGCTCCCACAAACTTGATGCTGGATATGTAAGCAGTGACTAGTCTATATGACTGCCTACGGTATCCCGTTTGTTTCACAGCTCATAATAAATATGCGTTTGTCTAGCAATCTATATCATTGTAAGTTTATCAATGTATGTACTATTTTGTCATCCATAGGGGGAATTGAGAAAGATGTTCGACGTGATGCATGGGCCTTTCTCTTTGGACTCTATCCTTTCCAGTCAACAAGAAGGTATGGTTATCAATTTACACTTTCTCTGTGGAAATTGTAAGAATGATCTTTGTGGAAGTTTGCATTTATTGTACTCCCCAGACCCACTTGCTCTCAGGCAAAATCAATCCTCCACTATCCTATGGTTGGCTATTCAACACTAAAATGTTTGGACTTTTGGTATCATTTGGGGTTTTCAAAATTGCCAATTAAGTGAGTTTGAGATCCTAACAGCAATAAAGACAAAAGCCAAAAGTCATCTATGTTTACAAACAAACAAACAAACACCACAACAAACAAACAAAAAACACCAGGTATAATTGAAATCCAACTGCTAGTGTGAATCAAACAAAGTCTGAAGACAATGGCACGGTTCTCCAAATACACAAGCTAGTGAATGGGTTCGATAAACATACATTGTGATCAATAGGCCTTAAGATTCAAGTCATACAGCCGCCTTCTTAAAGGTAAATCGCACAGATTTGTACGCGCGGCGCACATGACTGGCCAATGAACAACGTCCTTTTGACCTCTAGGTGAGGGTGCCCTACTCAAATGACGTCATATGCATAAGGTGTATACCAAAGCATAAACATCTGTTATATTTCAATTCAATTGTAAACTTGTAAAATTTGCATTCCACTTTTAATAGGCCCTATCTGTATGTTTGTTTTGCCAGAGAAAGAGAGGTTCTGGCCATGGAATATCACTACAGATATGAAGCTTTGAAAGCTCGATGGAAGGCCCTACTTGCCTTGACAACACCACCGAGCGATACTCTTGAAAATGGCACAGAAGAAACTCATTTGTCAAGGAAAAACACCCTAACAAGCAATGGTTCACAACAGAACCCAATTGATTGTAGGTGTGGACAGACAGGTAAGAAGTGTTTTTGTATTAGGAACTACGGTTCCACTTTGTTCCTATTATGCATAGTTACATGTATAGACAAATCCGTTCGGGATGTCCGCGTTTCCCACCATTACTGGTATGCAAATATGCTAAGCGCTCATTTTTTGAGGGGGTAAGCATCACAGGCATTTGCAATCAATGGTGTTGATGCAACTATACACAATGTCAGAGTGACATTAATAAAAGCCTGCCCGCTACTTGTACGTGAGCATGTAACTGTCCCAGTTATGGCATAAAAACACTGGTACAGGACATATAAAATTGCCCTAAAATGGATTGGATTAGTGACCCCTTGCACGGAGGTCACACACGGCGCCTGCTACGCTCAACATTTTGAAAGTCAACAGGTAAGCGTGCAAATGCCCCGCTGACTAAAAAAATCACATTACTCTGTACAACACATAGTGTCATTGACTCCTAAAATGGCAAAACCAAGATTATTGTGATGATGACATCAAGTAATAGGGTCAATACTTTAACTTGGTGTAATTACATTCCAAGTGTCTGCAAAGATTCACGATTTAATGGCTAAGACCGCGTTCCCACTGGATCCACAATTATGAGATCCTGACCCCGCAAAAGGATTAGTCGCAGACGTGAATCGCGGTCGCGTTCCCACTAGAGTATGATCGCGCATTGATCTCCCTTTTGGGAACGGAAGTGGATTCAAAGTTCACCAACGCAGGTCAACCAAGTGGGCAGTGCGCAGGCGCAACGTATCTATGGCGACCACACAGTGTGGGGTGGCTCCTCTACTACGCGCGCGCGGCAGTCGCCATTTTTTTGTCATGATAGTACATGTACTGTATACTGACTACTGTTGACCGACATGATGGACTTTTTTGTGCCATTTATTTTGTTGCGCCATCATCTACGTCTTCAGAATAGTATTAGAATATCAGCTTTTTTTTAGCTTCGTTCTCGACATCGAAGACATTGTAGACGTCGGAGAAATGAGCGACGGTTGCTTTTTCTGCGACGAAAATTCGTCATGTATGCCCTCATGTTCGAAACGGCAATCACTGAAGACCATCACCAACAAGTCGACAGGTACTACTAGAAGAAACATTTTCTCAAATAAACACTCGCGCCATTCGGGCCTACCGTACCGGATGTTCGCCCTCAAATTGCGGGGTCTGATCGCCCTTTGCGTTCCCACTAGACTTTTGATCGCCCATTAATCCACAAGGGCGATCAGATCCCGCTTTAATCCTACTCCCGAGGTGGATCAAATTTGCGGGGTCTGATCCTGATCGCCCTCGCGTTCCCACTTACGCTTGATCGCCCTTTGATCGCCCTTTTCGAGAAATTGCGGGGTCTGATCGCCCTTTTCTCGAATTGCGCGATCAATGCGGGGTCCAGTGGGAACGGGGCCTAAGACATGATTGTGACATAAACATTTAAAATGTCAGCTTGGAGAACATTAAGAGCTACCACAAACTTCAAGTGAAAACATTAAGGAACTGACAATGTGAAAGACAAAGGCATTGATTATTAAAGAGTATGTTAGAGCAACCATTCTCTTCTTATTTTCCTAGAAGGAGGCAAGAGTACTTCTAATGGACCATTTCATTCTGGGATGAAAACATCGGAGGATCAGAAACTACAGATGGAATGTATGGAGCTACAAGCAAGGGTAGGTTTGATTACAGTTTGAGTTTGTTGAAATTAAATGTCACTGAGTTTCTTAAGAAAAATTAATGGTTGTTATTGTGCACTTAATTGGTTATTGCATATTGCATGCCAGAAAGATTTTGTTATTTAGTCTCAATTCATAAATACATGGGACAGTTCATCCATTCTAATTGGTCGAGAGGAGATCACATGGCCATGTTTTAAATGTATGTTATAAACAGTGTGGAGTGTTTAAACATGGCTTGAGGAAACTGAGTCCAAAGCTGGCACTTTCAGATGATTGCTCGGAGCATGCAAAGTTAAGGGCCCAATTGAAGTTGGTAGGTTGCATATTGGGCTCGTGCAACTTTGAAACGTATGTAGTACGTACATAGTTTGAAACTTAAGCGCACAAGTTCAAAACTTGAGAAGCTACTTAGCGCTCAACTTGTATAGAAATTCATTGCTGAGTCAAGACGAGCTGAGGCTAAACTGTCAGATTTGTTGTCAACTTTTAAAGGTTTTTGGATGTTTTCAGCATAATATTCGTGAATGGGAATAAAAGAGAATGTCCATTTAAAACCTTGCAGGTTCGTGGCCATGTGATAAAAGACCTTGCCTTTGGCTCTGCCCTTTTCTGGATGGCCACGACCCTGCTGGTTTTAAATGGCTGTTTAAGACCTCCTCGCTACTCTCTTATAACCTTGTTTCAGGATAAGTGTCACTAACTGGAGCTATCTACAATAAGTGGGTATTTTACAAGCCTTTCATCACAATTGTGGTAAATGTTCCGACTTTTGTTTGTTGATTCACCGTTGAATTTTATTTACTATGTGGTGTAATTTGTATATTTTCTGTTTAGATATATGCAGAAAGGGAACCCTTAGATATTGATAATATGGAATCATTCCGGAAAAGTATTCGTATCATAGATAAGGACGTCCCAAGAACAGACAGAGATCATCCACACTTCAAGTAAGAATATAGAGTTGTCTTATTTGTAAGAACTTTCTGTTGGGTCACAGAAAAAACTGAATGTCTCTACATTATAAATGAGTTGCCAGATACCTGTTAAGCTTCCAGTTCAAACTGGACAAAATCATGGATTCAGTATGGATTGATGTCATATCTTATCTCATAGATCAATGATCTATCATATAGCAGTTACAGGTTGTGAATGGCTTCCGACTGGCACCCTGAACAAAGATATTGACAAAATAGGGAGACCGCCAACCTTAGGGCTAGATAGCTCAGTTGGTCGAGTGCCGGCATGTTAATCTGGATATCGGAGGTTCAAATTCCATCAGTTTCTTTTTGTTCAAACCCAGAATTAATTAAAATTTACCCTGTCAGTTTCCATGGGGTTTATTCCATGATCTTTTGTACAGAAGTTCATTGTACGAAACCTTCCTTGTCCAGGATGTTACATTTTAGGGCACATTTAGGCAAAATACTGTAAATCTCATACTTGACATTTTGTATCACATAAAAGAGAAATTGAATTGCAGTTTTGTATTGCCTCTACAGAGGGCCAAATAATCCCAATCTGAGCAGACTACGAGATATTCTCATCACATTTGCCGTCTTTCATCCTCGTGAGTATAGAGTTTGATTCACTGGATTTATGTCAAGTATCACAATATTTGGCAACAAATACAGTCAACAAGTTTTCAGATTGGTGTCAGTTTCAATTGGTCAGATCAGATTTAACACTCGGAAGTAACGAGGAAGATGAGTGCAGTTCAATATCACAGTTCACATCTGACTGTGCTTGGGCACATGTATGACAGCAGATTTAAAGAAGAGTTTCTTCAAACCAGAATGAGGATGTGGACTTAATAAAACTGATAAAACACTTTAATGTTTAATACATTTTAAATTTGCATCGGAAAAAGGAATACAGGAATCGATGAAGTAATACAGGAATGGATAAAGGAATACAGGATATGAACTGCCTCTAACTATTGGGCAATCTTGGTGGACTATAGAATGGCAAAGTTTGTGGGTTTGAATCCCACCCAAGCCTGTGGATTTTTTTCTCACAGGACTCGGGGAGGGGGGGGGGAAAGTACTGAGTATACAGTGCTTAACACACATCGATATGGGTAAAACACACATAAAATAACTTGAGTGTTTGTTTTGTTCTCCAGAGGTGACTTATGCTCAGGGAATGAACGATGTCCTGAGTCGATTCTTCGTGGTGATGGACAGTGAAGTGGAATCCTACTGGTGCTTCACGCTGTATCTAGAAACCATCTACAAAGATTTCCTTGAAGATGGCATGCTTCATAAACTAGGTAAGAGTCGATTTGGGGATCAGCTTAATATGTGTTAAAACGGACTGACTGTCAAAATAATATGGGTTAAAAAGAAAGCTGTGTGGAGAATAGTGATAAGAAGTGGAGACACGGGACCTGTCACTCCCTGACCCTAATCTGCTATGCAGCTACAATTTCACCCCTGATGGAGTTATACAACCCCTTTGGTATTCACTTCCTCGAAACAAAATGTATGTACATTGTTACTTTAACAAGGTACACAATACGTATTCTCCCGGAGGTGTACCAAATGAAACAATGTTGAGAGTTGGTGTGTTGTGGCCGAGTGGTTTAGTGCATCAGACTCAAGTTCTGGTGGTTAAGTCATCAGGGTGTGGGTTCGAATCCCGGTCACGACACTTGTGTCCTTGAACAAGACAATGTACAATGATTGCTCCTCTTCACCTAGGGGTAAATGGGTACCTGTGAGGGCAGAGATGGTTCTTGTGATTGATTTAGCTTAGTGCACTACATATTTGGCAGCACAGGCTGTATACTCCCAAGGGAGCTGGGGTTGTCTAAGGAATGAAATAAGTGCCCAGTGACCAGGGGTAACATTGTTGAAGCGCCATGAGCGTCAGTCAGTGAGTGACGGATTTGAGTGCTATATTACAAGCTACTATTATTACTATTATTACACAATCTTCACTTTTACACTTAGTGGTCGTGGCTTATGTTATCCAACCCACAGTTTGGGAAAAACAACAGCAAAGTCTCTTGTTGTAGCTTTGATACATTTCCTGTGTTTTTACTTTCCTTTTCCTCATAGAAATTTTACAACAGATGCTGCAGGAAATTGATCCACTCCTATATGAACACCTAGCACAATGTGAAATTGGTGATCTCATGTTCTGCCACAGGTACAGAATGTGTCTTTACTTATTTATGTTATGTTTTATTGATGATGGCAATACTTACACACTGATTTCCGTTATACTCAAATGAAATGTTGCAAGAGAAATTGTCAGGTTTAGAGGCTAGAGAAAGGTTTAAACGAAGTTGGATCTGAAAAACTAAATTTACATTTAAGGCTTTGGATATGCGTAGGTTTGAAACGTTTACCAACAAAGTCTAAAATCAAGGAAATCTGATAATAAATTGCCAGACGTGTACACTAGTGTACATTGACGGTTTGGGTATGTACAAAATTTGCCAGTCAGAGGCCATTCAACCTGTAACTGCCACATAACCAGGGATCACACCCAAGTTTAAAATGATACAACCTGGGAAGCGGCAGCCAAGGGATCACCTTAAGGGGATGCGACTTTCTATATTTAAAAACTCTACTCAGTCAGTTATCCTTGCGGTTTATTACTTGATATTTGAAATGTATAAACTCTTACGGGTTCATTTTGCCAACTAAGTAAAATGGCAAAAGTTGACTTGGGTATCGATATTGACAATAATACACAAAGAGTGTTTTAGTAAGAGTACCACATGTTTATCTTGTGTGAAATAATTTAAACAGCTCTTCCAGAAATGACAAATTTCAAAAGCATTGAACTAAACACAGAGAAAAGACATTGTGTATTGAACTAAAAATCAAAAAAATAATTCCTCACACTATTTGCTCAGATGGCTGTTACTGTGTTTCAAGCGTGAATTTCCATATGAAGAAAGCTTGATGATATTTGAAATCATCAGCAGTCAACATCTTGAATTGTCATCAGTAGTTGCAGAGAGAGCGAGGGATGTAGCAAGGGCAAAAGACTTCTCAAAAGGAGGTAAGTGATTGGATTCACAATCTAAAAAATCAGTTTTTGTAGAAATACACTCGGAAACTAACAATGTGAGAGTTACATTTATACAGTGGAACTTTCAATAATACAGTTTTCATTTTGTTTTGATTAAAGTTCAGCAGAAAATGACAATTTCTCAATTGGAATTCGTATTTTCTACATTCTGAAACAGTTGTAAATGGTTTGCTCGATTCTATTGTTTAAATATTCAGGTGGTGTTAAGAGGATCCATGCTGGAGTAGTACGGACAGATTTCACCTTTGAACTCTTTGTGTGTACGACCATCTTATTTGATAACCGAAAGGCATTGATGGAGTGTGTGGATTCTGCTACAGTCTTTCAATATGTAGTCAATGGGTGAGTATATTTGTTTGGCAACTGTGCTATTTACATGGGTTTTTCCGAAAAGCATATATATTTTGTTTGTGAGAGAAAGCTCACAGCAGGCTTCAATGAAGAGAATATTGTGCATGGTGGGAGAGTATCAACTCATGTATTGTAACTGTTACCATGGAAAGTGTGACGTGATTTCACAGAGCAAACTTTAGACTGAATTTCAAGATCAAGATTTGTTCTCGACACCATCCAGACTACTATGAGTGTATAAAAACTGCATAAAATTGGACATGTAAGTGGTTGGAAATGAATTCCAAATAAAACAAGAGTTTTTATCTTGAACCAATTATTAGATCTTTAAATTGCTGACTGGTGCGGCCTTACTTTCTTTTTAAAATTATAATAATAATAATAATATATTGTATTTGTATAGCGCCTACTGCAGGCCAGCCTCTAAGCGCTTAACATTCAGTATTTCCTGCAAGGTATTTGGGGCTACGTTTTGAAGTATGAGACCTACTCCTTTACATAGCACCTTGTAATGGTTTACAAGGTGATGTGGCGCAATATGCAGCCGATCAAACCAGGAACACCGGGGCGGACCCCTTCTCTTTTCGATAAGTGCACTGGGTTCTTTTTCGTGCGTTACACAACACACGGGACCAACGGCTTTACGTCCCATCCGAAGGACGAAGCAATCATGGTTAAGTGTCTTGCTTAAGGACACAAGTGTCACAACCGGGGCTCGAACCCACACTCTGCTGATCAGAAACACCACAGCTTGAGTCCAGTGATCTTATCCACTCGGCCACGACACGCCACAATAATGCATACAATCTAAGTGTGTGTACATACTTCAGAAGTGTTAATTTATTCATGTTTACAATCAACGTATTGTCTTTCCCCTTCATATTCGTTCTTGCCGTAGGTTATCATACAATCTAGACCTCCAACATGTCTTATGCCTTGCTGAGAAAATGCTCCTAGCATACTGCACGGCATCAGCAGTCAAAGACAGCTTCGAACTTGTGGAACATGAGAGTGACTGAAGCAAAGATCCAAGCATTTAAAGTATGTTTTCTGTTTGTGTCCAGGAATTATTTGCATTTTTTTTTAATGCAATTATTGTTCTGTCAGTACTTGTAAAAGGTTTAAAAAACAGCACTGACTTAACGGCTACAAGCCTGAAATTTTGTCACTAGCTAGCCATCAAACGTTAAAGGTGCTGTCTTGATGTGCTTCATGTGAATGATCAAATTCATTGTTTTCTTGTTGTTGCTGGGTTGTGCCCCTGAAGTATTGAAACCAAAGGTGGTGAGGGGAATGTGCCCACTTCTCAATTGGGCGCAAGTGATAGAAAACTTAACCGATTCTCTCTGCAGCTAATTGTAGTGGTTTCAAATGGGAATTTGTAAATGGGCCATCACGAAAGGGCCCATACATGTCGTATGTCATGCATAGAGTGCCTGGTGTATAGCAACAGCCTTCTACGATGGGTTGAAGGTAAAGATTTGAACTGAATTGTTCATTGACAGTGAGATGAGATAGTACCTTTTAAAGGTATTATACAGGATTGGTAAGGATATACAACACAGCTGTTTAAATTTAGCCTGAAAAGTTACTGATTATGTCGTCCATACAAGAACCATTTTTTCTGCGAAATATTTCCCTTTGGAATAAAGTCATAATCAAGAAAACTGTATCTGAAAACCTAAAATAAACAAAGCAACTGATTTCGGTTGTTACAACTCAAATTAAGGACAATGTGTTTACATGCTGAAAAGTCTGCATGATTTTTGACTTTTTTTCTACCAACACGCACAAAGGATAAAGCCCAAATGTTTTACAAGTTTTGTTAGTTCATGTACATGGTTGATCACACAAAGCATGAACACTGTCTGCTACTAATTTGTACGCTCTTCCAGTCCTGTATGATACCTGTAACACATGAACAACTCTTCAACTCAATTTAATGTTCTTGTCGATATAGTGAATTTCCACGCAATGGTTTTGTGTCAGTGCCTGAACCTTAAAGTTTTTTCCATGCCTGAATTTATATTTATATTTTTAAAGTTTTTCTTAACAGTGCATTCCGACTGATTTCCTCATTTATATAGGCAAACAGTGTGAAAAAATTGGCTATGCAGTAAACATTAATTTTTGGTCTGTTCATAGTGCTGCATTATTAGTGTCAATAATTAATCAGTAGTATATTTAATTTCATGTGTTTGTTAAGACTCCATGAGTGTTAATGGTCAGGTCCCTAACAGCTCAAATACTTCAAGAGTTACAGCCAGAAATAATGGGGGCAGAAAGTGTGGATAGTATTGTGGGTGTGCCATTTTAATTTTTTGCGTCAGTGTTGAATTACTTCTCTCTAACATGACTAGTGGTTTTTGCATTGCATGACTAGTGTTCCTTGCATTGCATGGTCAGTGGTCATTACATCGGTCATTACAGCATATTCTGCAAAAGTTTTTTTTTATTAGATTATCCTGTAAACCACAAAAGCTTTGAGCAGCAGAAACAAGTTGGAAAACTTGACATCTGTCATTTCAATTTTTTTTCAAATAGATCCGAACTGAAACAGTACCACATTACATTTTTAAACAAAAGCACTCACTATTAGTCAAACTTGACATTAATGATATTTGTTTTCTTCCCAGTACCAACGTTAGGAGAATTGACGCAGTTTAAAGAATAATTTGAATGTGTGACAGGTTTGTTCTGCTTATATGTGCCTTGTCTTTGCTATTCCATAATAAATACACGTCCCCGTTCAATTCTTGCACTGAAATATAGAAATCCTTTTGTACTGCCCATTACTGTCACAAGTAAATTAACTAAATGTAAATTGATGTGTACATACATGTACATGTAGAAGTTGTAAACAGTAGTAATGCCCTACCGTTCACTGAATACAGTAAAAAGTAAATGATGTTGTTTTTTACTGTTGAGGTAACAGTCAATGATAACATAAAGTATAATCCTTTAGAAGCAAAGTGCAAAATTTGTGCTTTGAAAGCCACATTTTGTTTTAATCCTCAAATTTTATCAGCAAGTTGGTATCCTTGAATTTGTAGATTTGTTTCTGTACAGTATATTATGGAACAATGGGCTCATCAATAATACAAATAAAAACAATCTCTGAATAATATTTCAACAGTTACAGGAAGGTGTTACTGTAATTGGTATTGTGAAAATGAACTTGTTAAAACTAATCCCTTAGAAAATATTACTTGTACATAGTTAAAGTATTTATCATAGCCAGTCACATTATCTATTTGTGTATTAACCATTGGTACTATTCCGAGGCCGAAAAGAAATAGCCTGGCCCTATTGGGAAATTATAAGTCAGCATTAGAACCAATACATTGCATGCCAGGTGCCAGATACCGGACAAAGATGGCTGCTGTGTCAGGAGCTGGGTCAAGTTGTGTCAAACACATGCTTTATTTAGTGCCATATCCAGGTTCTTCAAAAAGGGAAAGACGACATGCTGAACGAAGACGAAAAGTTATGTTTTAATTGTTTTATAAAGTGTTCTCCGTCCTCTTTTTCCTAATACGATGTGAATATATGTCACTGCCTTCAAAGATTGAAAGGTATTTTTTTTTTAAAACATGATGTCATAGTCAGGTCATGTTGTCAACTCCATTATGAGTAGGCCCTACAACATAGCAAGATGAGTTTGTTGTCTTGAGGATCGTACTCCCACAGTTTGAAGCGGAGATGTGTGTGTACAGCATATTATCAGGAATGTTAAAAATATATATGCAAAGCTCACTCTGTAAGGAGAACCGTTCATCTTGAGAAATGTTTGTAGTCGAAGAGATGTGAGAATGTGAGTGCTTTTCAAGTCAAACATTAACATGCCCTGAGGCAGCTATTTTACTTGCATATTATAATATTAAAAATGGTGCAATTCCTCCAGCAAGTTTTAGTATGATATAAATCAACTGGATGTTTCGTTGTACAGTTTGTTAAATATGATTTTACAATTTTTTCAGTGACAATGGAAACAGTGACAATGGAAACAGTGACCGTTGAACCAATTTTAGATTGTTTTCTTGCCATCTGTTAATCAGAAAGCCAAAGATATGTTAACAAATCTAATAAATAACAATGAAATATTGGACATTTTAATTACATCGTTCTGATTTGTTGTTTCATTTTTAGTGGTCTGTTATAGAGAATGAATGCACACCAATCGTTCAGGACGAAACATCTTTTGAGTATAAATAAATGAGCAAGAAATTGCAAACCTATAAAAATATACACTACAACAAGTCTGATTTGTTTTTAAGGTATACTGCCATAATAAACTAAAGATGTTAATTATATTATAGTTAATTTGGGTTTGAACAAAGAAAAATTGACTGGAGCTGGACTTGAACCAACGACCTCCGGATTAACGTACCGGCGCTCTACCAACTGAGCCATCCAGCTCTATGTTGGCGGTCTCCCTATTAGTCAATATCTTTGTTCGGGGTGCATTGTTATAGTTAACATCTTTAGTTGTTGCTGATGTTTTCGAGACAGAATTGTGACCTCTGAGCGATACCTTTAATGGTTTGTAGGGATGCTACATGTTTATGTATTTGGCCTTGCAAGGCGAGGGACATGATCCGACTTATTCACAATATTCAGGAAAATGACATCTCGTCAGGACACAAAACTATTAGAAGCTCAAACGCTTTAGATTAAAAATTGATAACTATTGTGCCAATCAGCACAACTAATTACCTTTAATAGTCAGTTTTGATTGTTGAAAGCATCAGACCGATACTTTGAATTTCTCCAGTGATTTTGTAATTATCAGGTCAAGAACAATTACTACCATTAACAAATTGCAGTACGAGGGCCGATCAAAAGGTTATTTTTCAAACGGATCGTCTGAAAACGGATTTTAATCATTTGTTTATTCGACAAATGAGATGATTCAAAGGTTACAAACACCATGGTATTGGTAGGCCTTAGGGTTTGTCACAGTCTGGCAGTTCCTGATTCATTATTGAGAGACTGATTCAAGTTGCAGGTATAGACCTTTATATAATATTGCAACGTCGCAGTTTGTGCCAACTGAGGTTGGAAAACTACGGAAAGCCATAAATGCAAAGAAAAGACATACAGCAGTATGTAACAATGTTACACAAATAACTATTCTACGCAAATATTCAAAAATAGTGTTGAACTTGATAGAAAGAAAGAGCAACCAATCATGGAATGTATTTTTGTAATTGAAAGTTTGCAGAAATGTTGAATTTGGTCACAACATCTGTTAACACGATTAATAAATGCTTTGCTAACATACGGCTGCCTATGCCAGCGCGGTTTGTTTATCATCAATAGCAATAATTATATAGACCTTTCTTTTGCAACGTCACAGCCCAAGTTTTTGCCAACCCAGGTTGGAAAACTATGGAAAGCCATCAAATGCGAAACAAAAAGAGATAGCTACAGTTTGTAACAACGTTACACAAATATTCAAAAATAGTGTTGAATTTATTGGAAACAAAGCAACCGATCATGGAAGGTATTTTATTTAATTAGAAGCTTGCCGAAAATGTTGAATTTGGTTAAAACATCTGTTAACACGATTGAATGTTTTACTAACATTCGGCGGTCCATGCCAACCAGCGCTGTTTGTTTATCAACAATGGAAAGGTCTATAGGCCTACCAGGAACCAGACTACAGCATTATTCACACCGGCTCTACACATAATCTTTACATTTAAACCCATTAAACCAAGATACAGCAACCTTCTTCTACCTCAATGGATATACTCTCAAGATTAAGACGAACAGAGGAACAGCCATGTGTTCAGTAGCATTAACTGGAAAAGCATCTCACCCTTATAATCGTTGATTTGAAAAGTATGCAAGCGTGCAGGGCTCAGACCATCATACAATTGAAAATGTACGGCAGTAATTGTTTCCACTGTGATGACTTTGTTTTATAAGCGATGGGGCCCAATCCTTTGTAGAAACCGTTAATAAAAATCAAGGATCCGTGACCCATGAACATGCAACGGTGTGATTATGACTTGACAACTTATGCACGTGTACATCATTATCTACTATATAATAACCCACAAGGAAACATCGCTCATCCTACCTCTAGCTGGCGAGAAAGAGACACCAAGAGCCACAACGCGTACAATCACCTTACACCCAACAACAAGCTATGGATTACCTTAACGTTAAACAACAAGAATTGAACAGAGTTGGCCGCAAATATCAAGAAAACCTTAGTGAAGATGAGAAAACTTCCTCAGCTGCACCAGACGAAGAGAAAGATGAGGTTCCAGATCAACTAAGAAGGGGAACAATCGTACAGATTGAAAGAAAACAAAAACATCTGTTTCATGATTTCGTAGAGAATACAACTCTTCACGGGATTAAGTATGTGACCAACCCGGTCCATAGCAAGCCAAGACGGTACGTACATTGCGAGAACAGGATGTGTTGGATTTTGGTATTGGAGTTAATATTTTTAACAGCTTTCCTAAAATTATGGAATGAACAGAATTCCGCCGAAACTTTTTTTTTAACATGAAACTTTGACAATCTGCTGCACTGAAACAACTGTTGATTTCAGTATTGTATTAAAAGCATGCGATATGTTAGAATCTCAATTAAATAGTAAAGTTTTAGCATACAAACACCAATTATTAAAGGGGTACTGTCGTCATGATCATTGCATGCTTGCAGGCTTGCGCGCTGGCCGTCAAATCGTCAAGTGCGCCGTCATTTATTGTAATGATGTGACGATCAGCGTGCACATACAACTGGGTTGTTAGATCGATTGGTATCCGTCAATATAATGAAGATCAATGGTTAGAACCCTTCCAATGAAATATGCTAACACACGCCACTATCAGGTTTTTAAGCAGATTTTAAAGCAGATTTGTAGGCAGATTGCTAAGCAGATTGCTAAGCAGATTTTAAAGCAGATTGCTAAGCAGATTTTAAAGCAGATTGCTAAGCAGATTTTAAAGCAGATTGCGAAGCAGATTTCTAAGCAGATTGCTAAGCAGATTGCTAAGCAGATTGCTAAGCAGGTTTTTAAGCAGATTTTAAAGCAGGTTTTTAAGCAGATTGCTACGCAGATTATCAGCCCCATAAAAAGGGCCCGATGTTCCCTCTTCGCCCACAAATAGTGTTAGCCTGCACGCGCGATGTGCATTTTACATAGCTCATGGGAAGGGCTATAGACCCTTAGCAGTGGCCGCCATCGTTGATGAAACGTGCACGCGTGAAAGGCTGTCATTGGCCGAGAGTAGCGCGCAGCGCGTACACGCTTGCACTTTTCCATTGTTCGTCATCAAAGATGGCGGCCACTGACGTCATGTGCAATCCATCTATTCCAGGTACAGTCAGGGCCTACTATGATAACGACAGTCCCTCTTTAACAACCGGTGGTTTTATGCTAAAACCATACTATTGATAACAACTGATTGCTTGATAGCAATCCCAGTAAATCTCTTGATGTTCTGTTTAAGATTTATCACAGCTGGTTGACAGTGATGCACAATTAATGAAAATTGTTCGGTAGGCCTAAGCTAAGCTAAAATAACCGTCCCCCTTTTATTTCGTCGATGATTATAAAGATGTCAAAGAGACAAGAAACAAGGTCTCTGTAAAAAATACTGATGGTATTTTACACAGCTGAATTTTTATGCCGTACAATTGTTTTTTGTTAAGTTTATGTCATTCGAAGGTCGGGTAATATAGAGTCAACATGACGTTCAGAATAGTATTTGTTAATTGATTTTTCTTTTGTTTTGAAGATATACAGCTTCATTATACATGTATAGGAAGCTGTTACTATTGTTGAATATTGCTCAACAACAGTAACAGCAACTCTAATAATAAGGCTTAAACATAAACTACACATTTAAAGATAATCCACAAAAAACTTTAAAAGCTATTGTATAGTAATTATAATGAAGACCGGGAATCAATCAACAAAATCAAATAAATACGATATATGCAAATAAGCGTTACGTAATCACGTGATCAGGAAAACATGAGGGAATTAATTGAAACTTCACAAAATATAAGGTACACAAAAGTTTCCAAAATTAAAACCGACACAAAGAGTCCGGCATTTTATGAAAAGGCCATTACAAACAAAATATAACCTCATCATTGATGATTGAAACACCAAAAACGTTGTCTTCAAACGCAAACACAAAAAAGAAAGTTGAAACATGTTGCCAATTGTATTTCCCACTGGTGAACGCGTAATGTTTCCCAGTCCATTCAACAATTTGTATCCGATGAAATATTGTCTCACACATACTTTTGTTCATCTTTCCTGCTTATTATAAAAACATCAATGTGTTTCTCTTTTTATTCACACGCGTATAAATTATATTCATTTGGGAAGAGTTCCCTTGTGTGTCTATCCGAAGCTCTGCGTTGATAATGATCACATTTCGCAACCGTATAACCCATACGCACATAAATCATCCACCGAGAAAGTCCGGAAATGTCATTAATTATAAAAGCTTTTAAGATGGAAATTTGAAACACCAGATAATTACGATCTTCTGAACGAGTTCAAAAAAATAACAGTACATCGTACATCAACCACTTGGTTCTTCTGCCCAGAGCAAGGGCCAGATCTGGCCAACTGTCAATTTCAACCCAATTAAAAAAAAACTACAACCCTATGTGAAATAGATCACTTGCCTAGGAAATATAATATTAAGATGTGAAAATTTTTCAATTGAGTGACTTTGAAGGTAGGTCTGTAAAATGAAGCATTATCTTTCACGCCTTTCTGAAGAGGAAATTTAAAAAAAGCTAGGATCTGGGCTTGTTTTACAATAAAAAGCAATTATTAACTGTGAGCGCTAACCTGACTCTTTACATTTGAATCCCTTGTCAGTGCAGCCGGAATAATGAAATCTCTCCATCACATCACAACAAATTTATGCCAAATGATATTTATTAGCCACGTTTAGGTAAATCACTGTAAATGGTCTAATAAATAATCATTAGAGTAAAGCCTAATATGTACATCCGAGAAGCGGCTTCCATTAGCATAAATGAATAACTCGCTCGAACGAACCTCCTCGCTGTTTTGGAGAAACAACGTGCATTAAGAACCTTTTTAGCCAATTAATAAATCGAATTGCAAAACCCAAAGGTATTAAACAAAATTGAAGGATAAAAACCTTAATATTGTATATTTTTAGTCCGAAAGCTTACTGAATACGAAGTACATACTAGAGCCATTTCTTCTGTGAAAACATATTTCCCTCTGAAATTAAGTCATATTCGAGGAAAAAAACTGTATATAAAACCTAAAACAATAAATACAATAAAATCAAATAAAAAACCGCAACAGCTGATTTCGGTTGTAAACCCAAATAAAGGACAATGTGTTTACATGCTTAAAATTGTGCATACGGTTTTTCATTATTTTCGCCTGAATCACAATACGGATTAAGCCTAAATTTCACAGGCTTGTTTATTTCACGTATGGTTGATCTCTCAAAACATGAAAACTGTCTGCTACTATCACTATTTTGTCACTTCTATCAGTCCTGTATAACAACACTCCTTTCAGTTGGAGTTAAAAAAAACCCAAAACGTGTGTGCATATAGGCCGAGTCTGAATGCTCCGTCCAGATATTCATAATACATAAATGAGACCAGTCAGTGCTCATACAGGCTTGGGAGTGATGTAGATGACTGAATTTATTTTCAAACCATTAGCAAAATGTTCGATGATGTGGTTTCGGTGTGGCAGGAGATAATGTTTCCGGAGTTTCTGTCCCCCATAAATAGCGCAAAATGTGAAGAAATTTCGTCTGATAGCGCCCTCTTTTGATCAGATTCCTTCAGACCGGGGGGGGGGGGGGGGGGTGGCACACACCGGGTGACAGAATCCCCTATGACTCCAGCACCATGGTGGCCATGGCTTAATGCAGTTTATGGAAAATGGGGAATTTTACGAAAGCTAGATGCTTGGGAGTATATACGAGAAGCATGTATAGTTTAACACTTAATTTTGTTTTTTAGTTTGTAGGCCTACTTGTACTACAAGAATTTGTAAATGTGCGTTTTAAATGACAAATAAAAACCGCTAACCCAAAAACGAATGACTGTGTGATTACAAAATTCGCAATATCTTCTTCCAGTTATTAGATAAGTTCATCTGGACTGTTGATAAATCATGGATTATGAAGTTCTATGCATCGCATCCAAATAAATGTAAATGTTACATGTTAAGAATATAGATTCTTCTTCAAGTTTTAATTTTTTTGTCATTTCCAAATTACATCACAGGTTGGTATGGACATTTTTATTTGTTGGAATGGCTTCCTTGGTCACCATGGCGATTGTGTCTCATATCACAGACTATCTAAAGTATTCCACAAACACGGTCATTTCATTCAACACACCCAAAGACACAGAGTTTCCAAAAGTCATCATTTGCAATTGTAACGCGGTCAAGAATTCTTCACGGAACAGTACAACATCCACCAGGCTATTTGGACGTACGGGTGGGACTGCCGGACTCCGAACACGGCCGGGTCGAAAGACTGCAATCCCGACCGACGATCAGGAAACAGACATCACGAATGTCGACTACGGAAATCTTGGAAGGGCGTTTGCACACAGCATCGACACCATGCTATTGAATTGCCAGTGGGGAGGAGGGCAGACATGTTCTGCTGATAACTTCACACAAGTTTGGACGGATGTTGGCGTGTGTTATGAATTCAATGGGTTAGCTGCAACGGGAGAAGGGAATGGCTTGAGAAGCACAGTACCTGGAAGTGATGGTGGGCTGTGGATGCAACTCAATGTTGAAAAGTCTGAGTACACCGAGGATAACGATTTCGGGAGTTGTTTTAAGGTAAGCTGCCACATTTCCTTTCAAGACAGTTTCAGTTTCTCCAACATTTCCCTTGACAATATGCTACCATCTTAACCGTGCTGATTTTCTTGATATCTAAGGTCGCCATTCAACCACGAGGACATACGAATCTGATAAGAAACCTGGTCATGGCTGTAGCACCGGGTGACCATACCGTTATTAGCCTCAAGAAACATTGGGTATGTAGATAGAATTATTGATGCAGTACGTCACAATAAAAACTAACTAAAATAATAAGATCAAAATAAATGTCCAAACAATACAAACATAACAGAAAACATTGACTCTTTGAAATGCTCATTTATCTTAGCTGTTGTTAACTGTCCTAACACAATCCTCGGGAAACTTGTAAACACATTATTTCTAAGAAAGTCACAACCAAAGCAAACATATATCATCGGCTGAATGAAAACATTGCTGTATTAACATCTACAGAGAACAAGCTTGCAGCGTCCCTACGAGACCGACTGCAGGGAGACACGTCTGCAGTATTTCCAGCAGCTCAACTACTCCACCAGTGCCTGTAAGATGGAATGCTTAACCAATTCCTCAATGTCCAAGTGCGGTTGTATAGCACCGTACATGCCAGGTAAAAGAAACCATCACCCCAAAACACCGACTTAAAAAATGACACCGTTGCGAAGTTCAACATTTTGCTCTTTTAGCAACACAGACTTGTGGACAAGTCGTTAAATTTCTGTCGCGGTTATAGCAAAACGGCTCTCTCGCAACTATCTCGCAAGACTGCTGTTCCGCCCGAAACTATACTGTTCTCACAACTACGGTCCAATTGGAACCGTAGTGGTGGTGATAGCAGTAGTCTCGCGCAGAGCAGCAGTCTAGCGAGATAGTTGCTAGAGACCGATTCGCTATCATTGCGACAGACAGTCTATTAACAATGGTATACATCCCAACACAACTGCTTCTATGAACAGAATACATCGCGGACAGAGTATTAAGCACATTATAATAATCATGTGAAAATTGTATATATTTAAAAAATAATGTGTTTCTTTCACAGCATCTTCGGGGTTCCCATACTGCAATTTACTGAGGTTGTCATGCGTAAGCGACTATGTTGGTATGTACAACATTTCGCAACTGAAATAACAATTGCTCATAGGAAAAATATAAATCAATAAGGTTAAAATAAACATAAATTTATCTCTAAACCAGTACCAGTACCAGTTGTGGGAGAATGAGGACAGGTCGGACCTGGTACACTGCAAAACTGGGATGTTAGATTGAATCTTTCCGGCATATTTGTGTGACAACACCAACACGGTGTTACTTATCCACATTACTATATCGTTGGTGACACCGTGTCAGTTTTATTACAAATAGATACAAACAAAATCAATTTAACACCTGCGTTTTTGTAGCGTAAACGTTGCAACGTGTGAGAACTTTACAAAAAGGAAAAAAAGGTAAATTCTTTGTTTTAAATTATATCTCATGACAAAATCTGAACGAGAAAAATACCCATTACAATAAACAAGTTTTAGCTTTTAATTCGTTAATTATTATTGAAATGAATGTAAAAACACTGGGACAAGGATGCTTATTTGATCTTAACTTTTTAGAAACCCCTTAAGCAGATTTGCGATGGTCAAACGAGCGTAAAATTGACGCGTGACGCAGGTTATAGAGGACGCTGACCTCTCAACAACGGTAGACTGCAATGAAAAGGCTTCACGTTGCAATTACAGCATCAGGGCCCAATTTCATAGCGCTGCTGAACGGTAAGCACATTTTCGTGCTTACTATAGCAGAAAAATGTGCTTAAGCGTAAGCGTATTTCACAGGTTAGCAAGGAAATTAGGCGGTCAGTTTGCGCGTTCGCCATGGATTTGGATTGTTAGGTCATTCATTTTCATACAGTAAGCACCGGAAGAATAGCATGCCTTTTCGTGTGCTTACGGTTAGCAACGCTATGAAATGGAAACTCGTGCAGTAAGCACAGAATCAGCCATTAAGCAGCTCTATAAAATCAGGCCCTGGTGATTATAACCGCACATCCAAAACAATTTTTTACAAAAGTTTTGTGATCTGAGCTGGAGGTGAGCAGAAAAAAATTCTTAAGTTTTTTGCAGTAACCGGAAGTTGAGGGCAAATTTAATTCCCGGGTTTTCTTGGTTGTATTGTTGAATTGATTTTACTTTCAGATTTTCTTTCACTAAGTATTACCTTCCCAACAACATGTATAATGTTCATGGTCATAAACCACGTTAAACTAAAATAATTAACGAAACAAAATCTCGCCCGCGTAAAACTCCGTACGGTTGGGACCCACAATGGTCCCGGAAGTTCGAATGCGCGCGAGACTTGCACTGTCTATGCTGAGGTAAGACCGCGCCCTCATGAAATCGTGCTCGGTGCGAATGTCATATACAGTCTGATTTATCAATCTTACTAGAACTGCCTGTATTTAATGACTATCTTGTTTTACAGCTACACCGTCAAAATGCGTTTGTAAAACACCGTGCTATGAAGAGGTGTACCGGTCACGAACCAGCTACGCACGAGCATCCTATGTATCGCACACCAAAGCACAACGATCGTTTAATTGGTCCAAGGAAGAAGAAAAGTAAAGCTTATCAGTTATTTGTTATTAATTGAAACCCTAGGAGTGCACAAATGCAGGAAGGTTCCACGAGTTACTGGAACCCCAGTAGGCTAAAAAGTTAGATTGTTAGGGGGAGGGGTGTGGAATAACTTAAAACAAAACTAGCACAGGCTGTCAGCAAGACATCTGAAAGCCTGCTACAAAGAACAGATGGCCACACTTTATAAGAGGGTTTAGATCTGAGTAGGTCTGTGTATATCTGTAAAGTTAGTTTTACACGAAGTATATGAGTGAACATATTTTTCAACACCTCAAAAAACTACACAATTCTGGGACCTGGTCCCCCTCTTAGATATGTGGAATGGTCCAGTCTAGAATATCAAGGACTTTAACTTCCCCAGGCATAGGACTTTGGAGAAAACAGTGTAATAAATAAAATGTGCCACGACTCTTGTTACCAGCGCTCACTTAAGATTTTTTTTTTTAAGAAACAAACACATTTTACAATGAAATTATAGGAGTGTTTTTATTACAAAGGAAACAAAGCAATGATAAACAAAAACGCCAAATACACATTTAAACAGTCAAAAAAGAAACAGTATTTTGGTGTTGTGAAAATGGTTCATATGTGTAAATTAATAAAAGGAATGCACACGAAAAAGAAACAACCCATAATGAAAATGTTGTTAACTCAAATGGCGTCATACAAGTATAACATTTACAATTGTTCATAACATCCCGGATATGCAATATTTTACCACTTATCCTATTAATATGATTTAATTTTGCAGAGAAAACGTAGTTGAGATTTCCATATATTTTGAGGATTTTCGAGAGGAGTGGGTCTCCCAAAAGGAAGCTCTGAGCGTGTTCAATCTCATGAGTAAGGAAAACAACAAACTTATCAACATAGTTAGATATTGTGTTTAAAGGGAACGTATACCTTCGGTTTTGGGAACCGTTAGATTGTTTTAACCCTAAATGTAGAAATATACAATAAATCTAGCATGTGAAAATTTCATTTCAAAAGGTGGTAGCGTTTTGGGGAATTCGCCGAAAATTCGCAGTGGTTATGTCCACGCAGGAAGAAAAATCAGTCTCATAATCTGAAAAACGTTACTGACAGTAACGTTTCTAAGATTCAAATTTTGGGGGATAAAAACTGATATATTTTTCCATAGCCACATTACTTCGAAGTGAAATGATTCTCAAAATGCTTTATACTATCGAAAGCTGATGTACTTCTAATCAAGTAAGTTTTTATTGCCATTAATTTAAGAGTGATTATCAAACGTACCCCTTCCCTTTAATAAACTGCAACACTCGTTACACTATTAGCACCTTTATCACTGCACCGAGCAGACTCAGTGGTTATGTATGTGCTACATCTGCTGGTAATGTAGAAAGCTGTGGGTTGGAATCCCGCCCAAGTGTGGGCCTTCGAAAGCATAGAGTTTTATACGTATGCTTTAGTTGACTGCATGTGGAGGCCAACTCGAAGTATTTCTGACCGCGATATAAGGGCGTGTGTGAACCAAACTGATAAAACAAATAAAACCAACATAATGTTGTATTACTATTATTTATTTGACCATTCATTCAAAACACATTATACAGGTATTCAACATAAAATAAAACAGTAGTTGTGATGCAGGGAAAATTCGTCGTTGAAAGCGCCCCCATGCGGTTAAAAATACGGTCAATTTATTGCAGCTCTTTTCGATACTTAAAAAGTATTGTCCTATGAACGATTGAAATCAGTATGTTTCGAAGCATTTTGAGTGATCTTAGAGTATAAAGTGCAGCCAAAACGTAAGACAGTCTTTTATCTACTTTTGTTACAAGGTTCAGTTGGTGGTGAGCTTGGTCTGTTACTCGGTGGGAGCGTCATAACTGTTTTTGAGTTCATCGACTACTTCGTATCTCAACAGGCTTTGAGATACCAGTTGATGAAAAGACATCTCAAAGATATTGGGAAGAAAAAACAACTTTCGGCTGAGTGACTGATCGTTGCGGCGACTAGACTCGTGTTCCACACATCAGAACAGATTTATCACAAAGGCAATTTAATGATTGTAATAAACTGGACTTACATGTAATCACCTTTATACAGGGTACAACATATATGGCTGATCACATGCGCTGTCTTATTACTACTGACTTCTGTACTTTTGTAAACACTGTGTAGATAAAAATGGTGTGGGCAAACAACGATTATAGGAAAAATTGTCTCTTGATTTGAATGAAAAGCATGTATCTTCTGCTTATCTTTGCAACTGCAAGCAGAAGCAAAGTAATGTAACAGTTACAAAGGTCCATAAGCTCACAGCTGAATACTTATTAAAACTTCCGGAAGATGAGTCTCCAGACTTCCAATCTGTTGAAATAGAAACAAACAAGAATTTTAAAAGGGCAAATATTGGAATCACGAATCAGTTTCCAGTAACCAAATAATTCAGAATACTATTGGTTGGTTTATAACTTACCTCTGGGAAGGGGAGGCATCCAATTGCTGTCCGGCCAGCCAGGCTGATCGCCGTTTTGACGGTTCTGCTCCATGATCCACTCGGTGAGTGGCCGGAAATATTCGGCGATCGGGCCTGCATCAAAGTGTCTCTGGCCGGTCACAACAAACATGGCTTCGGGCCAGGGTTGGCTGATACCCATCCCAAGCATCTGGCTACAGATTAGATAAAAAGGAAATGTACACAAATCAGAACGAGAATTTTTTGTTTGTTTCTACGAATTGAACCAGGTTGGAAACATTCATAAATAGTTCGATGTCCAAAGGCAGCAGTCTCACAGGTCACAGTAGACTTACCCAAACACTTGTCCCGCTGCCGTGGAGTTGTATATATTACATTGGTGCAAAGGGCCAACGTGACCAGCATGGCGACACAAACCCCCATGTAGTTGAAACTGAACGATGTAAGCTAAAAAATACCTAAGAAGAAAAAGAAGAAAAATGTTTGGGTTGAAATGGTCCGCTCGAAATCACTTTGTAAATTTATCTTTCAATGAGGTAAGACAAAGCAGGTCAATTGTCACACTCACCTGACATAGCTCACGTCAGCACTGACATGGTAAATAGAAGCAGGATCAAAATTTGTCTCATTTCTTTGTATAGGTGGAGCAATGCCCTGAAATTGATTCCTGCATAAAGACATACGAAATCATTTAATTCTGTATCATGTAGTAATAACACATTCTTACTGCGAATTTTTAACAGTGCAACATTTTAACAGTGTATACAAAGTATTAACAATGTTGGGTTGACCAAAGACAAAATGACTAGAGCGGAACTTGAACCTGACCTCCGGATTAACGTGGCGGAGGTCACAGGTTCAAGCACCGCTCTTTTAAATTTGTCTTTGTTCAACACAAAATTATTTAAGATTCATCCAGTTAGTTTCCCTTGTGGTTTATAACAAGGTATTAACAATACAATCTCCCAAGATATGTTAGTTAATAAAATCGAATAACATACACACAGAAAGACACTATAAATTTCTAATGTATTATTTTGTATGTTTTATACGTGTATTTCTCACTAACTTAATTGCAAATATTTTCGATGATATATTTTTGTTGTTGTTTCAATGTTAATTTCCGCAACTCCATCCATGGTGTTTATATATCTGTCAAACTTGTACTTGCATTTCACTGCCCAGGGCCCAATTTCATAAAGCTGTTCAGCAGAGAATACTGCTTAGAAAATGTCTTTGCTCAGCAAAATAATAGTGGGGTACCAGTTGCCACAATGAAAACTTTCTAGAATTTTGGCTGGTAACCTGTTTTTGCTAAGCAAGATTTGTTTGTGCTAAGCAAGTTTGTGTGCTTACAGGCTTTAAATTTAGTCGGGGCCCAACTTTAAACTAATTTTGCTTAACAATTTTCTGTTCAACAAAAATTGGCAGGATACCAGTCACAGATGGTACATTTGAAATGGTATTTTGGCCGGTACTCTTATTCTGGTGAGCATAATGTTGTTGTGTTTAGCTACTTTTTGCTCTTAAGCAGCTATATGAAATCGGGTCATGGTCTTTCACGGTAATGTATCGTTGAATTTTTAACCTGAATTATATGTAGTTGTTTATTAATATTAAATTGGAATGCTTACCTTAATTCCCACCACTTTGTGTTGTAATTTTCCAGGGGTACAGAACCATTGAAAACACCCCACCGCCACTTGTCGACGAGGATTGCAAATGGCAAAAAGGCTATTTTGTCCAGGGCCATGCTCATTAGGAAATTTAAATCAGCTTCTGCAATAGAGACATACAAAACAACAATTCAGTTCGGCAGAATTGACAAAAACCTCCAAAACACTAAACACGCCCACTTTTGAATTTAAATGAAGAGTAAATGCGAACAATTGAAATTATCTAAGGAGAAATTATAACTTCTTTTTACAAGACTCTTGCTGGTTTTTTTTTTGAGATGTGAATCCAAAAATGGGTGGAAATGGTGATAGTTGATATTTGATTGTACATTAATATAAATAGCCTCCATTTTGAATGCCAATCGAGTTGTCATAATTAATTTTCAAATTAAGTTCCCGAGAGGACGTTTATCAATTGTTCTCACCTTTGTCTTCTTTTAATTCATCGATGAGACCGATTCTATAGAGATTATTCGGAGAGAAGGCAGACATGGCCACTGTGTCCCCGATAGCCTCGCCGAATGCTGGACAAGCCGACAGACGGTACACGATGGGCTGGTTACGGTACTGGAGAAAGTACTGTACATGACCCAGCTCGTGGTGTGCGGTGATGAAGTCAGCCATGTTTACGTCACCGCACATGCTGACCCTGAGAAACAGAAATAAAACATGGATATGTATACATATCTCTGGATTGACTGATTCATATGTGTATCTAGATGAGGCATAAGCCCACGTGCTATAACAGCAGCGTGTCAAAAACATCAATTTTATTCTGTGG
This sequence comes from Pisaster brevispinus, assembly GCA_023634235.1. NCBI lineage: Eukaryota > Metazoa > Echinodermata > Asteroidea > Forcipulatida > Asteriidae > Pisaster > Pisaster brevispinus. The sequence goes on along the minus strand of JAMKCF010000005.1, from coordinate 11,501,724 downwards.
AATAAACACCATTCATTTTCTGGTAATTGACCTTTTCAAACTCGATTAGAAAAAACCATCTCACCGAAAATCCCGTTTATTGTAGAACTCCCAAGCCATTGCATGACACACGACTGCCCTTCCATCATCGGGGCTTGTCAGACGAGATTTAGTGTAGAATTGGTCAGGAACGGGCAGGAGACCCATGGACGTGTAGAACTCATTAGCAACTTCAAACATACGACTGACAGTGTAATTCTGCAGTAGAGAAATGATTACAAAAGAAGCAGGTATGTCAATATAAGTATAGTACAATCTCCAAATGCCCAATAAACATCTAATCTGGGTATAAGGAATTGACTACAAGTGTTTTTATACATGAGTAGTACATTGAATGGAGTTTTTATTAAAGGACATACTTATTTCAACAATCCACTGCATTCTTATAGTGGAATTGCCACCCTACACTCTATGTATTTATATAACCATTGCGAGGTTGGGGGGGGGGAAATATCTGCAGTCATTTCATACGGAGGTTAGTTCTAATGGTCAACTCGGTCCTAAGTAAAGTATGTTCGAATCAATTTGGTTTACGAGGTCAGCTCGGTCCGAAAATAACTCGGACCCAAGGCATTGATCATTGAACAATTTGACTCTTAGAGTCATTAGGTGCACGAATAAGTTGTAGCCAAAATCTACCAACCTCACTTCGGACCTTCTCATGAACGGTACAAACATGAAAAATATATATACATGTATTAGGCCTATGCATAAAATATTATGTTACACTTAACATGAAATTACTACAGAAAAGCTCATACAGCATAAAAACTATAAAAAATACATTGTTCTCAAAATGCGATTTGACTTTTCCATGTATTAATCATGCGTTGCTTACCAAACTTGTAATGAAAATGCCAAGCAGGTATGTGTTGTTATTAGGTTATTAGGTAGTGGGGCTTACAATTCCTGCAGTGTAAACACAGCCAACTCTGCTCCAGTGGAATTCAATTAATAAGAACTTAATGTGCGTAATCAGGTGAGGTTTCGCTGTGACACCATGTGTAAAATCTCTTTTGAGTAGTTAATGTTCTGAGAAAAACCAGTGGTTTGACAACTCCATGTTTCGACCAGATTGCTGTTAAGGAGAATGAAGACTATCAAAATATACTGATCGAAACGTCGAGTCAAATCACCGGTTCTTCTCAAAACCACCACTACTCAAAAGAGATTTTACACATGGTGTCGCCGCAAACCTCACCTTATTGAAAGTTTCCTATTGTGCATAACCCAAACGTATGAAATATCTACGCTGAAGCTTTAATCAACAGGGGGCGCTATACAACGTGACCGTAAAGAAAACGAGCTTAAAGGGGGATTTCCCGGTATGGTTGATAAGGAAAATCACTCAAATCATATTACCTAAAACAAACCGAAGTAAAAACCGAAAACAAACAAAAAGAACAACAACAAAACAAAAAACAAACTAACAAAAAACTAAAACATAAACAAAACCAAAAACAACTCAAAGACAAAATAACAAACAAAAACAAAACAAGAAAAAACAAAACAACAACGACGACGACGACGACAACAACAGCGACGACAACAACAGTAAGAAAAAAAACCAAACAAACCAAACAACCACAACAACAAAATCACTCAAAATAATGTAAAGTGGGTGGAATAGGGTAACCGTTCACAAAAGAGTACGCGTCGAAAAGGCCAAAAGATTTCCTCACAAAACAAAAAAAGGTCGATGGACAAAATGGACTCTCAATAAACAGTCTCGTACCTTTCCACTGTTAGGCCGTATCCAATTTGGCAGCTACATCTACGGCTACGACTGTTGCTAAGGGTGTTGCTAAGGACGTCCTATGCTTCAACACATGATGATGCAGCGATCCAGCCGTAGCCGTAGCCGTAGCCGTAGCCGCAGCTGCTAATTCAGTCACGGCCTTAATACAGGATGCACCTACCTGAGCACGAAGAGCTGGTGTGATGTCTGTTGCTTGTTTCTCAGGGAAAGGCTTTGCAATGTCTATGAGATTGGACCACTTGCTACTCCACATATGCCCTAATTGAAAATGTCAGAAGGAACATTGTTCGATCAGTAAATTAATATATTTTTTTGGTAGAGGCAGTTTTCTTTAATTATAGACTATTGTCTCACCGAGTAGGTGTGCTGGTATTGGGCCGCGGAGACTAATGAATTCCGGGCCGTATATCTGATACAATTTTCGGCGAATGTAGGCATGTAGGTTTGTGTACAGGGGTCGCAACTGCTCATAGATGTTATCCACCTGAGATTCGAGATCATCAACCTCGTACCAGGATCGCCACATCGCTCCCTTGTCGGGTTGGTCTAAACGAAATGAGAAATCAAAAGTAATGAATGAATTAATCCACTGCTATAAATAGAATATCACCTTACTTTTGCAGTTTGTCTGAATAATGATCAACATCCGACAAAACATGTCCAGCATTCTTCCGCTTATAAAAGTTAAAGTAAGTTCTAATCGATCTTAAGTTGCGATACAGCATGTATATGTACTCTCTTATGTTTTATTGTTAGTATGATTCCTTAAGGGAATGTGTTTGTCTTCAAACTCAAAGTGAAAGTGAGATTACCGACTGATTATTCCTCTGACATCAGTCTGAAAATTCCTGATTTGATGAAAAATAGCTAAATTCACCAAATCACTATGTTCTTATCAGAAAAAACCCTATAACTAGTCAGCTTGTGGGTACAGCTATGTGTAAATCTCTTTTGGGAGTAATGTTGCTTTGAAAAGAACCGGTGTGGTCTCGACGTTTCGAACAGTCGACTCTGCTTGTCTTCAGGAGAAAGAGTATACTATTTGAAACGTCGAGACCACACCGGCTCTTTTCAGAGCCAACACTACCTCCAAAACAGATTAACACATGGTTGTACCCACGAGTTTACTGCTTTTAGTTAGGGCCTGCTTCTTATTTTCAACACAATCCAAAGCTTCAAACATCACTCATTATGTTCTTATAATTATAACACGAATATCATACTTAAAATAAACAAGTAAAGTCTTTACCGTTGTCAAGTGCAGCCATATTGCTTAGTTGAACGTATCTCTGGAATAATGGTTGAGCACCTATTCCAGTGGCTTCTCGCCAGCTTACCCATAAATACAGGAGCTCTGCGTAATCTCGACTCTCTGCCATTAGATTCTCGGCATCTGTTCGCACAGCATACAGTTATATTACTCGATGTAATTAGTAGTGGTAAGGTTGACCACACAGAGGAGTCATAAATGCACTTTATGATTGCAATTATACTTTATTTTTTGGCGGGCAAAACATCTGGGGAAATAGAGAGACTTCAGGTTGGAGGTATCATAGCATACACAACAAGGTGTCTTGTCAATGCACTTTAGACAGCTAATTATAACGATTAACCTATAATAAGTCATTAATTAACAGCAAGAATGTGTATTACTAATTAATAAAAACAATGGTTAATAGCGTTTTTCTCCATAGTTTAATTACTATTTTTATACTCAACCAAAACAAACAAAATACTCTCTCTATTTTGTGTACGTAGGTAGATCTTTCTGGCTTGGATTTAAAAATCATGATTTAAAAAAATCATTTGATTAACAAATCATCTTTACCTGGCACAAATGGCATACATGCTTCGGTCGAGTTCTCGTGTGATCTGCATGACTTCGCTTGAGAATACCTCGACTTCAGTTGACTCTTAACACTTGTCAACTGAAATTATAAATGAGATGTGTGGAGCATTGAATGTCGTTTTTCATAATTTGAAATGTATTATTTTTTTGTAGACAATTTTTTCCCTATTATAAACTGTGAACAACCTTTAAGTTATTTTACTTAAATGGGTTGTTATTTGACATTGTATTTTATACATTTGTATTTTATACTTTTGTATTTTATACTCAGTGAAAGACTATCTAGCTATAAATTGATATGAAAATACGTAAAATACAATTAACAATTTCGGTTATAATGAAGCGTCCAAATTAAAATTCATGATTATATATTTCTTGTTAACATTCTACTGTACCTCTTGTAACTTCGTTATATTCCTGAATGCATTCTCGCCTACATTGACCATGATCTTTACGAGTTGACGTTTTATGTCAGGCGGGAAGTTTGTGATGTTAAACCTCGATGCGTTGTCTCTTCCTTGCTTACTGAATTCCGAATACAGGAGTCGAGCTTCAATCTGTAAAGAAAATATCATCATTAAAGAGAGATATCTTCGAGGTGCACTGGGATCAATGTCATCGCGCTTCTTAACGGTCAGCAAATTGTCGTGCTAAATAGGCCTTACAGCAAAACGTATTTCACAGGTAAGCAAGAAAATTAGGCAGCCAACCTGAGCGTTCGCCATGGAATTGGATTGTTACGTCATTCCTTTGCTTACAGTAAGCACTGGAAAGTTAGCATGCCTTTTCCCATGCTTACGGTTATAGCAGAGCTATGAAATGGAAATCACGCACTAAGCACAAAATCGAGCATCAGGCACCTCTATGAATTTGCCCACAGGGACCAATTTCATTAAGCGGTCCAAAATTTCATAAAGAGGAAAAACACGTATAAGCAATTTTTATATAAACAATGGAGATTTGACAGCGCGTTTGCGCATTATCAATGGGTTTGCATTGTTAAGTGACCCATCTCCTTACAGAAACCGCCGGCACGTTTGTTTTTTGCTTAGCTTGCGGTTAGCAGCTTTTATGAAATAGGAAATCTGCTAATGGTGGATCCGTAAGTAGAAAACTCTGCTTACAGTCTTTAAAAAAGTGTGCCTCTGTGTGTCTCATGGAGTGTATGTCTACGTGGTCTTCAGGCTAAGCGTCACCTTGACATTTCCAGATGTCAACTGCCATATCATGAATCGACATTGGCCTAATTCATTCAGACGGACTGAATATCTCCAGAGCTTTCTGTGATATGATTAATGCAGTGTGTCATCAGCAACTGTGTTAGTTTTCACGTGCGAGTAAATACCATCTTAGATTTGAAGATAAATCGACAGCGACTTGGATAGACCCTTTTTATAAATAGCATCACATGTTCGACCTTTTAAGGAGCGTGATTTAACAATTTTATGAATCCTGTGGTGGTTAAACAAATCCAATGATATACGGTATAACATGCGAATCTAGGGCAAGGGGCAGTGGAATTCGATTGATGCTAGACCGCTAGTGCCCTGCGTTTGAAAAGTCATGGTCATAATATATAATAAATCAACTTTAAACCAATCAGCCCCTTCTTGTCCTCAATTAATTCAACTAGGCCTACATGGAGCTTATGATGGGTACACCTGCTTATAAAATAGAAACAAATTGTTCTAATTTTCTTTTACTAAAGCACCAAAAATGTCCTACCATTTCACTGCGTGTAGCGTCTGTGATATTGTAGTTGAAATTCCACATCTTTTGCACAATTCCTGGCCAAGTCTGGGCTGCCCGATTGTTATAATATTCCAGAAACCTCCGTGCTTCATCCACGTTGTCACTCAACTCCTGGGAGACGGCGACATTGACGAGCGAACCCTTCAAAGACACGACTAATACCAGCAGAGAAAACCCTCCACTCCGCCGAGACAGCATGATGTCCCCACTTCCCAGAATGTCTCTTCAAAATTGCGTCTCAAGATCAATGAACTACTCAGATCAATTTAAAGTACAGTGGCGGGATCCCTCACGCGATATTGCGTCTTCCACCCTGAAGTTTGTACAAGCGAATTAGTAATTTTGTACAACCGCACGAAACACGGTAAAAAGGACGACCCCAATGGGCTATGTAATGCTAGGAATCAACCAATCGCAGTTCCCAACCGTTGGGGAGCATTACTAAGCTACTATAGTTAAGATCAGGGTGATTGACTTGTGTGATAGGTCAGGGCGATATGGGGTCCAATACCAGACGTCATAAGCATTGCCAGTTGTTTGATCTTCAAGTTGAATGGCATACCAGGTTAATTTAGAGGTGTACAAAGGTGGAGCGATTTCTTCGTAGATAGATAACAATTACAACAAGTTAATCGGATAATTGATTTAATTTGAATGACTGTGTAATCAAACGTTAACAAGTTTCACGTAAACATGCCATAAAAACGTATCAAGTAATAAACCACAAGGGAAACATCACATTTCATGTAAAGTCCATATACTTGCAATCATTATTTAAAAAAGTTTAGCCAACCTAAATAAACTTTAAATATGTTTATACACTTTGATCAGACTATGCAGTAGGACTGCTATATTACTCCTGGCACAACTCAAGTTGACATCTGTCTTTTCAGTAATTCATTCAAAAAGGGATCGGTCAACGTGAATAATAGCTAGGGTTTTCCCTGATGTATTGGTACATCGCATGTCAAAACAGCTTGGTGTAGGTTTACCACATATTGACATATACTTGATAGCCTCAGTCAATACCATTAACGCTCAACGTTTTTTCGTAAACAGTTCTGAGCTCCAGGTAAAAACTCAAATAATTTTAGTCGTGGCAAATAAGTTAGATTGAAGAGCGTAACTTTTGCGGCAGACTTGTTCACAAGAGCTCCTGAACTCAGAAAAGACAAAACAAATAACGAAAAAAAAAAAATCCTATACGGCAAAAACTTTCCCGACTGCAGTTACCTAACCTTGATCTGCGCTTCCGGCCGGTCAGTGCCCATGAGGGGTACACGGCTGATTCCTGCACGGTTCGAAAATAATAGCTTTGCAGCAAGAGTAATCTTTAAGCAGATTTTAGTAATTTTAACAACACACATCAAGACCCACTTTGACAGTCAGAATCTGAGAATAAAGTCCTTGATAACAGCAAAAAGAACTAAAAGATGCTCCTACGAACAATTTGACAAGAGAGAGAGAGAGAGAGAGAGAGAGAGAGAGGTGGAGAGAGAGAGAGAGAGAGAGAGAGAGAGAGAGGATGGAGAGAGAGAGAGAGGATGAGAGAGAGAGAGAGAGAGAGAGAGGAGAGGGAGAGAGAGAGAGAGAGAGAGAGAGAGAGAGAGAGAGAGAGAGAGAGAGAGAGAGAGAGAGAGAGAGAGAGAGAGGGAGAGAGAGAGAGGAGAGGAGAGAGGAGAGAGAGAGAGAGAGAGAGAGAGAGAGAGAGGAGAGAGAGAGAGAGAGAGAGAGAGAGAGAGGAGAGAGAGAGAGAGAGAGAGAGAGAGAGAGAGAGGATCAGGTTGGCTGTGGCTGGGGCATCTTACGAAAAGTCAAAAGTATAAATAAGCTTACAATTAAAAAAACGAAGAAAGGAGATTGGAAACACTATTCAACACTTTAAGTGACAGCTATTTACATTTCTTGGGGGGGGGGTGTTGGTGTGCAAGTACCCACTTTGCTGTGAAAAACGTAAACCAGTCTCACTTATATCATATCACTGTTTTGCTGACTTATAAGGTTGCTATTTTTACCGATCTGGGTCGAGAATTTGTTCTTATCCAAACATATGGAGTGAGTTTTTGTTTATAAATTCACGGACTATTGTTATGGGGCACTGAATGCTGACAACCCTTACCGACGCTGCAGGCGTATTGCCTCAGGTTTCTCTATTTACAAATACATGTACATAGCGAAGACGTCGCCGGTGCTGGCCATTGTAAACGACTCCTTACACCAGGCTCAACATCCCCGAGGTTAAAGTTGCAAGACGGAACATGTCATATTATGCTTCATATTTTTATAGTGGGCCATTATTGATCATCTTGGGGGATCTCTTTTAAGTAAACTGACGAGGATACACGCGTCAGTTTTGGGACGATTTCTAGCAATAATTGGCGAACTCTTGACAGCGTGTAGTGGTTTTTTTATGGCAAGTCAACAATCCGTGAGCTGTCACAAACACACAGACGTAAAATGTGTTTGATTTTTCAGTCTGTAATTGGGTTAGCGTTAAATGTATAACAAACGTGCGAATCGTGTGGTAAACAAGTTATTGCACGGTCATCGAAAACTGTCTTGGGTATGATGGGATTCCATTTTGTTTTTATAGTAGGCTGAGAATTTCAACACTTTCACTTATCAGCAATCTTTTTCATTTTATCATAGTATTTGGCATTTAAAAAATGGTTTATTTTGCTGCTGTTTACCTAGAGTTCTAGCATATGTTTTCGTTTAACATTCTCGACGCATATTTTGATTGCAGCTATATATAAACACCTTCAACATCTCTTACTTTATCATTTAGGCCCCTATCACAAACGATATGCATTAAAAAACAACAAATCAAAACCCTTTAAGTCAAAAGAGTTTATCTAACCCTAACTAATGAACACGTGGTAGTTGCGCGTCGCCGCATCTCACATCTTCAACTTGGAAACGATAGGTGCTACATCTGGCAAGCTCAAATCGAGAGTTTTGACACTTACAAATCGAAAACCTAAAATGTACAGATATTTTTTATTTAAGAAAGAGGGTGATAGTAAATAAAACTGATTTCCTAATTGCGGAAAAAAATAAATCTCTTTCTTGAGAACCTTCAAAAATGTCGCACTAATTTTAGCACTCCTGTTGTTCTCGATGTGCTAATGATGCCATAACATTTTCTTACGGGTTGGTGACGGGATCCCCGCCCCCATGAAGCAAGCCCCCGTATACTGCAACAGATTATCACATCATTATTCTGATCACGCAACGCTAAACATCACAATCATGTACATGAATTTTGATGATTCCATTCATGTGTAACTGCCACAGTATTTGAAACTCGGTATTAAAGCTGTGCGCTCTGGACTTCTTGATGTCGTCGAAGAAGTGATACTGAAGTGTTCTGGGCACTGGATACATGGCCTTTGAAAACGACCAGAAGCCAAAAAGATGTACCTCATTGCACAGTGTGATCGCTGTTTGAGTCAAATAAAACCCTGGCGAAAAGGAGAAAATGAACAAATAAATAATCAAAACACAGAGACAGCAAATGTGTCTAGCATACAAACAAAATCCATTAATATTTTGCGTCCCTATACAGTCCCTTCATATATTGGTAACATATTTTGTATTATCAAACCATAACAAGTTACACGTAAACATATTTGCAATTTGCTTGCCATAAAAACGTAACAAACCACAAGGGAAACAACACATTTCATGTTAAGTCCATATAAATTGCAATAACTATCTTTAAAGCTTTAACCAACCAGTGATATGATTATTCACTATGATCAGAATATGCAATAGGACTGCTATTATGAATCTTAATTATTCAGTTGACATCTGTTTATACACTATGATCAGATCTTTCCGCCCCCTTCTCCGATGGTAACACTTTCCCTCCAAACTCTCTTTGGATCAATGCCACAAGATCGTTTGACACGAATAGAGACTAAGTGATGGATAAGACTAAGTGATGGATAACTTATGGGACTAATAAATTGACCGGATTACCTGTAGACATAAGGTGAATTCCTGAAGACTTCCACTTATTTAATACTCCAATCAGGTGTTCAGAATTTCCAACTCTCGCTGCCAGCCTGCCGTGTGTATCACGGACTGCCGGTAAAATCTTTTTCAAGCAAGCATTCACAATGGAAACATGCATCATGCAGGGGAGGAACAGATTGCCACTGTACTCTTCCAGGTCCGAGTTAAACTTCGCAACATCCGAGTCCCGTTTCAAATCATTGTATCTGAGAAAAAGAGACAACTCGTCTTTAAAAAAAGTCATTGATCTTAACGACCACAAAACACAATGGGACAATGAGATAACTTCAGGTTTATCCAGTTCATACTGTGTTTATATTAGTCTATCGTATCGTGGTCAGTATTGGTGTTTAAAAGCTGTAAATGTATTTACTTCTTTTTAGCGATTTCACAAAAACAGCAAAGAAATGTAAAAATGTAAGAAATGTAAAAGGCCCTAAAGTTGAACAGATTTTCAATAAAATTTCAAACAAATGGTCTGATTGTCTCACCTAGTTCTGACAACACTCGGATTCATGGTGGTAAAATTTGTCTTGAGTCCTGCATCCTCTGAAAACTTCTTAATTGGTACCATATTGCACCTGGAGATCATTCAATTAAAGAAAGTGAAGTATGTCTAAGTTGTCTTCATCATGTTGTTCCATATTTGACTGTTATAAAGATCAACTTATAAGACTGGATAGTACAGTATAAAGATAATTCTTAAATTATTAAAAGATTCATAAATCAGTATAAACAAATATATATACAGCTTTATAGTTTTATAAAACAATAATGCGAGGAAACTTTGTGTACAGAAACGAGAGTGGAAGATATACTTGACAGCATTTCGAACTCAGATGATCATTCCATGAATGTGATGACCCGGATACGGAGCTCTGGCAGAGCCATCCAACTTGTTGAGATCCTGAGATAATTTACTGCAGGATGTGATGACATCATAAACGTAAGATGTCGACATCCTGAGATAGTTTATTATATGACGACATCCTGAAGTCAGATGTGGTCTTCCCGATTTACTTTATCGTAGGATGTCAACATCATGAAAGTGAGATGTCGACTTCCCTGTATAAATCATCTCGGGATGACGACATCCTGCACGTGGTATGTCGACTTCCCCAGATAAGTCATGATGGGATGATAGCAATCTGATAATGTCGAGCACCCAAGGCAACATCTGCTTTCAGGATGTTGCCTTCCATGGATAATAAATATCTCAAAGACGACATTGTACTTTTAAGATGTCGTCATCCCGAGATAAATTATCTCACGATGTCGTATCATCTTACAGTAAATTACCTCAGGATCTCAACATGTTGAATGGCACTTCAAGAGCTCCGTACCCGAAAGTGTTTTAGAGATTATGCTCATTCTTGATACCTGAAAACGTAATCTGCCTCGTCGATTTCCTTCCCACATGCACTGCGTAGCAAGAGCCCCGCATTACCGACAACACTGCACTTATTGAACAAAGTTCCCTTTTGAAATGTTGCTGCCTGTCAATGAGATCAAACAGTTCAAACAAACAAAAATCAGTTTGATTGACCAATAATTTTAATTTACTTATTGCGTTAATGTTTTGTAAATGTATGTAGTCTCTTACTTTGGGCAAATACTTCAAGAGTCCTGCACTTGGTTTGTACTTTGGTGCATTGGGGCTGAGATTGGGCTGATAGTACGACAATCTGGTCTTGTTGTTGATGTTACTTAACGCCAACGTAATCTGGTCAACCTGGGTTGAAGACGAACGGAAGATCTCGCTTCTAATGAAACGAAAGAGATGGCGGGAGGGGTTAGGAGAAATGATGGAATCAACAAAATAAAACGGCTCTGATTAATCCATGTAGCTCATCTGACAAACAGACAAGGCGCAATATTGAAAATGTTTTATAAGTAACAGAGTTTACCGTACGATGTGCTTAAACATACCTCATCATTTTAAGACGTTCCGGTCTAGGAGTCCAATTAGCCAGTAGATATTTCTGGTATATGTAAAGGACTTCATCTTGAATTGAGGAGAAATTCTGAAGTAATGAGGAAAGTGCAGGCATCTCGGTTGTGGGGAGTGCTATTTTTACAGGATCTGGAAAACTGCGATAAAAACCTCCGATTTACAATATTAATCACAGAAGCAATACAAACAGCATGACTTAAACCTGTGATTGATAACCCCAAATGATCCCATATTAGCAAATGTGATATCAATTTTTTTCCATCAGTGGATCTAAAAACCAGCTCTTAATTTCACGATATTTGAATACCATATTTTGTCACTTGTTACCTTCTCATGGATTCTTTGAGACTATCCGACCGCTCAATCAGGAAGAGCGATCTTCCATCGTTTGTGATAACACTGCAAATGACATACAGTAGGGTGCACAAGGCGATCACTTTAAATACAACGAAAGCTCGCATAGTCATCACCTGTAATACACAACATAGAAATATTTAGCCATGCTCAATTGTTCTATACACCGGTAGTCACTTATTCTTAAAGGTATTACACATGATTGGCGGAGTTGACAAAAATAGCCGCAGACAGTGTTCATGTTTTGTGGGATCAACCATAGTATCCATGAAATAACAAACTTGTGGGCTTAATCCGTTGCGTGAGTCAGGAGAAAATAGTGAAAAACCGTGCACAATTTTCAGCATGTAAACACATTGTCCTTAATTTTGGTTGTAACAACCAACACCAGCTGTTGCGTTTTTTTAAATATTGGTTTTCAGATACAGTTTTCTCGAACATGACTTCAATTCAGTGGGAAATATTTCACATAAAAATGGTTCTAATATGAACCTCATCAGCCTATGTAATCTTTCTACTACAATTTTACAAGCATGTTTTTATTCTAAATACCAACCACGTATGATGCATTCATAAGGAATGACTAATTAATAGGCACGGAATTGTGACAGTATTTATCACAGAAACATTCGGAAAAACACACAACTAAACGAAAAAGCCGTTCAGTTCGTCGAATCTTTTATTCTAAGATGTTTCCTTTATGACGTTGAAGACAGACAGCGAAGCAAACAAAAGGAAACGGTTTCAAAATACACTCAAGCATATATAAATGTGTTCTAAGTTTGTGTAACCAATACACAGGTTAACAGGACTACATAATTAAATAAAACTAAAAAAAAAAAATGAAATCATAATTTGGTGAGCAGACTAAGCCTACATGCTGTGTTTGTACACACGCTGCTGTGTTGTTTTAAATAACACTATATGTACTGGTAACTTACCAACAAGGCTACCGTCCTTCTTCCTTAATGATGTTGGGTATTGTGGTATTACAATACTCAGAGCTTTCTATTCAGCAACGCCTTATTCAGTGACCATCATCACAACTCAACAGTCCTTATTCTCAGCCCCTTCATCGATGTCAAGGTTACTCACAAATTTGCTAAATCGACCCATTGTGCCGTGAGGAATAGCTGCATGAGACTCGTAGCCAACATTTTCTTCTTTTAGATAAGCTGTTAGTTAATGCATGTTATAGGTCTACAGGCACGTAGGGATAAAGTATAACTGTAAAACGCACACACTAACACTTGATTTCTAAAACAAATATACCCACCCCCCAAAAAGAAAGAAATAAGAAGGAAAGAGAACCCCCCCCCCCCCCACCAATTTACAATGTATGAGAAATGATCCATTTATAAATTGCCCACATTCCTATTGTCTTTGTGATATTTAAAAAAATTATAAAGGGCTTAATCGGTTGCGTGAGTCAGAAAAAAATAGTGATTTCAGCATGGAAACACACTGCCCTTACTTTTGTTGTAAGAACCAAAATCAGCTGTTGCATTTTATATTTTAGGTTTTCAGATACAGTTTTCTCGAATATGATTTCATTTCAGAGGGAAATGCTTCACAGAAAAAATTGATATTAGGCCTAATATGGACTTCATAATCAGTAAGCTTTCATAATAAACTTAAACAATTTTTTTTGTAATTATCCTTATCAATCCTGTTTAACACCTTTAAGTTATATTTCCCATAACCCTCAACCTTGAGATACTCTAGTATGATCACAACACACGATTTGTATTTGCACGTTGTCATTTTAATGTCGGTACATCACTACATTTATGAATAAATGCATTCATAATTTCACCACGCCCTCATGTCCGTTTCCCTGTATGCTATACCGATTATGAATGTAGACTCTCGTGATTCAAAACAGGGCCAGGCTATTGTTTTTTTTCTCATCCCCAGTTTCGTTTCGTTCATTCATTTAAACGACGGTCAAAACAAGTTGGTATATAGGGCCTAAATCAAGCAGGTGTAATGAGTGATTTTTGAATATCGATCATACCTGTCGCTGCTCAATGTCTGTCCTTTATAAGGTCATCTCGCGAGGTTTGGGTACCGGCAAAGTTGTGTTTATTTGTTAATTTTTGCTATATTTATTTTTTTAGTAAATGTGTTGTATATGATGGTCTCATATGGCCAGATAACATGTGGGAGATAACATGACAATACATGTACAATATGATGATAGGTAAGGTCCACATTACAGGAAACAGACTCGCCCCCTCCACCCCCTACACCACCCCACCCCCCAAACCCCCCCCCCCCAAAAAAAAAAAAAAAACCCCAACAACAACAAACCCCTCGCAATTGTACAGTATAAATTAATATACATGGATTCACCACTTCACTTGATGGTATGTATAAAAGTGAACTCAGTATTTTGGTTTCGCAAAATAACAGAGCATAGACGTTACACATGTCACAATTAGGCCTACATAAGAAGAAAAAAACTGCCCAACGAAATCGAATTGCGAATGCAAGAGCTTTGCTGTGGTTCGTCAAAGTGACCTAGATAGTAGTAGCCTATCTAGAGAGAGTGAACCAGAGCATTACACAACGAACATGCACGTCACAACATCAAGTCTTAAATTGTGTCAGTACCAACCAATATAACAATGTTTAGCCTTTCCCATGAAATAATTTATGGGAAAGGCTAATTGAAAGGTTATTATGCTAATAACATTCACGTATGCGTAAAGATACTATTGGTTGGCAAACGCCACAGAGTTTTGCACTAGGCAACCGGTAGTGTTAGTGCGCACGCGCGATGTGCAATTTTCATGGGAAAGGTCAATTGCCTAATCACGTGGATTACTGGAATCCACATGACTGTACAATACAATACAATGCAAGTCAGTCTTTCCCATGTTTTATTTAAACAGGTTATGCGGGGAGCGTAAAGTCCGTGCGCACCTGCACGACGGACGGATCGGATCTTACGAATCTTACGACGAGTCTTACGAATTAGATTCGTAGTTTAGAAATGCATTTGCTTTACATAAATCAGGGTAAGAACTGCTGCATTTTGACTACCACCTTTTCATTGGTTTGACCAAAACTCATACTCGAAATGGATGAATAAGCTATCGTTTTGGGCAATAATGACTGAGTGAAGAAGTGGCGATCGATTACATTTTGCTTGGTGCCCGAAAGTAGAATCGAACTATCTGCACTTGCAACTTCTGATAACTTCTACTTTAAAAATGGTTAGATCTGGGGTTTTTTTAATGTCAATGTTTCCTTTAACGTTCTTTGGACGAGCCTCGTTGAAAGTAACAACAGTGAGGTTTGATTACCATGACACAACCGTTGTAATTGCCAATGGTTCCTATGGAAACTGCTGTGCGAGCGGAGAAACTTGTAGAAATAAAGATGACAATGAGCGGTCGTGTCATCAAAGACGTCAATATGCAAATATTTACATCACTGACACTTCACCTAGTAGGAGCGGGAAATTATCAAGGACATGCACAGGACGCTATCTGTTACAGTCAAACACGCTAAAGTGAAATACCTTTAAACCAACCCAATTTAACAGATCTTTATAATTTTATCCTTGAAGTGTTTCGAGGGCAACATATATCACTAATGTTCTTTTTGTTGAGCTGTTTTTTTCTTCTCCTTAGTTCACTCATCTGCGAGGATTATTCTCAACATTTATGTTTCCCATTAAATCATTCAGACATTACTATTTTAGACAGGAGGCGGTATGACCACAATTATGCCCATGCCACAATTTACAAAGAGCAAATAATGTAATTACTTATTAACAAACTTGTTGACTTCCTTTACATTACATCTGCTTCGTTTCATTACGATGACTCTAAATATACAAAACAACAATACTCCAGCAAGGAGGGAGCGGGGGTGGGGGGGGGGGGGGGTTAGGCCCCATAGCACTGCAGATGAAGTCTCCTGAGATTGTGTACATGTCACAAACCAAGTATCTTTGTGGTATTGGTCGATTGTCGTTCCATACCCGAAGGCTATTCACCACCTTAAAACCTTGTATGTCTTTTCTGCTTTACAACATTGGCTACCGACTACTGCTCTTGATGCACACGGCTTCATCGACCTGATCGCATCCAAAGTATCAATTCAACACTGGATCCTAGTGATTTGGACATTGGTTATCGTGGAGGATTAAAATAGCGATCCTTTACTGCCAGTTACGAGGAATGCTTTCTCCTATGATGACGAGTGTAAACCGAAAAACCTGGAGATCACTGAGCGATGACAATTGCGCCCTCATGTGGCAATAATCTTCTTAGAGAAAAGGGGAGCAAAACGATCTGCCACAAATAAATATGCCAATCATAAAAAGAAAGAAAAGGATCTCACCGATGTTTTTGAGAATATCCTCCCATGGTATAACTCTTATGTGAATAGTCCTCTCCTGTAGATTAATAATCCATGTTTCTTGAAGATGTCCTGGGCCCCTTGGGAGTCTCACTCTACTGCTGTATTTGATCAAAGAGAACATTGGAAAGAATAAAGGATAGAGTTCCATTCGCACTGAATAATTTGATTGGGGGTGCAAGCATGTAAATAATACTACATTTATGTCTATAATCTTTGGCCCATAAAATGAATAAATGAATGACATCATAAAGAAAGTCGGATTGTTTCATTCGATTACTTTTGATAAATTCACAGCATAAAACCGTGGTAAGGAATGCTTGCAACAAAACGGATTTGGTGCCACGGGGCTGTGTTTCTTGCAGTCGGGGTTGTATGTGTGATTTCTCATAAGTGCACACCAATGTAAGAGAGACATTTCACAACAGTCTTTCGTGTACTGTGGATGTAAGGCGATCCCTAAGTTACTTTGAGTATACGATTGGGTCATTCTTAGGATTGAATACAAACTCGGTCCTGCTATTTGGCAAATGCAACACAAATACATTCCATGCAATGAAAGTATTTGTACCTTAAATACAGACCCTAAATAATCAGACCCTACCTTGGCTCACTCGATCCCATTGTCCGATTTCCAGTGAGACAATAACGACCTTCTAGGTATGTCTGATGCTAGGGCAGTACAACACAACTTGTGGTGTTTCTTATGTTGGCACAAGTGTAATCGTGATGACCGTTAAGCTAGCATACCGCCCTCTATATGCTTAGTTTCCCAAGCTCTACCCACTTTTCAGTGTGCTGTATTCACGTCGCCCCTGCACGGTCAGTCATTTGCGTTTAGCCCCTCGAATTGGGGACACCAGTAAATAGAAGCGTTATATAACTCTTTATTGTCACGGTAATGTGATGACACTTTCATACAAACAGCTACACAAATACAATACAAATGAAGCATAAAGTCAAGGCATATAGCAGATCCGTGCAGTTGTAGCGAATACATAAAGTTGATTGAGTAATTTGAGGACCAATGTGGTTTTGAATTTATACTATTCACTTGTTTTCAACGATTTGCAGAACTGATCATGCGGTTGACAGTTTTAGATGTGCATATTCATCTGTAAATTTATGGTGAACCATCCCATCTCTACCTCTATCTCGAATATCACATTTTCCTCTCAGCCTCGATTTGGAGGTTCGTACACTGCGAGTGCGACAGATCGATGTTTAGTTGACGGTTTTAGCAAATGAAAAGAGGGATATTTTGTAAACAAGTTGAACTCGTCTGTACGGGCGTGTGCGTGAACATGTCTACGCATTCAAACCGGGAAAATGACATATTGGGAACAGTCCTCGGTTTGTTTCGTGTACAAAACCAATGGGAATGTCGCTAAAAAAACTAAGTCCAAACCATGGGATGTCCTCGGTTTACACCATTTACAAACACGTATGTATCAGTAAGTGTGTTTTTCCGAAGTAGTCGACATGTAATTAAGAAAGATTTATGTTAAACTGAAAAAGTTAATCGCAGTTCCATATATATATATTTATTCCTTTTATACCTTTTATACAATATATCCAAACCGAGAGTGGAAAAATCACTGTTTGTCTGACTCAATTCTGGTCCAGTGGAAATCATCTTTCATGCGCTTTCAGCATGCTCGATATGTGGCATGCATGGTGTACCCTCCTTCTATTTTTCCCCATTTTGTTCAGGGGTTACTTCTGTTTAAGAGGAAAATGTACGGGAACATTGGGGGGGGGGGGGGCTTCACTCTCTGCCACATATCGGGCATGGTATAGTTATTGGGTAACAGAGGGACCGTAGCATAGGGACCGTACCAACAATTTGCAGGCTCATATTGAAGACTGCTGAAACTTAGCATTTCACTGGTCCTTCCCGAGCCATTAGAATCCCGCAATTAATGGTACAATTCTATGGACACTCATCAGAAGAGTTATGTAATACTAAAATGGTGGCTCTGGTTGTCATGGTTATGTAGGTCTTATAGAATTCTGAATCCGTCCCAAGCAAACCGAATTGGTTAGCCTTTGATAATGTATGCCTTGGTTCATTGTAAGTAACATCAAATGGCAAACTAACGAATTTCAAACACACTGTACTCTTTAGGGGTCTCCCGAAACAATGGCCCACTTGCCAATCAACATCCCATACATTAGAACCAGTACAAAGTCTCTCCCAGTGTTCCAGCTAGCTTATGCAAAACACTACCTATCCACAAAATCAGGCCCTTTGGTAGGATCAAGTGTTTTCTGGGGTCCGAACGCCTCCCTCCGCCCGAGACCTAAAAAAAAGGTCAACTCTCTGAGACTTTATCACTCATGAAAAAAGGAAGAAAATCCTTGAAAGTGTTAGTAAATAACATTGACAATATAATTTGGTTTTACCCTTACACCGACTTGTAATAAGCACTGCATACTCAGTACTTTCCCGAGTTCTGTGAAAAAAATCAACAGGCAAATTGAAAAAAGAACCACATAATATACAATTAGTTGTACAAGAAAGTAGTCTTGCTATTAAAATTGACTTAAACGCATCAACATTTCAAACGATTCCTGAAATTTCGAAGACACTTTAATTTTTCAGTTGTAATATGTTTTTCTCCCTTGACATAAATGTTTCCAAACCGAGGCTAGGAGGACAATATCGCTTAAACCTATTTGGTTCAATGATTGGCAACACTCATGTTATTAAGGACTGTGTCAACATAAGGACCAATGCAAAAGTTTTCTGGTACAATAAAGGCTGCTTAAACATAGCATTTCAAAGGTATTTCCCAAACCACTGGAATCCCGCAATGAGTGTTGAGAAAAATATAACATCAATATGGATTTGTTTGGTTTTCATGTTCATTTAATCTATAGAGGTAAACAAAAACATGCAGTACTTCAACAAGCACACCTATGTAACTGGTATTTTCCCGTTCCCAGTGTAATAAATTCAAACCGAGGCTGGAAGGACACTTCCTGCTTTGGTTCAGTGATAATCACGTTTCATATGCTGATAAAGGACCATGATATATAGACCGTGCAAGTCTCGCGCCCATTCGAACAGTTTTGGGGACACTTTGGTCCCCACGTACATTGCTTTAACGCGTGAAAGGAAACAAACTCGCGCACTTTAACGGCGCCAATGTTCAAACACGCGCGAGACTTGCAGTCTATAAAGGGACTGTGTTACAAGTAATGGGCGCATACTAAAGGGTGTTGGAACTTATTCACTTCTGCTTCCCAATACATCGGCATCCCAGAATGGCTACCTTACCTTAACAATTCAATGAATGGTATGCAAATAAGTATTACGTAAACTTGTGGGTTTCGGTTTGGATTGGCATGGTTATGCAGTAGGCCAGACTTAATCTATATTAGGTTAAAAAAACAGTACAGCACTCCAACAACCAAACCAAATAAATGGTGATGACGTAACTGGTACGCCGTGACCCATTACGAATAACATTGAGTGGTACGAATTTTAAACACGCTATACTCAATATGGCATCCAATCTGAACATGGTTTGCTTGCAAAATACAATGTAAAAAAAACCCCCCTTAACTAGTACAAGATATTTCCAGATTGTCCTGCTTGCAAGATTGTTGCTTGACATTACTGTAACAATGATTAGCCTTTATAATACCACAATATGCACACAATAAATTAGGCCCGTTGGCAGGCAGGGGGGGGGGGGTGTTTCCGGTGGTTCAAACGACCCCCCTTTATTGGGACCTTCGACATAAAAAAACCCAAACTATGATTGAAATTGTTTATATTGTCAATATCAATAAGTAAATCTATAAAGTACTTCACTTATTTTGTGTTCATTTTTAAGCGAACACAACTTTTTTGAAAACATTACAAATCTCTCCCCAAATCTTGTTCTTTTCTTTGTGTTTTAATAGAGTTCTTGATAACAAGTTTGTGGGACTTTTTTCATGTCAAATTCAATTTTCCAACAGGTTGAGTCTTCATGTGAGTGGGGATAACATTTAAGTCTCTAACCTCACGCTTAAAATGGTGTCAACTGTCATTGTATTTGATAACCTCCCAGAGGGCGAAATTTGTCAGCAGCCAAAACATCCGATGATATTCTGAGAAAAATGGGTTTGTACATTTTTGTACGGGGATGTTTTGGTTCATTCCCGACTTTCGATTGTCCTTTCGTACCCCTATCCCCTTATTGTGTCTTCGTTGTGTGCTTGGAATCTCAGGAATTCTTGACAGGTTTTTAGGGGGGGGGGCTACTTTTGTACACGAGAAAAATAGTGTGTTAAAGTTAAATTATGGGGAACATTGGGGGGGGGGGGGACACACCCTCTGTCACATATTGGGCACGGTATACCAAAAATGCTTCTGCTAAACGGGCAGGCTAGTCATCGATCCCTAAGTACTTTTAGATCTGTGTAAGGCAAGTTACATCACGCTAATGTCATCTTTTATATAGTGATTTTGTTCTGTGAAAAAAAAACCACCCATTTTGTTTCGTTCTTTTTCGTTCTATTTCAATGCTGAACTGGCATTTTATTTAAGAGCAAGAACTTTGTGTTAAATATGAAATGAATTGAAGCTGATTTTGATGCTAACATTGATTCCTCATAAGAAGAAGCGAGGGGGGGGGGGCTAAGAATGAAGCAACCTTGTGAAAGTTGGGCACTGCTTCGCTACTCTGGGCTGTGTATAGAGGTAAACAATAGCCCAAATTTCTCCGTTGAAATAGGGGTCAGAGAACAAACTGTGTTTCTCCTAACCCGCTGAAATAATGATACTAGAGAAAAACAACTTCGATCAGCATCTAGCTTAGTCCTGTACCCAGAAAATGAAACTTTTGTTGACATTCTGCAGGATCTGTGTGTACCCAAAACGATGACGAAGCAGTGATACTCCAAACGGTCTTCAAACGAGTGTTGGATTGGGATTTTGTATACACGCATTTCTCTTGTACGTAGACAAAAAACAAACCACTAGATACGAAATGTCGTACTACTATAGTATTTCGTAGATTTGACAATGATTTACACTGTTGAGAAGCACAACCAAAAGGCTTCCAGTTCATAAAAGGTGAAAGGTGAGAGGTCAAAGACTGAGGAAACCCTGTGAAAGTACATTTGGTGCTCGAAATGTGACATGGTGTACCCCACTCCTATTGTAACTTCATTGTGTTCTGGGAATCTCAGGAATTTAGGTGTGGGGGGGGGCGTTACTTCTGTACAAGAGGAAGTGTGTGTGTGAACATTTAGGGGGCACCCTCTGCCTCATATCGGGCATTGTACAGTTGTATCAACAAGTTTAGTTGTATATTACTATTTAAGAATTGTACTATTGTCTACCTTGCATAGTCTATTGACACCCGAAAATCAATCTTCCGTTGACATTCTGCATGTCATGATATTACTATACCAAACGACGACCAAACAGGAATACACTGAATGGTACTCCGAATGGTCGTCAAAAGAGTATTGAAAGTGCACGAATCTTTCTTCAGAAGAAACACCCTAAATATCTCACATGGTTGAAGACACGTTTTATTCTGTAAAAAAGGAATTCTGTAAATGTATAATTTTAGGTCGTGCCATAAAAATACAAGACGGGAAGGGGGGGGGGGGGGAGGAAAGAGAGAGATGCTACCAGGTGAAAGTTGTACTTTGGTTCGTTACACAGAGGCTGTGTAGGTAAATAGTAGCAAAGGTTTTCCTGCCGAGAAAGGGCCATTTTAATAATCTTGTTTGAGTCTCATCATATCGCACTATAAAAAAAGGAATTACTTAAAAAAAGGTGGCAGAAAGATCTCCTGAAATAGTAAGTTTGGTAACAAAAAAACATCACCATAATAGTCAAATTCAGTTATAACATACGCCTCGAGCGTTAAGAAACGATTAACTGACGTATTAGGGCATAATGAGGTGTTCGGGTCTATAAAGTGCAACACGCCGTTGGGCATCTGTGCACACAATGGACACGCGTCCAAAGCGAACTCCGTAATTATTCCAATTACACTTTGTAATTAATCCACTGGTGCTTAAGTGACGTCACAGCCGGATGAAAAGAGTATGTCAATATATACAGTGAATGCCTTTTTGTGAAACAAGGGACGAATTCATCTGAATTTACCAAGTAGATAAAGACCTTTTCAAATTGAACATGATTGCCAACTCCATCGCTTTTTGACGTTTTCAAATAATTTTGTAAACAACTGAGAAACAAAAGTGATGGTATTTTTAAAAAATAAAATCACTTACACATGTTTGTAACGTTTAATACAACATGAACCAAACTAAACATTTGGTAGGTAAATTTACTGCGAGCTGGCTTTTGTCGAGTTTAATTTCAAGATTTCAGGATATCATAAAAACAATATAAAACGTCCATCCAGGTTGAAATTATCAAGGGCATAGATATTAATATCAGGCCACGGTGATTGTTTTCTTTCCAAGAGGCACAGCAACTAGAAGTAGTCACGCAAAAAAAAAAAAACACACCCCCCACAGAAATAATATAAAGTTAATAATAAAATGTAAAAGAAAAAAAAAAACCCAAAAGGTTTCTGTTTTCTTTTCATTTAAAAATGAAGAGTTCATTACATTTTTTGTTTACCCATCTTATAGAAGTAAACTATTACCGGTTATTGGCGACGTTTTGAGGATTTAATTGATCTTTTTCTAAAAATAAGCAACAACTGAGAGTTGGGTTTTGTTCTTGGTGTACTAAGCTACACATTGATGCATTGCTTGCACCTGCACCGGGTAAAGATAATCGGCTACGAATTAAAAATAAACGACTTAACAGTTTGAGTGGTGGTTATTTTAACAAGCGGGTGCTGATCATATCATGCAACTGTGGTTCTTGGACGACACATGGAATGATGGCGACTGAGATGCTGGTGTTCAAAGGAAAATATAGTTGTACCATGTTACATCCTAACAGCCGTGTTGTATATTACAAACTCCAACCTGGCAGTATATTTAAAGATTTAAAATGGTTTTAAAAATGTTATGTTGGAGTTTAATATACATTTAAAAAGTAGGAAAGAACCTACCGATTCTGTTTAAAATTTACCCCTTTATGCAAAAATATACAAATTTTAACTAATTGGTCTTTATGGTTGTGAACAATTATGATTAGGCCTTCTTCATTGTTCAATCACGAGTGAATACAGCAAGGTTAGACATTGTACATTAATGGGTTAGGCTAATCGTCCTAGGCCTTTAGACTGCCAGTTCTTGTTTACAAAATGTATGTTGATTATATAAACAAATAACTTTGGTTGTCGTTCCTCATTAATCCCTCAAAGAGACTGACACAGACCCCCCTAGGAGAAACAAAAGAAGCTGAAGGGTACTTATCGTGCTGTAATTGATGGATCACAATAATCGTTTCATGTTTAGTATGGCGCGTGGCTCTCTGTGCTCCTCACAGCGATATTAAAATGTATCGATTTCTTTTTTTGTTTTTCCGGATTTCATTTCGTCGATTAAACAAATTGTTACCCACACAGCTATTGTATTTTTGTTTATGATACATATTTCCATGGCAACTAAGGGACGTAAATACTAACGCCTATGCATGCAAACGGCATTATTAGTCAATTAGGCGGTGTTGTTGGGCTCGCAATAGGCTCGCTATTAACTGTGACCGCCACTCCAAAAACGCAAAATTAATATTGTCTGCAGACTTGCCGGTTAACCTGACGAGACGCTTCAGTGACAGTAAAAAAAGGCAACCGACAGCGCAACAAACGTACTGCCTTCTTGCGATGCTCACAACCAATTCGCATACAGTCGGCGTAAACAGACGGGGCATTTCGCAGAGTCCAGCATTGTGTGGATAATGAGAAGTAACTACAAGTAAAGCTAGTAAACTAGCGGGTACAACCACAAATCTCTATTGGGAGGAGTGTTGGCTCTGAAAAAAAGCCGGTGTTGTCTCGACCGTTTTACGGTTTGATTTAGGAAATATCTGAAGAGAAAATTACATCCCAGTACTGTTGCTACCATGGAAAACTATTCGCATTCTGGATTCGATGAGGATCCACCGGCAAACAGCCTTTTGGAGAGGCAAATCTTAGCGGGAGTTTTGGCACTCGTTGCGGTATTAGGCATTGTGGGGAACACGGTGGTCATCATGTCCGTTCTCCTTTCGTACAAACTTCGAACTAAGATGAACGTTTTTGTGGTCAATCTAAGCTTTTCGGACTTTCTGATTTGCCTTCATCTCGTTTGGATCATAGTGGCTTTTGTGGTCGATGACGGTTGGCCTCTACCTGAATGGTTGTGTGTTTGGTGCGGATTTGTTCTTATAACTTGTATCGGAGTAAGTGTTTATACTCTTGCCTGTATCGCCATAAACCGTCTCATTTTGATTCGGTACAGTCAAGCCACGTTCCTTTTCCTGTACAGACCTACAATTGTCTGTTTCATGGTTGTTGTCATTTGGGTAGTTCCACTGTGCGTTGCGGCCACACCCTTGATTACTGACTTCGGGGAGCTTGGTTACAGCAGTCGCTACCGAACATGCCTTAAAAATCACGCCCACGACAGAGCAAAGTCTTTTGACATCATGTTATCGATGGTTTACTACCCACTCCCTACTGCAGTCATCATGACGTGTTACCTGAAGGTGTTCCTGTTTCTGCGTTTACGAGTCAAGAAAGTTGCACCCGAGAACGCCGAGCCAACCGTGTCAAGCGTGATACAACCAGACGCCAGACCAAACCTGCGCGAGAGACTTGACAGGAGGCAAGTAAAAGTGACCAAAAACATGTTTTATGTTGTCTGCTTATTCTTCATGTGCACAACTCCTTATGGATTATCGTTGCTGTGCACCCACCCGGCCTGCCTGAGAGCAACAACTTATGCAGGTGTGATACTGTCGTGCAATAGTTGTATAAATCCCTTCATATATGCGACCAAACATCCCGATTTCAAGAAAGTGATCCGATGCATCTTGCTGTGCCAACTCAAAAAGATTCCACAGCGAGTTAAATTACCTTGTCAATAATCTCAAGGACAGCTTCGACTGAATTGTCTTTCTCCGAATTTACCACTACAACGATATGTAAAGTTGCTCCACGTAATGAAAATAACAACATGATCCAAACATTGATGTGTTTTTGTTTAATAAGACATGGAGAATTACAACATCTTGAAATTTGCAAAAGCGAGTACTCTTAGAACACGGACAAAATCAGCCCAGACTTTGTCTCCTGAATTTACATCATTTGGAAACAATTAGGCAAGACTATTGTTTGATATACTGAAAGGACTCTTTGCCGTGTGGGAGGACAAGGATTGGTAGATGAGAAAGCATTCCCAATCCTTTTTGGGTAAAAGAAATGAACACCTTCTTTGTGTTTATTCAAGTTGGTCCGTGTGTGTTGCCACAAGTAAATCGAGCTCGTACAGAATGAATTTTGTGACGACTGTGCAAAAACTGGGGTGTAAAAATTGACACTATATATAGGTGTTGTTACATAATTATTATGGATACCAAAGAGAGAATCAAAATTGACATCATATGGTGTTAAAATAACACCAATGTAATTGTTTTGCAGAAACTTTAACACGATACGGTGTAAGTTTCGATTATTTTTGGGTATACATGTGACAACACCCATGGTGTTAATTTTAACACCCTAGTTTTTTGCAGTATACAAGGAAAGACCCGCTCTACTACTTTACCAGATGCGTAAATAACCACATGTTTTCTAGCCAGGACGTTAAACACTCTAAACCATACATTTTACATAGATTTAATATGAGTAAAGTTTGTCCTAGCAAATTATCATTTTTACAGCATGCATGTCGAAAGCCAATTACACTTAGTAAGTAATTAGTTTTGACAGGATCATCTCGCTCTGTGCCCTTCTTCCACAGGCACACACAAACGTTTTTGCGTAGAATTATGGCATTACTATTGTATTCCTAGAATTACCCACAAAGGCTTGTTTTCCCATTATGCAGAATTTAACCTTCCCATGATGACTTAGGAATGGTAGAAAACTGGTAAAACTTTCACTTTCAATTTTTTGGAAACACAATCTTGCACAACTTTTTCAAGGTACCCAATGATCTACAAGTTTAAACCAAAGCATTCCATATTGACATGAACATGTGTGACTATTTAACCACCCCACCGCTCCAAGGCCGACCCCAGCAAACGCTACCAGCCCTTTAAAGTCTCAGTCAAGGACTTGGAATCTTTCTTACAAATAATATCAATGTTTTAATGGTCATTCGCCATAAACAACACCATTTTCCTGATGTCTCAAAGGTACGACATGAAGATACTCACAAGTTTTGTGAAGCTTTTTTTATCCATCGCGGTTTTGCCTGCCACCTTTCAGCCGTCATGAAACCCCTGCAAAACAGGTCATAGAAAAATCATCCCATGCATTATTTTGTTTTTAACCATGTTGAGATCACCAAATTACCTTTCTCAACTTACTAATGAAACTTGATTAATGACACATAAATATGGATTAACCATCAGAGAACAAAGAACGACAGCAATGTGAAGGCCTTTGCATGAAATGGGTTTCTTCAATCAACAATTAGCGTAAAAATATTGATCAGCTCGCCGCGTTTTTCACTGCCAATTTCAATGTTTTCGTAATTGGAATAAAACATTGTTTGCCAAAGATCGACATCTCCTGCAAATTTAAAGAGCGTTTTAAATTACTTTCCATAGACCATTGCACACATCACTCAGATGCTAATATCTATAATACAAAGTAGAATGGACCAAATTGGTGAAAAATGCAGCTACATTTTTTTTTATTTAAAAAAGGTGGGACTAAAAACAACACATGATTTGGACGGTAGTTTTTATGCGCAAGAAACATTGTATGTAGATAGTTCTCTATAGCTTCTGAAAATGCCCCCAAATTTAATGAGTGTTTTGAGTTATGTACCGTAGACCATTGCACATAGGACTAATAATCTATTATCTATATAATATAAAGTAAAGTGGACCAACTGGTGAAAAATACAGTCACATGTATTTCTTGAAAAAAACCCTAAAAAGACGAAAGGAACAACAAAACATATGATGATTATTAAATACGAATACACAGGTTTGCTTTTCCTCAGTCACGTCAATATGAACAGTAGTTTGTATTCGAAGAAACATTGTATGCATAATTTTCTCTGCAGCAAATAAATTATGGCTTTTGACAATGCCCCCATGTTGGTTTGCTCCTAATATATTGCATCATTTTGTTTTCTTTTTTCCAATCAGTTCTTGATTGCCTTTGATTTGAAATAATTTTTCTAAATGTTTTCCTTTCTTTTTCACTATTATGGTAATAAACGTCGAATTGAATTGAACTTTATTGTGTTTCTGTGACGTTATTTTTTTCAATTCAGTTCAACTCAACGTTCATTTCCATATTGCAAAATGTACATACAAGCAATTATAGAGAAGGTCAACCGAACAAAGATGTGGAAAGAACTACTATAATTATAAATATTTGAGACACAACGAAGCAGAGGCAAATATGGAGGCATATTCATAAGACCAAGCCTTGTATAGAAATGCCTTTATAAAACAAGAAACTGGACTTCTGAAAACAAATTAAGTTACAACAGATCGTACAGGACAGAGAGGGGACGAAACAGGTCAAACAAACAAACAAACAAAGCATCGTTTTTTTTATACCGATGACTGTGAAATTCTACGCTACGGACCTTTATCATGCTGCCACCATCTTAGTCATGTTCCCTGTATCCAATAGAAGAAAATGGATGCTAATATATATCAAACAAAAAAGGAACTAGACTATTTGCCCTCCCAGCCTCAGTTTGGTTACATTGATTTGAATGGGAGAAAATCAAGATGGCCGAACCATGATAAAGGTCTATTAGAGGGAACTTTACAATAATTATCCAACTATATTATCTCGTAAACAGTATTCCAGCTTTTTAACCAGTAAAGAAAGTAACGAAAAAGGGGAAACACTGAATAGACGGTCGTGTGACATGCATGCCAAACTCAAGATCACTTATTGCTTGCAGTATTGCAGTTATACGTGAACCTACAGGCTGTTTCCTACATTAATTTCACCACGCTTCATCGAACACGGCTACAATTGCCGCGCTACGGAACATCAGTTCATAACGAGTTCAAAAGAAGGAGAAGGAAAGATGAAGAAGATTTCTTTCCCTTCACAATCAGACTGAACGAACATGCTGACTTCCTGCACTGGAACTATCAATCAATAAAGATGCTTGTTCACCATCAAGTCTGTACATAGCATTTTCAGTTAACCGAGCAATCTAATTTGCTGTCTTTCGAGAATTTGTATCAAACGCTTAAAGGGACACGTTGCCTTGGATTGGGCTATAAAAAGCATTTGTTATGAAATGAATTAAAATTAATGTGGTTGGAAAGATGTTTTAAAAGTAGAATATAATGATCCACACAAATATGCCTCGAAATTGTGTGGTTTTCCGTTTACTTTTTGAACTAATACTGTACGCCATTTTGGGGAGTCAAAAATTGTACTCAACAAAATGGCGGACCGTGTTACTTCACGAAGTATAAGGAAAACCACAGAACATCTTTCCAGTCAGTACTCATTTTAATTCATTTCATAACAAACGCTTTTAAGAGCCAAAGTCGCCCAATCCACGGCGACGTTCCCTTTAAAGTCAACTTAATACAAAATGTCACGGTCTACTGAACTGAAATGTACTTAATTTGTGTCGTTTTGTTGGATTCATATTTAATAAGCAAGGACTATGAAACTATTGGAGCTAACCTATGGAAATAAGAGGTTTTCATGGTTACATTCAGTCAAGAGGTGAATTGTTTATATTATTTATATAATTTATATTATATTAGTAACGAGGTCAATGTAAAACGAAAAGAGAAAACTAATTCTTATACATTTTTTTATCATGTAAAGTCTTTTACAGGCACCAGGCCCGTAACCAGGAATTCTTCCTTGGGGGGGGGGGGGGATTATGAAATAAATTGTACATGGCGTTTTAGCCCCGCCTGTCGCACAGCGACGCGGGGGGGGGGCGTGGAAACGAAGGCCCAACTCAAGCCGAATGGTCTATTTTTGCGCTTGTTTTTTGTGCGCACCATTTGTTTTATTTCTTTCGATTGGGGTGGAGGTGTTCACTCCCGCCCACTAGTTACGTGCCTGGGAGGCACTAATCGTCAAGAAAAGTTATCAAAATAACCTTTCTGGATGCATCGTGCCTTCATCATCTTTCCCGACAAATTTCAGAATATAGCGATTTTTAATTAAATTTTCTAATCCAGTTGATAAAGTTCTGCGTCAATCAATTATGACACGACAAAGGAACATTCTACAACAATGTTGACGCTCAATATCGAGTCACAAAGCTGGTCAATAAAGAAATCGACTAGCAAATTGACATGTTGTCTGATAAAACTAGGTTTCTAGACTGATTGCTGTCAGCCCAATCGAAAACAAACCTACATTAAGAATGAGTATTTGGCTACATTATTACCATTGTCATACGATGGGTTGTATTTCTTTATTACACGCACGATTGACAATGTAATATGAAATGCTTTCACTTAAACAAATGCTTTCCCTGCTTGCTAAAAAGAAGGAAACAGAGCGTTGCCCTCATTAATATTTTGTAGGCACTCAAAATAGTCTCTATTAGACACATTTGAGAACCCAATAAAAGGGGGTACAGTGTAAAAATGTTGCCCAAATGTGACTCGAAAGGTTGTTGACTTCCAGCTTAGGGTATTTTGGATGACATAGGCCCTGAAATAAATGGTCCTATTTGCCGAGAGGTGTCGGGACATTTTTGAAGATTGATGCTCGGACGTTTGGAAAATTACACCGGTGTAGGAGTGTCTTTATTTGGAGGGCGAATAACTCGACGAACCTTGGGACGCCCCATCAAATTGAGCACAGGATAAAAGTTCCCATTTACTGTAAAAAGCTGTGAGACTTCTAAGTATTTACTTACTTATTTATTTATTTATTTATTATTTGTAATATTATTATTATTATTTTTATTTTTATTATTATTATTATTTTTTTTTTTTGGGGGGAGGTGATTTTTTTGAATATTGAGCATTTTGCACCGTGACTGTATGCTATGGGAGTCTGTTTAGTGGGGTCACCTATATAAATGATACTGAAAGGAATGGCCACCTTCTAGACTCGTTAGTTGCACTACCGCATGAAATAGCGCCCCCAACATTGGAATGTAAAATAGGCCGCGTCCGAATCAAGCGACTTTCGCAACAAGCCGTTTGCTACAGCGATCCAGCCATAGCTAAATGCCGATGCCATCAATCCCAATGTTCCCAATGGAAATGACATTCTCAATGGATATGTCATTCATTGTTTGCGTTAACCAACTTAGTCCTCAGACATGCTGATTATTCTGATAAGTATAGAGGTGTTGCTGTCCGTTCCAAAGTCACGCTTTACGTGATTAGAGTATCACGGCGCATATACTATAGTCTTCGTAGCCACGTGATGATTCGTATATAGTCAGAAACTAAAGATTACCTCACAAATAGAGTTTCAGAAAATACAGGGTAAAAATGATTGACTAACGTGAGTACAGGATGGACGTTGTCACGACGTATGTAAAAATATCATGCCGAGCGGCGACAGGGCATTACTCTGTTCAATTAAATATTATACTGTTTTGATCTTTTTGTGCAGCTTTGACGTAGGGAAGGTTACGGGAGTAATTTATAATACTGACGCTAGTATAATTACATTTGTTACAATTTGTGTTTATCTTCTTCAATTGTACTTAAAATGCACTATGAATGACGAAAAAGGGGAGACTGATGGTGTGGTTCTCATAGCGCTATTCTTGCTTTGGCCCAAAGTGACGGTTATCTTTTTCGTTATCACGGTTCATAAGGTGCGGACAAAGTGATAACGAAAAAGATAACTCTGACGTCAAGTGTCAAATGAAATTAAGCAATGCATTCTTCAGGTGAACAGTATAGGCTACATAATTTTCCCAAATCATCATCAAGGCCAATCAATCCTGACACAGGCAAGTGAGGGAGCTCCTGCTCTTAAAAGCCTTTCCGTCAAACGTTACTGACGCATAAGGCATAGACATACAGCTTTAAATCGGTTCGATGTCACATACACAGTCAATCTCCATCACAAAACAAAACAAAAATGGCGAATAAAAGTTCTACGTCAGAGTCGATTCTGTCTGAGGTAGAACGACCATTAGTCAGCACACTTCTCCTCATCATTGCCGTAGTTGGAATTGTTGGGAACATCTTGGTTATTCTTGCTTTCGGTCTGTCCCGAAAGCTTCAGAACACAACGAACTGCTTTGTAGTGAATCTCAGCGTTGCTGATTTGATCACTTGCCTCAACATCCCGATCAATGCGGTAGCTATGGTCGGTCCTACTGGATTGATCCCAGATTGGATCTGCACCGTATGTGGCTTCTGCTCCGTGACATGCATTGGGTGTGGCGTCTATAATCTTACATGTATCGCTGTGTACCGCCTCGTCCTGGTATCAACTCGACAACCTCATACAGGTAATATCTTTACACCAATTGTGGTATCAATCATCATAGGAATAACTTGGTTGGTCCCACTAACGATGGCCTCCATTCCACTTGTGTTCGGTTTCGGTGAATTGGGATACAACCAAAAGTACAGCTCTTGCACGTGGAAGACGGCGTCAAACAGCGATGAACTTGAGTCTTACAGCCTTTTACTAGCCGTGACATACTACCCAATCCCAACAGTAATCATCATCGCAAGCTATATCAAACTCTTCATCCATCTAAGGGGTCACAGAAAACGGGTCATTCCACTCCAGCGATCAGAAGAATGCTCGCAACCCGTCCAGCCAGCCCAAAGGAGAGCCAGGAAAAGTAGCCAGAAAGTCGTCACGAAGAACATGTTTTACGTTGTTTGTGTTTTTTTGGTGTGCATGACACCGTACAGTGTTGCTTTGGTTGTTTCTGGGAGTGATTTCTTGATCCCTTACGCAGTGGTATGTCTGCTGGCCAGTAGCTGTGTAAACCCTATTATTTACGCCACTAAGCACCCACACTTTAGCATAGTTATGCGAAGTATTATTACTTGTGGCTTCAAAAAAATCCCCCATTTTGTCTTCAGATAAGACGAAATACCTCAAAACAAGTGAAAATCATGTACTATATTGTACTCTTGACCGAACTGTTTTCGCTTACAATGTTTATCAAGATGATATACGTAAGAATAACACTGCAGTGTTTCATGGTTTTAAAAAAATGGTGTCGAACAACCCTGTCGATTGATGCTGTATATAGAAGGTAATATTAAATATTAAGATATGTTAATATCAACTCTCCAGAACATTCTTATCGTTCATTTAAAGGTTGCGTTAATATCTGGAATATAAATTTATCACATAAAGGTACTTTAAAAAACAATTATATCATATATGGTTCGGAGAGCAATTTGTAGGTCATTTTATTTGCTGTTTTTGCTGGTGTTATAATTTATTTATCTTGACATAGTTTTTGAGAAACAAATACATTCCTACATACGGAGTACTGAATCGGACGACTATCCACTTCAGGTTGCACACATTTTCATGATATTTGTCAAATATCTTGAAAATGCAATCTGAATACTTTTCAAGATGTTATACTTTGATGATGTTCATCAAATCATACTGTACAGAAGGTTTAAACATTGGTAATGAAATATATTTTCTATTAGTGAAGTCGAGTCCTTGGGAAAATGTTAACCTTAACATTGCAACCTATTTCTGTCTTACGCGAAGGTTGGACGAGTGGAATTAAAAACCAATTAAAACCCTGCAGTAAGGGCTGCTGCAAGGTGCTAACATTATTTTAATATTTCCGTTGTCTTAACCACATCTTACACACTGGTCAGCTCAAGTGCCATGATATCCTACCGCTGGACCATGCCACACGTCCTAGAGGGGGTTTCAGTCAACAGGGGTCAGTGATTTGGTTAGAAGGGGGGCAGAACAAGACTCTGTCAGCATCCTTTGTGTTCAAAATCGGTATGCCAATTGTCAATGGATAGTTGAAACCAAATTACTAAACTTCAGCAAACAAATAAGCTTAAATCAACCCAAGTAATACCTGGACATGTAAACAACACACTTAGATTTTTTTTTTTAAAACGTTGAAAAGAATGTAAAAATAAGCCATCTTAGATGCAAAACCTTTGTCAGCATGTGCTAACAATGGCTGACAATGTACTACAGGGACATTGCAACCAACTGTAGGTCCCTCGCTGTAAGGGTTTTAAGAAATGTAGAACGGTGGCAATACCATGATTACACTGACGAGTTTCCATTATACGTTTCCCAATTTACCCCCAAATTACAGGTTCGTGTGTTTGATATAACGGTGGCCCTGAACACAAATTAAGGCTGAGCGTAATGGACGTGTTTAATAATAGCTTTCTGATATGCAGTGATTTAAACAAAAAATGACAAAGAAAAATACAAAGGAAAAACTTGTATAATGATAAATCCTTATTAAACTAGGTTACATTGGAAAATGGAATACGATCAAATTAACTGCGCGCTCACAGGGGGAAAAAGATTAACGAGAGGAAAAGAAAGATTAAATCGTCAGATAGAAATAGACCGATTATTAAAAACATGTAAATGTATTTTACGGGATGAAGCCTGCACGACTAAATGGTTTTTGACATTTTGTATTATTTTAAATGAACATGTTTAGACTTTCTTCTTATATTAATATTTTACACATTATTATGGTTATATTTAACGATGAAAACACAATCTCCCCATTAAAATGCATGTCTTCGCCGAGCGGATAAGAGCACCGAACACAAGCTCCGGTGTTTCTGATCGGCGGGGTGTGGGTTCAAGTCCCGTTCTTGACACTTGTGTCCTTAAGCAAGACATTTAACCATTATTGCTTCGTCCTTCGGGTGGGACGTAAAGCCGAGGACCCGTGATGTGTCTCATAACTCAACAGCCTAAACAACCTGTCTGAAAATAAATTATGAAAAGCGCTTTGAGACGCCCGTAGAAAAAACTACATAAATCCTAGTTATTATTTATTATTATTATGCACTTATATAATGTCCATTCATTAAAAAGATGATTAAAATAAAAATAACAGTCCAATAAAGAAAAGTACAGGATTGGAAATTTTGGGAGTTTTATTAATACAGACTGTCAGGTAAATACCAGTAACATCCCCACAGAACATTTCCGTTTGAAACACTGACAAAGAAAAGTGAATAGCATTTTAAGAAGCTATAGAAGGTCATTTCGATTATAATAAACTGTTAGTGTTATGAATGTGCACACAAATCCATGACCAAAGATAGACCGTTTCCCCACGTGACCATTGGATTTGATGAATTTTTGACAGGGTCAATCTTGACGAGGGTGTGAGCACATTGCTTTGCCAAGAAACACTAATGTGGCGTGCCTATATAGGGAAATATTGCCTTCAAATATATCAAGATTTTGCTCTGTAATCCTTTTCAAGAGTTGTTCATTCACAAAAACACTTACACAATGTGTTGCGATTAAGTAACACATTATTTTTGCCTCTTGAAGTACAACCAGCGGAACATTATCTTACGGTCACCATTTTGTTGAGTGAAGTGTTCGGTTCCACAAAATAGCGGAACGTGTTCTGTCATGAAATTAACATCACAAAACAAACAATTTCAAAGGATATTTATGTGAAACAATATATTCTACTTTTAATATAGCTTTCCAACCATATTAATTTCAAAACAAATGCTTTGTATATATAGCCCAAAGTGCTTAATCCGATGGCATCGGCCCCTTTAATTAGTTTTAAATGACAGACAAACGTAATGAAATTATAACAAGCTTTTGGATGAAAAGAAGAATGGATACGTCGTTTGTGTGTGTGTGTGTGTTTTTTTTTGATAACCTGTTCACGAAATTGTCCAAATCATGGTAAACATTTTATGACGTAAATAATTACCAATAGGCCTATTTGCCCATGAAGTGTGTGCGTGTACGTGTATGCATAGGTCTACAGGCTACATGGCATTATTTGACTAGGAATTTATACGTAAGTTCCATGTGCGTCTAATTTAAAGCAATCGGATAAATCATAAATGCGACTGTAAAAGTAAGTCACATAACATAAATTAATTAATTCGAATGAGATAAGTCAACTGTTGAATGATGTTTTGTATTATATAAGCCTATTGATTAAAAACTTCTACCTCCTAAGGGTGCAACACACTTAAGGCAAACATTCATGCGTCAAGCTAATTATCATAATTTGTAAACCCACAGAACCTTTTTAATTATATAAGGTTTATGGGGTCTTGCAATTAACAGAATGTGTTATGGTAGGAATCTATCACAAACTGGGGGTTTTGTGTTTCAACTTTCGGGGAGATTTGATAAATTTAGGCTTTTAAGTTGGTCCTATTTGGCTTGTGAAATGGAGGAGTGCCTGATGAAAACTGGCAGCAAGTCGGTTTTGGAAAAAGCACATTTTCGGGGGTGTTTTTTTCTAGGGTAATTAGAAAAAATTCCAAACGGCTGACCTACCAAAAATTGAAAAGAAATCTGAAGTTTAGTTGTCTGAAAATATGTCTGATTGGTTTTCAAGAGGCTGAGAGACTTACACAATTTTTTGAGTATTTTTGAATATTTATCAGTTAGCATTGGTTACTATAGGAGTTTATTTAGTGTGGTGCACCCCTAATACAGCTATGGGTTCACCATACTAAATGGACAAATATTCATGCGCCAAGCTCATTATCATAATTTGTATACCCACATAATGTTTTTAATTATAGCGTTTTGGGGGTCGTACAATTAATAGAGTGTGTAATTATAAGAATCTATCACAACCTGGGGGTTCTGTGTTTCATTTTTTGGGCAGACTTGATAAATTTAGGCGTTTAAATTGGCCCTATTTTACTTGGCAAGTGGAGAAGTGCTTCACGAAAACTGGCAGCAAGTCGGTTTGGGAAAAAGTTCATTTTCGGGGGTGTTTTTTTCTGGGGTCGCGAGCAAAAATTCCAAACGGCTGACCTGCCAAAAATTGAAAAGAATTCTGAAGTTTAGTTGTCCGAAAATATGTCTAATTGGTTTTCAAGAGGCTGAGAGACTTACACGATTTTTTAAGTATTTTTGAATATTTATCATTTAGCATTGGTTCCTATAGGAGTTTATTTAGTGTGGTGCGCCCCTATGTCCAAATAACGCTAATAGCGCCCCCTTGCGTTCCAATTATTTTACTCCGACGCAATCGAACACCGTCTGTTATACAAGCAATTGGAAAGGGTAATGCGATACAAGACCTGCTTGTAAATATCGGGTCACCAGACTACATGGTGTTACAATTCCGTGAAACGCACTTTTTATCAGCAAATAAACACAACATAATTTAATGATAAATAAATAAATAAATGATTACAAAAAAAATATATATAGGCTATATAAACAAAGGATCGGAGTCCCGTGTGCATGTTATAATGAGAAATAGCCCCCCCCCCAAGAAAAGAGAAACATTTTGACCAACTCCTCTTTGTGAAGCTGATAAGCAGTGTGATAAACATACATCGCCCGCACAAGTTACAAATTTGGGAGCACTTAAGTCAATTAAGAACTCTGTTTCCATTTGCTAAAAGCAAACACAATCTTGCTTTTTTGTTATAGCATAGCTGTAATGCGGTACGACAGATCTTACGAGGCAATTTTCATTAAACGTAATTGTAGGTTTATGTTTACGCATTAATACTTGACTTAATATAAACAAGCTAAGAGTTGCTTCAACGCTTGGAAAAACAGACAAGTCCCAATAATACCAATGGTTCAATGGCTTTTGTTTCTATGTACTCTCGCAAAAACAGCAACACGACGATCTTAATCAACTTAGGGCCATGTCACACCAGGCAATTTACTGGCAACTGGTTCCTGGCGATCTCAAGAGACAAAGAACGTTCACAATCGATTTTCTCATAATTTCCTGAAGCTTCTAAGATATTATTAGTATAGCTTTTTCTCTTGTGGAATCGAAGCGTTCATTTTGACTGTGTTGAAATTGGTCGCCTCCAAGTCACCTGGGGGGGGGGGGTTCATAAAGCTTAACAATTTATCTTATCTCCAAATAATCAATCTTATCTTCAAACAATCAATCTTAAACTCCTCAATTTTACAATTAATCTTATCTCTGTTTCATAAAGCAAGTTAAGATTAATATCAATCTTAACTTTACTCACCAATCGATCTTAGCCCCACACTTGATCAAAATCAATCTTAGAATCAAAACAATTAATCTTCAGTCTCAATTGACAATTTGGCCGGAAACTTAACAGAACTCAAATTCAACACATTTGTTGCAATTTCAGTTATTTAGGTGGTAAACCTACGTTATCTCGACAAATTATGACGTTTCTACTTCTTGTAAGGGAAAATCAGCGTGCTTTGCGCAGGGAGAGGATTTTCAGAGATAGGAAGAACCCACTAGATGAGTTTAATGATGTGCAGATGTTAAAAAAATATCGTTTTACGCGGTTTGGGTGCATGCACATCATTGATTTGTTAGAGAGCAGGCTTGCGAGAACGAATTTTTGCAAAGGGGTGCTGATTTGTTCAAGGACAATTGGCGTGAGCAGAGCGCAAAGCCATTATGGCATGTGGTCCGGGCCCGCTTAAATGCTCTGTCGTACAAGCACATACACGATTTGGCACATAAATTTCTCTTTTTTGAGGGGGGGGGGCAGGATTATTATTAGTGTAATTTGCAGAATGATTACCCCAAAATGAGTTGTTTTCACGAGGTGAATGAAAAAATATTTAGTTTTCAAGACTCTTGCAGTAAATTACTAGAATCCGCTTCAAATAGAAAGATATTTCCAAGGCTTTTTAGTTGTTTACATACATTTATCGTCCTTTTTCGTATAATATTGTCATTAATAGGATTTGAAACTTTGCATGGTGGAAGTATAACTAAGTGAGGTTTGCGGTAACACCATGTGAAAATCTCTTTTGAGTAGTGTAGGTTCTGAAAAGAACCGGTGGTTAACGACTCAACGTTTCGATCAGCATGTTCTGATCGTCTTTAAACGTTTCGATCGGTATGCTCTGATCGTCTTCAGGAGAAGACGATCAGAGCACCACCGGTTCTTTTCAGAACCTACACTACTCAGAAGAGATTTGTACATGGTGTTACCGCAAACCTCTCTTAATGTTGTCATTGAATAACAGAATATGTGAGGTTTAGAAGTGATAAGTCCTAAGGGAACAATAAGCGCATCTCGTTAACGGCTACCAGCAATTTTTTTGTTGATTATTTTTTTAAAAGGATGAACACAATAATTTTTGAAGGCTTATCCCTGGCATCAAATGCTCAGTCAATGCTGGTTAATTGCTTAGTCATACGTTTTTGACATTACCAAGAAGATGAACGAAAATTACATTAAAGCTACATAATTTCAACCTTATTAACATTTAACCAGTCAGAAGGAAATTAATAATGATCTATACGATTGCCATTGACTTGACCAGCGCGTACCAATGACTATGTTTTATTTTGATGTGGCGTTTTTTCTACAAGCATAAGCTGGTGAGAGTTTCCCACCGCTTGTTACAGTGTATCGCTTTGGGCGACTGGGCTGTCCAGTGGCTAAAAGGTAGCCACTGGACAGCCCAGCCGCCCAAAGCGATAAGATGTTGAACAGGGTTTCTTCATTTTTATTAGTTTCCTGATTTTATTTTAATTTTACTTGTTATAAATCGTTAGTTTAAAATGTAGCCATTCCACCAAAGTGCTTTTGGTGTGGAAACAAGTGATGTAACAAAAATAAAAATCATCTAAAATGTCACCTACTTTAATCTCCCATTAGCTGATGGCTCAAAGGTGCCCGGAAGCTCAATGGTGACCTTATTGTCGCCAGACTTGCACTGTCTTTTTAACGTGACCACAGGGTACCCAGTCAACCTATTGCTCACTCCGTTATGGTCCAAAGACCTTTGTGGTCTGGATATTTTTGACCCCATTCCTACCGCTCGAGTTTGCTGAAAAGATGTTTAGTTTTCGAGACTTTCGAGACTCTTTTCGAGTTGAGGTTCAAGATGAAAAGTATTTCCAAGGCTAGTTGTTTACGTACAATTATCGTCCCTTTCGTTAATATTGGCATTGAATAACATAATATGTCAGTTTCAGAAGTGACAAGTGCCAAGGGATCAATAAGTGCCTCTCGTTATCAGCTTCCTGGTAATTGTTATGTCGACTGTTATTACAAGCATGAACAAAATATTTGTAAAGGCTTTGATAGATCATTACTAATTTCCCCCTTCACAGTTGACTTGTAAATATTGATAGCGATGAATTTATTTAGCTTGAATGTAAACTTATTTCGTCATCATGACAATGTGAAAAACTATCAGTGAGCAATTGATGCCGGGTAAAAGTGTTCAAAAATTATTGTGTTATTGGTTGGTTTAATTCAGAGGTTGGTTTATTTCTGAAATATTCGTGCTGCGAAAACGGCAGTGTATTAGTCAGCAAAAACACATAGGGACCCATATTTGTTTAATGAAAGTAATCTTAGTCTATACTTTATACATTAAACTAAATTATAGCAACGTATTACCTTTCTAATATAACAACAAATCATCAAAAATTGAACGTTAGAATGCATTTTCTACTTACCACTGTTTCACCACTCACTCACACTGAAAACAAGATGGCCGACTTGAAAAAAGTTTTGACAGCCAAAAAGTTGCTCTAGGTCAAAGGTCGCACTTCAGGCTCTGTCACTAATATTGAAGGCTTAAGATACAATCGATATTAATCTTTTCTTACGCTTGATCGATCTTACACTAATATTGATTTTATGAAACAGATTTGTACAATTAATTGTAGACTAAGATTGATTCAGACTTAAGATTAAAATATAAGATTAATTGTTTCATGTTCTTCTAACACCCCAAGGTTACCGTGTGTGACAAAGGGTTAACTCAAGAGCACACGATGAAGTTAACGATACTGGGACAGTTGATAAACGCATGTCTTACTCCCGTTACGTGGGAAAGGAATGATGTTTGTCCAGCCTGTTAAAAAGATGGCCGGCGAGAACTTACTGGTTAAATAGGACATACAATTGCAAGAATTGTTTTTATTTACTTAAACAATATGGTTTTGTAATAACTATTGAAGCAGAGATTAAATAAAAAGTGAACTATGACAGGCAACAGGGAGCATCTTAGTGATGAGACAATCACCTATGTTGCTGGGCGACGCACTCCTTCATGGTGTTACGAATACATTTACAATGTGAGTAGTAAATTACGCATGATAGAAAACACTATATAGTTAAATAAATTTGTAGTAATGTAAGCAGAATCCAGTTGTGAATCAGTTTAAAGTGTTTAGGCTGTCCCCTGGTAAAAGAAAATGTTATAAATGGATGAATAAATCAAATCAATATCAAGGTCTGTTCAAGGTGACATACTTTGCATGTACAGCAAGGCAGTATAGCTGTACGGTGCAACATACCAGTATTAACTACAGCCGCGTGTACAATGGGAAACCAAAGCATGACTTTGATAACAAACATGATTTACTATTTTTATTGAACCACGGAGGCTATGAAACTCGATCACGGAAAATAAACATGACTTTTCATCCCCATGGCTAATAATACTGTGGTGTGCCAACATTCACCAGAGAAATTGCACGGAATTCCCAAGTCCTATAGGAAATTATTCTCCGTAGGGGTAACTAGGCCGCCTGTGTATTCAACCATCATCGGCAGGGCACGGCCGGTTTCAAAGCCAACTGACACGTACTTAATTGCCTGGTTGACCTGACTTTTTAAAATTATATGGCTGAGATGAGGATAGGGGTTTTGGGAATTTATTGCGGTTAATGCATAACGGGACGTCACGGAGGTGGAAAACCGACCAACGAAAAAGAGCAAAAACAACGAAACCACTCAACAGGAAAGACCTTTTTAATGAATGATATTACACCGAGCAGCCAAATATAAGAGAGACGGAAGGTCTCAACCCCCTCCCCACTCACAGAGACTGACGAAGGTCCGGTTTGGATCGAAAGCTGAGGCCATCGCCCTTACTAGTTTTACACTATATATATACAAACACATACAAAAGCAAGAAACCTTAACTAGTCTTTGGGGGACGTCATTGACGCCCAAGAGTACGCACAAGACATTTCCGTCCAAAGAAAAAATCAAGAGTGAGAACTCAACCACATACTCCCCTTTTGGTTTTAATTTCACATGGAAAGGCAAATCGATTGAATTCGCCACTTGTTGACCATAGAGGTGACGACACATGTGAGTCAGAAATTGATTAAACAGATTCACATTGCATGCCGGAGCACAGGGGGCATCTCGACTTTCAAGCCTCACTTGTTCGCTCCAAAATGCTCTTATTTCATCACTCCTATTGTTACCTAATTACTGACAGATGGATCTTTAATTATGCCCCAAATGAATTCTATAACAGTTACACAAAACGATCCTTTCCAGTCTATTAAAAAAATAAAATAAAAAATAAAATAAACAAAACATCATTTGGTACACGAACTCTCGCTAAATCCTAAAGTGTATTTTACGCACAAAGGTAGAATGCCATCTGGTAAATATATGAGCTTGTAGAAGGTAGAGGTTTGGTTTCCAAAGCAACCAAAGCTATTTGTGTTTTTGAGCTGATTGAAAATTTTCAGGAGTGTACCAGATGGGATTTTGTTTACAGCATACTCTTCACTCATAATGAATGGGTACGGTCACATTGGAGGCAAGCATGCAATACGTGACTACTCTTAAGGAAAAGACTCAACTGAAAAGTGACACTGAATTCTCTTTATTTTAACGTTGGAACCGTAGTGTTACGGTTCCTTTTGAAATAATGGGGGAAATCCGCCCGGGGAAAAGAATACATCAATTCAATGTTGCTTCTTCGTTTCCGAAAAAAAAATTCTGCTGGAAAATGTTAATACGCACAATACGATAAAATGTTCATCCGTGTTAATATTTCTGTGTCACGATCATTTATGATAGTAATAATAACATTTTACTGTTATTATTATTTTTTTAAAGTAAGCTTGTTGATGTTTTTTCAAAATGTTGACAATACGGTTTCTAAGAATAAGGGCTGGATCCAATCTATGAAAGTGTACTGAACTTGTCACACAAATATGGAGACGATTTGAACATGGAGATTTGAACTAGACGGAAGTTTGGTATCGACCCATGAGGTAAGATAATCCCACTCCAGACTCAATCTTCCAAGCTGGATCAATTGAATATGGATCATTTTCCGTCTGCTGTCAACAAGTGTGCTCGACCATAAACCATAATGATCCGACGGCTCAACATAATCAACTCTCCTATGTCTATACAGGCTCAAACCGTGGGGTTCCTTGCCCGCCCGAACGGACGATTTATTTTGTCAGGTTGTGGATGTTAATATAGCACGGCAAACTCTATAAAGTGCTGGCTGAGAAAGCAAGACACCAGTACGTGCGTGTTTACTTTAGGGAATTTGGTGCACTGCGTTATTACTGACGTACATGTCGCAATACAAAGCTCAGTATCATTGGGTCTATAACTATTTTTTTTTTTATTGACAACAGATATACACATCTTGGATGTCCTTTTGCTGCTTTTGAAGGCATTACTTCAACGTTTGGACGGTAAAGTCTATGAACCTGCCGCGTCAGTGAACG
This sequence comes from Pisaster brevispinus, assembly GCA_023634235.1. NCBI lineage: Eukaryota > Metazoa > Echinodermata > Asteroidea > Forcipulatida > Asteriidae > Pisaster > Pisaster brevispinus. The sequence continues at coordinate 11,458,923 of JAMKCF010000005.1, read as the reverse complement.
GATCAGCGAAAAAATCGAATCATTATCCGTCTTCTTAAATTGAGGAAGTGACCGAAAGGTGTCCTGGGCCCGGAAGACGAGCGCTGGACGCTAGTCGTGCAATTAATTGACTCTTATCCAATCTAATTTACAGCAGGAAAGATGTGCTTGATTGTATTAATAAGCTGCGATTTCATACATGACGGCCCCGTGATAGGCTGTGACATTTGAAAAAGTGGTTCTGATCGAGATCTCACCAAATCGAATGTCACCATCAGTCTCTCAAACGGAAATTAATTTTGAATGGAGTTAATATAGCTCTACAAGTCAATCTTTTCTACATATCTTGAGCTGGTTGAAATTATAGTACTCTGAATAAATTGACTGTCAGTGGAGATATACGTGATTTAGTGCCACAGGAAAGCAATAAATCTCTGTGGATTACCCCTTTCAATGAGAGGCTGAGTTTACTTTTCTTTGCCCGCTTGATGAGGTCGCTTTGTTTACAATGTGGTGTAGTCGTAAAAGTTTTATTGCCCATTTCACTTTCCATCATACATTCTGTTGGGGTTCATTCTAGCTAACCTTTCCATTTTCTGTGTTAGAGATCAAATTTCCTTCCCGCGTCTCCCTCCCCATTTACTTCATTCCCTTTTTAATTTCAGTCCCATTCACTTACTTTCTAAATTGCAGGCTTGTATGGGCTCTTTGTCTATAATTCCCCACGATACCGCAGTTTCCCTGTGGAAAGTGTTCAAAGAAATATATTGCCTTTTGATAATGATAAGAAATCTATCAAAGCCTGATGTGATGTGATCAGAGGAAAGCTTGGTCATTAAGAGTATGCCATCTGTCTTTGTATGCCCGTCTGTTTGTTTGTTCTCGGCCACTTGCTTGTCAGGGTGTTTGTTCCCGCCTTGTTTGCATTTACTGTGTCTGTTGGTTTGTGTACTCGCTGCCTTGCCAAAGACTGGTTTGCCTGAGTGTGTGTCTCTGCCTGCAGGTATTAAGTTTAAGCTGGTATGCTTCGTACGCTCAACATTCTATTCCCCTTCTTTATTAAGTTTCGTTTTTACCAGCACCCAATACTAAGACTGCCCAATGTAACAAGACGTCTCAAAATGCCTTTTGACCCTCTGCTTATGTACAATACGATTTATACTATTTGAATCCGACTGTTTTCGAAATCAAAGCTTGGGATTGGGCATGGGCTTTATTTAGAAAACGTGCACCTTTCTTACGGGGCTTTAACTCTGCGTGACACCATAAAAAAATCACACCATTTCACCCTGCCTTACTTGTTGAGTAACAGTTTGATTTTAGCGTGTAACACATTTCTGTGAAGAACCAAATCACTTTTAAATCACCCAAAGCATTTATATAGACCCTTTTGACTCAATAAAATCAATTCAAGCAAAATTATATTTTGAGATGAGCCCACATGTCTCTTTCTACTAAATCAACCATTTCTTTGAATAACACCCTTTGTTTACACAACTTAGCAAGGCTGAGTAATTGCTGTACAATTCTTATGGGAATTCCTGGAGAGCGGGTCATTGTTGGATTGTGTTAGTGAAACAAAAACCGGATAGTGATAAGACATTTGGCTAGGTGCAGTTGTAGAACTTGGAAAACAAATTTTTGAAGAAAAAAATGGCGGAGTACCGACTTTTTAATTAAAAACTGTTACTCAATAAGTGAGCGAAAGTGTTTTAATCAAGCGGATGCAGGTCAAGCCGGAGCTCAAGCCCAACCCGTGGTTTTGAAAAGGGCCCAGTACGTATTGTATTTTGGAGACATTTTTCGATCAACAGAAATTGTAACGATTTAAATTCAATAATAATAATAACAACAATAAGAAGAAATGATGGTCATTGAATAACAGTTCGAATGAATAGTGCTATATCTTTATGGAATAACAACTTGGAAAGACTAATACAATTTGCCAAGATGCATCGAGAGGGGGAGACGTCAAAGGCTTAACGTTGATGAAACGAGTCAAGCTTCTAAAAGGAAATGACAAAGTCGATTCATCATTGTAAACGCATCCACTTAGAGTCTTCCGATTTATCAAATTAAATGACAGATACCTTTCAGGAGACAGGCTGCACGGTCAAAAACTAGTTTCGTCATTATGTGCATTCCGTTGTATCTCTTTGAGTAATTAGTTACAGTATCAACAACCAAAAACATTTTCGAAATTCGAGTGTCGCACATTAAAAAGAAAGTTTGCTTCTACGCAATTATTGGAGCAAGAAATTTGGAAGCTAACTGGTCTCGTGCGGTGTTGTTTATCATAATTGTTTATAACTGATATAAATAATAAAAATAATCAACTTTTTGTGCAATTATTTTCTGCAGTTGGAGAGTCATGTTTTCCTGTATTTGTTTATAACTGATATAAATAATATAAATAATCAACTTTTTGTGCAATTATTTTCTGCAGTTGGAGAGTCATGTTTTCCTGTATATGGAACGCATTATACCTCATTATAGCAGGAAAGTTTAAGTTACTTTTCAACGAGCCAGTTCAGCCTATGTATACAGTTAAACCCATACTGCTTTGTACTGCCTAATTTATTCGAAATATTGGTGTCCAGAAATTCAATATTTAGAGTCAGGGAATGAAAGCCTATTCAACGTTGACAGTTCTCAGCCAATAATACTATGGCCTTTAGTGTAATTCTGCGTATAATAGGGGGGTTAATACCAACATCGGCTGTGAGCGATACCGTATAGAAACGTGGAACGCCTAATAACACAGAAGCATCGCATAGGACAGGGCCAGGCGGGTCACATTGCATAGGAAGATGACTCCGGGCCATACAGTGATTGAAGTGAAGTGATAGGTAAGGGTGCAAGCAGGCCACACATTGCACGACAATTTATCTAACGGAGTGTGATGTGATATGAAACGTCGACTATGGCAACACACCCTTCAATGGAAATCTCAACAAATCCGATTCGGTTTATTTCACGTTCCCGGAGAGGAATACCTGTATCTGATTTCTTCCCCCAGACAATGAACGTGTCAGATTTGAAATTCGGGGAGCAGTTTGAGATTCAATTTCGAAGATTCGTATTTCTTTGATGTTGATTCAAATCATAAATGTGAAGATTGGCATTTCTGCTTCTATCTTACGTGTAGCGCATATTTCAAATTAATAGACCTAAAACACGTGACACTTATATGGACCAATGACTACAGACAGCGCATGTTTGTTGTCCACCTAACCCGTCACAGTGTTGTTTATCCCCAGAAAAAAAAATCGTTTACTCGGTTTATTGTGAGAGTTTTTCATTCAGTACGAGACCAATTTGCACATGCAGGGACGTGATTCTCGAGCCAGATATTGATCTTCTGCCAGCACACACACTTCAAGAACATTCCTCAAGGAAATGGGAGGATTTTCGTCGATTTTGTTTTGTCGTTACTTGAGGGGACAGGAACTCATCAATTCAGCTTTGACTTTATTCTACGGACACGCAAATCGGGTCGTGTTTTTAATAATAATAATACGTGTATTTATTCAGAGCAGAACACACATTTGGTGAGGACACTGTGTGTATATAGTCTTTGCCGATTACCCCCTTACTATATCTCTTCGGTGATGACATTTTGTTTTAAAAAAGTCAAAAAATAATAGCAATTTAATTAAAGAAATAACCCTAAATGGTGGCACAAATTGACATATCAGTGAATTGTTTAGTGCTTTTGTTAATATAAACCGTTCGAAATAACTTGGACCTAAAGCGAAGCACAATAACAACCAGTACACGTTTTATTTGAGGTGTTTATGATTTCCCTTAACACCTTGTTATGTTTGTTTTTATTATTGATATTTCCTTAATATGACAACAATATTGTCGGATTTAACCACCGAAAGGTCTCATACTGTTGGCACATCGACCCAAGTCAAGATACTGCAAATCAACTTAAAAACTGGACAAAGAAACCGGGGAAAACTACACACGCCAGCGCAAGATTGTTTTGTTAGTAGGCCGACGAAATATAAAGCAGGTAGGGGGCAAAACGTGAAACGAACCGCTTGATGGCAAGAGTGATAAGAGAGTAACTGTGTCTACGTTGCCCCGAGAGTTGAATCCCGAGATAGCTAATTGAATTACAGAAATTAGACCATCTCCCGAAGTAGACTAGAAAGAACAGCTAGACTTGGATTACATCAACAGTTTTGTACTCTTCACTATGAGTTTTCTCTGACACTAGAACATGGAACTCGGTCGTATCTCTTCAACGCAGAATCAACCCTTCACAAACAATTCAACGTTCTATTCTGACTACAAGATAATGGAACATCTGTTTCCTACTGATATTGGTTTTCGTGGCTCACTCAATACGGAGGTTCATTGCAATTTCTCCTCTCTCGAATTATCTCCTGCTTCTGTATGCTCAAAGGGAAGATAATATCTTCAAGAGGGACAAGACGCTGCGCCTGAATTCCTCAGTAGAAACACATGTGTAGTGTTATGACTATGTGCCGCTACTACAAGACGCTCTAACTCACTCCGATAAACACAGTTTCTCGTCTCAGTCCTCCAGGCAGATGCATAACCCTCTGCCCCCTCGAATCCTGCCTCCCTAGTCCTTCTCCCACTCCGTGTTTAACATTTTCCCCTTTTCACACGTGTTAATTTTTTTCTCTCGTTCCGTGTAAAACAGTGGCCCTCTGGCACAGTATGGAAGAAGAAAAACATTCTCCGCGATGAAAGATGTACAACGTGGGTTCAGAGATGCTTCCAAATAAAACACAAATTTTGAACGCTCGAAATAGTCTTGTTTCTCTAGTCCGTAACAAACGGGGGGGGGGGCAAATGAGGTAGTTAATGCTCTAATCTTTGATATACTTTTAAATCACCAATAATGGTTTTATATTCAAAATAAAAATGAACAATATATATAAAAGCTCATGTTGATTCCCTTTTATATAACTGTATTTGTGTATACTTATATTGTTGTTTTTATTCTCCTTGTACACAGGGATGATTTCATGCTTTTCATCATGACATTGAATATTTTGAATCTTGGAATCTTTAAATCTTTATTGTTGATGTATTTTTGGAAATCGCCAGCAAGTTTAAAGATGTGGAGTCAACGTACAATGATTTGATTTATTCATTTCCAATCGATCTGTTCCTCGAGTACAGTCACTCGAACTCAACATGATACAGGACTGAACTTAACGGCGCAGGTGTGCCTTTCGCTCATGTTATTAAATGCACAACATTGGAAAACACACATATAATGTTCTCCCACCTCAGTTTGTTTTGGGTTGTCTTCTTTTTGTTTAGCCGGAACCCCCAAGTATTTTACTGAGGCTCCTCTGAAATTCACGGCAGGTTATTTGATCCTGTTAGACTTTGAGAATCAGTGAACGGTTTCTTCACAAGCCCAGGGTGGTGGAACCCGGAGTGGGTTTGGACAAGGAATTGATGTGCTAGTACACTGTGATAGGATTTCACCTTCCTGGTCCGATCAGAGTTCTATTTTATTGATCACCAGTTCGTGAACCGCCTCTACCCTCGGGCCTGCATAAACGTTCCTAGCCATAATTGTGTTTACCGTAGACGTTTGTTCTAACTCATCCTGCTGATGTATTTGCCAAAGCCCCTAAACCATTTGAAATTCAACGTGATAGCTTTCGAAATGACTCTCCATATACGTACATGTACAGTATGTGATTGATCCGGTAACGTGAAAACATTCGTGGCTTATGTTGTCTAAGGTCAACCTTCTTTGGTAGAAAACGGGGCATGGTTTAGCAATACGAATGAGAATTCAGCCGTATTAGAATTCAACTCATGAATAAAATACGGACTTGAAAATGTAGAAACGTGATATCTAAATTATGGAAAGGAGTAGTGTAATAAGAGTAGAAGCTGGAGGTAGGAATTGGAACAAATGATATATTTCAAAGTCAGTGCATGCATGGTCAAAATCCAGTCTGGCGTCTCGGGAACATCATTTTGTAAAGAATGATCTTGCATCTCCTGACCTGTTTCTATCGGGGTTTTTTGTTAAGCGCACCGAAAACACATTTGGCTTCAAGTGATGAAAAGTACATCGACTTTGTTGTTCAGCGATTTCAAATCATTCGACAGTTGAGCATTATCTTCTTTAAACTGTTGTTCCCCCAAAATCTTGGCTGATCTTCCACAGAAATTGTTTAAAGCCACGTGACCACTGCAGAAGAACCTGGGGTTTAAGTATTATTTTGCCGCAGTTATGTTTGACTGAATAATGTACACCATGTGAAATGTTTTTTGTTCTTACAGTGCAAATTCTCAATTCAGCTGATGTGTGTAATTACCAACTAACAAAGGTTCAAATTTCACGGGGGGGGGGAACACCCCCAAAAAATCCCACAAACAACATCACATTATAGAAAATAATCACCGTAACCATGGACACGGTTTTCATCTCCCGTTTTGAAAAACAAGGATGCCTCACTCAAAAAGGAGCCCAATAAAAAGCAAGGCCGTGGCAGGTAGACATTCGCGTGGAAATATTTTACAAAAACACACGCGGTGTTGTTGTGACCTATAGGCCAATTTTAAACGAGGCACAAACTCGTATAATAATGTTAAAAGCGTGATAACAAAAAAACTCACGTGGAATCTGGCAGGTTAAGCGTTAATGACTCACAAATTATTGATCATAAATCTTGAAGCTCCAAATCATCCCTTGCCCTACAGGTGAACAGTAACAAGAAACAAAATAAGAATCAACGAAGGAGAAAATTATACAAGGAAAAACGTTTTACAGCGCGAAAACGGTCTTACACGGAGATTGCATCATTTTGCGTTTGATTCAACAAAAATTAATTTTAGAGGAATCAAGAATCAAGGTGTCAGATCTTATATGGTGAAGCGAACTTTTATCGTTATATGGCAACAAGCATGATTCTAGTTCCAATGGTGAACATTCACAGAGTACAAAAGATACTGCAACAATTCCATTAAATCCAATGTTTAAACGCCGAGAAAGAGTTCAACAAAATACTATATAAAAATACCTTTTAGTGACGTACAGATAATTAATTGCCGAACCGAAATTCGATGTGCTTTAAATCAATGATAAATATTTCACGTGTTGCCTTTTGCTTTGAACTCACACACACACACACCCACACAACCTTACGGATCGGGTTTGTGGGGTACTGCTATTGTTGTTCTATTGTTCCCTTTTCTAAAGAATTCCCTTGTGGGGCCCTATTGTTCCTATTGAAATTGCCTTGCGGGGTCCATTGTTCCATTGTTAAAAGTACCCCGTAAGTTGGCATGTGTAAGGGCACACACGTTTGTAAATCCCGCTTACCGAGGACTTATCTTTGTTCTCCCATTGTTTGGACATAGTTTTTTTTTAGCGACGTCCCCATTGGGTTTGTACACGAAAACGAAGCGAGGACGTCCTCGCTCTGTCAAACACCCGGATCCCTTTTGTTAAAGTCCTCGGTTTGAATGGATAGACACGCTCACACACACACACACACACACAAGTGTGTAAACACCTCCAATCGGGGACCTCCTATTGTCCCTCTTTTGTTTGGACTTTAACTTTTTGGCAACAGCTCCCATTGGTTTTGTACACAATTTCCAACTGGGGACCTTTACCCAACCGGGGACCCTATTGTCCTCTTTTGTTATAGGTCCCCGGTTTGAATGTGAAAACAAACTCACCCACACACAGGTACAGCACTCCTATACGTTAGAGGACACCTATTGTACTTTCTGTTGTTCCTGTATTGAAGCAATCCCCATTGGTTTTGTACACAAATGACTAGTGAGGACACCTGAAAACAAAGAACCGACTAGTGAGGACCTATTGTCCCTATTGTAAAATGTCCTCGGAGGGTTGGCAATACAAACACACACACACAAACTTACGGATCCGGTTTGTGGGGTACTGCTATTGTTGTTCTATTATTCCCTTTTCTAAAGAATTCCCTTGTGGGGCCCAATTGTTCCTATTGAAATTACCTTGTGGGGTCCATTGTTCCATTGTTAAAAATACCCCGTAAGTTGGCACGTGTAAGGGCACACAAGTGTGTAAATGGTATAATACCGAGGACATCCCATGCTGTGGACTTAGTTTTTTTAGCGACGTTCCCATTGGTCTTGTACACGAAACAAACCGAGGACTATCCCCGATATGTTTTTTTCCCGGATCCCTATTGCTAAAGTCCTCGGTTTGAATGCGACTAGACATGTTCACACCCACACACACATTCTTTTTTTTTTGCATCCCTGTGGAGACATCTTTTGTTCTTTCCTTTGTCCCTGTAGTTAAGAACCTCCCATAGACTTTGTACACAAAATTCCTTGTGGAGCAACCCAGTCTTTAGAATTTCCCTATGGAGCCCCTTTGTTTTCCCTTTTCTGTTTTGTTCTCGGTCTCCATAAGGTAGTGAATATGAAGGCACACACACAGCCGTACGGATCCAGTTTGTGGGGTACTGCTATTGTTGTTCTATTATTCCCTTTTCCAAAGAATTCCCTTGTGGGGCCCAATTGTTCCTATTGAAATTACCTCGTGGGGTCCATTGTTCCAATGTTGTCAGGACCCCACAAATGCCATTCCGTGTGTCCACCCACACACATTCTCAAAAATGCATCCTTGTGGAGCGTTCTTTTGTTCTTTCCTTTGTCCCTGCACTTAACAGTTTCCCATAGACTTTGTACACACATTTCCTCGTGGAGCACCCCGGTCTTAGTAATTTCCATGTGGAGACCTTTTGTTTCCCCTTTTTTGTTTTGTCCTTGGTCTCCATAAGGTACCGAATATGAGCCCAAACTCTATAAAAACAAATAAAAACAGAAAAACATATTTGTTTTTACAACCATAAACGTCTGTCGCAATGCAGGCGCGTCCATACGGAATGTTTGTCTTGACCAATATAGTTGGATGCACGCTCTGCCAAAGAATAATCGATTTTAAGCATTGTTGATTCTATTCCTCGTTTCAATTTCAAATACCGTTGTTATTGTTAAGAGTCAGTAAGCCACGGACTTTGATCATCCGATCAAAAAATACGGTTATTTGATCTCGGCAGTATTTGTATTCATGATAAATTTTCAACGTATAGACCTACTCGTTTTTATTTTCATTTGAATGAAGAGAATATGACCACTATAAATGATAAGAATCATTATTGAACCATTCCCTTTGGGTTTCTTCTTATACTAATAATATGTAAAGGAGATCATTTCAGATGATTGACACGTGAAAAATACTTGATTTATGAGAGAGAAATCCACCTTGCACAAAATCTCATTATATGAAGGCCGATTGTAAGAATTTTTTGATCCAGAGTGCAGTGTCTTTAGGCTTCAATCACCTGTTTCAATATGCTCAAATCTCTGGATTACCTGACGGAATCGAATACAGAGCCTATTAATAATAGGATTACGTCAGGAGATAAGGAGCTTATATAAAGGGATAACACATCCGGATTTTGCTTTTCACCTTCCTATTAAATAAACCCAAGGTAGCTATAGAAAACAAAAAGAAAATTCACTTGTGATCTGTTTCAAACGTAAAGTGAATAACGATTATACTTTGCCTTTAAAAGCAGACACGTGACGAGTCCGGACTATGTTAGATTTACATAAGTTCTTAATCACGGGGAGCGCATTCACACAGATCATACTCTTTTTTTGTCCGATCAAATTGCGACTCGAGTACGGATCGAATGTGCCATGTACGATGAGCGATGTACCGGGAGATTTCTGTTATCGAGAGGGTCAGGCTTAAGAGAGTGCATCGCTCTGAGAAAAGCCGGTGTTTTCGCCGTCGACGTCAAAGTGGGACAAGCCCTAATTCTTCAAACACATTTGCTGCGTTTTGCCCAAACCTTCCTGCAGCCTTATTTAATGCGTTGGCTTCAACAACAACACCTAACCGAGTTTTTCGGGGTGACTGATGGATGAAGGAAGCATTTTCACTCGGAGTAATGAAGGCAAAGACCCGCAACAAAATATGAGCCCCTATCACTTTCGCGTATGATCCTTTTATCATTAAAGGGAAGAGTATGTATAACGAGAGGAAAGTCAAACTCACAAACTTGTAAATCATTGCATTTATAAAAAGCAAAAAACAAAAACATATATTAGGCCTATTGCCCACAATAACAATAATATAATGTGAAGAGTGGTCAAACGGTGAGCAAATTCTGATGATGGAACCCCCCCCCCAAAAAAAGAAAACCACCCAAACCACCCAAAAATGGATACTTAATAATCTGCCTGATTAGAATTTGCCCAAAAAGTGCAACTAAATTTTGCTTTGTGCTGTTGATGTTTGTATATAATTTTGTAATTGTTGTAATGCCCTATGTTCATACAGAATGCTCATTTTATACATTCGGCATTGCCTTTTACCGCTAGATTAATTCCCCCCCACCCCCAAATCAGTTGTCTGATTATAAGCTCAGCAGTATTACTTTTCCAGCTGATTTAAATTAAGTTGTCTCAGGCGAGACGCAAGTAATGGCCGATACATCATGGAGGGGATTTGCGAAATCGTGCGCTCTTTGAAGTGCCGTGATTTAATTACCCAATTAATCATAATAAATAGCCCTTGCCCCCTTGAGATATGATGTATGAAAAGTTATGCTTCGTTTGCTGTAATAGTCGTTTTGTGTAATTAGTTCTATTGCAAATGTATCATACAATATTTCCAAGATCGGATGAATATTGAAAGCAATTCGATTATGTTGGTCCGCAATCAGTGTATCAATATCATGGGGGACAAGATTGGTGTGTGCAAATAACACCACGGGCTGTATAGGATTTTCATTTCAGGGTTTTCCTTTATATTTGGTATGCGCCCTCAACAATTCCCAAATTGATGTACATAACAGAAAGGCCTTTATAGAGAATGCGTAGGTAAAGCTGAGAAGAATAACAGAATGGTGATATTGGCAGTGAATACGTTTAATTCAGGTTTGATTTGATGATTGGATTCTGCGTCCACCTGTGAGCATCTCCTATATCTTATTTTCGTGTGTATAACTAGCCTCACTTTCTCCCATCCAATCTGCTGTACTTAAGGTACCCCGGGTATGATTCAAATAAGCTTACGGGTAAACCACGGTCGGGATATCTTTTAAAGGTTGCTGCATTTTAGTTTTAGATACAGGCATGGACTTCAGACTCGTGCTGAGGGAACTCGGTGATCTCATGTGGGCGAAATTACTACTACTAGGGGGAGTAAAAAGGGCAAGGGATTGGAGGGCAATGGGGTGCGCGTACTCCCCAGGCGACCACCATGTTTACGCTGCTGATGATTCCTGTGCCGCTGTGAGCATGAATGTTGCATTTATAGTCCAAAACGTCAGTCTTGATAGAGAGTATGTTGATCAATTGGAAAACAAGTTAGTAGGGAAAAAACTGGGCATCACACGAGCTAAAAGTCATAAATTATTCCAATTTTCTTTAGAGAATAGTTTTCGCTTTTCTGCCTTTCTCGCGATTCGTCTGTTTCAAGCCGAAATGTCGGGTTTTAAATGCTTTTCCATTTGATTTGACTGTATTTGAATTATTGAAGACTTAGAGGTGCAATGATTGTCACCTTTATAAATAACACAATGCATATGGGTTATATACGCCACCACCGCATCACATGGGATTGCAATCTACCGACACGAGCGATTGGGGGGGGGGGGGGGGTATGCCGAGCAGGTGTGGCCCCAACAGCATTACCTCACTTATTAACTATACCACCCATGTCATGTGATACCCAGGTGAATCGATCAAGATTCGGCTCACGGAAAATGTAGCACTTTATTACCGACCAGCTAGGAATCGAGAAAAAGAGCCGCTCCGACCCTCTGAGCAAAGCATCGCCATTGATCGTACACCCCTATGGAATCAGGAAAAAAAAACCCGAAAAAAACCCCAAACAACAAAAACCTGAGGCAGTGCAGTTTAATCTCAAGCTGTAAATATATAAGGTGCTTGCTCGTATCGGCCTCAAGTGGGAAATCTTCAAATATTGCAGCAGCGATTGCGTATTATCTGTAATTGGTGATGCTTTAATTTTCGATCTATGTGATCCAGTGGATTTTTCCCCCGTTCATAATTACAACAGCTGGTGCTGTTTGCCAAAGTGTCGCAACTTTCATTCATACTGCGTACAACCAACAAAGAGACCACTGGAGCACGATTTTAATCGCTTGGATTGAGGGAGCAAGATTTTAATGCAAAATTACTTTGTTTTCTTCTTAAAATGGTAAGTTAACAATCACTTGGATGGGGGAGCATGTTTCTTTCGACACACGGTTGGTATCAAGATCTGCCAACACACGTATATATACAATGTATCCATACTGCCTCAAGACGATGGTTGATGTATTGGATGGTTGACACAGTAATTGTCAAGTCCTTCGTAGAAGTTGGGATGTAATGGAATTTACTAATGGTTCCAATGTTCCCCATGTTTGAACCTCAGGGCTTCTAATTTCACGACGATCTTATTTCTTGAATGTACGTTCTTCATCTGAAGTTTCTCGTGTTTATTTTTTAGTGGAGAAAAAAAAAAGCAACGGCGACACCTTCTTCAAAATAATGACCTACTCATCCAGAAGTGTACGAGTGCAAAGTTAGTACACATTGTCTGTACATATTGGCGTTACAAATTCTGACGATCATTCTTTGAAATGAAAAAGTGTGTCAGACTTCATCTGCTGCAGATTTAAATGTATCACTCAGCCACTCGCGGATGCCTTATTGGCTATACATACTGACAGAAGACATGACGGGGAAATCTAAAGAGAAATACAATCACAATCATGCCAAAGTATGAAGACATTGCGCAACTGTCTCAATGATCAAATCTGTCGTTGGATTAAGGTTTATGTCGGTCGTGCATTTCCTTTAATAAAACAAATCAATCTGATCAGCACTTTTTTTTGTATGAACAAGAACAGCAAGACCACGGAAAATAACCGTGCAGTAAAATGTAACATACTTGATTACTTCAATCTTTCGCACACCAGTAATTTAGTGATCATTATTTGTACAGGTGACGGTGCAGTCAATCCGGTTCACATTTGTTCTCCAGAAAGAAAACAATTATTATAGTGCACATTATGTTAACATATAGGCTATACACATTAACAAATTGAACATTCACATGTACTGATATGAGTTTGACAGTCTATTCTATATTGCAAACAGATGTTAGATATCTATATAGCTTTTACATAATACATTGTGATACACATTAGTATCCGTCATCTTTGAAAAACCAGCCGACGATAATAATTGAAATATCAATCAGCACAAAGAAATTTTTTTTTCATTTTATGAAACATAACTGACAAATTACACTGCAATGAAAATTGAAATGTCAACATCCATGATTATTGGGAACGTTCGACTGCTGAGGTCGATCATTTGAAATCTATACATCGAATTGTTGTTTTTTAATTCATTTAATTACCGAAAGCCATTTCTGGATTCAGTCTTGTTTTGTTCAACACAACGGCACTTAAGACATTACAATAGTTGATGCCGTGACGCTATAATCTACGTCAGGGCAAAGAGTTTGTCCATCTTCGTGGTGCCGCAATATCATAATACACTGAAATCCACTCTAATCAATTGCAACTCCATAAGCAGAACTATCGTACGTCATCAGTAAAGTTTTAATCTATGAGAGTGAATTTTACGCAAATAGTTTAATGAGAATATAATTATAGATATATTTATGTATAATAAATAGCTTGTGCTGTTTTTATGCATCATGTGCGTGTATAAAAGACCCATAGAAGACGTTCATTACACAGAGTTGGCCACACTAATGCACACGGACTGCAGACTCTTCCTGCCTCGAGCCCCCACAGCGTAACTTCTCAAAAGAATAATATTGAAGTCACGTATAGGACCATCTCGCAATTGTTTGTTGGCAATTTGTAAGGGGTTAACGTGGCCCATTACTCATTGTGGCCGACTCGGATGTTCATATTTACCGTAACGCCATTTGAATGCAGTGGGCGGGGACCCAAAAACGGCAATAAGTAAGGACATTTCACTCTAACGGTTTTTCTAACGGAAACTTTGTACTTGGGAGATCGATTAAAAAAGACCTGAACAGGTCATCCTAAAAGAAAATAATGAGAACATTTTGATCGCACAGAAAACGTCGATTAAACAAAATTGTTCAGTCGTAAATGCATGATTGATGACAATAGATATGATAAGTATAATCGATTAACTTCTTTCGAGGGAAAAATATAATATTTTCTTGAATAATCTTTTAAAGACCCAAGTCACCTCATTTTACATAAAAGGTATACACAATAAATGTTCTGTTTGAAAATATAGTGCCCTTTGTTGAGTTACGCATAGAAACGTTATTTTTCTGATGTCTTATATACTCTGAATAACTTGAAAGGTAGAGTGCCCGATGCGAGGAATAATTTGATCAACAAATCAAATTACACAGACACTGGGTGGGTTCGGGAAAAAGCTTTTAGCTTTCACTAACAACAATTAAACTTATCGTAAAACAATTTAGTTCGAAAACCAGCGTGTTTTAAGTTGAATACCATAACGATCCTTTTAAAGACGCATTGCACACAACCAAACGTAATGACATCTACTTCAAGTTTTTGCGGGGCATTATTTTCAAGTAATAAAGGTTTGACACTTTGTTTGTTCGTTCGCTTGTTTGTTGTTTGTTTTTTGGTTTTTTGCAGGGGAAAAAAATGCAACTATCCAATTGCCGATGAAGTAGGAGCAATTCATTTATGATAACGGTGACCATTAACTAAATTTCAAAATTAACAGAAACCATGAAAGATTACCACAGCGCGTTCAACAAGATTACCCTGCAGTTTGAAGTGGGTATAAGTGCTTTTTAGCTCTCGATGTAATCAACCAGAGATTTCCTAATACATCACAAACGGCGAATTTAATAAAATACGGAATTGTCTGCAGTCCATTGTCGGATGTCAAGTCAAGTGTCTCGTCAAACACGTCGTGTCATTTAAACAAACTTAAAAACCCTAATCCAAGGGAAAATAATTATTGGTAAGCATACAGGGTTATCAATCACTGGTCAAGTTTGAATGGAATACAAAGGAAGAAACCGGCAAAACGCACAGCTTAACTCAATTTAATTAGAAGCAAGTTAAGTGAATTGTTTGCTCCTGTCAAGAGTACCGAACAACCCTTTTTTAGTGTCTGTGAACAGGAACGTTCACAGTTTTGTTATTGTTCTGTGTGTGTGTTTACTTATATTTATGCTTTTCTAAAAGCTTAGCAAACATTGAGGAGAATCAAGATTGAGTGGCGGATCCTGGATCAGTTTTGCAAGCCTCCTAGCTGCAAGAAAAAGCAAACAAGTATTGAAAACAGACAATTTTAGCGTGTAGGTGGAGATAGAATTGTATAAAGACGCTCCCCCATCGGATAAAAAAAAAAAAAAATAAAAAAAAAAATACCATGAATAAAATATTTCCCCAACCGCTGTCCTTGAACATATTATATTTCGAAAAATAAACGAATAAAAAACAGGGGTAAATTTCACCAGTGCAGCACATCAGA
Organism: Pisaster brevispinus; assembly: GCA_023634235.1. Classification (NCBI taxonomy): domain Eukaryota; kingdom Metazoa; phylum Echinodermata; class Asteroidea; order Forcipulatida; family Asteriidae; genus Pisaster; species Pisaster brevispinus. Next base: position 11,443,374 of record JAMKCF010000005.1, on the reverse strand, counting down.
ACAGCAGCGTTCATTAATATCATCTTACTATTGTGTACATGGCGCCGGAATACTAAAATATTTAAGCTTTTGTTTTAAATAATTTACAGGGTTGTCTGTCATTGAATTGGCAAACTATATCTGTTTGACTTTGGGGATCTAGTCATTTGAATTGTATGGTTTAAAAGTCTCTCTTTTTTCGACGTCGTAATTTGCTGGCAGTTTCTTTAGGTTACGAAAGAAATCTTACTCTTGGATGATAGGTAAACGTCAAGTCTCAGAAATAAACGATTCAGTAAGGTCTTTTGTCAGAAATTCAAGTTTCATTTTCTAAAACATTACAGCAAACAATGTGAAACATAGTCATATTAAAATACAGGGTCATAGATTGGTAAGTACTCCACAAATGAATAAATGACCATGAAACTGATTTGGTGAGAAGCACTGCAGCTGTTGGTAGTATAAACAATTTTGAAAAAGGATTCCCGTCGAAGAATACGGTTTGGAAATTTGTTTTCACCCCAAAACATTTGAATCTGAGCAACGATTCATGCATGAATCGTTTCTCAGATTGCTGAGGGCTGGTGTCCACTGGCGAATGCTGCTGTTTTCTCAGCAAGCCGTATTCAGCTGAAACTTTCACATGTGACTTTTGTTGTATCTTTCAATATAATGTTTGCCTATAAAACAGTATTACGTTGATCAAATCCAACCTATGACCCCAGTGCGTATAGAAAGAAACAAAAATCCAACAATGAAACTGTGGTCGTTTAGTATAAAGCAATATTTGACGGCGAACAAATATTTCCCCTATTATTATTGTCTACGGGGTGATTCCAAAGTGCAGACTTTGATTAAATTACTAAATTTGACGAAGCGAATTTATTTTGGTATAATTGGTGATGACAAAATATAGGGGGTTAATTGGCAATATAATAGCCTCGCCCATATTGCCGCACTTGCGAAGATTGCATGTTTACTTTTATCCATTAAATAACGCCTAATTGCAATTCTGTCCCGGCTTGTGTCGAGACCTTTCCTTTTGTACCGATCGTGGGACTCGGTTTGTTTTTACAATATTGGAGACGAATGTTTTGAAACACCGAGTAATTGCACGAGACACTTGTCACTAGACCCTGGCAATCATGCATAAATGTCTGGACTTCGTTTGACATTTCCATTAATCGTATCATCTGCCTTGTTTCAACTGTACACCACTACTGTTTTTAAAAGTTTTTTTTAGATTATTTGAATTTAAGATTTCGTTTTTTACACATCACACCTCTAAATACAAATAAACAGTTATAATTTAAATTATTAAAAACAAAAACAAAACTTTCAATGTGTCATTAAAGCGTAGAAATGACAGACTGCAGTTTAAAATTACATATTCATAGTAATCGTATCAGAAAAGGCTGATATTCAGTTCCATTAATTTTTAACAAGGACGCAAGTATGCTCGGCGGCATTCAGTTAAATTCGTTTTGATCGGCACTATATTGCATGCACGTATAGGCTAAACATTAGAGAGACTTTTTCTTAATATAACGGTACAATGAATAATATATTTGTTCCCTACACGGCCCTTTAAACTAGCCTAGCCGCAGTCATGGTTGTTTAAATTTAGAATTAACTGGAGGTTCTACGAGCAATCCTCAATTACCAGTCAGTTGTATATAACGCAAATCGAAGTCTACATGCGATCACAGTCCGATTAATTCGACATAGCCATTTGATTGAAGAAACAGCATGGATTGATAAATTCTCCTATGTACGTTATCTTTTCCTGGATCTAAATTTACTCTGCCGATGTTTGCACCAATTTCACGGCCAAATCTAACATTTTGATTGGATTTGGATTTCAAATTAAACGGCTTTCGATTACAATCCCCAGGTTTATTGGATCAGCCATACAACGGTATCATTTGTCATATTGGGTTCGCTGATGCTAGGAATGCTTAGTGTTGACTTGTCTCGTCCGCCTGTAACTTACTGGGCGACTGTGAAGACAGACACAAGCCGGGAATATTTACTTTATTGGACGTCACTGTCCCTCACAACATCACACTGCCCAACTTATACAGTGTCCAGGGAAATCTTTAAGTAGGTTACACGTGCACAATTTGATTGTGATCGGGAAGAAAATCAGGTATAACTACATCGTCTGTTTAGCCGAATTTGCTCCAAGAAATGATCATATCAACTGAATCGAAGACGGAATTACCCTTGGGTTCGTATTAAGGAATAAAAGCCCAACGGCTAGTCTTACATGCAGTTTACCAGACAGCTGAAGTATGATCAAGCACAGTGCGGAAGTGGGCGTTCATTTTGCAGTTTAATCAAAGGTTTAGGTTTTAAAGCTGAATCTCGGCTTTTGTAGGTCTTGAACCATCTTAATTTGCTTATCCATGCATGCAATGATTGATGTCATACATTAATTTTTTAATTGGAAAAGTGACACGTAAACAAGATTGACAGTGTTATGATTTTGCCACACGTTAACAACTCCCGGCTCTGAATTGACTAGGATTCCGGGTCCCGTGGGACCTTGCCCATTTCTGGGTCAAGCAGACACGCAATCTGTGCCAAAATGACCAGGAAAAGGTTCAAACTGACGCAGAATCCGATTTGAAGTCCCATATTTGAGCCACTTTCCGGGTCAGCCTGATGGGTCCGGCGCCATGGGACCCGGAATCTGAGTCAATTCTGACCGGGAGATGTTATATAGTGCACAGTTATGTCAAACATGCACGTTCAAGTAATACATACAATTTACAATATAACTATCATGTAGATATACAGGTCAGCTCCAAATTTTGATTTTTTTTCCGTTCGATATGCAACGTGTAACGATCATTTCGAACGTATCGTACCGGGCATTACAGAGCCGACGTACTTCAAATTCAACGACGACACCAAAACCAGTTTTGTAAATTTCCTTCATAAAATTTCGTCTCGCGTAGCATTTTGTCCCCGCAAAGAAGAGGTCCTAAACTCGTTATTGTGAGCAGCATCATTCTCCGTGCGTCTAGATCCTCTTTGAGAAATGTTCCCGCGGCACATGAACGCAGCTTTAAAGTTCGCCCTGTACCTGTGGCTGAGCAGGGTATAAATCAAAGGGTTTGCCACTGAGTTAATGTAGGCCATTACACGAGATATTTCATACAATAGTTCCGCTGTTTCCAGCGGAAGAATATCGGGGCCTTGCAGACTTTTGATGACTTGGAACAAGCACATAAGTTCGAATGGAAACAGACAACAGAAGAAGACCACACCGTTGACCACTAGCATCTTAGCTATCTGATTTCTCATAGCCACATTCTTGTCCTGTGACATTCCATGATGACCAAGGTTCTGTATGGACCGGTCAAGGCTTCGAATGATGTTGATGTAGAGGAACACATTCAGCGCGAAGGCAGAGAAGAAAGGTACCGTCTGGATGACATTGATGAACTTATCCATCCAAATATTGTGGGACCTGCAAACGTACATCTCTGCAGGCCAATCCTTGTACTTGTCATCGCCCGGGGGCCAATCGAGACAGTACTTGACAAATTTACTTCTGGAAGGAATCAGACAGGCCGCAACGCAGAAGGCGAACACCCAGCATCCGATGCTAGTTGGCAATGCATTCTTGGTCCGCCTTCGTTTTGAGGTCTGCGGACGGCGCACGGCCAAGAAACGGTCGAAAGACACCAAAGTGATGAAACAGAGTGAAGCAAAGTAGGTCAGATCTGCCAGAAGGGATATCACTATGCATGCAATAGGTCCATGTGGACTATCGTCCCCGGGCACCGGTGAATTTGCGTATAACCAGAGCTTATCGACAATTGCACTGACCAAAAACAGTATGTCTGCAACTGCCAAGTTCGTTAAATACCAGTTAGTGACGGTCCGCATCTCAGGTCGACGATACACCACAAAAATAAAACCGGAGTTTCCCAGTAAACCAAGCAAGAGCAGAATAGGAAAAAGAACAGTTATGGAGAAAATTTGTCCCTCATGATAAGTCCAGTCACCCACAAAGTCATACGTGATATTTCTATAAAACTCCGGATCACAATTAATTTTCATTGCAGAGAAGTTAGAATAGTTGTAAACGGCCATGTTGAAACTTTGATGTCACTGTGGAAGAGCAAAAGGCGTGGATCGTTCTTGGCGTGCCCCAGCCCTAAACGTTCGCTTTCCCCGTGCTGGACATCACACTGAGAGGTTACGGCGCGCAGCATTCTCCTTTTTTAGCAGCCAGGGTTTGTGATTGAGTTGCAGACATGCGCACTTGTCTGAATGCTGCCGATGACAGCCAGCCTGATATTCACCGTGTATATTGCAGTCACTGCGCTTGCCCTTGTCTACTTCCAATGACACACGGCAATTATTGTGCCGCCGGAGAAAAAAAAATCGTTTCATTTGAACGTACAGGTACGTGTTCCAATCCTGAGACTGTTTCGGCTCTACATTGAGTAATGTGTGTAGGTTCAGCACGCTGCCATTATGCCTATTCATTTTGTTGTTGAAATGAATGCTACAAATTAAAACAATATTTATACATAATATATTCATTGATGAACTGACTAATGACAAACAACAATTGTTAAACCAAGACCAAATAAATGAGGCCATCGTTAAAAAAACACGCCTAAAACCCCCACAAAACCCAACACAAATACAACGAACGCAAAGAAATGAATACAACTCTGCGCTTGGACGAAAATCCACAAACTCTACAGCAATCAAAATTGTATTTTGACTGGAATGGCACAAGAAAACAAGAAAACAGTACCGGTGTTTAAAGCTATATATTTATTATAAACACTGTGGTAAACCGTTAAATGGCAAACAACAAGGTTATTTTTTCCTTCAGAAAATATTCGTCTATTGACCCGTGCATGACGTCACACGCGGCTTTACTGTCTGCCCATAGTCTGTCATTTCGGGAATCAAATTGAATGTAAATAAATAGTGAGCTTGTAAACGCATTCGCATCTCCGAAAATGCCTGCTTAAGGAAACTGACTTTCAAAATGGCTTAACCAACATGGACTGTGGTGACGTCAGATGAATTGCGTCAATACCTACATTGTTTGTTACATCTACATAGGCTCATTTCAACCCCCTTTTTTTGGGGGGGGGGGGCTGATGACAGAACATACGAAATCATCCAAACAGACCTGTCTGAAGAATGTGCAAACCATTTGCAGAGTAATTTGGACAATTTGCGCCCAATCAGATCTCGAGCCACCCAACCTTTGAGTAAACTGGTCTAGAATAACGACCCCCAAGGTGGGGATTTGGCGGAGTCCGTGGCGCCGTTTAACAAATCCAGAGAGAACGACGGGAAAGTGCCGTCTACGTGCTGCCATTGTATGCATTGCTTTCATTGATTTACACTGACAAAACTTATTTACACTGACAAAACGGGTCCATTTCGAACATGATTCTGTAAAAATCTTGTATATTTAGTGTAAGGGGATAAAGAGTAACAGGTTTTCTTTGAGTATTTTTGATAACTTTAATAACGTTCAGCGTTTTTCACTTGAACGTGTGTTCCACACACCATGTTTACCACTTATTATTCTAGAAGAGAACTTGCAATTGCTTTTTTTCAAATGCTATAGAGACCCACCAAGTGTTTAGGCTATCAATATTTACACGGCATATGTTTCCCCGTACCAATACAAACCAAGTGTATTTGGATATTAAGTAAAAAGATCTAGGTACTATGTACTATGTACTATGTATCAGCAACTCACTGACTATACTCTTTTATAATACTCTCTCAAGATAACATTATGACGTGTCTGGTTATGCATGCACTGTACATGTACTGGATATTGGTAGTTGCTATATGATATTGTCCAACGAGTATCTTAATAACAGGCTTTGCCGGATGATAATATTGCTTAAAAGCATCATTTGAAACACGACTTTAATACAATTTGGCAATCCAATAACGGGTAATATTCAGCGTGGAGCATTAGCGTCAAAATTGCTACTAAGGCAGAACATATGGAAACGTGTCCGCTCAGCCTGAGTGACAATAATTGTCTCTCACGATTGTTTTGAGGAGCAACATTTGAGAATGGGTTGCTGAGGGAAATGCTTTATTGTGTCGGTCAACCATAGGTGTGGTTTACATTTGAAGGTATAATACACTCAACGTGATGAGGGTTACCTTATTAGATCATGCATCATGTCGTGTCCAGAAAATGTCTCGACTAGTTATTGTGTACAATAACCACCCGTTCTCTACACACAAAAACTGCAGCAAAATTGACAAACAACGTGTGGATCAAATTGTGTTTAGCCCACGGCACCAAACTCGATCATTGTGCGAGTTAAACAATATCCAAACCTGTAGTTCAGATCCAAAAATAACCTGAAAGGAGGAAACGCCATTATGGAGGACAAAAGTTGGTCAATGTGACCCAAGGCAGTGCTTTCAGATCCCAGCAGTCAAGCTTGTGACTGTACCAAACTCATGTTTAATTTCACGCTTCACAGTCTTCTCAAAGGTGTTTAAATTAAGTGTATTTTTTGTACTAAAAAAAAAGAAAAAGAAAAAATGATATGGAACTTAGAACCGACAACATTTTAAAGAAAGTTGTCGGTTCTAATTGCATTTTTTAGTTATAGGTCTATAAGTTGAGTTCACCTAGTTTGTCTTCGCGGCTTCAGAAAAATAGGATTCCAAGACCTAAGAGTCTGCATATTAATTTGAAATTTCTATTTTGGGCCTATTTTTCTTTTTATTTGTTTTTATATAAGAAAGCTTTTAGTTTTAGAACGTCAAGCAAACCTCTGTTTAGTGTACAGAAAAACAAATCCAATCAATTGGATTTATGCCTCGCGGGGCACTTAGTAACCGAAAAGTATTAACTTCAATCAACCGCAAATCAATTCTGATTTTCACAATTTGAAGAAATACCGGAACAATTGTAATGGTGTGAGTACTGTGGTCCACTACCTACTCGGGGCAACGGCACCGTGTGCCCACACACTCGTGTCACGCCTCAGGTATGATGACTGAGATAACGTTGTTGAGTCAACTTTGTTACGTACAGAGGGCGAAATCTTCCCGTAAAAATGTATACGTTTACAGGTCACCTTGATAGTGACAATTTTGACAGCACGGGAGAGATGACTTTTAACCTCACAGTCGACACTATAGTATGCGCACACAGGAGATACATCTTATGCCATTAAATATTGCCATTTGGGAAAGGTACAATCTACAATTATGTTGGGGCAGTTTTAGTTAATATTCGGTTTCGAGTCTAATTATTATGTCAATATACATGTACCTGCCTGTACTTTTGTATATAATATAAATACTTCAAGTAATGAACGACAACGAAAACCTGACTGGGTAAATTTTTAATTAATTTGGGTTTGAACAAAGAAAAATTGACTGGAGCGGGACTTGAACCAATGACCTCCGGATTAACGTACCTGCGCTCTACCAACTGAGCTATCCAGCCCTATGTTGGCGGTCTCCCTATTAGTCAATATCTTTGTTCGGGGTGCCAGTCAGAAGCCATTCAACCGTTAGCTGCCGTGTAGCCAGGGATCACACCCAAGTTTACCATACAACCTGGGAAGCGGCAGCCACGTGATCACCTTAAGGGGATGCGACTTAAAAAGAAAAAAAAATCAAGTAATAAACCACAAGGGAAACTGACTGGGTAAAGACCGCCAACATAGGGCTAGATAGCTCAGTTGGTAGAGCGCCGGTACGTTAATCTGGAGGTCGTTGTTACAAAAACTGCAACTAAACACAATCTTCTCAACCACAAAAGAATAATTATCATCTACAAGAAAAAAATACAACAACACCAACATCAACAACCTACAACAATTTAAAAAAGGGCTTAAAATTGATGTACGGTATTTTGTACGAATAGAAATATTGACATTATCGTTCTCAATTTCACAGACAAACAACATAATCCTTGCTCATCCATATTTCACAATAATCGTTTTAAAAAGGCTTACTTTACGGTTGTTGAACTTCAAAACGGCCGACAGCAAAGACTGTGATTAATGGTACTTTGACATTACATCTCAGTGCGGGCATAAAAGTAATTTGGTTAATATTTTGTTGTACATATATACATTTCTTGATACAAACAAATGTCTTAGCTTTCAAAATAGTTTCACACAATGCACGCATGACGCATCTATGTGAATGAAAACCCACATTTATAATTGAGTGCTGGTGCGCTGGGGAGTTAAGTTGCTGTTTTATAACACGTAACCTGCGTACATGGGAGGATTTGGGGACGTACTGATCAAGCAAGACTGTTTGATGAAATATGAAATTCATCAGTGCCGATCAGACCGTTAAGAAGGCCTAAATATGATATCATGTCCGTCACTGCACTTTTTTTGTACGAGGTTGATGATAACTCCAAAGGCATTAGTTCACTTCCAGTTGCAGGAAATTCGGTCAAGTCCTATTTAGGCATTAAAGGTAAGATACACCAAATAAAAATGCCTTCGGACTGTACAACAGGCAACGATGGTCCTCTAAATGAATATTTCATCGGCCCTCAGAATGCAAGATTTATCTCAGCAGATGTTGCAGGGTCACCTTGGAAATACCGTTAATTTTTTATGAGTGGTATAAAGATGTGATGGTCAGGAGAAAGGTCATTTGTTTTGTAAAGCCTCAACGTTTCGGGCAGTACATTTAAAGCATCTACTCTTTTGTTTTGACCATCTAAAATGGCTTCAATTTCGAGACAAAACTCGCCGGAGTGCTCTCCAGTGCCGATGTGCTTTCACGTTCAAGTAGAACTCTGCTCTTGGCAAGCACTTACTTCGATATACACTGCCATGGAAAACGATAGTGTTACTGTCACACGTTTGCGAATTAAAAGTAAACACAGCCCACCGATTTACAATTTCGTGGTGAAACGTTGATGTTTGAATTAAAGATTTTGCATCTACAAGTAAATCAGACGGGTAATCACTGATGCTGGTGACACATCTTTATGTATTAAATGATAAATGCAAGGCATTCCAAACTGAGATAGATGTGTTTTCCCAATGGGATACTTTGTTGTAGAACCTAACAAAATTTACATCCAAGATATGTTTGTACAGTTTTGTACAGATTATTGCATTAACTTTGCAATTTGTACAGCTTATAGATGGAAATCTTACTTGAAAGAATAAATGACACATTTAAAATGCCGCGATTCCACTTCACCCACTCTGTTAGGCCTACTTTTTTTCCTAAGGAGAAACAAAACACTCAAGTTACTCTGTTCCGGCACGAGATTGCTCTCAATGAAATGTACCTGTATGTATTTACAACACTTACCTCCATTTTTGTAAAGAAAATCAACCATAAATATGTTTTTTTTTCCACTAGAGATAGATATTCGGTCAATCTTGACATTGTAGTTGTTATTCTGATCATATACAATGGTTATGCCCATTTGCCTTTAATAAACTTTAAAATTCCAATCAAAAGAAACGAGAAGCTCGATATCGACATGTGAGCTCTTCCAAATGTTGCTGGTTGCAACAGTACACTTTCCTTGCAGCTGTGTACCGACCTTAATAATGTCGTTTAGCAAATGTTTGCTTTACAACAGCATCATAATCCCAACAAAATGTTACTCCGCTGTCCAGTCGTGACTATGCACTTAGAATTGTGTGATAAAGCCCATTGACGAGAAGTGGCAAAAATGGGCAGATGGCCACAAGTCTGCAATATTAAATTTTGTTGTCCTCTTGTTAGCCGTCAAAGACTGGTTATATCCTGCAGGTGGCTTCTTTGCTTAAGGCTTTCTTTTTTCTTCTCTCTCTCTTGTTCTTTTTTTTTTTTGAGGGGGGGGGGATGATCATGACAGCAAGTAATTTGCTCTGCAGTGAATTTAATGCACATTTTCAGCCTGTGCGTTTATGGGTCAAATCCCTTTATAGCTCGGTGCATTTGCAAGTAGGATAAGTGAATTCAAATCACGAATTCAGTTCTTGTGTGTGCAAATGTTCTAATAAGCTACTTTTTCCCCCCTCAGAACAAGGTCGATTAATCTAAAACTGAGATGTCAGCATCACGAGGCGAAACGATTATTTCACGTCAGCATACATGCATTGCAGTACAAAGCTTTGAATATTTGAGAGATTCACAAACTACTTTTGACATGGGGGTCTTTGAGCTTCCAATCTCATCTGGTTAGATATGCCCAGAAATGACAAACTTATCCACAAATTTCACTTGGCATTACAATGATGGAGGTACATCTGTCTGCTTTTGGTGGAAACGCGCAGTACTGTACGGTAACTATTGATGAACGCCGCTCATGGTTGAATACAGTGAGAGGTATACGGTGCTCTTGCCTTTAGCTCTAACACCGATAACTCAAACTTGAATGTATTTAAAATATATTTTGGGGTAAACAGTGTCAAACTTAAATGTAAAATTAATGTCAAAACTGTGGCGCAATTTTGTTGATATTATCAAAGCTGCATTTTAAATCCATTTTCTTTAGGCGAGCTTTACAATTGTCTATACACAAACACAAGTGACACGAATAGGAAACAGTCAGAAGTGCAGTTGACAGTCACCCCGAGGATGATATCAGATGAAAGTTCACTAAAGGTTACTGGGTTTACGTTTATACTATCGACAATTCAGACACACAGTTTGATACTTCCCCTGGCATAAAACCGTAAGAGGCACAAAGGACTTGGGAATAATGCCACTGTAGCTTCGGACTGATGGCAATCAAAATATTTACAGGTTTCTGATCGGGGGAAAGCCGTCTGGAATAACATTAGCCATCGCATTTTAAAAAAATGAATCACAGCAGCGATGATGCACATGTTCTTGTTCTTACATTTAAAGTTATCATCAACTATACTTTGTTTTTTACTTTCTGATTTTTATCTTGACTTCCTGGCCACCCCCCCACACCCTATGCCCCTTTATACATCTCTATACTGCGTAGGACATCAACATTGTATTTGTTTTCACATAATCATCACCTTATTGCGACCAGAGGGTAAACTTAGTATCACAGGGCTGTTCCGAAACGTGTCATCTTGCACAAAGATCTGTGTGGTGTCGTCAAGGGACGGGTGCGGATCCCTGATAGATTTTGTTTCAACGTGTGACAACGATTTTCAGTGAGTGGTTGACTCTAAACAGTATTTTAAACTCACTACAATTACAAACACTATAAGTTCCTCATTACAAATTATGTTAAATTTGAGTTGGACCATGTAGGGCTAGCACTATACGGAAACAAGTCTAGAATGTCAGGTTGCTGGCTTCGGTTATCTGTGTCGGTCCAAAACGCTATACAGGATTTATAATGATGTCTTTGACATCACACTTTATTTCATCATGTTCGTCCAGGTGTGTACCATTAAATTTGGTACACATTCCTGTGTGATGTTAAGTCAATATAATGTCACTCTCGGGAAAGAAGCAACAACGCTGCAAAGCTTTAGAATTTTCTTTCCTCGATGTGATCCATGTACACTATACCAATGTGCATCTTCGGTCACCATTTTGGATTACAAAGATATGGCTGCCATTGATGCATATAGACGTATAAAACAAAGTATCATTGTTGGTGTCGAAACAACAGAGCGGTAAAACTTGTGTTTCATCCTGACTGAATGGCACGGGGGCACACCAATCAAACACGTCTCTAACACAAAGGTTAGAGTGTAATACTCATTAACCTCTTAGCTTGTCAAAGGATGATGAATATTGTTATTAACGTTATGATTATTATGAATAGTATATGGTAAATAGTCCTACCACTAGTGTTTGCTATACGGCTGTATTTGACTCATCATGGTGATATTATACAGTTCAATTCATGTTTAAATCTGACACATTCTAAAAAGTGGGCACAGGCTAATAGAAGAAAATGAAATAGGGGAAGGTGTGACAAATAATACGGAATTATTAAGCAACAAAAGTCAATAAAATGGCTCAGTCTGTGAATAGTTCTTTCGGTCAAAATACTCTCCTATGAGACTCATCTATGAGTGTTAGGAAAGGATTTGTATTCAAAGGGCCTTGCCAGACTACGTGTACGGGCATTTTGGGTATGCAATTTCCTCTCCGAAGGTCATATTTGCCCAGTCTGTGTGGGATCTGAATGAAAGTGCAACTTGATATACTTGTGTAAACTCATCAGTTTGGCGGGAATTTTTAATCACCAGAAATGGCATTTTAAAGAGGGACTTACAAGTGTAAAATTGCAGTTAGCTTTTTGCAATGAAAGTACAAATCACTTAATATTTGTAAAAATAATATTAATAATTATTGTCTTAAAGGCAGGGTGCGCTTATGGTAATTACTAGACAAGTTAATGACCATAACAACTTACTTGGTAATGAGCACTGGAGAGCTGATGATAGCCAACATTTTCAACAGGGTGGTTTGTTTATGCATATGTTGGGGTACACCAAGTGAAGATACGGGTGTTTGACAATTACTAAAAGTATACTTTGCCTTTAAGACACGTTTGGGCCTAATTTCCTTGTGATGGCTTTTACCATTTTTCTTTTTGCGTTTGACTATTAAAGAGTTCACTGACAGAGGAGAATGTAATATGAACCAGCGGCTGAATATTTAACCAACTGAATAAATGATGCGGATGGAACCTAGCCCTAATAATGTTGGCTCGAATGAGATCCGAATCAAATTACTGACATCATTGTATGCATTATTTGGCACTTCGTCGAATGACACAATTTAAACTTTCGAATGGAGGACGTGCAGGGAGGCTAATGTATTGCGGGACATTGTGGTGCGCAGGGGCAGCCCGGATGAGTCAGCACTGAACTGTCAGGTCACTCAATGTCTTGCTTGCTTTACATGATCAATGTCTTGCCATGGTCTGGCACGGCAATTAATTCAAAGGATTTACGTTAGATAAAACCGATAGATATTGTTTCTACTAAATTATTAGCCCAAAATACGATAAAGTATGCGCACGAACGGGCTTGAAACAACGTCAGTAAGATTCGCTTTACAATATTAACCCACATTGTCAAATGAATGCAAATTTATAACCCGTATATAAACTGCAAGCATCAGCGCGTACATTTAAATCGATTTCTAAAAAACGGACAGCTTGATCGGAAATCTTTGAAATGATACATGCTCAAAAACACTTCAGTTATTATTTCGGATTCAAAAACAACTTTAGAAGGACTATTCTGAGTAGAGGCGCCAAAATCAAATAACCACTGGAATTCCAATAAATTCTTGCTCAAAACAACCAATTGCCGCCGGGGTTACTCAAGTTTCTAGGAACTGTTAGTTACAACCTATATAGGTGTATCCTCTGTCTTTTTATTAACACCATTAGAGTGGTCATCTTGACCGGCATAGAGCGGTTCGTTGCACATATCCTAGCAGCATCATGGTGTTGGTGTATTGGTTTATTAAAGACATTTCAAACGTCACGGCCAGAGCCCGAACCGAATGTGATTTACAATATTTAAAACAAAAAGGTAAAAATATAAATTAAAGGCACAAAAGCCACGTAAAAAAACTACACCAACTCTAAATATTCTTATTAAAATAAATATTTTAAAAAAGAGGGAAAAAAAAGAAGAGAATACACATAAATCAAGACAATACAAAAACGGAAAGGAAGTGCATGAAAATGGACCAGCCAAAAGTGATAAAGAAAACCCGGAATTTATGGGCTCTATTTAAAATGCAAGTGAGGTAGGGACAGCACTTTTGGCCATATCCAAAACTCATGATTATGAAATATGGTTAACTTCGAGGCGTTAAAAAAAAAATGATGAGCAGTGATAACTGTCAATACAATATAAACGATGTCACTTTCCCATCAACGCTTTTATATACCAATCCAAACACACCTGCTCTTTGCTTTACTAATGCCGAGATTTGGCAGTCCGAAGCTTTTAAGTGGAATATCGTCTCATTTCCAGTAATGAAAGCAAAACACCGTAACAACTAAGTCAACTATTATTTGTTGTTTTTCGCCTTCCACGTTTCTTATACAACAAGTGTGTGTGCGACTATTTTCTTGCATTAAAAGCAATTAACCCATTTTCTGAACGGATGCACCCCGAAGGAGACTTCCGACGTAACCGGAGCATTTCATGAAAATGACAACTCCCGGAGCATAGAACGGGTAGCAATAAACGGGAGCAAAAGTTTCCTTCATACAGCGAACAAGAGAAAGCTCAATCGGGTAAACACACCCCAGTTTACTGGAGTTGACTGGATAAAATGACAAGACTGCCTGCCAGGGGAACTGAAATGCTGGCAGGCACGGGCAAAGGAAGGAAGAGAGAGGGAGAGAAAGTTGGCGTGTAAAAGCCTGTTCGTTTCCTCGCTGTCACTTGCAAATTACACCCAAGTGGTTTCTTTCTAGCAATTTGGACGTTCACCCCTTTCTCGACAAATAGTGCCTCGGGATGGGTCGGTTAACCGCAACGATTTGTAATCAGGTTTTGTCTCCAGACAGGTAAATATTTATGTAGGATTTTTCTTTTTACATAGTGGTGGATGTGACCAATTTGTTGAGATGTTATTGCCGTATAAGTGTTTCTTTAGAAATTTGTTTTGTTATTATTTCTTGTAGCTAAACGGATTGGTTTTTTTTATGCACCAATGGACTATCGAAAAAGTATGAACACCTTGTGTAGAGAGTATCAAGTTTGTTTGATTTAAACAAGATCGAACAATTGTCATAACTGACATAAAACACGATGCTAGAGTGGTAGTTTAGTGTCCACCCAATGGTTACATTTTGCACAGTCTCTCAAGGCTCAGTGACAAGTCGACGACTTTCAGCATAAACTCATTCAAGAGGCTCGCAAGGAACTTGTGGACACTCGTATCTTAATTTAATGACTTTGTAAGGCTGCTGAGTACTTGACTGCCCCAATGGATCCGTGATTGCCCTGGCTATGCCCTCGTCACTCAAATTGCCTGGAATGCATTTCCGTGTAAAATCATACATGGCTTACTCATTTCCATACAAATTGACTCAAAGAATGATTATTTTATTATTCCGTCACGTATTGCAATAACACCACCCTTCTAATTTCCTGCAAGTTTGAGCAAGACAAGTAATTTGATATCAAAATTGCTTAACTTGCACTATACGGTATTATACTAATAACGTATATTTCTAATAGTTAGAAATAAGATGGATTTGATGAGTGTCATAAAGAGGCATCTAAACACAGAGTCATCAATAATTTGTTATGATCTGAAACAAGCAAATGAAAACATAACTTTAAAGAAAGTTGTTTGATTTGCGTAGTCAAGGGCAAACAGTGCAATGCGTCATAAGCACGTATGGTTTTTAGTTTGATTGGCAAACCTTAATAGTACGTTATGTAGCGCTTATGGAGCATCTGCCTCATCCTTCCGAAGGAAGCTTTTAGCCAAATGAGGCAAAAGTGCAAAGGTATTATCCTATTGGAATATATGTATATGGTAAAGTAAACCATGTGCATCAAAACCACTGAACTACGAATTTGTCCGTTAATACACTCTGAAGAGTAGTGTAAAGGGTTCGCATGCACTCTTGGAACAATTACACTTGTCAAATGTTTCCCAAAACATACATCCTTGACAAAATCACAATCCAGTGTTAGGATTTGGCTCAAATCGGCTTGCATAGAATGACACATGATCTTCGTTTTTTAATTTTGAAGAAGCGAACATGAGTCGTGACTTTCCTGCCCATTTTCAATTAGCGTGTCCATGCATGGATGCAAGATGGTCGCAGTGGTATAGAGAGAAGCGCGAAGCCTGATTTTATTTACTAAAAAAGAAAAATGAACAAAAAGAAAAGGCTATTCTGATTAAAATTTCAGGCTGTTTCGTATACAGTATTTTGTGCAGCAGAACAGTTAACTGAGCGCACAAACAAATTGATGTTCATGGAACATGATCGATTGATGCGAAGCCAAAATGTCTGAAAGGTTCCGTTACTTCCTGGGGATCCATGATTGATGTTCACGGATGGACTTATTATCTTTTCGCGGATCAGGTTTCTCAGTTGAAACTGTTCTTTCAAGTTTGGATGATCCGTGTTAGAGAGAGTTACTTACCACGTCTCATTTGCAGTGAGGTAACTTTTTAGGGCAATAAGTAGGCTTTTAAAAGCATTTTGATTGCAGTATAGGAATGTTTATACTGTTTAAAAAACGAGCTCATCAAAAAGAAAAAGAAAAAAAAGAAGAACCATGGCTGACATTGGTGTTTCAGTCATCACAATGTGTGAGCCGACAGAGCAGTGCTACAATGGTTTATTATTCAAAAGGTACTGAATGTCAGGGGCTTTTAGTGGAAATAGTGGCACAAGCCCATCTACGATCGACCCGAAAACCAATAATTCAACCCGTTACTGCAAAACCGAGTAAATAAAAGGTCAACCTAGTATACAGTCCTATGTACAAGTCCGGTTGCCAAAAATACAACAGCAGGTAATGTTTTCAAATAAACAGTACCGGTAGTGGTGGTTGCAATGGCAATGGTTCATGCTGATTAAAAGATACAGACTGGCAAATCATTCATAGTGATATCTACAACTAATTACAATGCCCATTCCATACAAATTCAAATATGTTCATCATTAGTCACCAAACAAACCTTACAATGTTACGACGGCATCATTGCCATTACATTCATCGTGATGATCTTTGAAAAACGAATCTAGCACCTTTATCATAACCCAACGATTGACAGGTTTTCCTTCGTGGACGAAAATCACAAGGACCACACAAAATGGTTGACCCATGCCTTCCGCTCAAAAAGTGAGTTACGTTCTCGGATTACCTGCATCATTTCCTAAAAGACTTCAGTTTTCATACCCCAGGTAACTCCCTTCAAATTTACTTTGAAATATTCCGTTTGCCCCACTGTCTTAAAAGCTTTATCTCGAGAGACTTGAGGGCAAATTCAAGTCTGTTGGCTTTGCACCACCTCTGAGGTTTTGGAGATTAAGTTTAATATAACGGTCAGGTTCGCATTTCACATTAACTCTTTTCTCAAGAATCACCTCGATCTAGTTGAAATATTTGAACAAGTTAAACTGAGCTACTGAACTATTTGTTTCCAACAGATGGAAGAGGAAAAAGGGCACTTGAAGAGACGGTATGAGGGACAGGGGAGAGAGGAAGAAACTACCAAGCCCTGTAGCTTTTAGCACTCTCAAGAGTTAACCCTCGTGGGAATGAGACCGACCAGACCCACACACCCTCAGTTCAGCCCATGACAATTTGAAACCTAGTTAGCAGACTGTATATAATTACACTGCGAAACACTTTTGATGATCATTTTCAGGTATACTTTACATAATTTTCTGTCTGAGTGAGAAGAAGCTCGACACTTTGGGAAATAGTTAAGGCTCGGTCGATAACCACCGACTTGATGGTGGTGTGCTATTTCCGACACCCGGGAATTTGTGTTTTGGGGCTACAACTCGGTAAAAGGGATATTACCACACCGTTTCTGACGTACAGTTGGCGTAAGTTGTTCGTTGAAAGCCTTGAAACAACTGATATTTTTATTCAAGCCAAATTATTTTGGAAATCCATAAAAATGGCAATCTTCTATAAGACATGCATGTTATGACGGCAAGGGTTCGCCGTGAATCGCAAGGAAAGTACGATCAGTATCCGTCAAACATCTCAGTAAACTCACAATTTGAGAAGTATAGTTCTGTTTACAGTTTTCCACACTTATAAATATCAGCATGCTTGATATTGGAGTTCATTTGAACGCCATTGGCTACTTGGATTTGTCCTTTGCTTGCAGTGTATAGTGTTAAAAGTTGTTATAAAAGGAAAGTAAATACTCTCCCCCTTCAAGAACAATGTATTGTTGCAGGTAATTGCATCCAGATATTTATAGGTATATGAAGTTCATCGTGTGTTCTTGAAAAGCTCGACTGCCAGATGATTACACAAAGTAACTGTTACTGCTGTAGACATTACCTTTCGATATCATGTTGCAGCTTTTTAACGCTAATGGTTCACTGTGAAGATGCTCACCGATACGTGACAAAAACCAGGTATTCCTTTTCCGCCATGCTGATTACTTTTCAACAAGAATTTTTCAAAATTCCTTTCGTGTATTTCTACTTTTGTATTTTCCCCCTTATTTACCCTGAGTTGCAAGGAATAGTTCTTAACATACACTTCAATGTTATAGCAACAACGTCCAATGGATATGTGGTTAGGATCTTTGTTATTCATTATGGTATGTCATTACGTTAAACGATAGTAATTTACGTAATCGAAAAGCTAGTTCCCTTAAGTGATCAGCTTGAATCCATTTTGGTTTTAAACTTTAGCTTTTATAAACTTTGACGAAAGTATTCCCGAGCAAGCAATAAAAATCGCAATTGAGTCAAGCGAAAATATCATCAATCTTCCCAAACACCCATTTTCAGTTAAGTGGGTCATCTATAAACCAAAGTAACTTCAAATTGCACGGATCACCTGCATGAAGAAGTGCAGTTACCATTAAAGGGAAAGCTCCATTATTAGCTTCGATATTTGCATCCAGTCCACGTAGAATTTATGAATTTTCTCAACAAATTCACCCAGATTTCACTGCGAAGGAGATGTTTTTCTCGAATTTTATATACGTGATATTGTTTTGTTTCCGCTACAGTGTTGTTTGGGGCTATTTTCTGATTTTCTATACGCGGCAGCTCATTCATGTTTGACCCTCTCTCTCACACACACACAATATATAAACAAATCAGCGGCGATTCGGCTAAGTAATTTGGGGAATAATGAACGTATTTGTGTCACCGACGGTAGAAAATCGACCACAAATCAAACACATATTAAAACGAGAATAAACGTACCTTCCGCAAACCACTGTTTTGTATTTTTCCCCTTTAAGAGTCAGTCAATCCTGCAAGTTAAATCCATTTATCATTGCTCTCTGCAGAAAGGAAATGAAAAGGTAGTGAAAACAACAGTTAGATTTTGAAAGCAACAACAGCTGTTCCATGACGATCTTACACCTTATACCTATAGATCAAGTTTACACATAGTCTGATGCATTATTATATGCAGCCGTTGTCTTTTGGCAAAAGTACATCTTTTATTTCTCATAGTAAACACCATGGAAAAATACAAATCAAAGTGTTGTTGGTTCATAATTTAACTTAATTTTAACTATTGACTTCATACAGACCTTTTTTTGTGGTAAGAGAATTTGATATACGAGCGAATTATTCAAACTGCACGCAGATTTTGATTAATGCATGGACATGTAAATTCGGTCGGCTCTAGCTGGTCTCGTATAACACTGTTGTGTAGTTAGTCGGAGGTCGGGCGGTTTTTGACCCATGGTTGTTACCTTTCACATAGAACCCAAAGGCTTAATTGTCTTAAGGGGGGGGGGGGGGGGTCACATAGATTGTTTGTACTATTCCAGAAGCAAGAATCACAAAAACAAATGACGTCCATCGACGGACAACTTAGTCTTGGCAAAATGATGACTTCAAATTACTAATAATTACTCGCTCGTTGTTTCTTGCTTTAAGACACGAGAAAGACATACATATTATAGTTGTGTTCATCAACAAATTAGTAAAAACAATAATGGATGCATTCGTCCAAGGTGTATTTGCCTTCAAGTCAGCATCTTTGGTCAGTCAACGTAAATAAACCTGAACGCTACTTCACGATTTGAGTCTGAAAACAAGGCAAGTTAAACGGTAATTATTGATTCGTATATGCACAGAGGCTATACAAGTAGCCATGGGGTACCGGTAACTTATTTTTGTTTGTTTGCCCTATTACGAATTGTATTGATTTATTTGAGAAAAAGTCAACCAGCGGACCTCAATCTGCTGGTTTAGAGTGCTTTTGGTGACAGGAGGTCTTGGAGTCGATATCATTGGGAAAACCAAAAGTGCATTGTGCTGAAATCCTGTATATCTACTGCAAGCTGTATTAAGAAAACAGTTCTTTGAAAACGAATGATTGTATTAACTTGAGCTTCTGTACAGATTGTAAAGAGTATGGGGGCGAAGCAAGAGAAACTAGAAATCTATTTTAAGAGATTCCATTCTGAGGATATGTTGATACTGAATTGCCGACAGTAAGACGATCCATAAAAGCCTTCCGATCAAACAAAACCCAAGATGCGACATTAATGACACCAGATACCTTGCTCTGGTTTAAAACAAATGCGTCTGGGCGACGAAGGAGAAAATGGGTGCCGCCGCGGGGGGGGGGGGTGGGTATAGATGATATGAGACGTGCACTTTTCGATTTCGATAGTAAATATTTCTTTAATTCTTCTTCAGTCTTTTACAGTGTTGAAGATTTGCCAACTCAAATATCACATTCATGTGTGCCTCCGAGTTACTTGACATTCGTTTGCTTTACTTCATCATTTTCATCAAACCCTTTGGTCAATTGACGGATCCATGCAGGGGAAGGGACGTGCACCTATCTTGTTTTGCCGGCTAGAATTTAAATTTCCCAAAGGTTTACTCCCGTTTCTCGTCCCATTCTCAAACCCTGATCCAGCACGCCCCGAGCCTTTCATTTGCTCGCAAGGCCGTTGGATCAATACACTTGGATCTCTAGCGACATTGAATGGAACGGAAGACCTTGACTCCACATCCCAAGAATGAACACCGGCACAACTGCTTGCATTCAAACGTAATCCCCATAAAAATCAAGTAAAAACCCCCCATACACTCAAAGATCATTGTGAAATACTGTGATGTTATACAGCATTATTTCTACTTTTACAAATTACTATTATAATACCGACATATCGACCGCATCCACTTAATTAGAGTGGCGCGTGGAAGCACAGCACACCGTTCAGCCAGAGCTTTTAATGACTGAAACAAAATCAGAGGCAAAGTTTCTTGAGCTCCCCTTGAAGGATGTTAAGAGTCGGTGCCTTGGATGAGAAAACTGTGGAAAGGCACGCAGCTCAGAGAATTGATTGGGAATTACTCAAGGCACACGTTTGTATGGAGGCTTAGAAACTGGAGAGCGGGCATTCAGCAGTAATTCGATTTTTTTTTCTTGAGACTGTGGGGACTAGGGAAAAACACTTTTTATACAAAAAATTGTAAAAGATTAGCAAACAAGAAATATCAGACGCAGTTTTGGAGCTGAGTAGATCGAGTGACGTCTTCGTGTCACAGGGCTTAGAGCACTGAATTGTGTTTCTAAAACCTCATGATTACATTACGCAGGAAATTCGAGCTTTTTACGCATATCTAGATGGAAAGTGTCCGCAAGGTGTGACCTCAATTTTATTGATTGATTTTCATTTTTGCAAAAAGAGTGGAATATTGCCCAGATGCATTTTCGTTCTATTTCACAACGTTTGTAATTCAAATTGATTTCTTGTACATATACCATGGCTACAAAAGTTCAAGCAAAAAGCTTTACTTTAATTAAACAATATATTAACATTACTATCTGTGTCGATATCCCGTATACTGGGCGAGTGAAAGTAATTTTGCATACTAATATCACATGAGAGTTTAATAGTAATTATTGAATACTAATTCAAGCAAGCTTTTAAATTTCAGGCATTTTTGTTTTTTTGTTTTAATTTTTTTGTTCATTCGTGCAAAATTGTCATGCACGGTTTTAAACTGACCGACAGAAAGACTGGTTTAATGTAGATCAAATAGTTATATCCGAAGACTATCAGGTGGATATTTTTTACTTTGTTTTACAGTCCATATTTAGTACAATCTCCCCAAAAGAAAAGCAGATAGTTTTGCATTAAAGCAGGGATGTTTATCTTTCCAACAGCTTCCTCGCAACGTTGGGTACCAATCAATCCTCGAATCACCTTACGCGTTATCTGTCTAAGAGAGCGTGGGTTATTGGAGGCGTACAATAACTGCGAACGTAGTGGCTCTTCAATTGTAATGAACACTGGGTCTTTTGCGTCAGATATCTGGATCTGATCGGCACTTTCTTGAATTACACTTGTCGTTTCTGGTAACCCAACCAGTAGAGGCAATGTCTTAAGTACACTACGAAAATCCTCCTTTTCGGTTGTAATGGTGAAGCGCCCTCCATTGTTGACGAACACGAGTATTCCCCGCCGACACTCCCGATCGTATCGTTCGCAGTCAGCTGCCTCATCTGTCGTCCACTTCACGTACTGGTAGTGCAAGAAAAGGCAATGAAGAGGCGTGTCATTTGTGATATTGAGAGCGTCCATATCTGCACCATTTCTTATCAGAAAAGTAAGGATGACTGGGTCTCTGCCAGCAGAGCAAGCCCGATGGAGGGGTTCAAATAGCCGATCATTCTTTGCATGGATGTTGCCGCCATACTCTAACAAGAGCCGGATAATGTCCACGCTACCGTGAGCAGCCGAGTGATGAAGAGGGGTGTTCCCCTGTTGGTCACGGCAGTTAACATCTGCCGAGTTCAAAAGCAGACACCTTGCAATGTCAATTTCGTTTCCTATAATGGCTAGCTGCAGAGCATTGCGTCTATTCCTACCTGGAATTCGTGGACTGGTCCAGGCATTTACATCACTACCTAACTCCAACAGGATCTCAACAAATTTGAGATTCCCCTCCTCCACGGCAGAATGCAATACTGTAAATCCTCTTGGTGTTGTCACCTCAGGATCAGCACCATATTTCAACAAAACCTCAAGACATTTAGGAAAATCAGATGGGACCCTGTGAAGTTCACTGCCTATGTGTTTGTGGTAGAAGTTGGGGTCGGCGCCATTTTGAAGCAACACTTCTGAGCATGTGTGGTTACCTTCCTGTAGAGCATGAGAGAGCGGTGTATACCCAACAGCATCTTGTTTTTGGGTATCTGCCTTGCATTCTGGTCGCAGCAATTGTTGTAAAATGTCTGCTTGATCATGTTTGGCTGCCAGATGAACTGGTGTATAACCACAATAATCTTGCACATTAACATCAACGTGATGTTGAAGAAAACACTCGACATAGTCTTGGCGACGCTTGTGCACAGCATGGTGCAATGCAGTTAGTTGCATTGGACCAACTTGCTCGCTAGGATTTGTACAGGATCGAAGAGATTTATCCAACTGAAGTGGGCTACCGTTGGTGCTTATCAATTCCACCAGTTCTTCAGCAGTTGTTGGACAAAGTTCCATTTTTCTGATGATTGTTCAACACGATACTAAAATTATCAGGTTAACACAATATCATTCCGTCTTCCATGGTCTCCGCAGTCTACTCTATTATTTCTATTATTTCACGAACGTAGAAAGTATGCGGCGATGTTCGTATGGAACGCTACTTTGACAAAAATAAAATTGCATTCACAGTGGCGGCTCGTGTCCATCGAGATTGCAACCGAATAGATACAGTCACAGCGTATAATTTGCCTCACACAACCGCACACCATACCATCGTTAGAAGAAACATTCCTTGCAGGCCATGCATGGAATTCCTTATAGAGTGTTTGCCAGTTTACTTTGCAATAAACAGACACACAGCATACTTTAGTGCAATGAACAGCCGTACATCTTTATTCTGCCTTAAGGGGATTACCAAACAGTCACATCAAATTTAGTTTTATCACAATATTATACCAACAAAATTAAAAACTCTTTTTTTTCTAATATTGCCTTAGTAGGCATATCTTTCTCATTAGAGTTAAATTAGAGCTTTCAATAGAATGTGTTCACAAGTAGCTTTTTTGGTAAATAAAGCCTTCTTTCACTGCTGTCGTGTCTTAAAGTATTTGAATAAAGCAAATAAACTTAACAAATTTAAGTTCATTCTTTTTTTCCCTCACATTTGAAAAACATGTTTTGTTTTACTAAACAACAAAAAACTATGACGACCCTTGAACGTATTTAAGGGGATTACCAAACAGTCACATCAAATTTAGTTTTATCACAATATTATACCAACAAAATTAAAAACTCATTTTTTTCTAATATTGCCTTAGTAGGCATATCTTTCTCATAAGAGTTAAATTAGAGCTTTCAATAGAATGTGTTCACCAGTAGCTTTTTTGGTAAATAAAGCCTTCTTTCACTGCTGTCGTGTCTTAAAGTATTTGAATAAAGCAAATAAACTTAACAAATTTAAGTTCATTCTTTTTTTCCCTCACATTTGAAAAACATGTTTTGTTTTACTAAACAACAAAAAACTATGATGACCCTTGAACGTATTATCTTAAGTTGGTTTGTTTATTTTTGTGTCACATTTCCTCAAACTTTACGTTAAAACAACATGCTTTAAATTTAAGCATGTTGTTTTAACGCAAACATCAATATTGCAATGCCTTTTCTCTGCATACAAAATTTAGCATAACTATCAAATTGGATAAAGAAACATTAACTTGTCATAGTCACTGCAACAGAATATTCACTTACCAAATAATTAAAGTACTGAAATTTTCTTCTAAACTTTTCATGCTAGCTACTTGTAGTATGGACTAACAGTCAAGTGTTAATCGTTGTGTTGACCCTATCATATATGTTGTTGTTTGTTTGTAGTATTTTTTTCATTTTGTATTTATTTATTTATTTATTAATTATTATTATTATTAATTTTTATTTTTTATTTTTATTTATTTTATTTTATTTTATTTTATTTTTATTTATTTATTTATTTATTTTTTTTTTTTTTTTTTTTGGGGGGGGGGGGGTAAATTGCCCCTTCCGTATTTCCCCAAAGTGACCGATATTTATGAAACTTGACACAAATGTTAATTTCACAAAGTTCAACATAGTGACGTAACATTGTTACAGTTTATTTTTTATTAAAGGTATTACACACGATTGGTAGAGCTGAAACAAATTTTTGCAGACAGTGTTGGTGTTTTGTGTGATCAACCATAAACACGAAATAACAAACCTGTGAAATTTGGGGGTTTATTCTTTGTGCGAGTCAGGAGAATAGTGAAAAAAACATGCTCAATTTTCTGCATGTACACACACTGCCCTTATTAATTTGGATTGTAACAATAGAAATCAGCCGTTGTTTTTTTTTCTTCAGGTTGTCAGACACAAGTTTTCTCGAGTATGACTTCATTTCAGAGGGAAATATTCCACAGAAAAATGATTCTATAATGAACTTCTCAATCAGTAAGCGTTCAGATTAAAAATTATACAATGATGTTTTTATTCTTAAAATCATGTAGAATACCTTTAACTGACGTTATATTTTATTACCGGTGTTACCGTTGGGGGCGCTAAATTGATGCTACTTTATTCCTTCTTTGAGAAGTACAAATTTCTGTTTTCCCATTGTGCCCCCCCCCCCCCCCCCCCCCCCCGTTTCTGATAGGGTTTTAATCCTCAACCCACTTCTTGGCTACTTTGTTTTATATCAGGTCGACAGTTGCTTTGCCTGACACGCCGATCAAATCCACAGAGGAGAAGGATACAATGATGTCCTTCTTTCCTGGTGGCCTCTTGGCGATAACTCGCGCAATATATACCACTGTTTCTTTAGGTTTGATGTTTCTGAAAACGAAATAAATAACGACAGGCAATTACACAAATTGGAATAAAATAGCTTTGTACATCCTAATTTGTTTAATTTCTGTAAATAACCTGTTAACCAAAATTAAGATTTTTTATGTAACATTTGTTAATGCGATTTTGGTGGTAAGTCCATTACCTGAATGTTTCTTTCTTGTGGATCAGAACAGCTGGACCCTCGGTATGGAAGAAACAATCCTGAAGCATTATTTCAAGCGGATTGGTAAATGTCACGGTAGCGCTGAAAAACTGCCCAACTGGTACGGATTTTGGCACCTGCAATGAACCAAAAGTCGGCATGAGATTTTACAATAACGTTCAGCTGAGAAATGTGGGAGAAACATTATCTATAATTGTTATTGTGATACAAAATTCACAGCTCAATTTTATGTGAAAACATTATTTAGTATGCTACTAATTTTATATAATAAATGAACACTTCAAATAGTGAACGTCTTGAGGATGTGGCATGATGAAAATTAAAGTAAAGACAGACGATTTGACTTGTGAAAAATGGAAGTACCTCGACAACCAAATCAGGCTTGATCAGGCGGTAGTTAATTCCTTCGATCACAGTATTGTTGGTTTCTGCTTCGTACATGCTTACGTAGAATCTCATATTGGCTTGATCAACCAGGAGTGGCAGGTAGTCTGCTGCCTTGATTTGCCATTCAAGAACTGAAAATGAGATAAAAATGTTAGCACATTTGAGTTTCAACACCATCTGTTTTTTCACTTAACTTTAAAATAAATAATAGCACAATTTCAACACAAACCTTCCTCTTTAGCTTTGATCTCAACGATATCCGTTGCTTGGAAGATGGTCTTTGCTTTCACTCCAGTGTAGTACACAGAATTACAAGTGATAGACACATGTGCCTTGCGTGCTGTCCCAACAGGGCATTTTTTGCTGAGCTTTGCTTTGACTGTAAGGTCATCGCCAATCAGGGTCTTGGGAGGCAGGACGAGTTCTATGGCGGTATCTTCGACCACGTTTGGCATCAATTTTTTCAGAGTATCCACGTACTTATCGGCAGCAAATAGGCTGAGATACTCGTACACGCTACCTAGGATAAGGATATTTGAACCAAAAACAATTATGTCTGAACATTTTCGGTACAGATTTCCATAGCATACTCATGTGTGGCCAAACTATTTTCCAACTTCGTGTTAGAAAAAACAAAAGATAACAAAGTCACCAACGTCTGGTACATACCTTCCTTCTGCTTGTACTGATTTGTGATATCTTCCATCTCGAACTTTCCTACAGCTTTTGTCACTATACGAGATCCAACAGCTTTTGTGTCAATTTTAATTAACTTAGGTGACTAATAAAGAAACGAAAAATACAATTTTATGTTCATTTAACCTGGAAAAGAACATCGGGAGAATTTTATACATTAATACAAACCATTTAGGTTTCTGAAATTCAGATTCTTTTAGTTTGACGTATACCTACAAAAGCAACTACAGTGAAAGCAACACTGACTGAAAAGTTAGCTGTGGGATCAAAGCAGTGATTACAAAAAACTAATGGCATGATAGAAAATCACCTCTGCAAGATCTGCGCTCAGCTTCCAAGATACTTTGCAAGCATTCACCTCGGCAAAGACAAACTTGGTGTCGTAGTTGAGATACACGTGACCGTTCTTGATGGCCGTAAGGGAAGAAGGACCAGTCCGGAACACATCTGCAGTATAAATCAATTGAAATTTCACAAATCGTGCTACCATCTTGACCATACCTCTTAACAATAGGGGAAACACAATTAGCTTTGCACTATACCATACACACTTGACATTGTAAGTAATTATGTTATGTTTCTGAAATGTTTCCATATACTGTAATCTTTTACAATGTGTATTGAGTGTTAGATATATATACAAACATACAACGAGCTTTTAAAAATGTGATCATGTTTGTTTTGAACTAAAAGACTACTAACTTACAGTCACTGTATTCTTGCGGGGTAGAATCAACTGCTTGCCACCCGCCATACCCCTTAGGCAGATCAGGGCGGGCCATCCAAGCATCATTCCACACATGGAAGTTCCTAAAATGTAGGACAAATAATACTCTATCAACTCTAAACGCATGTTTAATATTACGTTCTAGTCGTGAATAACCGGCGAATGTATAACATTATGTTTACATTTGTACTTTTTTTTGGTAAACACCAAAATAAAAATAATTTGTTTTGCAAAGAAGCATGGAAAAATGAAAACAACTTTTAACGTTTGGTATTTCTTCGTCAATTTTGTTTCATGAGTCATGTTCAATGCTATGCACCTACCAGACGCTATCATCATTGTCCAGTGGGTTTCCATCAGCGTCAAAGTGGTAATCTAGAAGGCAGTTGGCATCTGCATCATGTGCTGAATCGAAATTGGTGATGGTGCGACCTGGGATACCAATCGAGCGCAGAGCTGCTCAATAAAGACGAGAATAGTTTAAGGTTTAATTAACACAAACTCATTTGAAATTTATTCCATTGACTATTACAACTGAACAACTGCTCAGTTTGAAAGGTCCTTAATTAACACAGCCTTTACCTTACGGTTAGTATTGTATTTTCATTACCTGTGGTGAGCAGGCCTCCAAAGACCCAACATTGGCCAAAACACACCGGCTGTCCTGTTCGTATGAACTCCTCAAAGATGGACGCACTTCCGGACCAGGCAGTAGGCTCCGTTCCACCCTCGTAGTTACCGCTCCAGTTACCAACAAGAATACCATCGTCATCTGGTGCATTTACCTGTGACGGATTGAGGAACTTCTAGTAATAAAGTCGGTGGAAACACCATGAACATCGCGTTGCACACAGTGTAACACGACTGGTTCTTTTCATAACGACTCAAAAGAAAGATTGCATGTACACGAAGATGGTGTTTCCATCACAGATTGTATTATGCAAAGTTTCCGATTACTAAAATTATACTTTAATGAACAAGGTGTTAGTAACCTTGTAAGAGTTACTGACTACCAGCAAATTTCACAGATGTTGCTGAATGTACAACTCCGAGTGATGTAGGCCTGTAACAAAATTGAAATGCCTAGTCATGTGTTCCTCGGATAACCACAGTGAGGGAACACAACTTTTAGAACGCCGCTGGGTGAAAATTGTTATCACGGACCTGTAAAATGACAGTCGTGGTTTCTCTTTTCACAGGATAGCAATCATGCAGAGAAGTTGTAACCCAAGCTGGTTCATGTGCATTCCGCAATGTCGTGAATACGTATCGATTGAGCATATGGTTCATGAACTGATCCTGACAGTGTTCAACTCTAACAATAAGTGTATGACAATATTGGAGGTGTAATAACTTGGTGTATTGTCTACAAATACTGCTATCGAAACCAACTGATAAGAAATATGTACAGAAACAAAAAAATACTTTTTTATGTTTTTTTAATTGTTCCCATTACTATGTCTACTGCAATTTTTGACTGAATGTTAACAATACTTAATGTAAAACTGGTTATGACACTACCAGCATTATTATGTTGCCCAGCACTAAATCTCTCTGAAATGTTCAATGCCAATGTAGCAAATTAAATTAACATACCAGAGCAGAAAGAAGTCGAGATATCTCGATTGGGCTGGAGTAGACAGAAGGTCTCTTCTTGGCAGTTTCCATTAGAGTAACCACGCATTCCAAAATCCCTGCCTCAAACTGGAAGGTAAAAATAACGCAAAATAATCGTATGGTGATGTACCCGTATTTGTGACCTAAAACAATAGGGGAAACTTCTTTTTATATGATCTAACAGTTTAACGACATTGACTTGCTTGGCAAAGAGGTGTATGAAAACAAACACAATTTACACAAAACGTTAAAATCATTCAATGTGAATTTTTTTACAGAAATAAATACAAGTTTTATTTTAAAATAATTAATAATCCAATAATTTGTATATTAATTACCTGACCGAAGTACCAATGGGCTCGTCCAACTTGATCGCCAGCGCCGTAGAAGTACATTCCCATATCATTCAACACATATTCTTTCCTTTGAATTTCATTGTGCAGAAACACATCGTCAGCTATTAAAAAATCAGTAATACAAATAAAGAATGAGTACATAAAATACAATAAAATATTTTACAAACATATACCTATTTACTTAATTATAACACTTAAAACTTTGCTGTTTTGTGACAATTGAATACATCTGCTTTTTGTGGACTCCAGTGGGTCTTAAATAACGTCACATCATGTCTAATTCAAGAATTAACCAAACCACCAAAACCCTTTAATACATCTCTCAAATTTTCCTTCCACATTAATATTATTTGGATTATTCGGTCAACATGCCGTATTGCCTAAGTTGCTTCATCCGAGACTTGCCTCTCATATTATACCATATCTAGATTTAGTTTGCACTTCAATAAATATAAATAAGTTTTGCAATAATCACAATGATTGCTTCTTGTGCATTCATTTTTCGTCGAAGTACACTCCCCTCTGCTCGCACGCTCATAAACATGTTCGTTAACCAGAGAAACTTGAGTAAATATACAAAACCTCAATTGTTTCCTATGTTAAAATAACAATGCCAGCTGATGTATCGATAACCTACTCTAAATCGTGGACTGTCATTGATGCAAAACTTGGCTCGTTTTCTTCGATTAAATTATGAAATTAAGGTTCTTCAAGGCTAACAGATTATTTATCCTAAGTTTATTTACCCACATCCAAGGTGGCGATAAATAAATGACAGTAAATCATTAACGGTCACGTATCTCTTATCTGTTAATAATATTAATGTAACTGATGTTTTCTCTATATTGTGTTTTTTACATACTGCCCTGATTATGCGGTAGCCTAAAGGGTAAGTTCAAAGTCCAATTAATGTGACGATTGTTTGTTTAAGCTTCGGATTTAATAAAATACACATGATCAGACCTGCACAAATTGTTTCCAAGATCTTCGGCATTTCCTTTCTGCATACATTTTATTCTTTTTTGTATTGAATAGCACAATCTAAACTCTTTTCGGAAATATAGTCTATTTAATATTGAACTTTGAATTTCCGCACTGAACCAGGAAGTAAATACCAATTGGCTTTACCTTCACACCATGGGTTGAACAGCATGTAGACGTGACCTTCCATAATAAAACGGTAATCAAGTTTGCCATCAACCTTCGTTGTCACATCCATCTGGTATCGACCAATAAGGCTGTCAGCTGGACTCAAGACCTGGACAGTGACCTTATTCCCTTTCGTGTTGATAAACTTGGCAGCCCAGATACCGAGATTATCAATGGCTACACTGCTCGAACGAATGGGAATTACTACGTGAGCGTTATGAGAATCCAAGGCTTCCGTTCCTGTTGAATAGAAACGTGAACAATGGAAATAAGAAAACATACACCCCAAAATAATATAAGAAAGCTAATTAAAGTTGCTTGCTGGCATTCTCAAATTAATTGGGTCTGAACTCATTCGAAACAGTGAGCTCAGGGAACTATTGAATCACACATATTCTTAATGGTTCGATGTAACCAAGACATTGTGTAACCCAAATAGCCCAACGAAGCCGGTGTGCCCCTTTAAGGCCCCGAAACCAAGACATTTTGAGCTTTGGACAATTGCGACAAAACATACAATTTGCCACAACAGCAAATTGAAGGACAGATTTAAATTGTCTCTCCATGCAGCTCAGTTTACTTTCTCTATTGAACTTACCCCACCAGAGCTCGAGCGTTATCTGATGCTTAGCTGCCTCATCATACGCTTGAGCCAGAGTAAGCTCTATGTCAAAGGCCTGTCCACGTCTAAGAACCAACCCCGTATTTTCATAACTGTCGGTACGGTGAGACTGTCGGTTCTTGGCCGATTGGAGGTCGACTTTCTCCACTTTCAGCTGACCATCTAAGAACAAATATTCAATCAACTAATTTGTTTTATGAAAATATTAAAGATAGTTTAACATTTCTGCTTAGATTTAAATGAAAGTTAATTCATGATTTCATTTGACTAACTTTGCAAGGGAACAATTGTCGGAGAAAGTTTGTGCAGTTAGTCGCATATTCACTGATTTCTGGATTGAACATCTTCAAAAGTTGCAAATAGCTAAATTATATTCACATGGTCACCTACTAAAAATGAAAACCCAAACAAAGTATAGCATAGTTTCAGATGGCATCCAAAGTCTTCATATAAATAAAAGATGGTCAGAAATGTTGTTTCAAAATCTTTTACCAAGGGCAGGTACGACATTCACAGAATGAAGCAATTATTTATAATGCAGAAGGGATAATGTGACATGGTTTACATACCAGAGGGTGGTGTTTCTTCTATTTCAGTCTTTGGCAATTTCGAGTTTCCGACTCTTCCCCTGAATGCCATCAGTCTCTTATGTGCTCTTCTCCAATTATTATCCATGGTATTCCAAGATAACTGTCACTATCTGTAGAGATGGAAAAAGTGCACACAAATGAATAACATTAAAACACCTCATGAAGCTCCAGAGAAACTGAACTTAGATTAGGGCTCTGGAGGGAGGTCAAAAAAGTTAATACCATGCACAGCTGGGCGGTATAAGACTGTCAGGAATGTTGCGTCTCCAGCAAGTTCTCACGATAGAAGCTCATTTCCAGACGTTGTTAAATGTCCTCATTATGAATCTACAGGGCATATGGGTGTGGCAGGGATGTAGGTAGCTTACTTTAAACCTACACAATGCCGCACTCAGTTTGAACGTAGAGCAATAACAAGGTCCTTTCTCTATGGTTTGAACAAGTAACATTCTGCCCAAAAAATATCACATCGGCTAACATTCTTAACTTTGAAAAACGATTGAACAAAATAGAAAAAGTACTCCGTACGCTTTTATTTCCTTTACCCGTCAAGTAGTACTGTATTTTCCCTTGTGCATTAACATGACGTAAGGATTGGTACGAACTTAATCATTATACTGTAGGCCTATGAGTTATTTGAAGTTTTACCATGGTTTTTGTAACAGAAATGGTAGTAAATGTGAGTTGCTATTCGTAGATGGTTTAATCAGGTCTTCTGTATATCATACACATTTGATGCAGACGATGTGGGTGCATATTAGCCAGAAAACCTTTAGTATCAATTAGAGGTGAAACGATATGGTGTTTGATAGTGCATGGGGTATGATCCATTAAAAAATAAAAACAGCAACATTACTCTATTTTTGGTTAACGTATAATGTGCAACTTACCATGTACAGCAAAAAACCAATGCCAGTATTAAACCTCAACTGTCTTTGTGCAAAGCCTGCACTCCTTGTGAATGTAGA
Organism: Pisaster brevispinus; assembly: GCA_023634235.1. Lineage (NCBI taxonomy): Eukaryota > Metazoa > Echinodermata > Asteroidea > Forcipulatida > Asteriidae > Pisaster > Pisaster brevispinus. Next base: position 11,410,650 of record JAMKCF010000005.1, on the reverse strand, counting down.
GTTGTTCGTTGCACCCGATTGCACAAACGTAGTTAATAATGGGCGTTGTGAGCGTTTTATTCGCTTAAAAAGCATTCAAATGGTACTAACACTGCAGGAAAGCCAGATGTTTTCTAAGCAGAGTCTATAGAGCACGCAACAGAACTTCACTACCGCAATTACATACACGATTGCCTCACAAAAGATAAAGCCTATCTAGTTTTGAAACTGGTTGTATTGTATAGGGCTACAGCCGTCGAGGAAATACATACGTACATGTACATGTACGCGTGGACTGGTTATCATGGCCTGCCATGAGGGCAAAGAAAGAAACAAACATTCTTGTGATTTATGCTACTAACAAACATTCCCATTAAAGGTTTACTTTTCATCAACTGTTAATACTTTCAGATTTACATATAAATACTCTATGCCATGTCTGTTTTTATCAGGAACAGAAGTTCTTAACAACAACACTGAAGACTGAAGTATCAATGACTGCTATATGCGAATGCATACAACGCATTCACCGCGATACTATTCGTTTTTCTTTCTTAAAAGGACACACCGGCTTACTGTTTACCTAGTTTTGTGATGTGGAATGACAGAAAATAATTTTTAAATGGTTGTTGTAAAAAGAAAACATCAAAATATCACGTAATTAACGAAAAATATGAAAAAACCCAAAACACGGTCAAAGGTCAGCTTATACGCTTTTCCAGCCGTTGCAACTGTCAAGTTTACGTGACAATATTGCGCAATGTTGTAAGTAGACTGGTGCTCAGTTTATGTATTAATTATAACAACGGCGAGGCATGAGGATCCAGACTTCATATCTATCAAGCACAAATTCACGTCTAAATAAAAAACAGACAAAACGGACGTCAGTTCATACTAAGAGCAAGGTTCCTTGCTCTATGGTCAGTCCTAGTCGAAGTCCGATCGCGGTCGTAACCAATAACTGTTTCGGTTGAACTTGCCATTGAAACAGTTATTGGTTACGACCGCGAAAACGCACCCAACCTGTATTCTGTGTACGACGAACTGGACGGACCTACTTGCAATGGAGAACGTTTCTTCGACATCCAAGGATCGGTACAAAAACATCGCAAGGAAAAACACCCGCAGAAGGTGGTCCAACGAAAAGTAAAAAGTAAAAAAAAAACCACGATAAATCCAAAGGGAAAGCCAGCAATAGCAGCAATTGGGGGGGGGGGGTGGACATTGTGCAGCTATCATAGAAGTAGACCAGCTGTATGGGATAAATATTCCCCGTCGTCGTCCCGCGTGTGTAGTGCAGGCAACACGTTACAATAGTTAGGGGATAATAGCTAGGGGTACAGACTAAAATCCTCGTAAAAAAACCCCGTAATTGTTGGTCTGGCTCCCTACGCCTCCGACAAGCTCCCAAGCTCACGGCTAGACGGGCAAGCTGGGGAGTTCATGCCCCGGGGTTTATCTCTCTGGCCCCACGAGACACGGCACCGGCTGTACGGGATATGCCCCAAGGTTTACGTTCCGCTAGCTCCCACGCTGGTGCGCCGTACGGACTCTCTGAATGCGAATCTTACGTTCGATTTTTCATCATTATTTACAAACTGTATCAATAATCTGAATACATAGTCTTTTTTGTCAAATACTCATGAATAATTGAAAAAAAAACCAGATTTATATTTGGTTCAGTAATTTACTTTTATACGGCTGGAAGTAAAACTTACTCCGAAGATCACGTGATTTATCCGAACCACTTTTTTGCTTCGTTTTTTGAAAAATGCTCGAAAACGGCAAAATTTGATGGTTTCTTTTAGGAACCGTTCTTCTCCATTCATGGAAGACCTTTGAAGTCATACGCTAGCCTATTTTGTAGCCCAAATAGCCCAACGAAGCCGGTGTGCCCCTTTAAGACCATAGTTGAAGACGACTCTCATAAAATTGGAACATACTCATCGTTAAAGCATAATAACCTTACTTTGAATATTTCTAAAATACAATGTAAGATGGGTCCAACAAGTTTCAAACAGGCATGGCAAACTGGGGTTTAAAAAAACCTGACGGTGTACTCTTGATTGAAGTTTCAACTTTTAAACATGCATCTGGTTAGATCACAATTTAATTGGTAACAATAGTTAAAACTGCTGGCAAAATCTCCAGTAGGTTAGCCTCATACAATATTTGGGTATTAAGTATAATGTGATTCAACTCATGTGTAACTCACCAGCGTTGCCCTATTAAAGTACGGTACTGCGGAGGGATCACGAGTTGTACAGAAAGGTCAAGGATAAAATAGTAAAGCAACAGAAACATCTGGCTAGAGTTTCTCTTGAAATAGACTATTGAACTCTTATGGCTGAGATTCAAACATTACATTCAGGGTGGGTTCCTATATACTGGGACTATCACTCATGTATTGTTAATGTTGCTCCTCCGGATTACTTGGGGTCAAGTAAAATTTGCTAATTAGTAGCATGGGTACACTAGATTAGATTAGATAAAATACAAAAAAAGACATCACAGTCAGAAGATTGAATTGCGTCTAAATTTACATTAAATCAATTAAAAATTAATTAGAAAATTAACAAACTTAAACAATATAAAGCAATTAAGGAAATATACTTTAAAAGGGCACTAGACCGAATACACTTGTCAAAAAAGGGAGAAAGGGACACCAAGGCTGATCAAAGGGAAAGGCAAGACAAGCAGGGAAGTAAAAAGCCATGACAATTAAAAAGCCATTCTGGATGTGAATGCACTCATAAAAAAAAACAATCATCAAAACTATAGATATTCCAACTTTGAAAGCTGTCTGTCTGACTCGACCAAAAAAAGAATCTAAGAAAACCTTCTATTATTGTAGCGTCGGCATGGAATAACTTCTAGGCCTATAATATAATAATTAAAAACAAAATATAATTCTAAAGTTGATACAAAGGGTTTGTGGTTTATTAGTGGATGTGTTTGGAGAAAACAAGAGTGTATACCACACCCTTGCCCTTATGTAGAAACAATGTCAGGCATTGCTACGAGACTGATAACCACTGGGCGAAGCACAAAGACTTTACGGCGGTCGGCCAATAAGGGGGGGGGGGGACGGGGGCACACGCTTGCCGTCTACATAGACACAGCGTTCTAATCAGGATAGTGTATGGCATTTTATGAGAAGAAAAAGTCAACGCAAAGCGACGTGGGGTTCGGGCCCACTTTAGGGCCCGGGAAGTTTGTTTTACATTTAGATGCTCTCTGGTGCAATCTATGAACATTCAGACGTGTTTTACACCATAACCCAGTTGAAAAATTGCTTTAATTGCTGAAACGAATGGCAGTTCTTTTCAGAACTAAGTACATGTTAGTCTCCCGAATTTCCGAATTCTACTCCGCGGCAGTTGAATAAAGCAAGATTAGTTCACAACGAACAAATCTATACAGAAACGTAGATATACACATGGTGTTACCGCAAATCGAATAAACATTATTACTATTATTTATTTATGTATTTGTTATGTTATTATTACTACGTTGTGTTGTTGTTGTTGTTGTTGTTTTTTTTTTATGGGGCGCATAATAGAATGCATGCTGGGAATATATGTGTTTCCATGGTGTTTTTGAAGAGTAACACAAGTATATAATATGATCAAACCTCTCCAATTGATACATTTTTTGTTTGCATTTCTTTAGCTTAAAATTAGTTTTGTTTTTATTTTGAAAAATTTTGGTATTGTGTTATTATTTTTTACCGTATTATTGCATAGAGGTAAACAAAATTAATGAAAAAGAAATTTTTAAAAGTTACGCTGTGCTGCCAGGCGTTCAAGCGTCGCGATTTCGGTTTCCCCGCCCGTTCTCGTCCCGTACCTTACCGACTGCCATATAGTTCCCTTCAGGTTTGTCGACCGACTCACACAGCATGTCCTCCCCTGTCTCGATCCCTAACGCCGCGGGCCCTGTCCCTTTAGGGGAGAAACAAGGCTGATCCCAATCACACTGGTGACAGTCCCAGCAAAATGCCAAGTTCCTATATTAGGGGCAGACGGTAATCGAACCCAGAACGGTTGCATTCTGAGTTGTGAGACAGTCCCGGCACTCGGCCTAACCCACTGCGCCAAAGTGTCGGTACTGAATCTTGGGGATTTACATTGTATTGAGACTGGAATCCACATACCGTGGGAATTGCTTTCACCAACGGAATTCGAACCCCGAGTCGCGCTTGACAGTCCTCATCTCTTTTGTGCTAACTAAACTTAAATAATCGGACAAAAACAGCAAATACATTATAATGGAAGTTACGGTGTTCTTAAAAAAGAAAAGGAAAGCACAAAAGTCTCCTTTACTTTGACAACAGTAAAGGAAAGCATGCACGCTGACTAATAAATTTCCAATTATTGATTACCAAGTGAATGAAATGTAGAAAGTAGAAATTGCAAAGGCATACGGGCAACGGGCATTACATTTTCCACATAGCCATTCATATGAAAGTACCGGTAACATGTTTGTAATACTAGTCACCATATCTCAAAAAGGCTAATGACAATGGGCGTAACACGACATTTTCATTAAGGTGGTCAAACCATTTATTTGTGGTTTTTTTTCATGTGGCGATTTTGGGGGAGGAAGAAGTGCGGGACAAGTATTTTCTGAGCGGGGGGGGGGGGGGGGGTGGGGGGGGGGGCTGCAACCCTGCTTCTCTTGAACATGTCGAAAAGAAGACATTGCGGTCACAGACCTTGGCCCAATTTCCTGTCTCTGCTTACTTCGGAATAATGTGTTTACTGCCCATAGAATTATGTGCTTAACAGGAATCTGTAAGCGCGAATGTGAATTTAAGATACTGTTTGTCAACAACTTTGAATAAGACGTGACGAAAATGATGAAGTTATCGTTCTTGAAGTAGAACACAGTCTCTGACAGTAACATGTATTATGGTGTTGTATAATGCACACTTTTGCAGTGACTTTCTTTAGGTTGCCTTTTTTTTAGCCACTTCTTTTTTGGGGGAATTTTTTTATGGTAACTTTGGGGGGTGGTGAGCCTCTTTGGCAAAGACGGTTTCTTTTGGTGACAACATTTACATTTTGCGGCGAATTATTTTGTGTGTGTGTGTGTGTGTTTTTTTTTTCTGGTGGTAACTGTTGCTTGAGTGCGGCAACTTTATTTATTTATTTATTTATTTTGTTTAGACGGCAACTTTTTCGGTGGCGACTTTTTTTGGCGGTGACGTTTTTTTTCAGGTAGGGCGACATTTTGGGTGGTAACTCTTTTTTGGTGGCACCTAAGCGGCTTCTCTCTTTTGCAGTGACCTTTTTTGAGGGGGGGGGGGGGTTGGAAGGCAACATTTTTGGACTGCGACGTTTTTTCTGACGGTGACATTTGTTGTAGTGGCGAGTTTCGGGGGCGACAAAATTTGTTTTTGGAGGTAGCGGGTTTTTTTTGGCGAAGTTTTATTATGATTTTTTTGTTTTCGGCGTTCCTGTTTTATTAAGTGCTTGGCGACTATTTTTGGCAGTGACTCTTTTTTGGTTGTGATAATACGCGGATACTATTTTTTTTTTTGGGGGGGGTTCGATTTTCTTTATTCAGATTTTTTTGGGCGGCGACGGATTTTTTTTATAGCGACAACTTTTGTTAAAGAGGGCCTAGTGACTTTGTTTTGGAGCAGTTACTTTTGGTTTTGGCGTTAACGTTATTTTTTGGACGGCAACTTTTTTTAGCGACTTTTTCCTGGTGTTAACTTTTTGAAAGCGCCGTTTTTTTCGGCGGCAATCTTTCTTTAAAGGGCTCGGCAATGTTTTTTGTTGGCTATATACGGGCTGCGATTTTCTTTATTCAGAATTTATTTTGAGCTCTGACGGTTTTTGGGCGGCGATTTTTATTTAAAGACACTAGGTTTTTTTTTTTTTTGGGGGCGGCTGTTAGCCTACCTTTTTCAGTGGCGAATTTTTTGCGGTGCCGTTTGTTTCTGGTTGGCGATTATTTATTTTGTGACAATTTTATTTGGGGGCGACATTTTTGGGCGGCACCTACGCGGCAAATTTAATTCTCATGCAAGGTGCTTTTTTTTTGGGGGGGGCAGCGCTTAGTTTTTTACAAAGAAGGGATTTGTTGAGTGGCGACTTTGAGGCGGAGACATCCGTTTTGGTGACTACGTTTCATTTTTGGACGGTGACTTTTTTTATGGTGACTTGTTTTGGTGGAGACTTTTTTTAGTGGAAAACAGTTTTTTGGGTGGTAACTCTTTTTTTGGCGGTGCCGTTTGTTTGGCGATTATTTATTTTGTAGAGACTTCTTTTGTTGGCGACATTTTTGGTGGCACCTACGCGGCTAGAATTTTATTAGGGCAACTTTTTCTAGGTGGTGCCTTTTTGTCTTTATTATGGCGGTTACATTTGTTAAAGTAGCGACTATGTTTTGGGGCGGTAACTTTTTTTGTCGTATGAGACTTTTTTGGGGGGCACCTATACAACTGTTTTTCTTTGCTTCATGCTGCAACCTTTTTGGGGGCCGCGATTTTTTTTTTACGCGACGCTTTTTTTTTTGGGGGGGGGGATGCCAATACGACGGAGTTTTTTTTTTAAAGGGCTTTGAGACTTTTTTTTGTGTGTGATTATTTTTGGTGGCGAAATAACTGGCTATTTTTGGGGGCGGCGATTTTCTTTATTCGGTTATTCTCTGGGGCAGCGACTGTATTTGTTCCGGCGGTTATTTTTGTAGCACCTTTTGGGGGGCGGTGTCTCCCTTTTTGGGGTGGAAGACCTTTTTTAGTGGTAAAAATGTTTTAGGCAAAAACATTTCTTTTAAGGCTCGGCTACTGTTTTGGCTTTCACCCTTAATTGGTGGCAATTTTTTTGCGATGTCGTTTTTTGTTGTTGGCTATTATTTATTTTGTAAAAACTTTTTTGGGGCTTTCTTTTTTGGAGGCACCTACGCGGCGAATTGTTTCACGCGAGGCACCTTTTTGGGGCGGCGCCCTTTTTTGCCGCATGAAAAATGTTTGCTGTGTTTATCGCCACCAAAAAACCCTTAGTCACCAAAACAGATGTCTCCGCCTCAAACAAAGTCGCCACTCAAGTTTTTTCCACTAAAAAAGTATCTACCAAAAAAAGTTGACTACCCCCAAAAAGTAGCCACCCCAATCAAAGTTGCTACACAATTTGACGCCTGAACAAAAACCGTCAGAGCCGTAAAAAATTGCCAATTGAAAAAAAGGTCGCCGCGTATATCGTCAACAAAAAACGTTGCCGAGCCCTTAAAAGAAAGATTGCCGCAAAAAAAAAAAACCTTTAAAAAACGGCGCCAGAGAAGAGTTAACACCTAAAAAAAGTCGCTAAAAAAGTTGCCGTCCAAAAAATAACGTTAACGCCAAAACCAAAAGTAACTGCCCCAAAACAAAGTCACTACTTTAACACAAGTTATCGCGAGAAAAAAAAACCTTCGCCGCCCCCCCCCAAAAAAAGTATCCACGTGTATCGCAACCAAAAAAGAGTCACTGCCAAAAGAAGTCGCCGAGCACTTAAAAAACAGGAACGCCGCCAAAAAAAAAAAAAAGTATCACACAGTGAACGGTCATACATGATTCACAATCAACCCAATAAACAAAAAAGCAAAACCCCAGTTGTCTTAAGCACGACATTATCCGTATTATTAACCACGGTGACCTAAAAAAAGCAATCAGGAAACACTGGTCTCTGATACAATGCAACGAAACACTCTCAGGAGTCTTGACAGAACCTCCCTTCATTGCATACAGGAAAGATCAAAACATAAGGGAAAAACTGATCAGAGCTAAACTAAACCAGAGTCCAACCGACTCATCCTTTCAACAGCTCGATCCTATTCCACACGACTCAGGATTTATTGATGATTCTATGAAACGCTTAACATCCTAATTTCCTTACTTCAGGAACAGTTCACCGGTGGTAAGGATTTCACTCTTACAAACTCACAACCCTCACCCTTAATAATTTTTGTGAGAAATTAATTACTACAAAAAAAAGGGGAACAATGGGACTCTACGTCCATCCCATATGGTGGAAGAAAGAGGTTGCTCTATATGATCATACCCATGGAGCAGAATGAAAATTCCCTACTCCAGGGTTGACCACAGCATGGCCTTACAGTATGTTACACGCATTGTTCGGGTGGTGGGTGCAAGCCCCACCCACGACCAACATAAGTTCGTTAAAACCAACAGAAAAAGAAAAAAACCCTTTATCGGCTCATGCAAGAGTGTGTCGTTAAGGCTATTAAACTACAACTTAACACAAATATTAGTGTTTGTTATGAAATAAATATGGTTGGAAAGATGCTATAAAAGTAATATGACACTACCCCCCCCCCCACTCAAAAGGAAACAAAATGGAAAAAAAAAACCTTTTTAGAAAAATAAGTTTTAAAAAGTAATAAAACAAATATTTAGTTAAAATTAATATAATCCCAACCACAACCTCACCCCAACCCCTCTCAAAAAGAAAGCGAAAGAAAAGGAGAAAACAAACTTTAAAAATAGTTAAATAATTAAAAAAACTCAAAAAAGAAAAAAGAAAGAATAACAATACAAATTCAGTTCAAAATTCGACCCCCCCCCCCCCGCTCCCGAAAAAAGGACCCCAAAACTGTGACGGAAACAAAATTAAATGCGACATTGGAAATAAAACCAAAACGTTATGTTGCATTATTCTTTATATCTAAGTGAGGTTTTGCGTGTAGTGGTAACATTGAGGTAAAAAAAAAAAAAAAATGTAACAGTTAAGCCGTGATATGTCAGGCGTTCAGGCGCCGCGATTCGGATTAACGACCATTTTTCAGTGGCCCAACAAAATACTGCTGTTGCCGTTTGTTCGTTTTGTCTCGATTTAGTTGGGTGCACCCCTACGGTATGAGGATTCCAGCGTTAATACAATGTAAATTCACGGGATTAAGTACCGACACTTTAGCGCAGTGGGATGAGTGCCGGTACTGTCTCACTCTCAGACCACCCGGTCTGGGTTCGATTACCGTCTGCCCCTAATATAGGAACAAGGACTTTTGCTGACCGTGGCAACAGTGTGATTGGGATCTGCCTTGTTTCTCCCCTAAAGGGACAGGGCCCGCGAGGGCTAGGGATCGAGACAGGGGAGGACATGCTGTGAGTCGATCGCCACACCTTACGGGAACTATATGGTAGCCGGTAAGGGGCCAGTGTGGCCGTTAATCCGAATCGCGGCACCTGAACGCCTGACATATCACAGCGTAACTTTTACATTTGTTTTGACCAAACGTTACCTCTACACGCAAAATATACATTAGATAGGAAGAATAATGCAAAATAATAAAGTTTAGGTTTTTTTTGGCCGTGTCGCATTAAATTTTTGTTTTCGTCACAGTTTTGGGGTCCCTTTTTTCGGGGGTGGAGGTTAAAATTTTGAACTGAATTTGTATTGTTATTAATTATTTGTTTAAATTGTGTAGTTTTTTAATTATTTAATTCTTCTTTTAAGATTTGTTTTTCTCCTTTTCTTTCGCTTTCTTTCTTAGGGGGTTTGGGCTGGGGTTGGGGGTGGTTGTGGATGGGATTGTATTAATTTACACTAATGTTGCCGTTAATCCGAATCGCGGCACCTGAACGACTGACATATCACAGCGTAACTTTTACATTTTTTTTTCTTACCAAACATTACCTCTACACGCCAAACATAACTTAGATAGAAAAGAATAATGCAAAATAATAACGTTTTGGTTTTATTTGCCGTGTCGCCTTTAATTTTGTTTCCGTCACAGTTTTGGGGTCCTTTTTCGGGGGGGGGGGGGAATGTTCACATTTTGAACTGAATTTGTATTGTTTAAAAAAAATATATATATTGCTGAGTTTTTTAATTATTTAGTTATTTTTAAAAGTTGTTTTTCTCCTTTTCTTTCGCCTTCTTTTTGAGGGGTGTTGGGGCAGGGGTTGGGTGTGGTTGTGGTTAGGATTAAATTAATTTTAACTATAGGGCCTACCTTTTTAAAATTATTTTTTAAAACTTCTTTATCTAGGCCTATATATTTTCCCCATTTTCTTTCCTTTTGAGGACGGGGGGGGGGGGGGGGTTAAGGGTTGTGGTTGGGCAGGGGATTGCTGTGTTATCCCGGTTGCATTTTCACCCCAGTCGTAATTCGTATGTTTTTGTTTTGTTTTATTTTATTTATTTATTTATTTATTTATTGTTCATGGGGGTTCGCTTATGCTTTATTGCGTCGCATTTTTTCCACGTCCGTTTTATTTCTTAGGGCGTTGCAATTAGTTTTCTATAGATAAATCATGGTTATGGGTCATTCCGTGTCAAATCATCACGCCATCCGGGGTCAATCTCACAGATTTTCTTTAAATTTGCTGAATTAGTTTGCTCCTATGAGAAAACTCTGAAACCCAAATTTGAGCGTTCTAGGTCATGTGGTTTTTGAGTTACAGGCCGTTGTAATTTTGACCTTGCGTTTTTTCAACATAACAACAAATAATTGTACCTCCAGTTATGAATATCGGACAAAGATGATTTTTTGCTTAAATTAAAGCCCTGATTAAGAAATTAAGTTATCGTCAAATATTTTTTTTTATATAAAAAATTCAGTTGGGGGTTGCGCCAAATAGACTTTGACCCTTGACCCCTCGGGGGCCGCCATTTAAAAAAAATTCAAACTTTGCCAAAAGAAGGCCTCGGGTGTTGCCATTAACCACACCAAATATAAAAATGGGATCTCTGTAGCTTTAGAGGGGACATTAGATTCTATGTGGGTAGTATATTAAAAATACATTAAAACGTGCACATTTCAATGGCATACATGTCTGTATACATGTGTGGATACACATGTACATGTACATAATGGTTTGATGCTGTGTATTTATAGTTAATTAAATAAAAAATTAAATAAATAATACTGTGAAATCACATTGGCCATGCACTTGGTGGGTGTCGGGGCTGGGGGTGGGTTGGACGGGGGAAGAACATTGGTGTCAAGTTAACTCCTTTATCTTGCAAGTTTCTGAGGAGCGAAAAGTTTCGGAGGGCGAAACGTTTAGTAGCTGAGAAAGGGATCATGTCAGCACCAAACAAAAAAGCAGGCAAAAATCTTCCAGATGCAACAGTAACCAGTGTTAGGGATTTCTACATGAATGATGAATGAAGTCGTGTTATGCCTGGAAAAAAGGACTTTGTATCCGTGGTGACTGATGGACAACGGCATTATGAGCAAAAGCGCCTTGTCCTATGTAACATAAAGGAAGCGTATCAACAATTCAAGGTCACCCATCCTGGAATGGATAGGCTATTGGTTTTTCAAAATTCACTGAGCTATGTACGTCCAAAGCAGTATGTACTTGCTGGTGGCAGTGGAACACATTCTGTGTGTGTCTGCACCACCCATCAGAATACCAAACTATTTTTTTTTGGAGCCGGAATTGACAGTGTCACTGATGGAAAATACTCCACCTATCACAATTGCTTAGCAGCGCTGCAATGTAACCCTCCAAATATTAGTTGCTGTATGGCAACATGTGATCAGTGTCCAGGATCAGAAGAACTTAAAGAAAATCTTGATAATGCATTTGAGAATCAAATGATCGACCAAGTTGAGTACAAAACATGGACAACAACGGACAGGTCAAGTCTTGAAACAAAAGTTCAGCCAGTTGAAGAATTCATTGACACTTTTATGGAAATGCTTGAAAAGCTCATTCGACATGACAAATCCCAAGCACGATTCCTACAGTAGCTAACAAAAAGTCATCCCTAGTTGATAGTGAATTTCTAGTTGTGGCCGACTTTTCAGAGAACTATAGTTTCATTGTACAAGATGCTGCCCAATCCTTTCATTGGAATAATCTTCAAGCAACTATTCATCCTTTTCTAGGCTACTTCAAGGCAGATGATGGAAATATTGATCATCTGAGCTTTGTTGTGATATCCGACAGTATGTGCCATGACACTGTTGCAGTGTACTTATTTCAAAAGTGCTTGATCAGAGCTAAACTAAACCAGAGTCCAACCGACTCATCCTCTCAACAGCTCGATCCTATTCCACACGACTCAGGATTTATTGATGATTCTATGAAACGCTTAACATCCTAATTTCCTTACTTCAGGAACAGTTCACCGGTGGTAAGGATTTCACTCTTACAAACTCACAACCCTCACCCTTAATAATTTTTGTGAGAAATTAATTACTACAAAAAAAAGGGGAACAATGGGACTCTACGTCCATCCCATATGGTGGAAGAAAGAGGTTGCTCTATATGATCATACCCATGGAGCAGAATGAAAATTCCCTACTCCAGGGTTGACCACAGCATGGCCTTACAGTATGTTACACGCATTGTTCGGGTGGTGGGTGCAAGCCCCACCCACGACCAACATAAGTTCGTTAAAACCAACAGAAAAAGAAAAAAAAACCTTTATCGGCTCATGCAAGAGTGTGTCGTTAAGGCTATTAAACTACAACTTAACACAAATATTAGTGTTTGTTATGAAATAAATATGGTTGGAAAGATGCTATAAAAGTAATATGACACTACCCCCCCCCCCCCACTCAAAAGGAAACAAAATGGAAAAAAAACCTTTTTAGAAAAATAAGTTTTAAAAAGTAATAAAACAAATATTTAGTTAAAATTAATATAATCCCAACCACAACCTCACCCCAACCCCTCTCAAAAAGAAAGCGAAAGAAAAGGAGAAAACAAACTTTAAAAATAGTTAAATAATTAGAAACTCAAAAAAGAAAAGAAACAAAGAATAACAATACAAATTCAGTTCAAAATTCGACCCCCCCCCCCGCTCCCGAAAAAAGGACCCAAAAACTGGGACGGAAACAAAATTAAATGCGACATTGGAAATAAAACCAAAACGTTATGTTGCATTATTCTTTATATCTAAGTGAGGTTTTGCGTGTAGTGGTAACATTGAGGTAAAAAAAAAAAAAAAAAATGTAAAAGTTAAGCCGTGATATGTCAGGCGTTCAGGCGCCGCGATTCGGATTAACGACCATTTTTCAGTGGCCCAACAAAATACTGCTGTTGCCGTTTGTTCGTTTTGTCTCGATTTAGTTGGGTGCACCCCTACGGTATGAGGATTCCAGCATTAATACAATGTAAATTCACGGGATTAAGTACCGACACTTTAGCGCAGTGGGATGAGTGCCGGTACTGTCTCACTCTCAGACCACCCGGTCTGGGTTCGATTACCGTCTGCCCCTAATATAGGAACAAGGACTTTTGCTGACCGTGGCAACAGTGTGATTGGGATCTGCCTTGTTTCTCCCCTAAAGGGACAGGGCCCGCGAGGGCTAGGGATCGAGACAGGGGAGGACATGCTGTGAGTCGATCGCCACACCTTACGGGAACTATATGGTAGCCGGTAAGGGGCCAGTGTGGCCGTTAATCCGAATCGCGGCACCTGAACGCCTGACATATCACAGCGTAACTTTTACATTTGTTTTGACCAAACGTTACCTCTACACGCAAAATATACATTAGATAGGAAGAATAATGCAAAATAATAAAGTTTAGGTTTTTTTTGGCCGTGTCGCATTAAATTTTTGTTTTCGTCACAGTTTTGGGGTCCTTTTTTTCGGGGGTGGAGGTTAACATTTTGAACTGAATTTGTATTGTTATTAATTATTTGTTTAAATTGTGTAGTTTTTTAATTATTTAATTCTTCTTTTAAGATTTGTTTTTCTCCTTTTCTTTCGCTTTCTTTCTTAGGGGGTTTGGGCTGGGGTTGGGGGTGGTTGTGGATGGGATTGTATTAATTTACACTAATGTTGCCGTTAATCCGAATCGCGGCACCTGAACGACTGACATATCACAGCGTAACTTTTACATTTTTTTTTCTTACCAAACATTACCTCTACACGCCAAACATAACTTAGATAGAAAAGAATAATGCAAAATAATAACGTTTTGGTTTTATTTGCCGTGTCGCCTTTAATTTTGTTTCCGTCACAGTTTTGGGGTCCTTTTTCGGGGGGGGGGGAATGTTCACATTTTGAACTGAATTTGTATTGTTTAAAAAAAAAAAAATATTGCTGAGTTTTTTAATTATTTAGTTATTTTTAAAAGTTGTTTTTCTCCTTTTCTTTCGCCTTCTTTTTGAGGGGTGTTGGGGCAGGGGTTGGGGTGTGGTTGTGGTTAGGATTAAATTAATTTTAACTATGGGCCTACCTTTTTAAAATTATTTTTTAAAACTTCTTTATCTAGGCCTATATATTTTCCCCATTTTCTTTCCTTTTGAGGGCGGGGGGGGGGGTTAAGGGTTGTGGTTGGGCAGGGGATTGCTGTGTTATCCCGGTTGCATTTTCACCCCAGTCGTAATTCGTATGTTTTTGTTTTGTTTTATTTTATTTATTTATTTATTTATTTATTGTTCATGGGGGTTCGCTTATGCTTTATTGCGTCGCATTTTTTCCACGTCCGTTTTATTTCTTAGGGCTATGCAATTAGTTTTCTATAGATAAATCATGGTTATGGGTCATTCCGTGTCAAATCATCACGCCATCCAGGGTCAATCTCACAGATTTTCTTTAAATTTGCTGAATTAGTTTGGTCCTATGAGAAAACTCTGAAACCCAAATTTGAGCGTTCTAGGTCATGTGGTTTTTGAGTTACAGGCCGTTGTACTTTTGACCTTGCGTTTTTTCAACATAACAACAAATAATTGTACCTCCAGTTATGAATATCGGACAAAGATGATTTTTTGCTTAAATTAAAGCCCTGATTAAGAAATTAAGTTATCGTCAAATATTTTTTTTTATATAAAAAATTCAGTTGGGGGTTGCGCCAAATAGACTTTGACCCTTGACCCCTCGGGGGCCGCCATTTAAAAAAAATTCAAACTTTGCCAAAAGAAGGCCTCGGGTGTTGCCATTAACCACACCAAATATAAAAATGGGATCTCTGTAGCTTTAGAGGGGACATTAGATTCTATGTGGGTAGTATATTAAAAATACATTAAAACGTGCACATTTCAATGGCATACATGTCTGTATACATGTGTGGATACACATGTACATGTACATAATGGTTTGATGCTGTGTATTTATAGTTAATTAAATAAAAAATTAAATAAATAATACTGTGAAATCACATTGGCCATGCACTTGGTGGGTGTCGGGGCTGGGGGTGGGTTGGACGGGGGAAGAACATTGGTGTCAAGTTAACTCCTTTATCTTGCAAGTTTCTGAGGAGCGAAAAGTTTCGGAGGGCGAAACGTTTAGTAGCTGAGAAAGGGATCATGTCAGCACCAAACAAAAAAGCAGGCAAAAATCTTCCAGATGCAACAGTAACCAGTGTTAGGGATTTCTACATGAATGATGAATGAAGTCGTGTTATGCCTGGAAAAAAGGACTTTGTATCCGTGGTGACTGATGGACAACGGCATCATGAGCAAAAGCGCCTTGTCCTATGTAACATAAAGGAAGCGTATCAACAATTCAAGGTCACCCATCCTGGAATGGATAGGCTATTGGTTTTTCAAAATTCACTGAGCTATGTACGTCCAAAGCAGTATGTACGTGCTGGTGGCAGTGGAACACATTCTGTGTGTGTCTGCACCACCCATCAGAATACCAAACTATTTTTTTTTGGAGCCGGAATTGACAGTGTCACTGATGGAAAATACTCCACCTATCACAATTGCTTAGCAGCGCTGCAATGTAACCCTCCAAATATTAGTTGCTGTATGGCAACATGTGATCAGTGTCCAGGATCAGAAGAACTTAAAGAAAATCTTGATAATGCATTTGAGAATCAAATGATCGACCAAGTTGAGTACAAAACATGGACAACAACGGACAGGTCAAGTCTTGAAACAAAAGTTCAGCCAGTTGAAGAATTCATTGACACTTTTATGGAAATGCTTGAAAAGCTCATTCGACATGACAAATCCCAAGCACGATTCCTACAGTAGCTAACAAAAAGTCATCCCTAGTTGATAGTGAATTTCTAGTTGTGGCCGACTTTTCAGAGAACTATAGTTTCATTGTACAAGATGCTGCCCAATCCTTTCATTGGAATAATCTTCAAGCAACTATTCATCCTTTTCTAGGCTACTTCAAGGCAGATGATGGAAATATTGATCATCTGAGCTTTGTTGTGATATCCGACAGTATGTGCCATGACACTGTTGCAGTGTACTTATTTCAAAAGTGCTTGATTTGATTAGTCATCTTATCGGAGAGAATGGGCACAGTATCTAGAATCATCTCTTTCTCTGACAGATGTGCTGCCCAGTATAAAAACCTTAAGAATTTCACCAACTTATGTTGTCACCAGGACGATTTTGGTTTTTCAGCTGAGTGGGAAAACAGCATGGGAAAATAGCATGTGATGGTGTTGCTGTTACACTGAAACGTCTGGCTTGAAGATCAAGTCTACAAAAAGCTTTTGACAAACAAATAATGACACTTCGGCAACTGTATGATTTTGCCTATAAGGAGATTTCTTGAATGAAGTTCTGTTTCACTACAACAGCCCAGCACAATGAAGAAGCAAGTTTACTGAAAGATCGCTTTCAAAATGCCTGGAACCCAGAAATTGCATTCTTTCAAACCAATATCAAGGAATTGTATTGAAGTGCGAAAATTTTCATCTAGCCCACAGCACGACAAGAGCGTACATCACAGAGTATTCTGCCCATTCAGAAAATAGATCTAATCAGTGGCTACATAACAGCAGAATATGATGGGTTCTGGTGGCTTGGATGTGTTGTAGAAATGAAGCAAGAAAGTCGACTTGTGAAGGTCAATTTCTTACATCCACATGGCCCTGCTCCATCATTCTTTTTTCCAGAAAGGGAAGACATCTTTGAAATTGATGTTGCTGATGTCCTGAAGTCTGCTGCCCCACTGACCACCACAGGGAGAACATTTACCCTTTAAAAAAAAAGACTCACTTGCAGCCAACACAAGACTTAGAGAACGACTTTAAGCAACAAAAGGCTCACAGAAAACCATATAATATGCTGAACTTAAACATTCTTTTTGAAACAAGTACCAGTACAGTTTTACAGTACAAGTACACGTATTGGCTTAGCCCCCTACCCCATCCCCCTACTCAATCCTCTTACCCCACCCCTACCCCACCCCAACTACCCCATAAGCCGCCCATGACAATGTATAAGTAGAATTTTTTTATAGAACTTGAGTCCCATGTGCAATAATGTACATATATGTACAGTACATACAATGAAATGTGCACGTTTTAATGTATTTTTAATATAATATCCACATAGAAACTAATGTCCCGTCTAAACCTACAGAGATCCCATTTTTATATTTGGTGTGATTAATGGCAACACCCGAGGCCTTCTTTTGGCAAAATTTGAAGAAGAAAAAAAATGGCGGCCCCCGAGGGGTCAAGGGTCAAAGTCTATTTTGCGCAACCCCCAACTGAATTTTTTATAAAAAAAAAAAAAAAATTGACAATAAATTAATTTCTTATATCAAGGGCTTTAATTTAAGCTATAAATCATCTTTGTCCGACATTCATAACTGGAGGTACAATCATTTGTTGTTATGTTAAAAAAACACAAGGTCAAAAGTTCAACGACCTGTAACTCAAAAACCACATGACCTAGAACGCTCAAATTTGGGTTTCAGAGTTTTCTCATAGGACCAAACTAATTCAGCAAATTTAAAGAAAATCCGTGAGATTGACCCTGGATGGCGTGATGATTTGACACGGAATGACCCTTATACTAATTATGGTTGTGGAGCATCAATGGAGAATGCATCTTTAAAATATTGTCCCTTCACCTTCAGGCAAATAGGACCATTTTTCAGTGGCCCAACAAAATACTGCTGTTGCCGTTTGTTCGTTTTGTCTCGATTTAGTTGGGTGCACCCCTACGGTATGAGGATTCCAGCATTAATACAATGTAAATTCACGGGATTAAGTACCGACACTTTAGCGCAGTGGGATGAGTGCCGGTACTGTCTCACTCTCAGACCACCCGGTCTGGGTTCGATTACCGTCTGCCCCTAATATAGGAACAAGGACTTTTGCTGACCGTGGCAACAGTGTGATTGGGATCTGCCTTGTTTCTCCCCTAAAGGGACAGGGCCCGCGAGGGCTAGGGATCGAGACAGGGGAGGACATGCTGTGAGTCGATCGCCACACCTTACGGGAACTATATGGTAGCCGGTAAGGGGCCAGTGTGGCCGTTAATCCGAATCGCGGCACCTGAACGCCTGACATATCACAGCGTAACTTTTACATTTGTTTTGACCAAACGTTACCTCTACACGCAAAATATACATTAGATAGGAAGAATAATGCAAAATAATAAAGTTTAGGTTTTTTTTGGCCGTGTCGCATTAAATTTTTGTTTTCGTCACAGTTTTGGGGTCCTTTTTTTCGGGGGTGGAGGTTAACATTTTGAACTGAATTTGTATTGTTATTAATTATTTGTTTAAATTGTGTAGTTTATTAATTATTTAATTCTTCTTTTAAGATTTGTTTTTCTCCTTTTCTTTCGCTTTCTTTTTTAGGGGGTTTGGGCTGGGGTTGGGGGTGGTTGTGGTTGGGATTGTATTAATTTACACTAATGTTGCCGTTAATCCGAATCGCGGCACCTGAACGACTGACATATCACAGCGTAACTTTTACATTTTTTTTTCTTACCAAACATTACCTCTACACGCCAAACATAACTTAGATAGAAAAGAATAATGCAAAATAATAACGTTTTGGTTTTATTTGCCGTGTCGCCTTTAATTTTGTTTCCGTCACAGTTTTGGGGTCCTTTTTCGGGGGGGGGGGGATGTTCACATTTTGAACTGAATTTGTATTGTTAAAAAAAAAAAAAAATTGCTGAGTTTTTTTAATTATTTAGTTATTTTTAAAAGTTGTTTTTCTCCTTTTCTTTCGCCTTCTTTTTGAGGGGTGTTGGGGCAGGGGTTGGGGTGTGGTTGTGGTTAGGATTAAACTAATTTTAACTATAGGGCCTACCTTTTTAAAATTATTTTTTAAAACTTCTTTATCTAGGCCTTTATATTTTCCCCATTTTCTTTCCTTTTGAGGGCGGGGGGAGGGGTAAGGGTTGTGGTTGGGCAGGGGACTGCTGTGTTATCCCGGTTGCATTTTCACCCCAGTCGTAATTCGTATGTTTTTGTTTTGTTTTATTTTATTTATTTATTTATTTATTTATTGTTCATGGGGGTTCGCTTATGCTTTATTGCGTCGCATTTTTTCCACGTCCGTTTTATTTCTTAGGGCGTTGCAATTAGTTTTCTATAGATAAATCATGGTTATGGGTCATTCCGTGTCAAATCATCACGCCATCCGGGGTCAATCTCACAGATTTTCTTTAAATTTGCTGAATTAGTTTGCTCCTATGAGAAAACTCTGAAACCCAAATTTGAGCGTTCTAGGTCATGTGGTTTTTGAGTTACAGGCCGTTGAACTTTTGACCTTGCGTTTTTTCAACATAACAACAAATAATTGTACCTCCAGTTATGAATATCGGACAAAGATGATTTTTTGCTTAAATTAAAGCCCTGATTAAGAAATTAAGTTATCGTCAAATATTTTTTTTTATATAAAAAATTCAGTTGGGGGTTGCGCCAAATAGACTTTGACCCTTGACCCCTCGGGGGCCGCCATTTAAAAAAAATTCAAACTTTGCCAAAAGAAGGCCTCGGGTGTTGCCATTAACCACACCAAATATAAAAATGGGATCTCTGTAGCTTTAGAGGGGACATTAGATTCTATGTGGGTAGTATATTAAAAATACATTAAAACGTGCACATTTCAATGGCATACATGTCTGTATACATGTGTGGATACACATGTACATGTACATAATGGTTTGATGCTGTGTATTTATAGTTAATTAAATAAAAAATTAAATAAATAATACTGTGAAATCACATTGGCCATGCACTTGGTGGGTGTCGGGGCTGGGGGTGGGTTGGACGGGGGAAGAACATTGGTGTCAAGTTAACTCCTTTATCTTGCAAGTTTCTGAGGAGCGAAAAGTTTCGGAGGGCGAAACGTTTAGTAGCTGAGAAAGGGATCATGTCAGCACCAAACAAAAAAGCAGGCAAAAATCTTCCAGATGCAACAGTAACCAGTGTTAGGGATTTCTACATGAATGATGAATGAAGTCGTGTTATGCCTGGAAAAAAGGACTTTGTATCCGTGGTGACTGATGGACAACGGCATCATGAGCAAAAGCGCCTTGTCCTATGTAACATAAAGGAAGCGTATCAACAATTCAAGGTCACCCATCCTGGAATGGATAGGCTATTGGTTTTTCAAAATTCACTGAGCTATGTACGTCCAAAGCAGTATGTACGTGCTGGTGGCAGTGGAACACATTCTGTGTGTGTCTGCACCACCCATCAGAATACCAAACTATTTTTTTTTGGAGCCGGAATTGACAGTGTCATTGATGGAAAATACTCCACCTATCACAATTGCTTAGCAGCGCTGCAATGTAACCCTCCAAATATTAGTTGCTGTATGGCAACATGTGATCAGTGTCCAGGATCAGAAGAACTTAAAGAAAATCTTGATAATGCATTTGAGAATCAAATGATCGACCAAGTTGAGTACAAAATATGGACAACAACGGACAGGTCAAGTCTTGAAACAAAAGTTCAGCCAGTTGAAGAATTCATTGACACTTTTATGGAAATGCTTGAAAAGCTCATTCGACATGACAAATCCCAAGCACGATTCCTACAGTAGCTAACAAAAAGTCATCCCTAGTTGATAGTGAATTTCTAGTTGTGGCCGACTTTTCAGAGAACTATAGTTTCATTGTACAAGATGCTGCCCAATCCTTTCATTGGAATAATCTTCAAGCAACTATTCATCCTTTTCTAGGCTACTTCAAGGCAGATGATGGAAATATTGATCATCTGAGCTTTGTTGTGATATCCGACAGTATGTGCCATGACACTGTTGCAGTGTACTTATTTCAAAAGTGCTTGATTTGATTAGTCATCTTATCGGAGAGAATGGGCACAGTATCTAGAATCATCTCTTTCTCTGACAGATGTGCTGCCCAGTATAAAAACCTTAAGAATTTCACCAACTTATGTTGTCACCAGGACGATTTTGGTTTTTCAGCTGAGTGGGAAAACAGCATGGGAAAATAGCATGTGATGGTGTTGCTGTTACACTGAAACGTCTGGCTTGAAGATCAAGTCTACAAAAAGCTTTTGACAAACAAATAATGACACTTCGGCAACTGTATGATTTTGCCTACAAGGAGATTTCTTGAATGAAGTTCTGGCTTTGATGTGTTGTAGAAATGAAGCAAGAAAGTCGACTTGTGAAGGTCAATTTCTTACATCCACATGGCCCTGCTCCATCATTCTTTTTTCCAGAAAGGGAAGACATCTTTGAAATTGATGTTGCTGATGTCCTGAAGTCTGCTGCCCCACTGACCACCACAGGGAGAACATTTACCCTTTAAAAAAAAAGACTCACTTGCAGCCAACACAAGACTTAGAGAACGACTTTAAGCAACAAAAGGCTCACAGAAAACCATATAATATGCTGAACTTAAACATTCTTTTTGAAACAAGTACCAGTACAGTTTTACAGTACAAGTACACGTATTGGCTTAGCCCCCTACCCCATCCCCCTACTCAATCCTCTTACCCCACCCCTACCCCACCCCAACTACCCCATAAGCCGCCCATGACAATGTATAAGTAGAATTTTTTTATAGAACTTGAGTCCCATGTGCAATAATGTACATATATGTACAGTACATACAATGAAATGTGCACGTTTTAATGTATTTTTAATATAATATCCACATAGAAACTAATGTCCCGTCTAAACCTACAGAGATCCCATTTTTATATTTGGTGTGATTAATGGCAACACCCGAGGCCTTCTTTTGGCAAAATTTGAAGAAGAAAAAAAATGGCGGCCCCCGAGGGGTCAAGGGTCAAAGTCTATTTTGCGCAACCCCCAACTGAATTTTTTATAAAAATAAAAAAAAAATTGACAATAAATTAATTTCTTATATCAAGGGCTTTAATTTAAGCTATAAATCATCTTTGTCCGACATTCATAACTGGAGGTACAATCATTTGTTGTTATGTTAAAAAAACACAAGGTCAAAAGTTCAACGACCTGTAACTCAAAAACCACATGACCTAGAACGCTCAAATTTGGGTTTCAGAGTTTTCTCATAGGACCAAACTAATTCAGCAAATTTAAAGAAAATCCGTGAGATTGACCCCGGATGGCGTGATGATTTGACACGGAATGACCCTTATACTAATTATGGTTGTGGAGCATCAATGGAGAATGCATCTTTAAAATATTGTCCCTTCACCTTCAGGCAAATAGGACCATTTTTCAGTGGCCCAACAAAATACTGCTGTTGCCGTTTGTTCGTTTTGTCTCGATTTACTTGGGTGCACCCCTACGGTATGATGATTCCAGCATTAATACAATGTAAATTCACGGGATTAAGTACCGACACTTTAGCGCAGTGGGATGAGTGCCGGTACTGTCTCACTCTCAGACCGCCCGGTCTGGGTTCGATTACCGTCTGCCCCTAATATAGGAACAAGGACTTTTGCTGACCGTGGCAACAGTGTGATTGGGATCTGCCTTGTTTCTCCCCTAAAGGGACAGGGCCCGCGAGGGCTAGGGATCGAGACAGGGGAGGACATGCTGTGAGTCGATCGCCACACCTTACGGGAACTATATGGTAGCCGGTAAGGGGCCAGTGTGGCCGTTAATCCGAATCGCGGCACCTGAACGCCTGACATATCACAGCGTAACTTTTACATTTGTTTTGACCAAACGTTACCTCTACACGCAAAATATACATTAGATAGGAAGAATAATGCAAAATAATAACGTTTTGGTTTTTTTTGCCGTGTCGCATTAAATTTTTGATTTCGTCACAGTTTTGGGGTCCTTTTTTCGGGGGGTGGAGGTTAAAATTTTGAACTGAATTTGTATTGTTATTAATTATTTGTTTAAATTGTGTAGTTTTTTAATTATTTAAATCTTCTTTTAAGATTTGTTTTTCTCCTTTTCTTTCGCTTTCTTTTTTAGGGAGTTTGGGCTGGGGTTGGGGGTGGTTGTGGTTGGGATTGTATTAATTTACACTAATGGCTTTGTTTATATTTTTATTCTACTTCTTTATCTATATAGTTTTTTTCCCCTCCATTTTCTTTCCTTTTGAGGGGGGGGGGGGTAAGGGTTATGGTTGGGCAGGGGATTGCTCTTCTAGCATTAATACAATGTCATTTCACGGGATTTAGTACGGACACTTGAGGGCAGTGGGATGAGTGCGGGTACTGTCTCACTCTCAGACCACCCGGTCTGGGTTCGATTACGGTCTGCCCCTAATATAGGAACAAGGACTTTTGCTGACCGTGGCAACAGTGTGATTGGGATCTGCCTTGTTTCTCCCCTAAAGGGACAGGGCCCGCGAGGGCTAGGGATCGAGACAGGGGAGGACATGCTGTGAGTCGATCGCCACACCTTACAGGAACTATATGGTAGCCGGTAAGGGGCCAGTGTGGCCGTTAATCCGAATCGCGGCACCTGAACGCCTGACATATCACAGCGTAACTTTTACTTTTTTTCTTCTCTTTTACCAAACATTACCTCTACACGCCAAACATAACTTAGATAGAAAGAATAATGCAAAATAATAACGTTTTGGTTTTATAGGTTTTCCTGGTCAATTTCCAAAAGTGTTCGTTCATTTTCATTTTCAAGAATTCGATTTCGCTCGATTTTTACGCACCAGGGCAAAAGTAGGGTTTCTTTTTCCTTTTTGGAGCATTCAATTTAATTTTGTGGGCAATCAGGACTTTGCTTTTATCATTCGTTTTCGTTAAGGATCATTCTATTTCGTTTTGGTGCATTCAAATCTCAAATGTTTCGTTATTGCATGACATTTTTCGAGTCTTTTCACTTTTATAGCATTCAAATTTAAGAGCGGTGGAGCGCACAAGACATGTGACGGTGTTTTTCCTTTCTTATTCGTTTATGGGCAGTCATTTTCATGAAGTGATAATTCAAATTTAAATGATCTGTAATTTCATCTAAGGTCCTTTTTCATTATATGCTGGCTGCAAACTTTGAAAGTAACAAAGTAATTAAGCTGGATCACAAAGCATAAAAACTTAACAGGATTAATGATTTGTTTTGTTCATTTAATCATTACATTTGTTTAAAACTTTCAACAAAAAAGATACAAGAGTCTGACGTTCAGATCTTTCTCAAAGGCTACTGTAATGTCAGTTTAAACTCAATTTCTTCATAATTCTATAAGATATGCTCTTGCTGCGGATATGTTTATTCTTTCTTTTTGTTAACTGTTCCATTTTGGGGCGGTGTTTTGGGAATACGCTATTGCTGAATTCACCCTTCGATCTTTAAAATATTGTCCCTTCACTTTCAGGCAAATAGGACCATTTTTCAGTGGCCCAACAAAATACTGCTGTTGCCGTTTGTTCGTTTTGTCTCGATTTACTTGGGTGCACCCCTACGGTATGAGGATTCCAGCATTAATACAATGTAAATTCACGGGATTAAGTACCGACACTTTAGCGCAGTGGGATGAGTGCCGGTACTGTCTCACTCTCAGACCACCCGGTCTGGGTTCGATTACCGTCTGCCCCTAATATAGGAACAAGGACTTTTGCTGACCGTGGCAACAGTGTGATTGGGATCTGCCTTGTTTCTCCCCTAAAGGGACAGGGCCCGCGAGGGCTAGGGATCGAGACAGGGGAGGACATGCTGTGAGTCGATCGCCACACCTTACGGGAACTATATGGTAGCCGGTAAGGGGCCAGTGTGGCCGTTAATCCGAATCGCGGCACCTGAACGCCTGACATATCACAGCGTAACTTTTACATTTGTTTTGACCAAACGTTACCTCTACACGCAAAATATACATTAGATAGGAAGAATAATGCAAAATAATAAAGTTTAGGTTTTTTTTTGCCGTGTCGCATTAAATTTTTGTGTTCGTCACAGTTTTGGGGTCCCTTTTTTCGGGGGTGGAGGTTAAAATTTTGAACTGAATTTGTATTGTTATTAATTATTTGTTTAAATTGTGTAGTTTTTTAATTATTTAATTCTTCTTTTAAGATTTGTTTTTCTCCTTTTCTTTCGCTTTCTTTTTTAGGGGGTTTGGGTTTGGGTTGGGGGTGGTTGTGGTTGGGATTGTATTAATTTACACTAATGGCTTTGTTTATATTTTTATTCTACTTCTTTATCTATATAGTTTTTTTCCCCTCCATTTTCTTTCCTTTTGAGGGGGGGGGGGGGGGTAAGGGTTGTGGTTGGGCAGGGGATTGCTCTTCTAGCATTAATACAATGTCATTTCACGGGATTTAGTACGGACACTTGAGGGCAGTGGGATGAGTGCGGGTACTGTCTCACTCTCAGACCACCCGGTCTGGGTTCGATTACGGTCTGCCCCTAATATAGGAACAAGGACTTTTGCTGACCGTGGCAACAGTGTGATTGGGATCTGCCTTGTTTCTCCCCTAAAGGGACAGGGCCCGCGAGGGCTAGGGATTGAGACAGGGGAGGACATGCTGTGAGTCGATCGCCACACCTTACAGGAACTATATGGTAGCCGGTAAGGGGCCAGTGTGGCCGTTAATCCGAATCGCGGCACCTGAACGCCTGACATATCACAGCGTAACTTTTACTTTTTTTCTTCTCTTTTACCAAACATTACCTCTACACGCCAAACATAACTTAGATAGAAAGAATAATGCAAAATAATAACGTTTTGGTTTTATAGGTTTTCCCGGTCAATTTCCAAAAGTGTTCGTTCATTTTCATTTTCAAGAATTCGATTTCGCTCGATTTTTACGCACCAGGGCAAAAGTAGGGTTTCTTTTTCCTTTTTGGAGCATTCAATTTAATTTTGTGGGCAATCAGGACTTTGCTTTTATCATTCGTTTTCGTTAAGGATCATTCTATTTCGTTTTGGTGCATTCAAATCTCAAATGTTTCGTTATTGCATGACATTTTTCGAGTCTTTTCACTTTTATAGCATTCAAATTTAAGAGCGGTGGAGCGCACAAGACATGTGACGGTGTTTTTCCTTTCTTATTCGTTTATGGGCAGTCATTTTCATGAAGTGATAATTCAAATTTAAATGATCTGTAATTTCATCTAAGGTCCTTTTTCATTATATGCTGGCTGCAAACTTTGAAAGTAACAAAGTAATTAAGCTGGATCACAAAGCATAAAAACTTAACAGGATTAATGATTTGTTTTGTTCATTTAATCATTACATTTGTTTAAAACTTTCAACAAAAAAGATACAAGAGTCTGACGTTCAGATCTTTCTCAAAGGCTACTGTAATGTCAGTTTAAACTCAATTTCTTCATAATTCTATAAGATATGCTCTTGCTGCGGATATGTTTATTCTTTCTTTTTGTTAACTGTTCCATTTTGGGGCGGTGTTTTGGGAATACGCTATTGCTGAAATTCACCCTTCGATCTTTAAAATATTGTCCCTTCACTTTCAGGCAAATAGGACCATTTTTCAGTGGCCCAACAAAATACTGCTGTTGCCGTTTGTTCGTTTTGTCTCGATTTACTTGGGTGCACCCCTACGGTATGAGGATTCCAGCATTAATACAATGTAAATTCACGGGATTAAGTACCGACACTTTAGCGCAGTGGGATGAGTGCCGGTACTGTCTCACTCTCAGACCACCCGGTCTGGGTTCGATTACCGTCTGCCCCTAATATAGGAACAAGGACTTTTGCTGACCGTGGCAACAGTGTGATTGGGATCTGCCTTGTTTCTCCCCTAAAGGGACAGGGCCCGCGAGGGCTAGGGATTGAGACAGGGGAGGACATGCTGTGAGTCGATCGCCACACCTTACGGGAACTATATGGTAGCCGGTAAGGGGCCAGTGTGGCCGTTAATCCGAATCGCGGCACCTGAACGCCTGACATATCACAGCGTAACTTTTACATTTGTTTTGACCAAACGTTACCTCTACACGCAAAATATACATTAGATAGGAAGAATAATGCAAAATAATAAAGTTTAGGTTTTTTTTTGCCGTGTCGCATTAAATTTTTGTGTTCGTCACAGTTTTGGGGTCCCTTTTTTCGGGGGGTGGAGGTTAAAATTTTGAACTGAATTTGTATTGTTTTTAATTATTTGTTTAAATTGTGTAGTTTTTTAATTATTTAATTCTTCTTTTAAGATTTGTTTTTCTCCTTTTCTTTCGCTTTCTTTTTTAGGGGGTTTGGGTTTGGGTTGGGGGTGGTTGTGGTTGGGATTGTATTAATTTACACTAATGGCTTTGTTTATATTTTTATTCTACTTCTTTATCTATATAGTTTTTTTCCCCTCCATTTTCTTTCCTTTTGAGGGGGGGGGGTAAGGGTTGTGGTTGGGCAGGGGATTGCTCTTCTAGCATTAATACAATGTCATTTCACGGGATTTAGTACGGACACTTGAGGGCAGTGGGATGAGTGCGGGTACTGTCTCACTCTCAGACCACCCGGTCTGGGTTCGATTACGGTCTGCCCCTAATATAGGAACAAGGACTTTTGCTGACCGTGGCAACAGTGTGATTGGGATCTGCCTTGTTTCTCCCCTAAAGGGACAGGGCCCGCGAGGGCTAGGGATCAAAACAGGGGAGGACATGCTGTGAGTCGATCGCCACACCTTACAGGAACTATATGGTAGCCGGTAAGGGGCCAGTGTGGCCGTTAATCCGAATCGCGGCACCTGAACGCCTGACATATCACAGCGTAACTTTTACTTTTTTTCTTCTCTTTTACCAAACATTACCTCTACACGCCAAACATAACTTAGATAGAAAGAATAATGCAAAATAATAACGTTTTGGTTTTATAGGTTTTCCCGGTCAATTTCCAAAAGTTTTCGTTCATTTTCATTTTCAAGAATTCGATTTCGCTCGATTTTTACGCACCAGGGCAAAAGTAGGGTTTCTTTTTCCTTTTTGGAGCATTCAATTTAATTTTGTGGGCAATCAGGACTTTGCTTTTATCATTCGTTTTCGTTAAGGATCATTCTATTTCGTTTTGGTGCATTCAAATCTCAAATGTTTCGTTGTTGCATGACATTTTTCGAGTCTTTTCACTTTTATAGCATTCAAATTTAAGAGCGGTGGAGCGCACAAGACATGTGACGGTGTTTTTCCTTTCTTATTCGTTTATGGGCAGTCATTTTCATGAAGTGATAATTCAAATTTAAATGATCTGTAATTTCATCTAAGGTCCTTTTTCATTATATGCTGGCTGCAAACTTTGAAAGTAACAAAGTAATTAAGCTGGATCACAAAGCATAAAAACTTAACAGGATTAATGATTTGTTTTGTTCATTTAATCATTACATTTGTTTAAAACTTTCAACAAAAAAGATACAAGAGTCTGACGTTCAGATCTTTCTCAAAGGCTACTGTAATGTCAGTTTAAACTCAATTTCTTCATAATTCTATAAGATATGCTCTTGCTGCGGATATGTTTATTCTTTCTTTTTGTTAACTGTTCCATTTTGGGGCGGTGTTTTGGGAATACGCTATTGCTGAATTCACCCTTCGATCTTTAAAATATTGTCCCTTCACTTTCAGGCAAATAGGACCATTTTTCAGTGGCCCAACAAAATACTGCTGTTGCCGTTTGTTCGTTTTGTCTCGATTTACT
Source organism: Pisaster brevispinus (assembly GCA_023634235.1). Taxonomy (NCBI): domain Eukaryota; kingdom Metazoa; phylum Echinodermata; class Asteroidea; order Forcipulatida; family Asteriidae; genus Pisaster; species Pisaster brevispinus. The sequence goes on along the minus strand of JAMKCF010000005.1, from coordinate 11,382,028 downwards.
TGGGTGCACCCCTACGGTATGAGGATTCCAGCATTAATACAATGTAAATTCACGGGATTAAGTACCGACACTTTAGCGCAGTGGGATGAGTGCCGGTACTGTCTCACTCTCAGACCACCCGGTCTGGGTTCGATTACCGTCTGCCCCTAATATAGGAACAAGGACTTTTGCTGACCGTGGCAACAGTGTGATTGGGATCTGCCTTGTTTCTCCCCTAAAGGGACAGGGCCCGCGAGGGCTAGGGATCGAGACAGGGGAGGACATGCTGTGAGTCGATCGCCACACCTTACGGGAACTATATGGTAGCCGGTAAGGGGCCAGTGTGGCCGTTAATCCGAATCGCGGCACCTGAACGCCTGACATATCACAGCGTAACTTTTACATTTGTTTTGACCAAACGTTACCTCTACACGCAAAATATACATTAGATAGGAAGAATAATGCAAAATAATAAAGTTTAGGTTTTTTTTGCCGTGTCGCATTAAATTTTTGTGTTCGTCACAGTTTTGGGGTCCCTTTTTTCGGGGGGTGGAGGTTAAAATTTTGAACTGAATTTGTATTGTTTTTAATTATTTGTTTAAATTGTGTAGTTTTTTAATTATTTAATTCTTCTTTTAAGATTTGTTTTTCTCCTTTTCTTTCGCTTTCTTTTTTAGGGGGTTTGGGTTTGGGTTGGGGGTGGTTGTGGTTGGGATTGTATTAATTTACATGGCTTTGTTTATATTTTTATTCTACTTCTTTATCTATATAGTTTTTTTCCCCTCCATTTTCTTTCCTTTTGAGGGGGGGGGGGGGGGTAAAGGTTGTGGTTGGGCAGGGGATTGCTCTTCTAGCATTAATACAATGTCATTTCACGGGATTTAGTACGGACACTTGAGGGCAGTGGGATGAGTGCGGGTACTGTCTCACTCTCAGACCACCCGGTCTGGGTTCGATTACGGTCTGCCCCTAATATAGGAACAAGGACTTTTGCTGACCGTGGCAACAGTGTGATTTGGATCTGCCTTGTTTCTCCCCTAAAGGGACAGGGCCCGCGAGGGCTAGGGATTGAGACAGGGGAGGACATGCTGTGAGTCGATCGCCACACCTTACAGGAACTATATGGTAGCCGGTAAGGGGCCAGTGTGGCCGTTAATCCGAATCGCGGCACCTGAACGCCTGACATATCACAGCGTAACTTTTACTTTTTTTCTTCTCTTTTACCAAACATTACCTCTACACGCCAAACATAACTTAGATAGAAAGAATAATGCAAAATAATAACGTTTTGGTTTTATAGGTTTTCCCGGTCAATTTCCAAAAGTTTTCGTTCATTTTCATTTTCAAGAATTCGATTTCGCTCGATTTTTACGCACCAGGGCAAAAGTAGGGTTTCTTTTTCCTTTTTGGAGCATTCAATTTAATTTTGTGGGCAATCAGGACTTTGCTTTTATCATTCGTTTTCGTTAAGGATCATTCTATTTCGTTTTGGTGCATTCAAATCTCAAATGTTTCGTTGTTGCATGACATTTTTCGAGTCTTTTCACTTTTATAGCATTCAAATTTAAGAGCGGTGGAGCGCACAAGACATGTGACGGTGTTTTTCCTTTCTTATTCGTTTATGGGCAGTCATTTTCATGAAGTGATAATTCAAATTTAAATGATCTGTAATTTCATCTAAGGTCCTTTTTCATTATATGCTGGCTGCAAACTTTGAAAGTAACAAAGTAATTAAGCTGGATCACAAAGCATAAAAACTTAACAGGATTAATGATTTGTTTTGTTCATTTAATCATTACATTTGTTTAAAACTTTCAACAAAAAAGATACAAGAGTCTGACGTTCAGATCTTTCTCAAAGGCTACTGTAATGTCAGTTTAAACTCAATTTCTTCATAATTCTATAAGATATGCTCTTGCTGCGGATATGTTTATTCTTTCTTTTTGTTAACTGTTCCATTTTGGGGCGGTGTTTTGGGAAAACGCTATTGCTGAATTCACCCTTCGATCTTTAAAATATTGTCCCTTCACTTTCAGGCAAATAGGACCATTTTTCAGTGGCCCAACAAAATACTGCTGTTGCCGTTTGTTCGTTTTGTCTCGATTTACTTGGGTGCACCCCTACGGTATGAGGATTCCAGCATTAATACAATGTAAATTCACGGGATTAAGTACCGACACTTTAGCGCAGTGGGATGAGTGCCGGTACTGTCTCACTCTCAGACCACCCGGTCTGGGTTCGATTACCGTCTGCCCCTAATATAGGAACAAGGACTTTTGCTGACCGTGGCAACAGTGTGATTGGGATCTGCCTTGTTTCTCCCCTAAAGGGACAGGGCCCGCGAGGGCTAGGGATCGAGACAGGGGAGGACATGCTGTGAGTCGATCGCCACACCTTACGGGAACTATATGGTAGCCGGTAAGGGGCCAGTGTGGCCGTTAATCCGAATCGCGGCACCTGAACGCCTGACATATCACAGCGTAACTTTTACATTTGTTTTGACCAAACGTTACCTCTACACGCAAAATATACATTAGATAGGAAGAATAATGCAAAATAATAAAGTTTAGGTTTTTTTTTGCCGTGTCGCATTAAATTTTTGTGTTCGTCACAGTTTTGGGGTCCCTTTTTTCGGGGGGTGGAGGTTAAAATTTTGAACTGAATTTGTATTGTTTTTAATTATTTGTTTAAATTGTGTAGTTTTTTAATTATTTAATTCTTCTTTTAAGATTTGTTTTTCTCCTTTTCTTTCGCTTTCTTTTTTAGGGGGTTTGGGTTTGGGTTGGGGGTGGTTGTGGTTGGGATTGTATTAATTTACACTAATGGCTTTGTTTATATTTTTATTCTACTTCTTTATCTATATAGTTTTTTCCCCCTCCATTTTCTTTCCTTTTGAGGGGGGGGGGGGGGGTAAGGGTTGTGGTTGGGCAGGGGATTGCTCTTCTAGCATTAATACAATGTCATTTCACGGGATTTAGTACGGACACTTGAGGGCAGTGGGATGAGTGCGGGTACTGTCTCACTCTCAGACCACCCGGTCTGGGTTCGATTACGGTCTGCCCCTAATATAGGAACAAGGACTTTTGCTGACCGTGGCAACAGTGTGAATGGGATCTGCCTTGTTTCTCCCCTAAAGGGACAGGGCCCGCGAGGGCTAGGGATTGAGACAGGGGAGGACATGCTGTGAGTCGATCGCCACACCTTACAGGAACTATATGGTAGCCGGTAAGGGGCCAGTGTGGCCGTTAATCCGAATCGCGGCACCTGAACGCCTGACATATCACAGCGTAACTTTTACTTTTTTTCTTCTCTTTTACCAAACATTACCTCTACACGCCAAACATAACTTAGATAGAAAGAATAATGCAAAATAATAACGTTTTGGTTTTATAGGTTTTCCCGGTCAATTTCCAAAAGTTTTCGTTCATTTTCATTTTCAAGAATTCGATTTCGCTCGATTTTTACGCACCAGGGCAAAAGTAGGGTTTCTTTTTCCTTTTTGGAGCATTCAATTTAATTTTGTGGGCAATCAGGACTTTGCTTTTATCATTCGTTTTCGTTAAGGATCATTCTATTTCGTTTTGGTGCATTCAAATCTCAAATGTTTCGTTGTTGCATGACATTTTTCGAGTCTTTTCACTTTTATAGCATTCAAATTTAAGAGCGGTGGAGCGCACAAGACATGTGACGGTGTTTTTCCTTTCTTATTCGTTTATGGGCAGTCATTTTCATGAAGTGATAATTCAAATTTAAATGATCTGTAATTTCATCTAAGGTCCTTTTTCATTATATGCTGGCTGTAAACTTTGAAAGTAACAAAGTAATTAAGCTGGATCACAAAGCATAAAAACTTAACAGGATTAATGATTTGTTTTGTTCATTTAATCATTACATTTGTTTAAAACTTTCAACAAAAAAGATACAAGAGTCTGACGTTCAGATCTTTCTCAAAGGCTACTGTAATGTCAGTTTAAACTCAATTTCTTCATAATTCTATAAGATATGCTCTTGCTGCGGATATGTTTATTCTTTCTTTTTGTTAACTGTTCCATTTTGGGGCGGTGTTTTGGGAAAACGCTATTGCTGAATTCACCCTTCGATCTTTAAAATATTGTCCCTTCACTTTCAGGCAAATAGGACCATTTTTCAGTGGCCCAACAAAATACTGCTGTTGCCGTTTGTTCGTTTTGTCTCGATTTACTTGGGTGCACCCCTACGGTATGAGGATTCCAGCATTAATACAATGTAAATTCACGGGATTAAGTACCGACACTTTAGCGCAGTGGGATGAGTGCCGGTACTGTCTCACTCTCAGACCACCCGGTCTGGGTTCGATTACCGTCTGCCCCTAATATAGGAACAAGGACTTTTGCTGACCGTGGCAACAGTGTGATTGGGATCTGCCTTGTTTCTCCCCTAAAGGGACAGGGCCCGCGAGGGCTAGGGATCGAGACAGGGGAGGACATGCTGTGAGTCGATCGCCACACCTTACGGGAACTATATGGTAGCCGGTAAGGGGCCAGTGTGGCCGTTAATCCGAATCGCGGCACCTGAACGCCTGACATATCACAGCGTAACTTTTACATTTGTTTTGACCAAACGTTACCTCTACACGCAAAATATACATTAGATAGGAAGAATAATGCAAAATAATAAAGTTTAGGTTTTTTTTTGCCGTGTCGCATTAAATTTTTGTGTTCGTCACAGTTTTGGGGTCCCTTTTTTCGGGGGGTGGAGGTTAAAATTTTGAACTGAATTTGTATTGTTATTAATTATTTGTTTAAATTGTGTAGTTTTTTAATTATTTAATTCTTCTTTTAAGATTTGTTTTTCTCCTTTTCTTTCGCTTTCTTTTTTAGGGGGTTTGGGCTGGGGTTGGGGGTGGTTGTGGTTGGGATTGTATTAATTTACACTAATGGCTTTGTTTATATTTTTATTCTACTTCTTTATCTATATAGTTTTTTTCCCCTCCATTTTCTTTCCTTTTGAGGGGGGGGGGGGGGGTAAGGGTTGTGGTTGGGCAGGGGATTGCTCTTCTAGCATTAATACAATGTAAATTCACGGGATTAAGTACCGACACTTTAGCGCAGTGGGATGAGTGCCGGTACTGTCTCACTCTCAGACCACCCGGTCTGGGTTCGATTACCGTCTGCCCCTAATATAGGAACAAGGACTTTTGCTGACCGTGGCAACAGTGTGATTGGGATCTGCCTTGTTTCTCCCCTAAAGGGACAGGGCCCGCGAGGGCTAGGGATCGAGACAGGGGAGGACATGCTGTGAGTCGATCGCCACACCTTACAGGAACTATATGGTAGCCGGTAAGGGGCCAGTGTGGCCGTTAATCCGAATCGCGGCACCTGAACGCCTGACATATCACAGCGTAACTTTTACTTTTTTTCTTCTCTTTTACCAAACATTACCTCTACACGCCAAACATAACTTAGATAGAAAGAATAATGCAAAATAATAACGTTTTGGTTTTATAGGTTTTCCCGGTCAATTTCCAAAAGTTTTCGTTCATTTTCATTTTCAAGAATTCGATATCTATCGATTTTTACGCACCAGGGCAAAAGTAGGGTTTCTTTTTCCTTTTTGGAGCATTCAATTTAATTTTGTGGGCAATCAGGACTTTGCTTTTATCATTCGTTTTCGTTAAGGATCATTCTATTTCGTTTTGGTGCATTCAAATCTCAAATGTTTCGTTATTGCATGACATTTTTCGAGTCTTTTCACTTTTATAGCATTCAAATTTAAGAGCGGTGGAGCGCACAAGACATGTGACGGTGTTTTTCCTTTCTTATTCGTTTATGGGCAGTCATTTTCATGAAGTGATAATTCAAATTTAAATGATCTGTAATTTCATCTAAGGTCCTTTTTCATTATATGCTGGCTGCAAACTTTGAAAGTAACAAAGTAATTAAGCTGGATCACAAAGCATAAAAACTTAACAGGATTAATGATTTGTTTTGTTCATTTAATCATTACATTTGTTTAAAACTTTCAACAAAAAAGATACAAGAGTCTGACGTTCAGATCTTTCTCAAAGGCTACTGTAATGTCAGTTTAAACTCAATTTCTTCATAATTCTATAAGATATGCTCTTGCTGCGGATATGTTTATTCTTTCTTTTTGTTAACTGTTCCATTTTGGGCGGTGTTTTGGGAATACGCTATTGCTGAATTCACCCTTCGATTTCTTCACGTGCCAGACATCGGGGCATATATGTTTGGGAATAGTTGTACCATCGGACACACTTCTCTTGGGTAATTTCTCCAACGTTTTCCTGCGCCACCTCCATCACATGCTCACATCTCCACTCCTGTAGGTTCAGTCCTGCTTCTTGAGCGGCGTCTCGGTCCCCTACTCGTTCCTGCCATTCTGGAAGGGCCAGTTGTCTCTTCACTCCTGCTTTGAAGGCAGAGTGAGCCATTTCTGTCATGTTTAGGAACGGTGAGTATGGAGGGAGTCGCTTCAACTGGATATGGGGATGGGCATCAGGGTGGCAGCTGTGCGTTCACATGTGGGCGAGCGTTATCGTAGATTAGGACAATTGGCTCATCCAGGGGAAAGACATTCTCGCACTCGTGTGCTGTTGCCGCCAGGAACTCCTCAAACCTCTCTCTGGTGACGGTCTCACATGCAATGCAATGGTGAACCAACCCGATCTCACTGGATACTGCAAATGTCACGTTGCAGTTCCGACCACGTTGCCCATGGACCACTCTTCTTGCTGGGACTCCACGAGGGGCTCGTCCGAAAGAACGTCTCGTCCAGATGTTGTAACCTGTGTCTCATCGATGAAGACACAGTGGGCTAACTACACCATGACGTAGAAACCACTGTGCATATTCAGCACGCATGTTAAGTACTCGTGGTGAGTTCCTAACTTCAGGCACATCCTCCGCCATCTTCAGTGTCATCAACATGCCGTCCAGGGTTCGAGCAATGGTACTGGAAGAAACCTGCGGCTTGTCAGGCAGGGCATGCTCTAGGCCTTCTTTCATTTGCTTCAGAGTCAGAAGTGGGTTTAGGTCTATCAGACGTTCAAGCTCAATTCTCATGTCTTCGTCAATCTTGGTGTTGCGCGCTCCTCCTTTTGGAAGTCTGTGCTGACGACCAGTGCGTATATAGTTGACCACGATGGCTCTTGCAGTTGCTCTTTTAATTCCAAGAGTATCTGCCAACTCTAGATAATCGGTAACGTTGCTCTCAAAAGCCTCGATCAATCTTACCCTGTCTACATTTGTTACAGAAAATGCTTGAAAAAATTTGAAAAATGTTTGCCCATTGATGAAAATGAATGCACGACTAACCCTTGCAACTGCTTCAGACGAAATTGAATGAACATTGCATGACTTTTGCTGACCGTGGCAACAGTGTAATTGGGATCTGCCTTGTTTCTCCCCTAAAGGGACAGGGCCCGCGAGGGCTAGGGATCGAGACAGGGGAGGACATGCTGTGAGTCGATCGCCACACCTTACAGGAACTATATGGTAGCCGGTAAGGGGCCAGTGTGGCCGTTAATCCGAATCGCGGCACCTGAACGCCTGACATATCACAGCGTAACTTTTACATTTTTTTTTTTACAAAACGTTATCCTCCACACCCCAAACATAACTTAGATAGAAAGAATAATGCAAAATAATAACGTTTTGGTTTTATTTGCCGTGTCGCATTTAATTTTGTTTCCGTCACAGTTTTGGGATCCTTTTTCGGGGGGGGGGGGCAATGTTCACATTTTGAAATGAATTTGTATTGTTATTATCATTATTTCTTTTTTTTGTTTTTTAATTATTTAATTATTTAAAAGTTGTTTTTCTCCTTTTCTTTCGCTTTCTTTTTGAGGGGGGTTGGGGCTGGGGTTGGGGTGTGGTTGTGGTTAGGATAATATTAATTTTAACTATATCTTTTTTAATTATTTTTTTAAAAATTCCTTATCTAGGACTATATATTTTTCCCCATTTATTTAAAAGTTTTATTATTTTTCATGGGGGTTCACTTATGCTTTATTGCGTCGCATTTTTTCCCTATTTCTTAGGGCGTTGCAATTAGTTTTCTATAAATCATGGTTATACTAATTATGGTTGTGGAGCATCAATGGAGAATGCATCTTTAAAATATTGTCCCTTCACCTTCAGGCAAATAGGACCATTTTTCAGTGGCCCAACAAAATACTGCTGTTGCCGTTTGTTCGTTTTGTCTCGATTTAGTTGGGTGCACCCCTACGGTATGAGGATTCCAGCGTTAATACAATGTAAATTCACGGGATTAAGTACCGACACTTTAGCGCAGTGGGATGAGTGCCGGTACTGTCTCACTCTCAGACCACCCGGTCTGGGTTCGATTACCGTCTGCCCCTAATATAGGAACAAGGACTTTTGCTGACCGTGGCAACAGTGTGATTGGGATCTGCCTTGTTTCTCCCCTAAAGGGACAGGGCCCGCGAGGGCTAGGGATCGAGACAGGGGAGGACATGCTGTGAGTCGATCGCCACACCTTACAGGAACTATATGGTAGCCGGTAAGGGGCCAGTGTGGCCGTTAATCCGAATCGCGGCACCTGAACGCCTGACATATCACAGCGTAACTTTTACATTTTTTTTTTACAAAACGTTATCCTCCACACCCCAAACATAACTTAGATAGAAAGAATAATGCAAAATAATAACGTTTTGGTTTTATTTGCCGTGTCGCCTTTAATTTTGTTTCCGTCACAGTTTTGGGGTCCTTTTTCGGGGGGGGGGGGAAATGTTCACATTTTGAACTGAATTTGTATTGTTATTTAAAAAAAATTATTGCTGAGTTTTTTTAAATATTTAGTTATTTTTAAAAGTTGTTTTTCTCCTTTTCTTTCGCTTTCTTTTTGAGGGGTGTTGGGGTAGGGGTTGGGGTGTGGTTGTGGTTAGGATTAAATTAATTTTAATTATAGGGCCTACCTTTTTAAAATTATTTTTTAAAACTTCTTTATCTAGGCCTATATATTTTTCCCCATTTTCTTTCCTTTTGAGGGAGGGGGGGGGGGGGGGTAAGGGCTGTGATTGGGCAGGGGATTGCTGTGTTATCCCGGTTGCATTTTCACCCCAGTCGTAATTCGTATGTTTTGGTTCTGTTTTGTTTTATTTATTTATTTATTTATTTTTCATGGGGGTTCGCTTATGCTTTATTGCGTCGCATTTTTTCCCTATTTCTTAGGGCGTTGCAATTAGTTTTCTATAAATCATGGTTATACTAATTATGGTTGTGGAGCATCAATGGAGAATGCATCTTTAAAATATTGTCCCTTCACCTTCCGGCAAATAGGACCATTTTTCAGTGGCCCAACAAAATACTGCTGTTGCCGTTTGTTCGTTTTGTCTCGATTTACTTGGGTGCACCCCTACGGTATGAGGATTCCAGCATTAATACAATGTAAATTCATGGGATTAAGTACCGACACTTTAGCGCAGTGGGATGAGTGCCGGTACTGTCTCACTCTCAGACCACCCGGTCTGGGTTCGATTACCGTCTGCCCCTAATATAGGAACAAGGACTTTTGCTGACCGTGGCAACAGTGTGATTGGGATCTGCCTTGTTTCTCCCCTAAAGGGACAGGGCCCGCGAGGGCTAGGGATCGAGACAGGGGAGGACAAGCTGTGAGTCGATCGCCACACCTTACAGGAACTATATGGTAGCCGGTAAGGGGCCAGTGTGGCCGTTAATCCGAATCGCGGCACCTGAACGCCTGACATATCACAGCGTAACTTTTACATTTTTTTTTTTACAAAACGTTATCCTCCACACCCCAAACATAACTTAGATAGAAAGAATAATGCAAAATAATAACGTTTTGGTTTTATTTGCCGTGTCGCATTTAATTTTGTTTCCGTCACAGTTTTGGGATCCTTTTTCGGGGGGGGGGCAATGTTCACATTTTGAAATGAATTTGTATTGTTATTATTATTATTTCTTTTTTTTGTTTTTTAATTATTTAATTATTTAAAAGTTGTTTTTCTCCTTTTCTTTCGCTTTCTTTTTGAGGGGGGTTGGGGCAGGGGTTGGGGTGTGGTTGTGGCTAGGATAATATTAATTTTAACTATATCTTTTTTAATTATTTTTTTAAAATTCCTTATCTAGGACTATATATTTTTCCCCATTTATTTAAAAGTTTTATTATTTTTCATGGGGGTTCGCTTATGCTTTATTGCGTCGCATTTTTTCCACGTCCGTTTTATTTCTTAGGGCGTTGCAATCAGTTTTCTATAAATCAAGAAAACAAAAGCAACCACAAAAAAAAAAAAAAAAAAAAAACGTTGCCGCTAAAAGTGACTTTCCAAAAAAGAAAGTTGCCTCCAAGCAACTTGTATACGTCTTAGTGATATTGATTTTTCCACACACGTAGCTGAAATGGTTAATTACTATACAAGTAAGTACTGTACGCCTCGGCTGATTTGAACAGCCTCACTACATACTGTAGTTCTCATTATCAATATCAAATGGTCATGTTTACTCCTTGCTTGTATTATAATATTTGTTTTGTCCAATGACTCTGCCTTCTGCTTTTGTGAGTACGGAAAATGTTTGATTGAATTCAATTAAATCTCATCCGTTGAGTTAATTAAATACATTAAACCGAACGTTAAAAAATAAACAACGCCCTCAAAAGCAACCAACCAACCAAACCAACCTACCAAACCAACCAAACAAACACGTGAGGGCGGTATGTACTTCCAGTAGTGTTTGAAGCAAGACATAATGAATCGTTGGGTATTTCTTTCGGGCTTCAGCAGAGCATCTCTTGTTTTGGCTCGAGTATTGTATTTAATTTAAATTTTATTTGGAAGTTGTGAAGAATCTTAAAAACTTGAAATAGTTGTTCAAAGTTTTGTTTTGACGTCTTCCGAAGTAACTATTTTTGTGGAATAGCTCAATCAAAACTCCAACGTTTTTCCATAACAAATTTTTACAATAGTCTATCAGCAATTATTTGTTAATGTTATAAGTATTATGTTAGGCCACTAACAATTTTTAGCAAGTATTATGTTAGTTAACTTAGCCATAGGGCTGGCGAGTTAAAAAGGACACACTAAACAACAATTGAATTACAGATTTGTAATTGTCCACTTACTTTTATTGTAGCACATCCATATTCGCAGGATACACATGCTGCATCTTTCTCTCATTCCGTATTGACGGTAAGAAAAGTTTCCTGGAAAGAAAAAATATTAATTCTTTCCAAATTAATCAGCGGCTTAAAATAAGCATCTCCTTGCTTCTGTTTATATGTACAGCGTTGGACTGGATTTCTATAAATTATTCAGTTTGAATACTAGTGACTCATTCTTGTCCGTTTGGTTAACCTATGCACCGACGGAGAAATAAGTTGGTAGAAACTTTTTTTTTTGACTGAATCTTTACATTGGTTTAGTACCAACGGGTGTCTGGAGTCACCCATTGCTATGGGACACCACTTTCAATCAACTTTCATAATTCGATACACATTTCTACTATGATTGTTTCTCGGCATCATGTCCCAGATTCCATGATTCCAACGGCGATTCTATTCATTGTCACTTGCTGATCGTGTAACAGTCGCCGGGGTCTTCAAAGACCCTCTCAAGATACTGTGTAAAGGTGAGTCTGACTATTGCGCTGTTAAAAGCCTACACCAGTTTGATAAACCCTCAAGCGAAAGCAGGGAGGCAACAGTCGTGAAAAGCTATCCATATCAACCACGAAAAGAATAATGTCGTTATGTTGGAAGAAGTCGCGAGTTTCACAAAATAACGTTTTGCGTGTATGGCTTTACTTCTTATTTGTAAACGGGCCGATCTGTCAATCGGCTGCTGCAATCGTCCATAAACGTGTTGCCGAGTCTGGACCAAGTTTATCTGAGGTAAGTTTCGAAGAAAAGCATGCAAAACTACTAAAACTAAACTGCTTAATAGATTAAGATTTTACAAAAAGCTCTGTTCCTATCACTTTTTAACAATGGCTTTTAAGGGTTGTATCAAATACCCCCTTCTAATCCCTCAAACGACAGGCGGTTTGTTTCTACGGCATAACTTATTAATTTCTTATAATCCCTTCTTCTTTTAAGAATTCTGGTAACATAGTTTAGCTTTCATTCTTTAAAAGTTAACCAGAAAGACAGTGAGAGAGTACACTGTCTGATAACAAGGTGGGATCAATCAGGAGTTTACTTGACGTATTAAAGCAAAACTGTGTGACTTAATCATGGAGGTAAAGAGAGAGGAACAAAACTTGATCTTAAAAATGGTTCCAAAGGATTAATAAAACGCTCATTTGTCGTTATGTTAACCCCATTTCTCAATTAGTAAAGCATCGTTTGATAAAGAAGAGCGGTATAGGCCTAATTGGCTGTGTGGTGGTTCGATATACACCAAGAGAATGAGAAATTCAACCTAGTCTAGTTTTCCTATACTTGATACCAAGGTCAAGTACAAATCATTATACACTGAGCTGGAAGGACACAGGTATGGTCTTGGTCAATCAATGTCACAGTCTTAAATTAGGCCTAGTGTAGAACAAAGTCACATCTGGAACAACTTCATGTCAATTGTGAACATTTAAAGTAACTTATGAACCAAAACATCCCCGTACAGAAATGTTGAGACCCATTTTTCTCAGTAGTTTTGCACTGGGAGGGTATCGAATGCAATGGCAATTTGAACCATTTTAACGTGGGGTTAGAGGCTTGTAATTTTGTCACCACTCACACGAGGACCATATATATTGGAAAATTAGTACATTACAAAATTGAGTTGGTAATTTCCCTTCCTCTTTAAAAAGATAAATAATGTAGCTAGCAGTGTTATTACCATATCGATGCAAAGGGTGTATGATAAAACTGCTGCAATGTTCTAAAAAAATAATGTTGTCTTTTCTGTTTCAGCGAAGTTTTTCATTCTGTGATTAATTACAAGTTGACATGTAGATAACTGGTGGTGAATTAAACTGTTTTTATGTTGTAGTTATTGGTGTGAATATTGTCATCACTCCACTTTCAGAAAGCTCTCCATCACATAATACTATTTGAAGCTACAGCCCCCGTTTCAAATAAAAATCAAATTGAACAGTTGCTTCGGATGTCAATTTCTTCAAGAACAGTTCATGTTGATCGCATCACAAGAGCTCAGTTCTATATTTGGCAAGGCCTTATTTTTCAGCCATTATATCAAGCAAATTAAATTTTTGGTGTCAAGTTAAATTGTTAATCGTTTAAGCTATAAGCATTTTCAATAAGATACCAACTTTTAAACCATAGCACGAAAACCCTTGACAAATTTACGAACGTTTTCTTAATTCATACAATGCAAGTGCCTATACGATACCGTACTGAGCCACAATAGTCCAAATAATTTCAGTACATTATATTTGCAAATCATACATTGAGCGCCCCTGTGAGAATCATTTATGAACTACGTGACAGTGAAACTTTGTTCGAAATGATGAGATGAATTAACCGTATTCAGCTCCCAGTGTGCAGTAAACCATCCCCCGCCCGCAGATTACATGTGAAAATAATCACATTCGTGGATTGGCGGTGATTGCCAAAACGTGACGAATTACACACAATTAGTATCTTTCTAGGGTCCGCAGACGTTTGCCAGTTCAGCTCAATACAAAATTGATGTAATACACAGCTAATCTTTCCTCTGACCAGGGTGTCTGTATTTAGCAGGTCACAGTCTCTGCACGCTTCTTCGACCGCCCGAACAAAGCTGACCTGATGGCATTCGTGTCCACCTGGGCCCAATTTCATAGAGCTGCTTAAGCACAAAAAATTGCTAAGCACAATAAAACTTTGCTTACCAAAATAAGGTTACCAGCCAAACTACCATGTCACGTGTACAATTTGTGACTGGTATCCTGCTCATTTCTGCTTAGCAGGAAATTGTCAAGCATTATTTTCTGCTTAAGCAGCTCTATGAAATTGGGCCCAGGTTGCACTCATATTGTGAACAAGTATCGAATGCAGCTCGATGGTTACAACGTAAATGAACAAGAACAATTCATTTCAGGTTTCTCAATATCAATAGTCGTCTCTGAAAACAAATTGGCATTTTCTGGACTCTTGACGTTACTTAGCAAAATCGTTCACACCTGGGAAGAAAATATTATCAAACTTGAAAGCAGTGCCCGCAACAAATGAAAACTTCAACAAATTTAATTTATTGATTAAAAACAATCGAAATTTGATATTTAAAACTATTATCAGCACTGAACAGAGTGACTGCCAAGTCCAACATCAGCCATAATGGTTCAACGAGGTTTTAATATCAAATTTTCTATCTTTTATTTTTAAACGTAGAATTTTGTGAAAACCAGGGGAATTCATAACCGCACAGCAGCATTTAGAAAACAAGACAAAAACAGATAGAAAGCTACGCAACGGGAGGGAATTCCATGAACTTAACCGTTTTAGACCTCGAATGCACTTTTCCCCCAAGTCTTTCAACCAGAGCTTTAGTTTCGGGTTCACTCAGAGGGCAAGCTGGTATTAAGTAAATTTAGAATAAAATAGCTTTCGTTTTAGTATACTGGCTCAAACAATAAACATTTTTGTTCAATCTTTGGGACAATAATAGGAATGTGACGTTAGGGTATATATTGACAAAACCTTTAAAAATGTAATCAATATTGACCATGATGTATATGCGCAAAAACAACACTCAGGATGTTTTGTTTTGTTTTGTTTTTTCCACTAAGAGTGATGTGAGTACTTTTGGAAATGTACCGTCTCTCCTGGCCGTCATGGGCTCAGATCAAAGGAAATCTGCAGCCAGCACTCGTGGCTCCGAAGAGACTTCGCATGGGAAGTTTGCAAGGGTGCACAAATTATCTCAAGATAGAAATGCAGGCCGGCCGGATGCTGCAACGTTTTCTGGTGCAAGGAAGCCTCGATGCGGTGTACCGGATCTGGGAGGTATGTCTCAAATGAGACCTGATAACGGAAGACAGAAGCGGTACTCTATAGACTGGACGAGATGGAGTAAGAAACATCTGACGTACAGGTGGGTTTATGGATTATTAATATGCTACCAATAACTTTTACAACTTCTTTATGTTTACACTACAGCTATACTGTATTCATGAGACATTTAACAAAACAAAAAACAAGATAGGGTGTCTCTTTGATGGTAATCCCTCCGTTTCTAAGATAGCAAAGTAGTGAAATAAAAATTAAGCAATCAACAAAAACAACTCCGTACATTCACGCAGAATTTTGAATTATCCATACCACTACCGGATGACTGAGGACCAGGTGGACGATTCACTAGAAAGAGCCTTTAAGCAATGGGAAGACGCCACCCCCTTGTCATTTCGAAGAATAACCAATGGACACGCTGATATCCACATCAAGTTCTCAACATGGTACCACAACTGCCCTTACGACTTTGATGGGATCAACGGGACCATAGCCCACGCGTTCGTCCCGAACGGCTTGCACGGTGATTTCGACGGAGACGTGCATTTTGATGATTCTGAGGTCTTCACATACCGGGGACATGACGGCAAGTTATAAAGTTCAATCTTCTTAGAAGTTTAACAATTTTCCCCTTTTTTCTACAAATTTTGGCTGTCGCTTTTGTTTTCGCTATCCCCGTTGACTCTGATCGTTTTTTAGGTTTTTTCAACAGGTTGTATTCAACAGGTTGTAACATATTTGGTTTCATTATTAGCCCTACTCTAAACGAAACGTAATTCATTTCACTGTCACAGGCTACAACTTGTTTCAGGTTGCTCTCCACGAACTTGGTCACAGTCTAGGCTTGCAGCACTCATGGACAGAGGGTGCTATTATGGCGCCAGACTATACTGGTTACATGCCAGGCCTAAAGCTACAAGAGGATGACATTAGAGCTGCACAACTACTTTACGGTAAAAAAAAAAAAAAAAAATAGAAGAAAGAGAAACAAAGAAACTGTGCATGTTAACCCCTTTCAAGCTGACTGACTGAGTGTCTCAAATGATTTTTGTCTTTAGTTAAGTACTAAATAATATTTACGTTATATAATAAATTAATCCAATCAAACAACGTTTCAGACAAATTTTCAAGACTGATTTGCAACCTGAAGGTCCTGTTTACAAGCCGGAGAGTAAAAATTTGAAAACTTTTGAAAGTCCAAGGTCAACATGGGAACGGAAAATCCATAATATTTGCCGATTAAAACAAGCTAGACTAGTCGTGTACATTTTGACCGCTTATATAGGTCTACATACAAGCCTATTTTTGTTAACCGTCCTGACAGACAACTTGTGAGGCACGTTGTTTGGGAACCTGAAGGTCCCGGTTCGAGCCCCGGTTTTTGTTAAAAATTGTATTTGTTTTTATTCCGGTGTTTATTTGAAAGCACCTTTTCGACGAAAATCCGATGCTAGCGCAGGGGTGTCTTTTCATTAATGTGGACAGTGTTGTTTTAAAGGGGGGGGGGACTTGATACAGGCGGATTATCTTACTTTACCATGTATAGTTGTCAAGATCTAGAACTTAGCAGGCCTTATTGCTCTTAAAAAAAAAAAATTGGAAGTGCAATTCTGACTTGTTTACACCAGGCACTTTGGACAGAAACCAGCATTACGGCAACCCCCGCTCTCCTTGCAACAGAGGGTACGACGCTACTGCCATGATTGACGGGATTCTCTTTGCATTTAAGGTTTGAATACTGTTAAAATAACAAAGTGTGCATATGTTTTTGACAATATCATGTCAGGCAAAACTAAATGGCAATGTTCTATGTACCAAGTACACAACAATTACTCCATCATGACAATTTTATTTGTTAATGGTCAAACAGCAGAATAAAAGAAACATTGTACATGTATCCCGTTATTCCTTATGATTGAATGCCTTTTTATTTCAATAAACTTCTTACGACACTTGTCTTCAAACGTTTAATATTATTTTATAGGACCGTCGCTTTTGGCGAATCAACCGTTATGGGAAGCTTATTGCGCCCTCTGCTGGTCTCCCTATTCGTAAGAGATTCTTAAAACTTCCGAGGATGATAGACGCAATGTATCAACGACCCCAGGACGGCCATGTTGTCTTTTTCAAAGGTGATTTTAAATCCGACATACTTTAAAGGTCATAGTGATCTTATCAAGGGCAACATTTACACATACACGCAATTAGTGTGTAAACACCTACAACCGGGGACCTCCTCATGCCTTTTTTTGGTTTGTATCTCAACTTTTTGGCAACAACTCCCGTTGGTTTTGTACATATTACTTTCCAACTACAGGGACCTTCATTTAACCGGGAACCCTTTGTTGCAGGTCCCCATAGTCAAAGGCTGGAGCTTCAAGCTGCATCAGGAACAACCTATATTAATACGTAATTAATTCAAAGAAAACGGAATGCAAATGATTCACTCGCATTTATTAGTTTTCTTATGATCTTTTTTTGTTAAAGTTGTTTTAAAGAGTTCTTTCTTGATCTCAAGTATAATAGGCTAATCCTTGTTGCCTTGTTGCAGGACCTAACTATTGGTTGTATAAAGGAAAACATGCACTGCCGGGATATCCGCGCCATGTGGATGAGATGGGGATACCTCAAGATATAGATGCAGCAGTGCCGTTAAGAAGATACAACACAACATACTTCTTTAAGGATCATCAGGTAAGCGCAATTTAAATACCAGACACTTCAATTTATTGGCTACAATACAGAAACCACACGGTTTTTTGTCATTTAAAGTGGAAAATACTTGGATCAGTATGCCTTTGTGCAGCAACCCCAACGCCTACACGGATCTGTCTGTTTATTTCCATACATTCTTTAATCACTTGCATGGGCCTGACTAAAAACACATCCCTTTGTTTCAGGTATGGCGGTATGACGAAGCTTCCCAGCAAGTAGAATACGGGTATCCTTATCACATTTTGGATGTTTTTGAGGGTATACCTCCTTATATCGACGCTGCATTCGACTACACAGATGGTAAGTTCGGATAGGCTTACGTTCCAAATTGAAGCTTCGCGTATTTGTAACGAGTCCGAACTTTAGGCTTTTGCAAACACTCAATATAACCGAATTTATTTTCTGCCGTGAACTTATCGTTTTCCAGGTTACACGTATTTCATCCAAGGCAAGACTTATTTCAGATACAACAACCAGTACAGAAACGCAGATCCCGGGTTTCCCCGATACTTCGGCAATGACTTCATGGGTTGTTGAATCCTGGATGGGTTAAAAAGCTCTAAGATTGAAACACGAATGACAACTCATCAGACTTGAGAATTCGCAGAATGAAATTGCCTAAAGCCCGGTTCATACTTCCTGCGAACGCGAATGCGAAGCAAATATTGACGTCACAAATTCGCAACGAATAATTCGCAGCAGTTGAAATGTGCTCAACTCCTGCGAAACATTCGCTACGAAAATGGCCCTGTGACGTCAGAGAATAATCAGAGAATAATGTTGTAATTTACCTCACTATTCTAGGATAATACATCGCATAATTAATCGTATTTCCTATGTGATACTTCGAATGCGAAAAGGATACTAACCATTTTGAAGGTCATAATTATTATAAGATCGAACTCCCCTTTTAAAATAATGGTAAAAATGTAATATCGACTGAAATGTTGATACACAACGACATCTGTTTGGCTGAATCATTAATTTTTGATACACATGTGTCATTAATTTGTCACGCTTAGTTCTTTAAAATCGTAATTGCAATCTCTCTCCACGTGATAGGTATCGATTTTCATTAATCTTCTATTTAAGTCATTGCGAGCCCAGGGAAACATCATTCTCACGGCAGGAAAAGTTCCGTTCAACTAGTGCGCTTCTCTTTTCAAAGTAGAACAAGAAAAATGGCCAAGCTGTTTCTCCTAGTTGCCCTTGTGGGCTTTTTGGCGCTGGTCACAGAAACCGATGCATCGTGTTTCAACGCAGAGGGTAAGTCATCAAAGCACAGTGTCAGTATTTGAGACATCACATTTAATTTAAAACAATTTTTAAGGTTTGCATATCACGACGATTAAGGTTTGGATACGAGAGCCCAAACTCTTTCGATTAAGATTTGTAATAATAAGCTCAACACGTATGTATATGCAGACTTCACTTTGTTAATAAAATATTTCATGTTTTAATTTCAAAGTTACCTGTGAAGCAAGCACACAATTCGAAGAAGGCTGCAACAGCTGTTCTTGTGATTCCAATGGTGCATATAAGTTTTGCTGCACCAGGCAAGTGTTTTGGTATTTTGTCCCCCTTTACATGCCACAATCATAGTATGTGATCAAAAATATTAAATCAAATAAAACTGCACAGTAGTATACGTAGTTTTGAGCCATATGCACACATCAATTATTGTTATATTCCCATTGGAACAAGTTGTCAGTGGACTATTGTTATCAATATTGAATCAATGTACGACTTTTTATTTCGTCTTCAAAACTGACATACCTGCCGGAATGGCAATTTCTTGTTGCTTTTGTACCTTTATCATCATAATTTAAGTTTTTAAGTTCTCATCAGTTTCCTTGTTGGCCCATTTTGCTTCATTAGTTGTGCTGCTTACTTCCGAAAATAAATTAGTTTATTGTTTTTAATAATTATGCGTGGCATTTGTTGAAGATCTCGCGGCTTTTAAAGGGAACGACGCAACGACTGGCGAAAAAAACACATTGTTTTTCTCCATGCAAATAAAGGCTGCTCAAGTCACTCACTTAGAATACATTGGCTTATTGTGTTAGCTTAGACTGAAACAGAAACTAAATTTAAATTGTGCTGTGTCCTTTTCAGTTACATAACTCCAACTCAAGTGACAGAAGGATGCATAACCAGCTTCGACGAGGAAAACTGCGAATATCGTGTCTTCAATCCCAACGACAGCAACGCTGTGTGTCTGGTACTTGCAGCAGTTGGTTAGAGTGGAATGCACCAACAAGTCGTCTTCGATTCTTCCCCCCCCCCCCAAATTAAAGAATTCTTCTAATTGATTTTCATTTTAAATTTTGTTATCTGGTGATTAATCTATAATGTCATGATTGTTTACTTGCTGGACAATACGCTAAATCATGGATCATCAATTACGCTATACCAAATGGCTTCGGAGCTAACCGTATTTTGGGGGTAAAGTGTTTGTTTTAACTTTGCAAGGCACATGCTGGTTTAAAGGATGATCATTCTCAAAGGGCAAACAACTATGATTGTTAGATTTGAACAACATAGACCTAATGGCATTGTCACGTTTGAAAAAAATAAGTGATTTTAACTCACAAACCAGTCTTTTGCGTAAGCTGTGACGTACTTCAAATACAACCAGCATTTGACATCCATAAAAAGAAACATCCTTATCCAACAACTGATGGTCGCAAGTTACAGCAAAATTCATTTGCATGGTATTTTTGCTATTGGGCGAAGAGCGTGTTTTTTTTAAAGCCCTTCAAAACGAATTAGAAAGCGTGCCAGTGATAGGCCTAATACTAAAATTAAAGCCGCATTATATCACCAAATCTCTGTCGGACGTTTATAAAAATTAAAATAAAACTAGACATTGTGAACAAATACAAAGCTGTTCCGTTTTGTTGTGCTTTGATTAAACCCAAGTTCAATCTTCAATGCACAAGGGGGCTGAAATAACTGAAAAGAAAATGAAAATCGGTTATGTAGTCCTTGAGATATGGTTCAAGTTCCGGTTGACTCGGAAGTAAAGGTCAACATGGGGTCACGGTAACCCAAGTTCAATCTTCAATGCTCAAAGGGTCTAACAACTGAAAACAATTCAAATCGGCTGTGTAGTTCTTGAGATATGGTCCCACTTCTGGTTGACCCGGAGTTAGAGGTAAACATGGGGTCATGGTATCCAAAGTTCAGTCTTCAATGCTCAAAGGGTCTAACAACTGAAAACAATTCAAATCGGCTGTGTAGTTCTTGAGATATGGTCCCACTTCTGGTTGACCCGGAGTTAGAGGTAAACATGGGGTCACGGTATCCAAAGTTCAGTCTTCAATGCTCAAAGGGTCTATAGCTGAAAAGAAATTGAACATGGGTTGTGTAGTTCTTGAGATGTTTCACTGAAGAGGCAATGTCCTTATCACAAGCGCAGTTGTGTTAACGGCTTTTTTTACTCGAAATTTTGTTATCGAGGAACAGGTCTCACGAGTTAGCATGTATACCAATCCTGTGACGGTTACACGGTTAACCAACCGATCAACCGGTTAAACGTTTACATTTTCACGGTTCGGATAAGCATAAAGCAATTCAATCGAAAATTGCCGCTAAACATTGACTATAATAATTGCAATCACGATTTACACAGCACACGGTCAGATGCATATCGTTTCCAATCAGGCTCGTAGTCTTTGTTATTTAAAAACTGTAGTTGAGTTAATAAATGCAAGAAACATTGAACGCTCAAGGGCGTTCCACAACAATTTGATTGCGCATGCTCATTTATTTTGCAGGGTGATTGCGCAGGGGCAAAAAATGTTGCACTGAAGCACTGATCTCTATTACACTAGATATAATAGAGATCAGTTCACTGAAGACGTAATGTTTTTGATCACATCGGCAATTGTGTTAATGTTTTTATTTTACTCAAAATTTTGTTCATGATGGGGACGGTTGCACTCGTGACCGATCGTTTCAGAAACGGTTACACCCTTACAAAAAATAGTCGTAAATGCACAGGCTTAATTTGAAGCTAAATGCTGTTGTATCAAAATCGAAAATGTAAAACTTTGTGTGCCCTTTAATACCGATCGAGTATCAATACGCTTATTCAGAATCAATTCGCTTATTCTGAATCATTTTGCTCATTCGAAATCAACTTGCTTATTCAGAATCATTTTGCTCATTGGTAACCATTTCGTTTAATTATTCGTAAGGATTTCGCTTGTTGATAAAGATTGTGAAGTTTCTTTAATATTACACTTAACACTACATCATTCAGTGATTCACAACTAGACGCATACATGATAGTACCGTTTTGATGTTTATTCATGGTGTATGCCGTGTAAACTTCCAAATCTCGGCAGGTGTATTCATCCGTGCACAATTGCTTTTACTGAATGGCTTATTCGGAATGAATTTGCTTATTCAAAATCAAATCGCTTATTCGGAATCAATTCGCTTATTCGGAATCAATTCGCTTATTCAAAATCAATTCGCTTATTCGGAATCAATTTGCTTATTCGGAATCAATTCGCTTATTCAGAATCAAATCGCTTACTGGGAATAATTTCGCTCATTCAAAATCAATTTGCTTATTCAGAATCATTGCTCATTCATAACCATTTTGCTTATTCGTAATGATTTCGCTTATTCGATAATGAGTCGTAAGCATTATGCTTGTTGATAAAGAGTGTGAAGTTTCTTTAAATACACTTAACACTACATCATTCAATGATTTATCACAAGACGCATGAATGTAATACCATTTCGATGTTCATTCATAAAATGTGTATGCCGTGTAAACTTCCAAATCTTAGGCAGGTGTATTCATCCGTGCACGGTCGTTTTTATGTAAATTTTATGCACAGGCTTAATTTAAAGCTAAATGCTGTTGTATTAAAATCGTTATTGTAAAACTTTGTGTTCCCTTTAAAACCGATTGAGTATGCTATTTTCGTATGGCTTGAATAGTAAATAATTTATGGGATATGAGTTGTTGTTAATTTTGGCTTTTGACCCCAATATCCAACACTGACCCTATAGCCATGGAAAAGGTAATTTCACTTTTTCATACCTTATTTCCCCACTCAGCTATAATTCTTGCCCTATTGCATCCCCACCAAGTGTTTTGTCTGCTAGACGGCAATTTCCCAAAGTAATGCGTCCGCACAAGAACCTTAAAACGTGGTTTTAGGCGAATGGGTAGCCTTGTTTCCTTCATGATTCAGCTTCAAGTAATGCGTTTGCGTAAGAAACCTAAAACATCGTTTTCCGGTGAACGGGACCCAAGCGCAGACAAGTCTGCCACGCGGGCAACATCGTCCCAACACACGGCGTTCTATTTTCTACGTTCACGCTGCGCTGAAACCTGAATAAAACGATAAAATCTGAGCGGACACAACGCTGCGCTGAGAGCAAGTAAATTTCTTCTCGATTCTTGTGAATGAGCGTAGACTTGTGTCAGTCGGCGCAGGAATGACTCTTTATAATATACTCTACAACAAAAACCCACAACAACACGGGTCATAAATGGGTTTAAGACTTGAGCGAGTTGCAAAAAAAGCAAGCAAGAGCCCCGTTTAACTCGTGTAGCGCCCTCAATCGTTTAAAAAATTTAGAATTTGACTCCTTTTTATTTATAAACTCATTAAATTGAAGGCAGAGTACTCTTGGCGTTAAGTTTGCCTGAGATATTTGGGTTTTTTTACTGACAATGTTTTAAAAAGATTGGATGCTTTTAAACTGACTGTCAACAAAATCTTTCTTGTTTTAAGAAACGTTTGTGTAATCAAGGACGTTAAACTTGAGCTTAATTGAAATATGTTTTTAGAAGTCGGTTTTGATTTCACTATCTCTTTGTGTTTTGTACAGGAGCGAACATGCGCAATCAATGACGTCATTGTGACGTCATTCGTTATTTTAGGCCGGAAAGCACATCTACAGCATCTCATAAGTCTAAAACTAAAACAAGTTTGACGATCGGCGGTATACTTTTTGAGATATGGTCTCTTTTTGAGATATGGTCTGAGCGAGTTGCAAAAAAAGCAAGCAAGAGCCCCGTTTAACTCGTGTAGCGCCCTCAATCGTTTAAAAAATTTAGAATTTGACTCCTTTTTATTTATAAACTCATTAAATTGAATGCAGAGTACTCTTGGCGTTAAGTTTGCGTGAGATATTTGGGTTTTTTTACTGACAATGTTTTAAAAAGATTGGATGCTTTTAAACTGACTGTCAACAAAATCTTTCTTGTTTTAAGAAACGTTTGTGTAATCAAGGACGTTAAACTTGAGCTTAATTGAAATATGTTTTTAGAAGTCGGTTTTGATTTCACTATCTCTTTGTGTTTTGTACAGGGGCGAAAATGCGCAATCAATGACGTCATTGTGACGTCATTCGTTATTTTAGGCCGGAAAGCACATCTACAGCATCTCATAAGTCTAAAACTAAAAAGAGTTTGACAATAATAATAACTAGACATTAGGTGTTTGTGAACAAACACAACGCTGTTCCGTTTTGTTGTGCTTTGATTAAACGATCCAGACATAACCCAGTAATGCGTGTTACGTAATACTTTATCATTCTGCGGCGGCACTACTAAATTTTCATGCAGTCTGTGAAATCATTTTACACCCGGGGTGAGCTTAAAAACGTGACCTTAAAAACGTGGTTTCAGGCGAATGGGTAGCCTTGTTTCCTTCACGATTCAGCTTCAAGTATATTGTGTTTGCATAAGAAACCTAAAACATCGTTTACCGGTGAACGGGACCCAAGCGCAGACAAGTCTGCCACGCGGGCAACATCGTCCCAAAACACGGCGTTAAATTTTCTACGTTCACGCTGCCTGGTACCTGAATAACGATAACATCTGAGCAGACACGACGCTGCGCTGAGAGCAAGAAAATTTCTTCTCGATTCTTGTGAATGAACGTAGACTTGTATCAGTCGGCGCAGGAATGACTCCTTATAATATACTCTACATACCCAAAAACGCAACAACACGGGTCAAAAATGGGTTTAAGACTAGATCGAGTTGCAAAAAAAGCAAGCACTCATTAAATTGTAGGCAGAGTACCCATGGCGTTAAGTTTGCCTGAGAATTGTGTTTTTTTTTAATGACAATGTTTAAAAAAGTTTTGATGCTTTTAAACTGACTGTCAATAAAACCTTTTTTGATTTAAGAAACGTTTGTGTAATCTAGGACCTTAAATTTGAGCTTAATTGAAAAAATATGTTTCTAGAAGTCGAATTTGATTTCACTATCTCTATGTGTTTTGTACAGGGGCGAAAATGCGCAATCAATGACGTCATTGTGACGTCATTCGTTATTTTAGGCCGGAAAGCACATCTACAGCATCTCATAAGTCTAAAACTAAAAAGAGTTTGACAATAATAATAACTAGACATTAGGTGTTTGTGAACAAACACAACGCTGTTCCGTTTTGTTGTGCTTTGATTAAACGATCCAGACATAACCCAGTAATGCGTGTTACGTAATACTTTATCATTCTGCGGCGGCCCTACTAAATTTTCATGCAGTCTGTGAAATCATTTTACACCCGGGGTGAGCTTAAAAACGTGACCTTAAACACGTGGTTTCAGGCGAATGGGTAGCCTTGTTTCCTTCACGATTCAGCTTCAAGTATATTGTGTTTGCATAAGAAACCTAAAACATCGTTTACCGGTGAACGGGACCCAAGCGCAGACAAGTCTGCCACGCGGGCAACATCGTCCCAAAACACGGCGTTAAATTTTCTACGTTCACGCTGCCTGGTACCTGAATAACGATAACATCTGAGCAGACACGACGCTGCGCTGAGAGCAAGAAAATTTCTTCTCGATTCTTGTGAATGAACGTAGACTTGTATCAGTCGGCGCAGGAATGACTCCTTATAATATACTCTACATACCCAAAAACGCAACAACACGGGTCAAAAATGGGTTTAAGACTAGATCGAGTTGCAAAAAAAGCAAGCACTCATTAAATTGTAGGCAGAGTACCCATGGCGTTAAGTTTGCCTGAGAATTGTGTTTTTTTTTAATGACAATGTTTAAAAAAGTTTTGATGCTTTTAAACTGACTGTCAATAAAACCTTTTTTGATTTAAGAAACGTTTGTGTAATCTAGGACCTTAAATTTGAGCTTAATTGAAAAAATATGTTTCTAGAAGTCGAATTTGATTTCACTATCTCTATGTGTTTTGTACACGGGCGAAAATGCGCAATCAATGACGTCATTGTGACGTCATTCGTTATTTTAGGCCGGAAAGCACATCTACAGCATCTCATAAGTCTAAAACTAAAAAGAGTTTGACAATAATAATAACTAGACATTAGGTGTTTGTGAACAAACACAACGCTGTTCCGTTTTGTTGTGCTTTGATTAAACGATCCAGACATAACCCAGTAATGCGTGTTACGTAATACTTTATCATTCTGCGGCGGCCCTACTAAATTTTCATGCAGTCTGTGAAATCATTTTACACCCGGGGTATGCAAGCTTTTTAACTTCATTTTCAAGCATAATACCCAGCAGAGGAGCTACAGATGATCATTTCCTATAGAAAGTAGTTTATATCCCCTCAACAAGTTTTTATGAATGGGTTGATGACCGGCAGGATTACAGTGCCTTACTAACAAACCAATGACCTAAAATACACAGACACTGGCACCACAGTATAGTGTTACCCTGATACAAAACCTTCACCTGTCAAACAAGTCTCCCACAGTCTTCCTCTGACAAGGACAAGCTGCTCTAAAGATGATTGATGATTATTTTCAAACAAGGCGGGCAATCTACCCTTTGAGGGTTTGCTTAGATTTACGTGTACAAAGTAATGGCAAGCCCTTTTGACAACAGAAGCCAAATGGAATTTTCAAGGTGAATGAACTTTCCCAGTGCCAATAACTTCTTCCATCTGTTTCTACATCGTGTTAAAGGGGTATACCCAAAAAACTAAATTTTTTGAAAATTCCTAGGCGGAATTATTTTAAAAACTTCAAAAACCTACTGTAAAAAACAGTGACCTTTCTCTGAAAAGGGTTTTTAAGTGAGCCTAAGTTCAAGATTGAACGATATGGTTCCACTTCCGGTTGACCCGGATTTAAAGGTCAACACGGGGTTACGATACCCCAAGGCTTATCTTCAATGCTCAAAGGGTTTAAAACTGAAAAAAATTGAAAATCGGCTGAGTAGTTCTTGAGATATGGTCCCACTTCCGGTTTACCCAGAAGTAAAGGTCAACATTGGGTCACGGTAATACAAGGCTAATCTTCAATGCCCAAAGGTTCTATCACTGAAAATAAATTGAAAATGGGTTGTGTAGTTCTTGAGAAATGGTCCCACTTCCGGTTGACTCAGAAGTAAAGGTCAACATGGGGTCACGGTAACCCAAGGCTTATCTTCAATGCTCAATAGGTTTATAACTGAAAAGAAATTGAACATGGGTTGTGTAGTTCTTGAAATATGGTCCCACTTCTGGTTGACCCGGAATTAGAGGTAAACATGGGGTCACGGTATCCAAAGTTCAGTCTTCAATGCTCAAAGGGTCAATAACTGAAAAGAAACTGAACATGGGTTGTGTAGTTCTTGAGATGTTGCACTGAAGAGGCAACGTTTTTTATCACAAGCGCAGTTGTGTTAACGGCTTTTTTAACTCGAAATTTTGTTATTGAGGAACAGCCGTCGGTTTCACCAAACTCTTCCTAACTTAGGATTAATCTTAGGACTTAGGACGAGTCCCAGCCTTGCACTGTAACATGTAAACCTTGAGATTAATCCTAAGTTAGGACTAGTTACTCGTCCTAACTCCAGATAGGATTAATCCTAGCGTTTCGTGAAATCGGCTGCTGGTCTCACAAGTTAACATGTATACCAATCCTGTGACGGTTACACGGTTAACCATAAGATCAACCGGTTAAAAGTTTACATTTTCACGGTTCGGATAAGCATAAAACAATTCAATCGAAAAATGCCGCTATTAACATTGACTATAATAATTGCAATCACGATTTACACAGCACATGATCAGATGCATATCGTTTCCAATCAGGCTCGTAGTCTTTGTTGTTTAAAAACTGTACTTGGGGTAATAAATGCAAGAAACATTGAACGCTAGAGGGTGTTCCACAACAATTCGATTGCGCATGCTCGGTTTTTTTTGCAGGGTGATTGCGCAGAGGCAAAAAATGTTGCACTGATGCAATGTTTTTGATGACATGCGTTGTGTTAACGTTTTTATTTTGCTCAAAATGTTGTTCATGATGGGGACGGTTGCACTTGTGACCGATCGTTTCAGAAACGGTTACACCTTTACAAAAAATAGTCGCAAATGCACAGGCTTAATTTAAAGTTAAATACTGTTGTATCAAAATCGTAATTGTAAAACTTTGTGTGCCCTTTAATACCGATCGAGTATCAATACGCTTATTCGGAATCAGTTTGCTTATTCTGAATCATTTTGCTCATTCGAAATCAATTTGCTTATTCAGAACCATTTTGCTCATTCGTAACCATTTCGTTTAATTATTCGTAAGGATTTCACTTGTTGATAAAGATTGTGAAGTTTCTTTTATTACACTTGACACTACATCATTCAGTGATTCACCACAAGACGCATACATGATAGTGCCATTTTGATGTTCATTCATGTGTATGCCGTGTAAACTTCCAAAATCTCGGACAGGTGTATTCATCCGTGCACGGTTGCTTTTACAGAAGGGCTTATTCGGAATGAATTTGCTTATTCAAAATAAAATCGCCTATTCGGAATCAATTGCTTATTCAGAATCATTGCTCATTCCTAACCATTTTGCTTATTCGTAACGATTTCGCTAAGTCGTAAGCATTATGCTTGTCGATAAAGAATGTGAAGTTTCTTTAGACACACTTAACAATACATCATTCAATAATTCATCACAAGACGCATGAATGATGAAACCATTTCGATGCTCATTCATAAAATGTGTATGCCGTGTAAACTTCCAAATCTCAGGCAGGTTGTATTAATCCGTGCACGGTCGTCTTTATGTAAATTTTATGCACAGGCTTAATTTAAAGCTAAATGCTGTTGTATTAAAATCGTAATTGTAAAACTTTGTTTGCCCTTTAATACCGATCAAGTATGTTATTTTCGTATGGCTTGATTAGTAAATGATTTATGGGATATGAGTTATTGTTAATTTTGGCTTTTGACCCCAAATCCAACACTGACCCTATAGCCATGGAAAAGGTAATTTCACTTTTTTATTCCTTATTTCCCCACTCAGCTCTAATTCTTGCCCTATTGCATCCCCACCAAGTGTTTTGTCTGCTAGACGGTGATTTCCCAAAGTAATGCGTTCGCACAAGACCTTAAAAACGTGGTTTCAGGCGAATGGGTAGCCTTGTTTCCTTCACGATTCAGCTTCAAGTATATTGTGTTTGCATAAGAAACCTAAAACATCGTTTACCGGTGAACGGGACCCAAGCGCAGACAAGTCTGCCACGCGGGCAACATCGTCCCAAAACACGGCGTTAAATTTTCTACGTTCACGCTGCCTGGTACCTGAATAACGATAACATCTGAGCAGACACGACGCTGCGCTGAGAGCAAGAAAATTTCTTCTCGATTCTTGTGAATGAACGTAGACTTGTATCAGTCGGCGCAGGAATGACTCCTTATAATATACTCTACATACCCAAAAACGCAACAACACGGGTCAAAAATGGGTTTAAGACTAGATCGAGTTGCAAAAAAAGCAAGCACTCATTAAATTGTAGGCAGAGTACCCATGGCGTTAAGTTTGCCTGAGAATTGTGGGTTTTTTTTAATGACAATGTTTAAAAAAGTTTTGATGCTTTTAAACTGACTGTCAATAAAACCTTTTTGATTTAAGAAACGTTTGTGTAATCTAGGACCTTAAATTTGAGCTTAATTGAAAAAATATGTTTCTAGAAGTCGAATTTGATTTCACTATCTCTATGTGTTTTGTACACGGGCGAAAATGCGCAATCAATGACGTCATTGTGACGTCATTCGTTATTTTAGGCCGGAATGCACATCTACAGCATCTCATAAGTCTAAAACTAAAAAGAGTTTGACAATCGGCGGTATACTTTTTGAGATATGGTCTCAACAAGGTTGGCTAATTAAATATTCACCTCGCTGTAAAGTGGCTAATGAATTAAGAAGTTTAACACTTATCACAATAAATGTTAAGTTTATGTACTAAGCTTCAATTTAAAATTGGACCTAACTCTTTCACATTTGGACATTAGGATATTGGGTGAACACATAAAACGTGTACAAATGCTAAGGGACTTAGGTGGAAACAAAGAATAATAATAATAATAATATTAATAATAATAATCATAATAATAATAATAATGATCATAATAATACAAATAATAATAATAATAAAAATAACTAGACATTAGGTGTTTGTGAACAAACACAAAGCTGTTCCGTTTTGTTTTGCTTTGATTAAACCCAAGTTCAATCTTCAATGCACAAGGGGTCTAAAATAACTGAAAAGAAATTGAAAATCGGTTGTGTAGTCCTTGAGATATGGTTCCAGTTCCATGACCCGGAAGTAAAGGTCAACATGGGGTCACGGTAACCCAAGTTCAATCTTCAATGCTCATAGGGTCTAATAACTGAAAACAATTCAAATCGGCCGTGTAGTTCTTGATATATGGTCCCACTTCTGGTTGACCCGGAATTAGAGGTAAACATGGGGTCATGGTATCCAAAGTTCAGTCTTCAATGCTCAAGGGGCTATTACTGAAAAGAAATTGAACATGGGTTGTGTAGTTCTTGAGATATGGTCCAACTTCCGGTTGACCCGGAAGTAAAGGTTAACATGGGGTCACGGTATCCAAAGTTCAGTCGTCAATGCTCAACGGGTCTGTAACTGAAAAGAAGTTGACCATGGGTTGTGTAGTTCTCGAGATGTCTCACTCAAGAGGCATTTTTTTTTATCACGAGCGCAGTTGTGTTAACGGCTTTTTTTACTCAAAGTTTTGTTATCGAGGAACAGGTCTCACAAGGTAGCATGTATACCAATCCTGTGACGGTTACACGGTTAACCATAAGATCAACCGGTTAAACGTTTACATTTTCACAGTTCGGATAAGCATAAAACAATTCAATCGAAAAATGCCGCTAAACATTGACTATAATAGTTACGATCACGATTTACACAGCACACGATCAGATGCATATCGTTTCCAATCAGGCTCGTAGTCTTTGTTGTTAAAAAACTGTACTTGAGGTAATAAATGCAAGAAACATTGAACGCTAGAGGGCGTTCGATTGCGCATGCTCGGTTTTTTTTGCAGGGTGATTGCGCAGAGGCAAAATATGTTGCACTGAAGATGCAATGTTTTTGATCACATGCGCAGTTGTGTTAAAGTTTCCATTTGTGCTCAAAATTTTGTTCATGATGGGGACGAGTGCACTTGTGACCGATCGTTTCAGAAACGGTTACACCTGTACAAAAAATAGTCGTAAATGCACAGGCTTAATTTAAAGCTTAATGCTGTTGTATCAAAATCGTAATTGTAAAACTTTGTGCGCCCTTTTATACCGATCGAGTATCAATACGCTTATTCAGAATCAATTCGCTTATTCTGAATCATTTCACTCTTTCGAAATCAACTTGCTTATTCAGAATCATTTTGCTCATTCGTAACCATTTCGTTTAATTATTCGTAAGGATTTCGCTTGTTGATAAAGATTGTGAAGTTTCTTTAATCATCAATAGAAAATGTACAAGTGAATTTTGTACATGAATGTATATTTGGTGCCAGCCGTCTGATTTGTCAACGAAGTGCTACCCTTTAAGGACCCTGATCATGTTTCATATACGCGCTTTCGATTCAAAGCAATGTATCAACCTTAAAAAACCACAATAATTAAAATCCATTAACTTTCAGCAGAAAATCGGTCCCAAGAAACCAAAATGAGATCCTCTCTTTCATATGCAGTTTGGTCCCAATTGCGGTTAAGATTTTCCAATTCATTTGTGTAAGTGCGAATCATACTAATTTGTATGATTTTCTTCAGATCGACTTTCAATTTTAAATATAACGTTCATGTAAGTAAAAAAAGGAAGCAAAATATCCATAACCATTAAAGCTAAGTGTTTCTATACTTTTACTCTTTGATCCATGTCATACATGAAAGCAACAATCATCCTGCAAGTTTCAACCTCCCCGCACCACTGCCAATAACAGAGTTCGTTTCGTCTAAGGTCGAACACACTTTAATTAAAACCAAAGTTGTATTCGAGTTGTTATGGTAAGTGCTGATATTAGGTACAGCAATTAACTTTTAATCACACTTTTGTAATTACATCCCTAAATGGTTGGGCCGGACAGGGATAACGTCTTAATGAATCAATCAAAACAAGCAATTTTTCAATTCCATCAGGTATTGCCTGCAAGGTTTGTTACCGCTACGCATCATTACGTATGACAAATAGCATCTACTTTTTCAAAATTACTTTCGTACCGAACCGATAGATGATCACAATGCCTATTGCAAGTGGTCGTCGTTTGGTTGGATGTCGGTGAAATTTTAAGATAAAATGTACAGTTATTACGAAATTACAAGTGTCCCGCATTTTAGGGTTTCTTTTAGAACTCCACAGCCTGGAACTTTGAAAAAGAGGAAGAAGAAGGAGAAGAAAATACGCCTCTGGGTAATACGCAACGATTGCTGGAATGCAACAGGTGCCACGACCTGTATCGTTTCGTCTTTTCCACTCATCTTACCCGCGACGAGTTTAAATTAAAACCTTTGGTCATAGCTCCTTGGTTTACGAACAAAAGTGACGTCAAATGAGTGAAACTGAAACATATACCCATGGATTTAGTTTATACTCTCTACGGAAACAATACTGGACTGTTTTGTTGCCATGGCTGTCATTAATTTGGGAAAATCCCAACTTTTCTTTTCTCTTCAATTCGAACATCACAATCAATGGGAAACGATAACATTTATTTAATTATGGAAATGGAGTATGATTCAAGATGGCATGCACATTTCCATTCCCGACAGAGGACAAAAAAAAACAAACCCCAAAACCCCAGAAACTAAATGTTTCATTATACTAACTATTTGGGGGAAAAGATTACATGAAAAAGATGGCTCCATCATTTATTCAGAAAAAGGTGTCGAGCAGCCTACTGAGCCTCGTTTCGAGTATCTAGTTGAATAAATGTAGCTTTTTAGTTAAATTTCTAGATTCACAGAAACGTCACGTATGGTTTCAGACTGCATGTGCTTTCACAACTTTTTTTCTTCGAAGGAACTACTATTATTATATAAACATGCAGAACGGTGTACCTCGTAAAAGACACAATATGGTCACAAATTAATTTCAGCACAATGATCACAAATCATGTTCGGGTGGCTCCTTTATAAGCATTATATGGCTACTGTGGCTTATACGTTGCATTTCGTTAGTCCCAGTGGATGTTGTTTGGCACACAGAAACGTGTCACAGAATAGATCAGGGCCGGCCAAAAATGAGCAAGTATGCCAGATGCACGCAGTGTAAAATCTCAAAGCATTACCAACATTACCAACATCAACAAATTTAAAAAAAAAATTGGAAGTGCAATTCTGACTTGTTTACACCAGGCACTTTGGACAGAAACCAGCATTACGGCAACCCCCGCTCTCCTTGCAACAGAGGGTACGACGCTACTGCCATGATTGACGGGATTCTCTTTGCATTTAAGGTTTGAATACTGTTAAAATAACAAAGTGTGCATATGTTTTTGACAATATCATGTCAGGCAAAACTAAATGGCAATGTTCTATGTACCAAGTACACAACAATTACTCCATCACGACAATTTTATTTGTTAATGGTCAAACAGCAGAATAAAAGAACAATGTACATGTATCCCGTTATTCCTTATGATTGAATGCCTTTTTATTTCAATAAACTTCTTACGACACTTGTCTTCAAACGTTTAATATTATTTTATAGGACCGTCGCTTTTGGCGAATCAACCGTTATGGGAAGCTTATTGCGCCCTCTGCTGGTCTCCCTATTCGTAAGAGATTCTTAAAACTTCCGAGGATGATAGACGCAATGTATCAACGACCCCAGGACGGCCATGTTGTCTTTTTCAAAGGTGATTTTAAATCCGACATACTTTAAAGGTCATAGTGATCTTATCAAGGGCAACATTTACACATACACGCAATTAGTGTGTAAACACCTACAACCGGGGACCTCCTCATGCCTTTTTTTTTTGTATCTCAACTTTTTGGCAACAACTCCCGTTGGTTTTGTACATATTACTTTCCAACTACAGGGACCTTCATTTAACCGGGAACCCTTTGTTGCAGGTCCCCATAGTCACAGGCTGGAGCTTCAAGCTGCATCAGGAACAACCTATATTAATACGTAATTAATTCAAAGAAAACGGAATGCAAAAATGATTCACTCGCATTTATTAGTTTTCTTATGATCTTTTTTTGTTAAAGTTTTTTTAAAGAGTTCTTTCTTGATCTCAAGTATAATAGGCTAATCCTTGTTGCCTTGTTGCAGGACCTAACTATTGGTTGTATAAAGGAAAACATGCACTGCCGGGATATCCGCGCCATGTGGATGAGATGGGGATACCAAGATATAGATGCAGCAGTGCCGTTAAGAAGATACAACACAACATACTTCTTTAAGGATCATCAGGTAAGCGCAATTTAAATACCAGACACTTCAATTTATTGGCTACAATACAGAAACCACACAGTTTTTTGTCATTTAAAGTGAAAAATACTTGGATCAGTATGCCTTTGTGCAGCAACCCCAACGCCTACACGGATCTGTCTGTTTATTTCCATACATTCTTTAATCACTTGGATGGGCCTAACTAAAAACACATCCCTTTGTTTCAGGTATGGCGGTATGACGAAGCTTCCCAGCAAGTAGAATACGGGTATCCTTATCACATTTTGGATGTTTTTGAGGGTATACCTCCTTATATCGACGCTGCATTCGACTACACAGATGGTAAGTTCGGATAGGCTTACGTTCCAAATTGAAGCTTCGCGTATTTGTAACGAGTCCGAACTTTAGGCTTTTGCAAACACTCAATATAACCGAATTTATTTTCTGCCGTGAACTTATCGTTTTCCAGGTTACACGTATTTCATCCAAGGCAAGACTTATTTCAGATACAACAACCAGTACAGAAACGCAGATCCCGGGTTTCCCCGATACTTCGGCAATGACTTCATGGGTTGTTGAATCCTGGATGGGTTAAAAAGCTCTAAGATTGAAACACGAATGACAACTCATCGGACTTGAGAATTTGCAGAATGAAATTGCCTTATACGGTCGTTTATAATCTCGAACAAGAACGACTCATCAGTTCGTGTACAAAATTTGTTTGGTTCACCATTACATGTAATTTATAATCATTTAATAACAATGTACTATAGTTATACATCAGTATCCGTCTAGTGGTAAGTACATCGAAACATAAACACAAAATTAATGATACAAGGATACTATTAAAGGATCGGGGAAGAAAGCGAATTACGCAATTTATCAGAGGTGGAAATAGTTTGAAATGTTTTGGGGTATGGTATTAGGGCTATGGTGAAGCAATGGCAGAACAATGATTCTTTTAACTGAGATGTATTGATCCAAACTTTTTAATTAAGATGTAAGTTTATTGGATAACAATGGATGCACACGAGATATGCTTGAATTAGACGATTTGGTCATTAGTATTATGCCGAGGTGAAGTTTCCAAGTAGCAATATTATTTACAAAATATTTAAAAAACCAAATCAATAAATTTTTAAAAATGTATTTTGGTGTATTGAGAATTTCATGCATTTTATATTTTAATATTTAGTGATATAGGCCTATATGAGCAGATCTAGAGAGAGTACAGATTGAGATAATAAACTTTTGTTCAGCCTTGCAGTTTGCCATAAGGGTTGAAGTCAATATTGATTTGTTAACATGTAAAGAAACATTGTATCTTACATAACAATCATCTTTAAATATCTTAGCCCCCATTACGGGAAAGATCCATTAAATAAAGAGGCTCGAATGAAACAGCCTTTTCGTCTGACAGCTGACACCTGTTATCTCCCTGCAATTCCTTTCCCAAACAAAGGACATTATTGGGTCATGCACAAACCAGTAGGGCTGCTGACTGCCCAAGGCAGATTAACTGCTAATCCATTAAGTTAATGACCCAAGTAACTCAATGTAAACACACCTAATGGTTTTGTAGCCCAAAACTCGGAAATTCTTTAAGGGGGCTTTCCCGTAATGCGGATTTACAATAACAGTTCAGAGGAAAAACAATATACTTAACGAACAAAGTCGATATTACAGTAATTAATTTTACAACACGAAAATGAATATGATACGAGGACAGGTGTCGTGCGGGGGAGACAGTATCAATGATTAAACCAAATACGAGGGCGTCATTTATTAAAAAGAAAAACTTCAAATGAATAACGATAATACCGGTATGGGTTCCTTCTCAAGTTTACACGAAAGACAATCTTTAATTATCGAAAGAAACTGGATGCGAGACAAAAGAAATCCGAGCCCTGACTCAATAACCTACATGTACCTCATTCATTTTTATATTAAAAAGGGCGGGAATGTTTCGTCCCCCAAAACTCCCAGGTCTTAAAAAGAAGTAGTCAACGATTTGTTGTTACACGGTGTACCTAGAGTGCATTAAATCAGCTGCGTTGCTCATAGGCAATAATTATTTAAGATAGTGAGAGCAAACATTATTGTTCATTAGAAATATCAGAGAATAATGTTGTAATTTACCTCACTATTCTAGGATAATACATCGCATAATTAATCGTATTTCCTATGTGATACTTCGAATGCGAAAAGGATACTAACCATTTTGAAGGTCATAATTATTATAAGATCGAACTCCCCTTTTAAAATAATGGTAAAAATGTAATATGACCGAAATTTTGATACACTACGACATCTGTTTTGCTGAATCATTTGATACACATGTGTCATTAATTAGTCACGCTTTGTTCCTTTACAAAATCGTAATTGCAATCTCTCTCCACGTGAACGGTATCAATTTACATTGATCTTCTATATAAGTCATTGCGAGCCCAGGGAAACATCATTCTCACGGCGGGAAAAGTTCCGTTCAACTAGTGCGCTTCTCTTTTCAAAGTAGAACTCTCCACTCGTTCCAAAAATGGTCAAGTTGTTTCTCCTAGTTGCCCTTGTGGGCTTTTTGGCGCTGGTCACAGAAACCGATGCATCGTGTTTCAACAAAGAGGGTAAGTCATCAAAGCACAATGTCAGTATTTGAGACATCACATTTAATTTTACGCAATTTTTAAGGTTTGCATATCACGACATTTAAGGTTTGGAAACGAGAGCCCAAACTCTTTCGATTAAGATTTGTAATAATAAGCTCAACACGTATGTATATGCAGACTTCACTTTGTTAATAAAATATTTCATGTTTTAATTTCAAAGTTACCTGTGAAGCAAGCACACAATTCGAAGAAGGCTGCTTGAGCTGTTCTTGTGATTCCAATGGTGCACTTAAGTCTTGCTGCACCAGGTAAGTGTTTTGGTATTTTGTCCCCCTTTACATGCCACAATCATAGTATGTGATCAAAAAAATTAAATCAAATAAAACTGCACAGTAGTATACGTAGTTTTGAGCCTTATGCACACATCAATTATTGTTATATTCCCATTGGAACAAGTTCTCAGTGGACTATTGTTATCAATATTGAATCATTGTACGACTTTTTATTTCGTCTTCAAAACTGACATAACTGCCAGAAATCAATTAGGCTAATGTTCTTCCATGTATGGCATTTTCCAGTTGCTTTTGTGACTTTATCATCATAATTTCAGCTTTTTAAGTTGTCATCAGTTTCCTTGTTGGCCCATTTTGCTTCATTAGTTGTGCTGTTTACTTCCGAAAATAAATTAGTTTAGGGTCTAATTGTTTGTAATAATTATGTGTGGCATTTGTTGAAGATCTTGCGGCTTTTAAAGGCAACGACGCAACGACCGGCGAAACAAATTTGGGTTTTTTTCTCCATGCAAATAAAGGCTGCTCAAGCCACTCACTAAGAATACATTGGCTTATTGTGTTAGCTTAGACTGAAACAGAAACTAAGTTTAAATTGTGCTGTGTCCTTTTCAGTTACATAACTCCAACTCAAGTGACAGAAGGATGCATAACCAGCTTCGACGAGGAAAACTGCGAATATCTTGTCTTCAATCCCGACGACAGCAACGCTGTGTGTCAGGTACTTGCAGCAGTTGGTTAGAGTGGAATGCACCAACAAGTCGTCTTCGATTCTTCCCCCAAAATTAAAGAATTCTTTTAACTAATTTTCATTTTACATTTTCTTATCTGGTGATTAATCTATAATGTCATGATTGTTTACTTGCTGGACAATACGCTAAATCATGGATCATCAATTACGCTATACCAAATGGCTTCGGAGCTAACCGTATTTTGGGGGTAAAGTGTTTGTTTTAACTTTGCAAGGCACATGCTGGTTTAAAGGATGATCATTCTCAAAGGGCAAACGACTATGATTGTTAGATTTGAACAACATAGACCTAATGGCATTGTCACGTTTGAAAAAAAAAAGTGATTTTAACTCACAAACCAGTCTTTTGCGTAAGCTGTGACGTACTTCAAATACAATCAGCATTTGACATTCATAAAAAGGAACATCCTTATCCAACAACTGATGGTCGCAAGTTACAGCACAATTAATTTGTACGGTATTTTTGCTATTGGGCGAAGAGCGTGTTTTTTCTAAGCCCATCAAAACGAATTAGAAAGCGTGCCAGTGATAGGCCTAATACTAAAATTATAGCCGCATTATATCACCAAATATCTGTTGTACGTTTATTTAAAAAACAAAACAAAACAAAAACGAACTATTCCTTTACTGATGCTGGTCAAATGTTTTAAAAACAGCTCTTTAGAACGACCATACTTTCTGTTCCTCAAAAAGAAGCACAAAATTCCACCAAACCAGCAAGTTTTTAAATTCGCTTCGTGGTTTTTTTTCCGGTTTTGACGCTAACAGTTCTGTTGATGTTATCTACTCGTGATTTAATGCATGAAGAAAGTAGCAAAAACAGAAATAAAGATACAACTATTACTCGCAAAGAAATCATGTTGTCTGTGTTGCTTTCATTAATTGTTTCTCTCGAGTTATCATGCAGCCAGGAATAACTAATTTTGATGATCGAGATCCGAGACGGTGTAGCTGCAAGATAATTTGATGAAGACTGAGAACTGTGAGTAGGAGCACATCGAGCTCTTCCTCAAGTAATGAACATTTTATTAGTGGCTCAAAACTGTACTTATTTTAGAAGAGGTTTTTTTTTAGTGTCCTCGACCAACGGTTAGTTAAAAAATACTGCTTGGTTCTATAAAAGTAATGAATAGGTATTTTTCGCCAAATGCTTTTACGATAAATTGCCATTAAAACTACAGGCACAATAAACAAACCTCACAAACTTGTTTTCGTCAATAATAAAAAATAACCCACGTCTGTTTTGTGCTCAAACATTTGACGCATGAGGTACTCTTAACGCTACACATTGTTTTGAAATTCATAGTTAAACAATCTCTGTGGGGGAGGTTTGGTTCCCCAGTATGTCGTCATCAATAGAGAAGAGGCCTGTATTATTAGGAGATTCATGCAAAACATTGGGGAAAAGTCAACTGTAACCGTTAAATTGTTTGCTGGTTGCGAACACATCCCTCAAACAAGATAATGGTTGCACGATCGAAACATTACTGTGCAACCACTCCAATTACAAAATGCAAACCACACTCTGGTTAGCTGTAAACAAGATAAGTAACTGGCGCCCTCATCGAAATGTAGCAACTGGATATTTCGCCTCATCTTTTTTGACGTCGGTCGTTTCCTCCAATAAATATCGATAATTGCCCAACGCCTCACTACATGTC
The DNA here is from genome assembly GCA_023634235.1 of Pisaster brevispinus. Lineage (NCBI taxonomy): Eukaryota > Metazoa > Echinodermata > Asteroidea > Forcipulatida > Asteriidae > Pisaster > Pisaster brevispinus. The sequence goes on along the minus strand of JAMKCF010000005.1, from coordinate 11,342,446 downwards.
ACAAATCGTGGGGTTGAGGAAGTTGTCAAAATCGAAATCACGCACTATTTTGAGAAGGACCCGACTACGAGTCAGTTTGAAAAATATATATATAATAATTTCTGTCTTAGAATTCGCGAGGGTGTCAAGGGAAGACATTCGTCAATTACGCGGACGATACCATGTCAACGACAACATTCACGATTTTTAGAACTTGATATGATGACTTTTGAGATGGAGGCGCGAGGAATATGGACATACTTTATCCACACTAATTAGGTCCTACTGGTACAACCTGATTAGTAAATTCAGAGACTTCAAAGTATCACGAGTAGCTTTGATAGAAATTAATAAATTAAATACAAAGAGAAAACACGATGTTTATCGACTGACTATCAAGAACACAAACACAATACATCATTTCGTTATTGGATATCATTAAATTACTTCGTGACATCACAAAGTCATTAATTTTCTCCACTAAAGTATGTATTCTTTCTTTTTGTTGCATGAATACAACATTTTAATTTGATGCAAGTCTCTGCATCACCGGCAGCGTCGTACAAGCTGATTAATATTGTGCGCAAGCGTATTCCTTGACGAGATATTCGATGCTCCATTTATAGTCGTCTGTTTGTCATTTTGGTTCAGTCGGATTCTAGACGAAGAAACGATCGGTGACCGTCCAACGAAAAAGGTTTGTGTTCGATTGGCAGAGACTGGAAACGAGAAGTGATTTTTACAACGGTTTATGGGTGGTGTTGAACTGACTTGACGATTTGATTTCAGCCTTCTGTAATAGCCACTCGGCCAGGTGAACTTTGAAAGCAATGTTATGTACTATAAAATAACTCCAACTTGCGTTAATCAAACTACTCAACCATGCTGCACAATAACATCGTTCTCTCAATCAAAAAGCATTTAATTAGTAAGTGTATGCAAACTTTTTCTGTTGCTACAGTTGAAGAAATACCATTTTTTCATACACCAACCAAGTAAGTAGCCGATTTTATCCGATCTCAAGATCGAAGTTAAAGACAAGGTGAAAATAAACAGAAGTGGTACTACTGAAATTTGCGGCAACCATCACTCGCTAGTTAACATGACTTCATCACAGGAGAAGGTGTTTTCAAATGCTACGGACCACCAAGACGGGTTCTGGACCGAGTCATCAGAGTATGCCGACATAGGTTGTTTCATGTCTTCCAATTTCACTTCACCGGAGGACATCGAGGAAAACTCGTACAGTGAGGGGCAGGTTGCTTTCGTGACAGTCATCCTCCCTATCGTCATGGCCCTTGGAGTGCTGAACAACTCTGCTTTCGTATATGTTGTGGTACGAGTACCTCGAATGAGGACCGTCACTAACTGTTACCTCGTTGGGCTCGCTATTGCTGATATACTGTTCCTGGTTTTCGCCATCGGGAGCAAAATATGGTGCTATGTTCACTCACCAATCTACACTGATGACACCCCCCTCGGACTGTCTGGGTGCCTCCTCACCCAGTTCATCATCAACATGTCATACTTTTCAACATTGTGTTTCATCACTTTGGTGTCGTGGGAGCGATATAATGGCGTTTGCAGGCCACACCGTAAACGGGATACAAAACTCACAGTCTTCACACTCGTGGTTATTTCAACTCTGGTGTCTAGTCTAATATCTGCATCTCTCTTGATGAGTTTTTCCAAAGTGTACGTCGAATGCATAATTTGGCCGGACAGGTACCCCTACAACGAGTGGCCGAGGGTAAGACATCTGTTCTACCCTTTGTACGAGTGGTGCGAAAAGTACTCATACGGTGTACAGACGATTCCGTTTTTCTGTTCCCTCGTAACAAATGCAATTTTTTACCATCAAATAATAAGAGGTCTTGACAAGTCCATGAACCGCAGCCATCATTCAAATCATCGCATTCACACAAGAGACTCCTCCACACGTAACCAAATAGCCCGGATGTTGGTTATTAATGGGGTTGCTTTATTCGCACTTTTGGCGCCTTTCGAGATCATGTCCTTGTTCCATCTTGTCGGCATGCTCCGGGGTGGCGAGTTCTTATTACCCCAAGAGGTGAGAATATATCTGGTTGCTGTGGCCAGAGTAACTTCCTATTTCAATGCGATCGTTAACCCCGTGATATATACTGCGTTAAGTAGCACGTACAGAGAGTCTTTCAGAATTACATTTTTACCGGCACAATGCCGGCCTACCCAAAGACAAAGGATAGAGAATTCTGTTCGTGGTAGTACAGTAACTGTTCAATGTGGTATATCATCAAGGACTCATGAGTCTAAAATGTAGTACTTTGTCGAAAAACTGTCTTAAACACAGTGTTCCCTGGGTTTGAAAAGGGTGTGGCTGAAAATGTGACACACAACACGTACATCACTTTTACTTGAATCGAAAGAATACATGATGCATGCCAATCAAGTTTTAGCGAAACTGAAAATTAAAAACAGAAGATATTTAATGTTCACAAAAAGTTAATTCGTGGAACACCGGAGGATATAGTAGAGGGGTATAGAAAAGTGAACTATGTGTATACAGTGAGCTGGGAGGGGATGGGTGGTGGCATGCCGTCCACTCAGAAAAAAGGACTCGACAGAACGACTACACCCGACAACAAACCACTACCAATCGTATCTGATTATTGCGCACTCTACATGACATGATCTAATTACATCTGAACGATTGAATACATGACGTCCGACATTCGCGAGACGATCCCATCCCTTTAAATAGACTTAGTGACGAGTTGACGGGCAGAGAGACGCTGACTTATGATGAGACTGTGCATCTTATGGGGTTCGAATGTTATTCATATTCGGTGGTAAGTGGATCTCAGGGGAAGCATTCAGGATTAAGTGGGGCTTTTAAGGCTAATTCAATATTGGCCCACAATAAAAATCAAGCTCATCAATTTAATAGATAACAAGTCGATGAACGTGAAGCCTTTGCACGCATGTGCAGACTTTATATATTTTGGGGGTCAACATAGGATCAATATTTATACAAACTGACATGCAACGAGAATTGTCTTAAGAGACACATTTTAATTACTCGGGGGGGGGGGCACTGATCAATTTAAGACTTTGCTAATTATTCAAATGTTGTTGTTTTTTATTATACGCAGGAAGATAAGCAAACCCTAGGCTCTGCATTAAAAAGGACTTTCTTGGTTGACCTTATAATAAGGCACTTGACAAACAAATGTTTCACAAACTGTCGTGTTTAGGGGTGTTTTTGTTGTTCGTTTGTTTGTTTGTTTTTTGGGGGGGTGTTGGGGTGTTGTTTGTTTGTCTGTTTGTTTTTCTTGTAACTTATCAAGTTTTGAGTGGTAATCGCAAAGGTTTCTACACAGAAAGTGATTAAATGAGATTTGAAAATTACTTTTTAAATAAGAAACTTCAACGGAAAGCTAATTACTGTCTGAGGGCCAAAGACAATTTGAAGACTAATTTATGTGATTTTCCAATTCGAATTACAAGAGTGAATTTTTGAATCAGTACAGGTTTGCGTTGAATTATAATACAAGATGGGCCAGGTTCATAGATTTATCATTATTATTATTATATTTGTACAGACTCAAATTATGGTGGTTTTGAAATTACCATATTGATTGTAAAATACTGGTATCAATATAAAATAATATATATATATATATATAATATATATGGGAAAGATTCTGATTAATTCGGTAAACAAGATTACTATTCAATCATTCTTTGATAAAAGGAATTTCCGTCTTAATCAAAACAAAGTGTGTAATACGTTACCAAAACACTGATGAGGTGAATTTTGCATTAAGTTTATAGATACACCTTTTTAGTCTTTAGTCAAGTTAGATATTGCGGCTTAAGAACTACTCGGTATAATTAATAGCGTCTTACGGTACTTTAACATAACACAAACTACAAAAAGGGCAAGTTTGTGTGTGTGTGTGTGTGTGGCAACTATTCATAAACTGTATTTGTGGAGTCTGTTCTGCTTTTAAACGAATAAAGTGAAAAGTCATGTTAATTGAATTGAGATGTCAATTATTGAATATGCATCTTATCTATATTTTGTTACTGTTAGTCATCAATAGAAAATGTACAAGTGAATTTTGTACGTTAATGTATATTTAGTGCCAGCCGATTGATTTGTCAACGAAGTGCTCCCTTTAAGGACCCTGATCATATTCCATATACGCGCTTTCCATTCAAAGCAATGTATCAACCTTAAAAAAACACAATAATTAAAATCCATTAACTTTCAGCAGAAAATCGGTCCCAAGAAACCAAAATGAGATCCTCTCTTTCATATGCAGTTTGGTCCCACTTGTGGTTAAGGTTTTCCAATTCATTTGTGTAAGTGCGAATCATATTAATTTGTATGATTTTCTTCAGATCGACTTTCAATTTTAAATATAACATTCATGTAAGTAAGAAATAGGAAGCAAAATATCCATGACCATTAAAGCTAAGTGTTTCTATACTTTTACTCTTTGATCCATGTCATACATGAAAGCAACAATCATCCTGCAAGTTTCAACCTACCCGCACCACTGCCAATAACAGAGTTCGTTTCGTCTAAGGTCGAACACACTTTAATTAAAACCAAAGTTGTATTCAATTTTTTTTACGGTTAGTGCTGATATAGGTACAGTAATTAACTTTTAATCACACTTTTGTAATTACATCCCTAAATGGTTGGACCGGACAGGGATAACGTCTTGAATCCATCAAAACAAGCAATTTTTCAATTCCATCAGGTATTGCCTGCAAGGTTTATTACCGCTACGCATCATTACGTATGACGAATAGCATCTACTTTTTCAATATTAGCTTCGTACCGAACCGATAGATGATCACAATGCCTATTGCAAGTGGTCGTCGTTTGGTTTGGATGTCGGTGAAATTTTAAGATAAAATGTACAGTTATGACTAAATTACAAGTGTCCTGCATTTTAGGGTTTCTTATAGAACTCCACAGCCTGGGACTTTGAAAAAAAGAGGAAGAAGAAGGAGAAGAAGACATGCCTCTGGGTAATACACAACGATTGCTGGAATGCAACAGGTGCCACGACTTGTATCGTTTCGTCTTTTCCACTCTTCTTACCCGCGACGAGTTTAAATTAAAACCTTTGGTCATAGCTCCTTGGTTTACGAACAAACGTGACGTCAAATGAGTGAAACTGAAACATATACCCATGGATTTAGTTTATATTCTCTACAGAAACAATACTGGACTGTTTCGTTGCCATGGCTGTCATAAGTTTGGCAAAAGCCCCACTTTTCTTTTCTCTTCAGTTCGAACATCACAATCAATGGGAAACGATAACATTTATTTAATTATGGAAATGGAGAATGATTCAAGATAGCATGCACATGTCCATTCCCGACAGAGGAAAACAAAAAAAGCAGAAACTAAGTATTTCATTATATAGTAACTATTTGGGAGAAAAGATTACATGAAAAAGATGGCTCCATCTTTTATTCAGAAAAAGGTGCCAGGCAGCCTACTGAGCCTCGTTGCGAGTATCTAGTTGAATAAATGTAGGTTTTTAGTTAAGTTTTTTGATTCACAGAAACGTCATGATATACTTTCAGACTGCATGTGCTTTCACAACTTGTTTTCTTCGAAGGAACTACTATTAGATATAAACATGCAGGACGGTGTACCTCGTAAAAGATACAATATGGTCACAAATTAATTTCAGCACAATGATCACAAATCATGTTCGGGTGGCTCCTCTATAAGCATTATATGGCTACGGTGGCTTATACGTTGCATTTCGTTAGTCCCAGTGGATGTTATTTGGCACACAGAAACATGTCACAGAATAGATCAGGGCCGGCCAAAAATGAGCAAGTATGCTAGAGGCACGCAGTGTAAATCTCAAAGCATTACCAACAAATGGAACACAGCGAGCGCAAAACGCAGTAACTGGGAGATCACGACCGGCATTGACGTGCATGTGTTTCCTGTCTAGAACAGCTCGCAATGCTCGAGGATGCACACTGAATGCATTATATATATGGTATCAAAAAATTTTGAAGTGCTTGGCACGTAACCTAATTTCGTGTGAAGTGTATTACTCCACCGAGAAAACACTCTTCGTAAGCTGGTATTTTGAGAATACACACCGTGCATCAAACTTGTCAGGCGCCATATCGACATGTTTGATTAGTTTAAAGTAGTAGCGGTGCCAATATTATTGTCTTGACATTTTCTAGACTCAGACGGAAAAAAATATGTACTTCTTCGAAAGATGACCACATGTTTTCTGATTTATGTATAAAGTAAGACATTTTCTATGGTAAAATTTTAACGCCCAAGGTTTTATGTATGTTGACAAGGCTCACAGACATGCACCGCCATTAAATTTAGATGGTTAAATTAATTGTTTAGAGGTGATTAAAAAATACAGGACTGACCTTTTCTTTAAAGAAGACACGCGCCGATCGACCGTATAAATTGGTTCTACCATTATAATTTGCCGCACGATATAGAAGGCCTGTCAAAACGACAGCCCGTATTGCAGTGCTTTTAGCGTGATAATGCAAGTAAGTAAATCTAATTAAGTTGCAAAGTTTGATTTAGACAACGTATGAAAACAAACAGAGAAGGTAAACCAATAAAAAAGTGTCCCATATGATACAAATAGTAAGTGGCCAATGAGATATTCTACCACCAGATTAACACATTAGGACTACATCTTTACTGTCGACAGATTTACTAAAATCATACGCAGTTTTCAGCTCTTCATTGAAGATTTTAAATACAGGGGCCAATCCCCTTTAAGAGCATTTACGCGTCTTAGTGTTTGCTCAAGGAGTGACTTTGATTCTACAATCTACAATCAGATTCCTAAGTCTGCATTTTACTTATGACGACGGGCTTTTACGCAGAGCCATTAGAGCTCCTATATTTTATGAAAGCAGCGAAATGACTGATAAGCTACGGTGATGCTTAAAAAGATCGGTTACTACAATCCTCTTTGAGTATACGGAATACACTCCAAAGCATGGTACATTTTCGCAAGGTACTTCAAAAATTATGGCTACCGCTAATTGCTACAGCGCGTCAGCGATGGAAAATGATCAGGCTAACCAAATTGTATACAGGTTTAACCATCAGGCCAAGGACAGCCCCGGTGTATGTGGTTCTTCTCTAATAAAGAAAAAGCTTTTCAGTGACACAGGGAGAGACACGTCTACAGATGTGTCGGTTCAGTGCTCAAACGTGAAACCGCAATTTATAGGATGAACAGAGTGTAGATGAACAGAGTGTAGATGAACAGAGTGTAGTATACTCTCTAAAAACTCCCAGCAGACAACCAAGAATCCCGGTCCCAGGGGGCCTTACCCATTTCGGGGTTAGGCTGACCCGGATAGCGGTTTTAAAAAAGGGATTTTAACTCGGATTCTGCGTCATTTTGACCCGATTCCTTGTTATTTTGACACAGATTCCAGGTCGTGCTGACCCAGGAACGGTTCACTCAGGCCTGACGGGATCCGTATCCGGGTCAATTCTAACCCAGAAATTGTTAGAGTGTAATAGAATGGGGTAAACAAAACACGACCCAGTCTCTTAAGGGACTGAAATGCAAAGTACACACTGTGGCTTGCTCTTCTGACTCTCAATAAATATGAATGATTACACACATTTCAGTGCACCCAATGCAATCAGACAAATCAAATTTGATATAGATTGAGCGGCGTATCAGGAAACGAAAATCTAAACACTAAAAAACGAAATACCTACGATGTCA